>CM053585.1:520181547-520240928 GCA_028646515.1 Pseudochirops corinnae
ATCCAAAAATGTATAATGTGTAAATGCATAATAAATGTATAAAAATATTTATAGCAGCTCTTTTTGTGGTGGAAAATGGAAGGGATACTCATCAATTGGGGAATGGCTAATCAAACTGTGGTATTTGATTGTATTGGAATATTATTGTGCTGTAAGAAATGACGAACAGGATGATTTTAGAAAAATCTGTGAAGACTTACCTGAACTGATGCATAGTGAAGTGGATAGAACCAGGAGAATGTCGTACACAGTAACAGCAATATTGTTTGTTGAAGAATTGTGAATGACTTAGCTACTTTCAGCAGTGCAATGATCCAAGATGATCCCAAAGGACTAATGATGAAGCATACTATCTGTCTCCAGAGAAAGAACTGATATTGTCTGAATATGGACTGAAGCAGGCTATTTTCACTTTCTTTCTTTCATTTTTTCTTTTTTTCTAGTCTTTTTGTACAAAATAACTAAGAATTTGGAACTCAAAACTTTAAATAAAAATGTTAACACACACTCACACAAACATGTCAGAAGGCAGAAGCTGAGAAACTAGAGCTTCCTTAAGGCAAAGTGATCAGCAATTTGCCCCAGGGTGCCAAAATGTAGAGTACAAAAATTAAATAAATTATTTTTTTCTGATCGGTATAAAAGCTCCTATAACAATAATTCTGCCACTCATCTTCTGTCCAACTGATTTTTCCTAGTTTCTGCCTTGAAATGTTTTTATATCATGTATTATATAGCTAATAATGAGAGTTCATTCCTATTGTTTGCCCAGGGCACCTAAATTGCTGGCGATAGCTCTGAGAGCTATAAATGCTTTAACTCAGCTCATCAGTTTCTGTTATTCCTGATGATTCATCTTGTGTTTTTATAGATTTTTTTTTTCTTATAAGATTCTCTTGGGAGACTTTTCCTTGACCTGAGGTCTTATTATAGTATTGAACACTGGAATGGACCTTAGAGGTCAAGTAGCCCCATCTTTTCATTTAACAAATAAGGAAATGGAGTTTCAGAGAGGTTACATGATTTGTCTGGAAAGACATTTTCTGTGAAACTCACATAGTGAGGGAATTGAGAGGGTGATTGAGTATGTGGGAGAGTATAGTGAGTGAACTGAGTGTGTGCTGGACTGCAGGAGGGAGAGGAACAGCAGGAGTCCAGGGGCAAATAACAGTCTGGCATTTGGACCTTTGTCTTCTGACTCCAAAAGAAGCACCCTTTCCATTAAATGATTCTGTCTTTCATTGTCAGAAATGATCTCCTCAGACTCAGCTAAAATATTTCTTTTCTTAACATTCTGGTTAGTATCTTATGTGTCAAGACAAGTACAATTTATCTCCTCTCCAACACACTACTCAAGGGTGGGGAATGTGTCAGCTGTTGTCTTTGCACCCCCAGTGTCCATCATAGTGCTTCGCACACAGCAGGTACCTATGCAGTGTCTTTGCCTTGCTTTGACTTGCCCACATGGCTCGGTTTTTAAATGCCAACAAGAACTTCGGTTACTTTTCTCTGGATTGCATACTCTCAGTGTTGGGTGGCTAGTTGGATTGCCCAATCAAAGTGTTCTCAGGAGATGAGCGCTTTGCTTCACCATGAGCTCCTTGAGAACAGGGGCTGTGTCTTGTCATCTCCTAGAACAATGCTGCATACATAGTAGGAACTCCCTGAGGGGGAAGTTAAGTGGTTCAGTGGATAGAGCTTGAAGCCTGGAGGCAGGGAGATCTGTATTCAAATCCTGCCTCACACATTTACTGTCTGTGTGACTGTCTCTTTCGTCCTCCCTTCCCTGTCCTATAAAATGAAGAGGTCAGATTCTATGGCATTGAAGATATCTTCCAGCTTCAAATATGTGATTCCATGTATAAACGTTTATTGAATCAATGAATCTGTTGGAGGGAAAATTATAAATTTTTGGTGCCAGTTCCTTCTTCCCCTATGAAAGCTGAGAGTGCATACAGTATATAGCAGTGGTTCTACTTTCATTTCTCTTATTATTACTGAGTTGGAGCATTTTTACTTGGTTTGGAGCATCAGCATGTTTTTTGGTGGATTACATTTTTCTCTTTTTCTTGAAAACCATTTGTTTATATATTCTTGATCCTTGGTGAGCTCCTGCCAGTTGCTGGATGCTACAACAGGACGCTAGAGGTAAATGTGGCAGGTGAGAGGTGCCTCTGGGCCTTCTGAATGATTCATGAGTTTGGCACCACCGCTCTGTAACTACTTCTCATCCCTTCTGCTTCCGTAAAACACAAGACTTACAAGGAAGATGGCAATCAGCTCATTGAACTGTCCCAGCCACGCCATGGAATCTGAATGCTCCCCAGGGTCAGGGCTGAAATGGTTATCTGATGGTATGGCCTGTAGCAACTAGAGGGAGGGGGCCAGTGTCGGGCTGAGATTGTTCTAGGAAGGAAAACTTCAGTACTTTGGGACCCTCTGAATTACAATTAGGTCCCATCAGATGCCTTGTGGTGGTGATGACTGGCAGACAAAGAAGTCATAAATGTCTTGAGGGACTTGATTTTACTCATAAGAGCTGATTAGGATTGGAGCAAGGAATGGATTTTGGAATGCTCCTAAATTTTCAGTGCTCTGCTTCTGGCTTTTGGCAAGTACGTTTAAAGCTATGGTGTCCACTGTTGGTTTCTATGGAATCTCATTGTTTCTTCAATTACCTCCAAAGGTATCATGAGAATTCTCCCCAAATCTCCAAACAAAATTAATTTTGATCTTTTTGTTTAATTAACGTAGGAGAAAAAGAAATTTTGAGAAGGCAGTGTCATTCACCCATCACCAAAAAATGATAATAATAATAATAATAATTAAATCAACAAGTGTTTAAAAGCACTTATTATAGGCTAATCACTGGGGATACCAAATAGGGCAAAAATAGTTCCTACCCTCAGGGAGCTTCCATTCAAGGGGATTTTTAACTCAAGAAAAGTTGAGAATTGTTGACTTCAAAGTAAAAGGATGTTCACTGATCTTTGAAAGGATTGTTTGAATCCAAAGTTAGTGCTACCCACAATCCCAGTACCTGCCTAGGATCTTTAAGACAAACAGTCATGATGACATGTAGCTTGTGAAGAAGTCGGAAGCCAAGGATTAGCTACTCAATATGAACAGAAAAAGGCTGAAGTGTAGGAGGCAAAAATTAATCTCTATGTGAATAGAACTCTGGCAGACTCACATTTCTCTACCCAAAAGAATTAGCCTTGAACTGGAAAGGGAAACTTAGAAATGATTATTAGAGAGAAAAGAATGGAGAGGAGGGAGGAGAAGGCAGGGAATAAACATTTATAGAGTGCCTATTATGCGCTGTGTTAACTACCTTTTAAAAATATTATCTCATTTTTATCGGAGTTTGGTGCTGCTATTATTCCATTTTACAAGTGAGGAACTGAGGCAAGCAGAGCTTAGGTGACATGCCCAGAGTCATGTGTTTGAGGGAGAATTCGAACCTAGGTTTTCCTGACTCCAAGTCAAGCCCTCCTTTCATTCTCCATCCTGGTTGTCCCACCTAAGTCTACACTGATCTTTCCAACATCACTCGCTCCAAGGCACTAAATTTGGAGGATTCTGATAACACTTACAGACAGTGTCTCTGGTTTATTTGACTTGATGGGCCAGAGTTGGGCTGGTTGGGGATGGGGTAAGGAGCCTATGGAAGGAAGATGTAAGAAGGGAAGGCTGTGGTTGTGGTTGTGGGGGGATGGGGGTGTTTGGAAGCTTCTATTGGATGCGGGGAGGAGAGAAAAATTGTTCATAATTTTGTTTTCTTTCCTGGTTTTTATTACAAATCATGACATGAATCACAAGACAGTCATCTGTGCCTGTATTCTCCCTCTCCTCTGCTATACCTACAGCCAAATAATGAAAACACCAGATCCCCAAACATCTGGATGGCCCTTCATGGCACTCTGTGATGTTGAGAGATTGGTATCATAGAGCCTGTTCATTAGGATCCAGTTCATTAGAATTCCAGGAAGGCAGGAAGAAGCATGGCTGAGAAAGAGAGTGGGATTTCCCAGTACCTCCCTCACCATCCCCTGACACCAATGGACCGCTTTCAGGGCAACTTGGAGTCAGGGACTGTTCAGCTGTGAGACAGTTAAAAACAGCCACCATCACCTCCTCTGCATAAGCCCTACAGAATGTTCTGATTTTGGAGAAAGGGGGAAGGCACAGGATAGTAATCCTAAAGTACTTTTCTCCCTCTTCTCCTGTACAATGAACAAATAGCATTATTGGTACCTGGAGTTCCCACATGGCATCCATTCACAAACACAGATGTTAGTATGTACAGCAGGCTGCTTTGTCTTTATAAGATTTTGTTTGTTTGTTTCTTCTGGGAGAGTGAGGGCCCAGGGCCTGTGATTTCATTGATGAAAGGAGTTTCCTCACAGGAAGTTCTAGAGCAACTTACGATTTTAGAGAATTGTCTGGGTGGGAGAAACTCTCTTTAAAGATATGAGGGAGAGAAATAAACCTCTTCTCCAACAACCAAACAAGTGCTTGATCCCACCTCCGCTGGCAAACGCCCAGCCAGGGGAAATGGGCTACCTGCTCTCCCAGCTAGCTTGAATCATTTAAGAAGCTTTATATAAAGCCACTGTCTATCTGTCTGTAGCTTCTACTTGTTGTTCCTAGATCCACCCTGTGGGGCAGAGAAGAACAAATCTGATTGCCTTTCCATGTGGCCACCCTTTGAATATGAGACAGCTGCCATCATGCCCAGTCTACCCCTGCCCAAACCTCACTCATTCTTCCCAGTCTTTGGTTACTCTGGGTGGCAGTCTCCTGACCACTTGCCATCCAGTTTGTCCCACTTCTGAAAGTTCTCAACCTTGTGAATGCCCTTCTGAAGACTCTGGTGTGGCTGGTCCATGTACATGGATGGATTCCACAGGCAAGGCTTGATATTTTCCCCTGTAGCCATAGTAAATGTTGAGAAATGGTCTTATTAGAAGATGGCGGCAGTACTTTCGGTACTTTCAAAATCTAAAACAGATTTTGGGAAATCCAAACTGACAGATGTCTTAGAGCAATATCTTCTGCTTTTATTCAGCCAAAAAAGAGTGTTAGTAAGGCAGCTGTAGCACTGTGTGACAAGTGACAAGAGCCCTGGATATGGAGCCAGTGGATCTAGGTTAAAATGGCACCTCTGATAATGACAAGGTGTGTGACCTTGGGTAAGTCATTAGATTTCTTTGTGTGCCAGCATCCCAATTTTTAAAATGAGAAGTTTAGACTAGATAGTTTCTAAATCCAGTACCTATATTTTGTAAAGATAGAAAAGTGAATATTCAAAAGGATTAGACTTTTTAGCAACCACTGTTGACTAGATTTTCACCCTGACAGAATTGAAGATCATAGAATTATTCATAGCTCATTATAGACAAGGACTGTCTTCATGTCTGTTTTTCTTTCCTTGGTACCTACCACAGTGCTTTGCATGTAAAGGTGCTGTAATGGATATAGCATGAGCCTGGCATAAGGAAGAACTGAGTTCAAATCGGTTTTCAGATAATCCTTACTAGCTGTGTGACCTTGGGGAAGTCACTTAATCTTTGTTTAATTCAGCTTCCTCATCTGTAAAATGGGAATAATAGTAACATTTACCTACAAGGTGATGGTGAGGATCCCTTGAGTTAATATTTGAAAAGCACATAGTAGGTACTATTTAAATGCTAACTTATTTAAATGAAGAAGTAGGTGCTTTAACAATGCTTATTAAATTGAATCATATGCCATTTATATCTCTCGTGTCCTTCTATCCAAATTTGTATTTCAGCCATCATTGCATCTTCTTTTCTCTCCATATTCTCTCCATCTCTATTCAAAGACATCTGAAATCTACATATCCAGTTCAAGCAGGTTTCATGGATGAAGAAATTGCTTTCAGTTGGGGCAATTATGGAAGTCTTCATCCAACAGGAGTTATGAGAATTTAGCAATGGAGGAAGAAAAGGATTTCTAGTAGGCAGAAATGAGAGGAAGGAGTTCATTCCAGGAATAGAGGAATACCCGTCTGGATAAAGGCAAGGAGGCAAGAAATGGTAAATAGAGATTAATTAATAAAATTCCCTCATTAAGGGAAGGGGAGCCCAATAGTTTCACTCTATTTTGATTTGAGCCTTTTTTTAGTCTTGTTTGATCATTTCAGTTGTGTCTGATTCTCTGGGACTCCATTTGGGGTTTTCTTGGCTGAACTACTGGAGTAGTTTGCCATTTCCTTCTCCAGCTTATTTTACAGATGGGAAAACTGAGGCAAACAAGATTAAGTGACTTGCCCAGGGTCACACAGCTAGGATGTGTTGGAGGAGAGATTTGGTCCCCTTATCCTACTCTGTCACTACTGCTTGAATGGTAATTCTTTAGCATAAGTTGGAAAGAAACCCTATGAAATGAATTCTTATATTAGTGTTTGTTTGTAGACAAAGTCAGGCCTTTGCTTAACTCATATGTGAGCTCTTCTGAAGGATACAGCTCTAAGTAGACTAAGCATTTCCCAAAAGCACCTCCTGCCAGCAACCTCTGATTCCATATTGTCACGACAATTGACTTTTATCATTTTTTTTCTTCTGTGTGCTTTTGGAAACTGGATTAATTAAAATAATAAAACATTCAATCATTTGCATAAAGCCTATTAGTGAATGATATTGAGTGGTTCTGTATTCTGACTTTCTTGATAATAAAGGAAAATAACTTTTTGAAACAGCAATGAATAATGTATATTGGTGATATTGTAATTTATTGCCGCCAGTCTTGGCATAGCAAAACTTTGGTATTCAAAATGTGATAAAAGCAAATCAGCAAGCAGTTATGGAATATTAAACATGGTGGTAGGAGCCAAAAGAAAGGGAAGCTGTGTATGCCATGGTGGAAAGAATGCCAGATTTAGAGCCTAAAAACATGGGTTCCAACACTGGTTCTTCCTTCTTAACACTGATATATGGAGTATATTGGGGTTTACAAAGCATTCTCCATACATTGTGGGAACTGAGCTTTACAACCACTTTGGGAATAAGTTATTTTTCTCATTTCATATAGAAGGAAACTGAGGCTTAGAGGGAGTGAATTCCCCATGATCACCTAATTAAGGGATGTTTGGGTCAGGATTTGAATCCAGGGACTCTTGACTCTGAAGTTCAGCACAACAGCCCTTTCTTCTCTTCCTATGTGTGTGACCTTGGGCAAGTCACTCACCATAGTCTATAACCAAGATAATCACTTCTGCTCAATTTTCCCCAGTGATGGTAGAACTGAACACAGTCCCAAAGGGTCTGATGGTTAGCTCTGTGGCTGTGTCATCCCCACTCAGACATCCTCCTGCATGACAGAATGTGATGGGGTCAAAGGACAAATCTGAACAAAATATTCTAAGGAAAATTTCAGGAAAGGGAAGATAACTTTCATCTGGGATGGTTATGGCAAAGGACCTAATTCTATGTACTACCTTCTGACTGCTTGCTAGGTTCAGGGGGATGGACAATCTATAATTCCTGCTTCTGGTGGAGGCTGCTTGAGAGAGAGGTTGCTTAAGTTCTGACCTG
The DNA here is from genome assembly GCA_028646515.1 of Pseudochirops corinnae. NCBI lineage: Eukaryota > Metazoa > Chordata > Mammalia > Diprotodontia > Pseudocheiridae > Pseudochirops > Pseudochirops corinnae. The sequence continues at coordinate 520,189,107 of CM053585.1, forward strand.
CTAATTAGGGCTGAAACTAAGCAGGTATTTGTACCAAATCTGGCTCTAATATAATGATCCCTGGGCACAGAGGGTCCCCAGGCTGCCTAATGAAGAGTGCACCAGCCCAAGTTGGAAACATGGAGCTGGATAGAACTTCAGTGCCAATCAGCATTGAAATCAGACCTGAGAGTGGCTTCTTAACTTCCAACCTAGCTGAGATAAGGAGACCCCCAGTCTAGAAATAAAAATGACTGCCCTCCCATAATCAGGGCCACAAAGCAAAACAAAAAAGGGGGGGGGGGAGGTAGATAGGAGGAGGAGAAAATCCATGACAACCACAGTAAGTCACTGCAAGCTTCTCAGAACCTCACCCAAATCCCATCTCCTCATTCCTGTATCCATTTCTCGATAACTCTTGCAGGTCTGTGGCCAATCCGACCAGAGTGCACCATCTTGGAAGGCAGCGTGCTTCAATGCTTGGGCTGTCATAGAAGATGTTTAGTGAAACCTTGGATGCTAGTTCAGCCCAAGGTGAGGTCTTCTATCCCCTACCCCCACTTGTGGCTAATATTAACTAACCCTTTCTTATCTATAGACTGAGAGTTGGAGTATATAATCTCTAGTGTCCATGATCTAATGACCATGTGAAATTAGAAATAAGGTTGTTGCAATTAAAGAGATTAGCATCTAACTAGGGAGATAGAACTTGAACAAATATAACAACAGAGAAACACACATATAGAGGAAAACAGATTTTACTTTGGCCAAAATACAATAGGGCAGTTACGTTCTGCTGCCAGCAGCTAAGCATAATAAAAGGAGTAATGGAACTTAGCCTGGAGATCAATGATCTTGCCTCTATAGGTTACTTTTTGTCCTGGATCAAATTCATATTTTTTTGGGGGGGGGGAAGTATTCTTTTGAAATTCTCCTTCCTATGCTATTTTGTGAATTGTTTTTACTTTGAATTAGTTGTATTCTCTGGTGGATAAGAGAGAAAGCAGATGCATTGATGATGGTGGTGGTGGGTAGGTGGTTTTGAGGAGTTTGGTTTAGCCATTGGATGCAGAAACAGGTCAACTGGAGAGTCAAAGAGAGACCACTAGTCTTAGAGTGAGGAAACCTAGGCTTGGATCTGCCACTAACCTATATGTATGGCCAAATCACTTCTCCTCTTCTAGACTCCATTTCTTCTTCTGTAAAATGAGAGGGATCAGATGATCTTTAAGGTTTCTTGAAGCTCAAATACTCTTATTCAGTGATTAACATCACCTTCAGCAAAAACAGGACCCTTTGGGTTATCATGAGCAAGGTGATTTTATAGTTGTATCTGGAGTCCCAGGAATGCCTGGTACCTGTAGCCACTCAAGATCTCCTCCTTTCCTCGGATGTGGAGATAAAACTAGGCAGAGAGAGGAAGCAGAATTAGGTACAAATTGTTCTTGGTGCTGTCATTGGGATGAGTCCCATGTCAAATGAAAGGGCAGTGGGCTCTGGGCTTGGATTCAGAAGACCTGAGTTCGAGTGTTCATTTCTAACTCTTGCAACCTGGATGACCCCAGGAAAATCATTTAAGTTTTCTCAACCTTTGTTTTCCTGGCTAGTGAGTGGAGATAATAAAAATCATAACCACACAGCATCTTAAGAGACACAAGGACTTTGTCAACATTGAAGAGTCAGGAAAGAGTCAATTTATTATTAAAATACTCATCTTCTTCTGGCCTGTGGGGTAGGGGCAATGCTTATAATATGTTCATCATATAATGTGTTTACTTATTGTTTATTTATTATGATATCACATAATTTAAAATGTTTATAGTAATGTTTATAATACTCAGACCCAAGGGAGCTAACCAAGTGTTGTTGAGTCATTTTCACTTGTGTCCAGCTCTTTGTGACCCTATTTGAGGTTTTCTTGGCAAAGATACTGGAGTGCTTTGCCATTTCCTTCTCTACTTCATTTACATTCTCCACCTCTAATGTGATAGCTGGAACGAAGCTTAGAGAATGTCTAGTCCAGTTGTCCCATTTGCAGATGAGGAAACTGATGCAAACAGAGTTAAGTGACCTGTCCAGGGTTGCACAGTTAGTGTGAATCTGAGATTGAATTTGAACTCAGGTCCTCCTGAGTTCAGCACTCTATCCAGTACACCATTAGCTTCTCATTCAAGTTTCCCCACCAACTGGTTGTATTATCTTGAGCCTCAGTTTCCTCATCTGCAAATGAGACAGCTCAATTAGATAATCTCTAAACTCCCCTCCAGCTGTCACATTCGAGGGAGACAGCTAAAGAGTAAGTAAAAGTGACACCAGCATGTCAGTAGGAAGTCAGCAAATGTGGGAGATCCAGAAGCCCAGTAAGACTTGATAGCTGAATGTGCGTGTCCCTTTGGGTTCAGAGGTATCCTTCCGCCCCCGTCTCCCTGTGTCTCCCTGTGTCTCCCTGTGTCTCCCTGTGTCTCCCTCGGACTTGGCAGGAGCCAGTCACTGGAAACACTGGCCTGGAGGCGTGCTGGTTAGTTGAAAACATTTGTCTAGGTGAGGAGAATGGGAGACAGATGTAGTTCTTGGCTGGAGAAGGTCCCTAATACTGTCTGCAGAGGGATATGATATTATTAAAGGCGACAATTGCAGAGGTTGACTTGGAGTTTACTCCCTGACCCTAAGGCATTTCAAGGGATCCATCTGAGAGTTTGAAAAGGGTCAATTTTGCAAGTCAAAAAGTCATTTTGTTCTTATAACTAGTCACATTGACTTTGCAGGAAAAAAAACTCTAATGTCCCTTTGTTCCCAGCTATTCCACCCCCACACTTCCATTAAAGCTATTATACTATTTAACATGAAATTTTTACCCAGCAGACATTCAGGGTGCTCTGATTTAGAGTCATTCATTTTCCTTCATTTCTAAGGGAGTGGCAGCTAATTCTTCATTTCTGGTGTGTTTCCTTTCGCCAATGGAGAGTTGGAGACCCAAGTTTCTGTCCCAACTCTGTGTGATTACTAAAGCTCTCTGAGACTGCCTTTATTCGCCTGTAAAACTGTGGTGACAACAGTATTCACCTCACAGCATTATTGTGAGGACCCAAGGAGATAGTGCATGTAAAGGGTCTCACACACCTTAAAGTGCTTTATAAATGTGCCTCCATGACAACAATGCACTGACCACAAAATTGTATGTTGTGATGTATTATGTCTGTTATGTATTGTTATAATATGACAACAATAATACTCTCTTGAGAATCAGAGTGGTTAACCTGTGACCGCTTGATTCCTAGCTGTCTTTGTCTCATGGGAACATGATGGCTTTAAACATGCCAGGCACGTTCATTTGAGGTGGGAAAAAGCTGTGGGCAGGTGGGAAAGGCTTTGACTTGTGAACCACTCCTTCACAATGAATTATGATTTCCCTTGAAATTCAATTTGTGTGGTATCCAAGAAGGATAAAAAAAAATGATGCGATGTCAGTTAATTGTTTTACCCAAGTGCTCTTTCTTGACAAGGCATTGACAAGGATTAATGTGTGTTAATCCAATACGAGAGCAGCAGAGCAGGGGTGAGATTGAGATGGTGTTAGCTGAACCTGGCTCCTTCCATTGACTCCACCTTCAGGTACCAAGCAAGAGTTGGTTCAAAATGGGGATTGCCAAGAAAGGTCTATTGATCCAAATGTGATAGCGCTGCCTTAGTTGTCTTGGAAAGTGGAGTTGAGTAAGAGCTGGAAACAAACTGAACTGAGCAGGAAGGAAAGTATCACATACTTCAGACAGGGCAAGTTGGCAAGAACCATGGTTATTAAAACGTTGGTCCTCATAGAATCCCACTTGTCCTGTTAATGATAATAACAGCTAACATTTTTAGAGCACTTTGTGGTTTGCAAAGCACTTTCTAAACATTATCTCATTTTATCCTCCCAACAAACCTGGGAGGGGATATTAGTGGGGATCTACTTTACAGATGAGACAGCCAGAGATTAAGTGATAAGGCAGGATTTGAACTCAGATCTTCCTGACTCCAAGTCCAGTGCTTTATCCACTGTTTCCAATTTCATAGGGCTGGCAATTTGAAGGTTAGAGTCATGGAAATAAAAAGTCTTCATCCTAATAAATTCTGATGCTTGGCATCATTGGGTTCTAGAAGGAAGCAGCTGGTACCCATAGCCATAATGAGGGCACCAGCTTTTCTACCACTCTAAAGCTGTCTGTAAGTAGTAGAAAAAAATGAGGAGGGCCTAAGTTGGTGTTTAAAGTGGCCTGTTCAGCTAGGGTGGGGGTGGAACACAAATGGACATTTTGGAAGGAAAGAGAATGAGGGAGATAAGTGGAACCAAAATGAATTTCAACTAAATCACTTCATAGCACTGCTACCCTGGAAGTCTGAGACAAGGTAAGAGAGGACGGGGAGAAAGATGGGTGTTTCTAAATGATAGCAGATAAAATGATTATGCTTTCTCCATGGGTATTTACTTGTGACTGTGTGACATATAGTTCTGGGAAAAGCCTTGTATGGTGGGTTGTGCTGTAAGATGCCAAAAGAATAGGGCAGAACCAAGATGGTGGGTTAGAGACAACCACCCAGCTGAACTCTCCCAAAATTCCCCTCCAAACAGCTTTAAAATAATGCTTCGAATCAAATTTTGGAGCACCAGAGCAAAAAAAGTTGGGTGATATGTTTTTTTGATTTAGGAAAATTTAAGAGGTTGGCAAGAGAAATCTCTAACACCCAAGTGGAGGTCTGTCTGGAGCCCACACACTTGGTGGCAATGGTAGCTGCAGCAGCTTTGGAAGTTCTCAACCCAGAGATGGTGAGAGGGGTTGGATAACTTCTCAGAAAGAGATTACAGGGAACCTTTTGCATGAACTTAGTACAGTTTATTCTGATTGGCAGTTATATTGTCCATACACAATTCTGGGTCTCAGTTCCAGGACAGGGAGGAATGCTGGGGTCAGGCACAAGGGAGCAGGGGCCCTGGTAACCATAACAAAGCAGAGAAAAGCACTAGCACATGCAGCTGCAAGGGCCAAGGGGACCTGGTCACAGTTCCAGGGCCAAGAGGAGCACTAATAATTGCATCTGCAGGGCACCAGGGGCCCTTCCTTGGAAAAGACTAGAACAAAGACCAGAAAAGCAGTACCACACCTCTCCCTGGATCACACCACCTTAGAAGAACCCAAAACTTGCAGACTTCCAGAACTAGCTCAGAAAACAATAGCACAAAGAAGCCTGAAGCTTGGGACAGGGCTTCTCCACCCCTAGGTGAGCAGAGCTAAATTTTAACATAAAGTTCAAAGTTAAAAAATAGGCTGGAAAATGAGCAAGCAACAACAACAAAAAGAATTTGACCGTAAAAAACTACTACAGTGTCAGGGAAGACTAAGATATAAACTCAAAGGAAGATAGTAATATGAAAATAGCTGCCACAAAAAGGCTCAAACAAATTCTACTTGGACCCAAGTCCAACAAGAATTCCTAGAAGAGTTTAAAAAAAAGAGAGAAGATCAGAGTGGTAGAGGAAAAATTGGGAAAGGAAATGAGAATGATGCAAGAAAATTATGAAAAGAGAATTAATAGCTTGGTAAAAGAGGCACAAAAAATACTGAAGAAAATACCTTAAAAATCAAAATTGGCTTAATGGTAAAAGAGGCATAAAAATTCACTGAAGAAAAGAACTCCTTAAAAAGGCAGAATTGACCAAATGGAAAAGAGGCACAAAATTTCACTGAAGAAATCATTCTTTAAAAATTAGAATTGGGCAAGTGGAAGCTAATGACTGTATGAGACATCAAGAAACAATAAAACAAAGTAAAAGAGTGAAAAAATAGAAGAAAATACAAAATATCTCATTGGAAAAACAATTTACTTGGAAAATAAATCAAAGAGAGATCATTTAAGAGTTATTGAACTACCTGAAAGCCATGGTTAAAGAAAGAGAGAGTCTAGACATCATATTTCAAGAAATTGTTAAGAAAAACTACCCTAATATCTTAGATTCAAAGAGTAAAATAGAAATTGAAAGACTCCACCAATCACCTTCTGAAAGAGATTCCCAAAATGAAAACTCCCAGGAATATTATAGCTAAATTCTAGAGCTCCCAGGTCGAAGAGAAAATACTTTTATCATCCAGAAAGAAACAATTAAAATATCATGGATCCACAGTCAGGACCACATGAGATGTAGTAGCTTCCATATTAAAGGAATGAAAAACTTGGAACAGGATAGTCTAGAAGAAAGGAATTAGGACGGTGACCAAGAACAATCTACCTAGCTTCCAGTGAGGAAAATGAATATTTAATGAAGTAGAGGACTTTCAAGCATTCCTGATTTAAAGACTGGAGTTGAATAGAAAATTTGACCTTAAAACAGAAGATTCAAGAGAAGTATAAAAGGTAAACATGAAAGAGTAATCATAAAGGACTCCATAAAGTCAAACTGTTTATATTCTTATATGGAAAGATGACAATGTAACTCCTAAGAACTTTTATCACTATTAGGGCAACCAAAAGGAGTTTACATAGGCAGAGGGTATGGATATAAGTCAGTTATGTTGGAATGATCTCAAAAAAAAATTAAGAGATGAGAAAGAGGAATGCACTGGGAGAAGGGGGAAGGGAGAGAGGTAGAATGGGGAAAATTTCTTGCATAAAATTTGCACAAGGAAAAGCTTTTACAATGGAAGGAGAAATGGGGGAGAGTGGTAGGCAATGCTTAACCCTCATTCTCATAGAAAATGGTTCAAAGAAAGAGGAATATACATACACACTCAGTGGTGTATAGAAATGTAACTGACCCAATAGATAAATAGGAGGGGAAGGAGATAAGAGAAAGGAAGGAGATAATAAAGGGAAGGACAAATTAAGGGAGGCAATGATTAGAAACAAAATAGACTTTTGAAGAAGGACAGGGTAAAAAGAGAGAATGAGAGGAAGAGAGAGAAGATAATGAGATGGAAGGAAATAGTAATCATAACTGTGAATGTGAATGTAATGAATTTACCAACAAAATGGAAGCAGATAGTAGAATTGATTAGAAACCAGAATTGAGCAATATATTGCTTACAAGAGACACACTTGAAACAAAAACACACAGCGTTAAAAGAAAGGATTGATGCAGAATGTAATATACTTCAGTGGAACAAAAAAATCAAGGGTAGCAATCATGATCTCAGGCAAAGCAAAAACAAAAATAGACTAATTAAAAGAGATAATCAGGAAAACTATATTTTGCTAAAAGGTACCATAGACAATGAAGTTTTATATATATATATACATACATACATATATGTATATATATATATATATATATATATATATATATAAATTTTACAGCATGTTTCTCTGATATATACTGAGTATAGAACTAGGTCAAATTTGTAAAAATAAGAGCCAAATTAGAGCAATCATAGGATTCTACCTCATATCCATCAGATTGGCAAAGATGACAAAAAAAGAAAAGACATGTTTGCAGGGTTGTGGGAAAATAGGCACATTGATGGACTTGTGAATGGGTCTAGTCATTTTGGAATGCAATTTGGAATGATGTTCAAACAGTTATTAAGAAGTACGTGCCCTTTGACCCAGCTACACCCCTGCTAGGTGTATACCTAGCAAATCAAAAAAAAGCAAAGTGTCCTATGTGTACAAAAGTATTTTTAGCAACTTTTTTTTGTGATGGCAAAAACCTGGATACTTTTATACTTACATACTTAAGGGGATATTTATTAATTGGGGAATGGCTGGAGAAGTTGTGGTATGTAAATGAATACAACTGTGATATAAGAATTGAGGAATTAGATGATTTGAAACAGACATGGAAAGACTTGTATGAACTGATATGGAGAAAAGGGACCAGAATCAGGAAAACAATTTATATCATCACATCAATTTTATCAAAGCAGACAATTTCAAAGATTCCTGTAAGTGATGGAGGAATGAAATGAGCAGAACCAGGGGAACAATTCATACTGTCTCAACACACATGATAAAACAGACAAATTTGAAAGCTTTATGAATTCAGACCAAGGGGATGACCACCATAATTCTGGAGGACCAATGTGAAGTAGGCCACTCACCACCCAACAGAGGGTGATAGAATCATGGCGCAGTTTTGAATGTGACCAGTGAGAAGATTTGTTTTGTTTGACTGTGTGTGATAGGTATATTTGTCACTTATTTGTTACTTGGTTTTATTTTTGGTTTTTGTTTTTCTCAATTAAATAATTAAAAAAGATTGTAGCCTGGAAATCCTGTGAGGATTTAAGAAAGTTGAGTTAAATCATCCAAGAATTACACATGATCACAGATTTGGAGCTAAAAGATTTTAGAGGTTGTCTAGTCCAACTTTCTCACTTTATGGATCAGGAAACTGAGGCACGAGAGGTTAATGGACTTGCCTAAGGGACAGAATTAGAGCTGACACCACGTTCAACAATCTTCTACTGCTCCCTACTGGTTCAGTTAAAGCCTCATTGGGATAATTTAGGGGAGCATGGGGAATTGGCATAAACTCTACAAAACCTCAGTTAGCAGAATATTTGGTGAAGTGCCGTATTTACAATCAGAAGATTTGGATCCAAGTCTTATGTACAAGGGACTTCACCTAAGAGGGTTGTCCCAGAGGATCACTGAAGTTTGTTCTGCTTCTAAATCTATGATCTTATGAATCTTCCTGTTACAAGAGGACTAGGTGGCGCCATAGTACATAGAGCGCTAGGCCTGCAGTCAGCAAGCCCTGAGTTCAAATTCAGCCTCAGACACCTTCTAGCTGCGTGACCCTGGGAAAGTTCACTTACCCCTGTTTGCCTCAGTTTCCTCATCTGTAAAATGAAGGAAAGGAGAAAGGAAAGGAGAAGGAAACAGCAAAACACTCCAGTACTTGTGCCAAGATGATCCCAAATGAGATCACACAGAGTCAGACATGACTGAAATGACTGAAAAACAAGAAAAGAAAAAACATAAAGGACTTCTGGCTTCCTCTGGTCTGCTGCCACTTAGGGACAGCCCTTCTCCCCCAATCCTCCCTCCGTCCCCTCCCCAAGCTCCTTAGGGTAATGCTATCAGTGTTGTGGAGTGGTTCATATAGAGTTCATTTAGGGAGAAGCTGTAAGCCTGGGCTAGCCTTGCCTCACATGTCCAAGTATAAACATAAGAATAAGCCTAAAAGATACTGAAGGAGGCAAGCTTGTCTCCAGCTCTTCATGACATGAAGAACTTCCCTCTTCTTTTCATAACAATTTTCTGCCTGAACCCTGACCCCTGCTCCTTGAACTTTGTTGATTCTCTGCTACTGACTCCTGGTTCCTATGCAGACCCCACCACCTGCCTCTGACCCCCTTACCTTAGTGTTCCAAGCTTCTGGTAAACAATTCCTGGCGCGACATGACTGACCAACTGCTTCAGGATACACTCCTCTCCAACAAAAAATCCTTTTGGCAGTGGCCATGTGCTCCTCCTTGCCTAAGAAGGCGAGCCCCGTTACTAGAGCTCTTGACTGGCCCCAGTCCCTCCCCTCAGGTGGGACCAAGTCAAACATTCCACAATCATCATTTCCAAATGTGTTAATCCATATTTTTCTTGAATAAGTAGAATTACAGTATAATAGATTTAGGCTTAGAAGAGTCTTAGGACACTGTCCTGTCAACCTCCCCCCTCATTTTGCACATGAGGAAACTGAGTCATAGAGAAATTAAATGACTTAGCCAGGGTTGCACAGTGAGTATGTACCTCAGGTAGGGTTTGAACTCAGTTACTTAGGACTCTTATCCACTACGCCACCTAGCCTCCTCAAGTAAGTAAAATACATGAAACAGACTTCAGTCTTTCTTTGGAGAGAAGAGGAGGGGGGTGAGAGGGAGAGACAGAGAGACACACACACAGAGACAGAGAGTCTTTCTGTCCCTGACAGAGAGAGAGAGAGAGAGAGAGAGAGAGAAGAGAGAGAGAAAGAGTGGGGAGAGACAGAGACAGAGAGAAGAGAGGAGGGGAGAGAGAGAATGAGAGATAGAGGAGAGAGGAGAGAAGAGAAAAGAAGAGAAGAGAAAAAGACAGAGAGAGGAGAGACAGAGAGAGACAGAGAGAGGAGAGGGAGGGAGAGAAAGAAAGAATGAGAGAGAGGAGAGAGAAGAGAAGAGAAAAGAAGAGAAGAGCAGAGAAGAGAAGAGAAGAGAAAAAGACAGAGAGGAGAGAGGGGAAGAGAGAGTGGGGGAGAATATACAGGAGATAAAAGTGAAGATAAAAGGACAGAAAGATGTCCCAAGACAGAACAGAAACACCAGAGTGAAGATCCACAAAGACATGAATGAAGGGAACTTGAAGACTAAGACTCCAGGTGTCTCTTTTAGGAAAAACAAACTTGAATTTGGGGCACAAAAGTAAACTGACTACTGTGAACTAGTCATAAAATCACAGCAAAGTTCAGGTCTTCGATTTAGACCAAATATTTTTGATGGAAAAAAAGGATTTATTTCAAGGTATTGTTACCTTCTGACTTTTTTTCTTTTTAAATTCTTGTTCATACCCTTTTCAATAGGAGTCATTGATTCCTGGGCTGATCTCACTGCCCTGCCACCATAGATGCTTCTCTTGTCACTAAGAAAAATGGCTAAGCAAAACCAACCTACAAAGTGGCACTGTATCTGATGGCTAGGAATATAACAAAGGTGGAGTGAATGTAGCTTTTTCTTAGGACATTAACATTTAGAGGGGGCTGATAGCACCTGAAATCTTTCAATGAGTAGAAACAATTGACAGTCAGATTGGAACTTGGCAGTGGGGACTGGGGAGTGGGAGTCTGGGGACAAAGGAAGGTGTGTGTGCTACTTCTCCCTAATGGTCCTCTGATTACCACTATCCCTATGCCTTGTAGTCCTCTTTTGATGCCTGCCGAATCTGTGGGGCAGGCAGCCTTACTCCATTGTCTGGGCCCTTGGCCATGCTTCCTGACTATTCTGTCATAATTGCTTTCCTCTTCCAGGTCTGATGACCTAATCTCCTCCATCTGCTGCTGCCTGCCACTCACATAGTCTCACATTCTGGGATCTAGGGAGGTCATTGCTATCATGCTTTGCCTAACCATCATGCCCTCTATCTCTCATTCTTCTACTTCTTCCATAGAATGGGAAAATCTGGTGGTTGTTTGTCACACTATGGGTGTTTTTGTGTGCATGTGTGCTTGCATGCCTGTGTGTGTGTGTGTGTGCTTGCATGCCTCTGTGTGTGTGTGTGTATGTGTGTGTGCTTGCGTGCCTCTGTGTGTGTGTGTGTGTGTACCCTCTGAGCCATGGGCCAGTCTTCCCATGGCATGACTATACCAGAGTAATGTAGCCTATCCTTGGTATACTCTGACCATACTGGGCTCTTGGCCCAGAAATGCACACCATGCTTCACTTGGGGTTTTGGGGATTTGCAGTCGTATCGATTGCTGACTGACCCACATTAAAACATGGTATGTTGGGGGCAGGCATGGAAACCACATAGGCCACAATGAAGGTCAAGACTGGTACACTGCCTGGGATCCCCAGACCTTCCCATACCTCAGCCCCTCCCGCACTCTGTCCAGTCTTTCACTGCTCCATAACCTGGTGGTAGTCTCCACATGAGGTACCTCCCACTGTCCATGGATTTCATACTCATCTCTTGCCTTGGATCCTTCTGCCCTGAATAGTTTTAGGCTTCTGTCCTAGGTTTCCATGGTAACTCCAAATCAACTAACTTTATTTTATAATTTTGATTTGAGGGTTTTATTTGTTTTGTTTTCTCTATGTATGTTTGCTCCAGGCCCGAGAATCCTTAATTATAGCTTTGTTGACAGTGTATGCAGCATCCTTCACTAACAGTTCACCAGCTTTCTACCAGTAATTTCTACCAGGTATCCATCCTTCCTTATCCTTTTTACCTCCCCCTTGTTCTTGGGTGGGCTAGCTTTTTCAGTCATCCCAATCCTTTGTTCTTTAGTCAATTAATTGTGTCTGATTTTTTGTGTGTCAGTCCCATTTGGGTTTTTCTTGAGTGGTTTGTCATTTCCTTCTCTAGCCCATTTTGCAGATGAGGAACTGAGGCAAACAGGGTTAAGTGACTTGCCTAGGGTCATACATCTAGTAAATGTCTGAGGTCACATTTGAACTCGGGTCCTTCTGGCTCCAGGGCCAGCATTCTTTCCACTGTGCTACCTAGCTGCCCTTCATTCCAGCCTAGCCCCCAATAAAACAAGTGACCCAATACCAAGAAGGATAGGTAGGGATATGAGAATAACCTTTTTGTCATCAAACAAGTATGGAATTATATGCTTCTGGTATTTCTCTTCATTTTGTTCTTCAATTCATATCAGCAGTAAAAACCCAGAGAAAAATCAAACCCAAAGATGCATGCTGACACATAGGGGCTTAGAAAGACAGTGACATGAACCCTTTTTGAACACACCTCGAACAATACAGGAGTTTTTAAAAATAACATTTTGGAAAGAATAAACTTGTAGAACCTGCTTTAAGAAAACCAGGCAATGAGATCATAAAGAAATGGGGGGAAAGCAAACAAAAATCAAATCTCTAGCACGATAGCCTAAAGAGAAACTATCAGCACACCTCTTCCCCTTAGAAGAGCAATGTTTTATTTTGGTATGCCTTAGATCCTTAGTGAGTCATAGGCAAAGCTTCTGGAAAGTACAACAAAAGAAAGTAACAATCAGAAAGATTTGAGTTTGAAGGAGACTTTGATTTAATTTTCAAATAAGCCATGCTAAGGTCAGTGGATTTATAATTATATTGATGTAGGGAGTCCCTCCTACATTCTATATTTTGATCTATTTATGGCTTTTCTTTATGTATGCCCTTTCCTCCCCGCCCCCCCCCCCCATTCACCCAAGTGAGGCATTTTCCTTTGGATCTCTTGATACTGACCAATGGGTCATGTGGGCTGTCCATCCCTCCCTTTCAATGTCCTTCTTTCCCCATCATTTGTTTCTCCAGTGACATTCATTTCCTAGAGTATCTTGTTTAGGTTAACACTGGCCATGTGTTAAAGCTTAAATTGCTCCTACTAGACATTTCTCCATCATCTGTTGAGTGACTCTTAATTATAATTATTCAGAAACTCACTTTCTATGGTTTGCAGTCATACAGCAATACTGGGAGAATAATGTAGTTAAAAAGATGGGCCTTTGCTTCATGGGAAATCTTGGGCATCATTAAAAGTTCTGCTTAATTTCCCAAAGGTAATCCAGCCCACTCTCTTCTTTCTGTTCAATTCCAGGCCTTCTTAGTGAAATGCTCAGTTACTATTCATGATATTAATAGAGTTTAATAAGTTCTTTGGGTTGACCACCCAATATCACTAAATAAAAACAACTTTCTTTTAAAGTGCTTTTTTTCCCCTTTTTTTGCTCCCAGGGAGGTAGCAAAATGAGACTCATTTCCAACTTGTACCTTGGTCATAGGATCGTGGAATTTAGAGTCGGAGTATATCGTAAAGATAATAAAATCCAACCCCTTCGTTTTTCTTTTGCAATGAGGAAATTAAGGCAAGGGGAAACTATTTGCTCAAGGTGACATAGGCAGTAAGTATCTGATTAGCTTTTCTCACTCTTCTGGTCTGTTAAGTATTGGTTGACTCTATATCCCAGTTAGAAAAGGAAAAGTAACTTGGCTGAAAGGTGCCAAGGTTTCATAGAATTTAGGGAAATTTTGGTTTTAACCTGAAAAAATGAGCAACAGTTGGCATAATTCATATGAAGGAGGAAGGAAAGCAACTGTGTGGTGAAATGAGGAAGCAGCAAGTCCAATTGGCCTGTGGGGAAGGTAAATATTGGTGATATTTAAGCTATTTAGAAATGTCCTGCTTCCTTAGTAATATTACAAGTAGAAAATGGTACAGTGTGCATAATCTCTTCTGAGCCAGGGAGAAGGGAGAGGGTTGCCGAGGGAGGGAGCTGGAAAAAAAGGATCAGGAGAGTAACTGATGCTTTTTGTGGTGGCTAAGAATTAAAAATTGAAGGGATGCCTGTCAATTGGGGAATGGCTAAACAAGCTGTGGTATATGGTTGTGATGATAGTATTGCACTATAAGAAATGACAAACAGGATGATTTCAAAAAAAGTTGGAAAAACTTACATGAACTGATGCATAGTAAAGTGAACAGAAACTGGAGGGTGTCACACACAGTAACAGCAATATTGTATGATGAAGGACTATGAATAATTTAGCTATTGTAAGTAATACTATAATCCAAGACAATCGCAGAGGACTAATGATGAAGTATACTCACTGCCTCCAGAGAAAGAGCGGATATTGTTTGAACATAGACTGAAGCAGGCTATTTCTCACTTCCTTTTATTCTTTTTCCTTTATTTGAGGGTTCTTGTACGTGATGACTCATATGGAACTGTTTTAGATGATTGTACATGTATAACCTATATCTGAGGGCTTACCATTTCAAGGAGGGATAGAATTTGGGACTCAAAACTTTAAAAGAATATTAAAAATTGTTTTTAACATGTAATTGGGGGGAAAATAAAACATTTTTTTTAAAAAGAAGAGTAGCTGATGAAGGAAATTGACTAGATATTTAATTTAGAGACATAAGAATGATTCTTCCTCCAAGAAAAGAACAAGAAATTTTTTTTGATCTTACAAAGAACCCTGTTTTCTTCTTAGAGAGCCCATCAGTGGCACTAAGGCAGATAGTTGGACAATGAATCAGAGCAATAATGACATCTAAGATGAATGCAGGCAGTCAACAAGCCCTTTATCAAGTGCTTCCTACATGCCAGGTCCTCTTCCCTGTGCTGGGGATGCAGATACAAGTAAGAATAAAAAGACAGTCCCAGCCTTCAAGGAGCTTATATTCTAATGGGCTAAAGAGAGACAACACATAAAAGGGAGATAAAAAGGGCAGGAGGAGTGATCATGGATTTACTGATATTCCTTCTAGATCTTCCACTGAGACTTAAATAGCACTGTGAAGCTTCTAGTCACAGCAGACAATCAACTAGGATGTGTGTGTGTGTGTGTGTGTGTGAGAGAGAGAGAGAAAGAGAGAGAGAGAGAGAGAGAGAGAGAGAGAGAAATGAACTGAATGTACTATAGCATTTTGATGGCCTTTTTACCTAGTGACCTTCATAATTCTACTGGGTATGGTACCAGTTTCTGGAGGGCAGGACTTCTACAGACTTGTGAAGTTCTTTTAAAAAATTATGTTGATTTATTAACTAATTTTTTTAAATTTTGAGTCCCAAATTCTCTACCTCCCTCCCTCTCCTCCTCTACCTATTGAGAAGGCAAGCAATATGATATCAATTATATGAAATAATGGAAGACATTTCCATATTAACCATAATATAAAAAGGCAAGAAAAATAAAGTGAAAAAATTTATACTTCAGTTTGCACTCAGTTCATTGGTTCTCTCTCTGGAGATGAACAACATTTTTTATCATGAGTCCTTTGGAATTGTCCTGGATCATTGTATTGATCAGAGTAGCTAAGTCTTTCACTTTTGTTGTTGTTTAGTCATTTTCAGTCATGTCCAACTCTTTATGACTCCCTTTTTTTGGGGGGGGGGAATTTTTTGGCAAAGATACTAGAATGCTTTGTCATTTCCTTCTCCAGCTCATCTTACAGTGGGAAAACTGAGGAAAACAGAAATAAATGATTTCCCAGGGTCACACAGCTAGTAAATGTCTGAGATTGGATTTGAACCCAGTTCTTACTGACTCCATGACCTGCATCTTATCCATTGAACCATCTAGCTGCTTCAGAGTTGATCATTATTACAACATTGCTGTAACTGTGTTCAGTGATATCCTGGTTCTACTCACTCCACTCTGCATCAATTCATATTGATTTTCCAAGGTTTTTCTGAAATCATCCTGGTCATCATTTCCTATAGAACAATAGTATTCCATCACAATCGCATACTACAACTTGTTCAGCCATTCCTCAATTGATGGACATTCTCTCTATTTCCAATTCTTTGCTACCATAAAGAGTTGCTATAAATATTTTTGTACATAAGGGTTCTTCTCCTTTTCCTTGGATCTTGTTGGGATACAGAACTAGTAGAGGTATTGCTGGGGAAAAAGGTATGTACAGATTGATAGCCCTTTGGGCATAGTTCCAAATTGTTTTCCAGAATGTTTGCATCAGTTCACAACTCCACCAACAGTACCTTGGTGTCTTTGTTTTTCCTCATCCTTTCCAACATTTGTAATTTTCTTTTTCTGAAGCCAACTCATGACATTTCCAAAGAAGTCACTTAAGGGTCCTAGGGCTTGATTGAGGTGTTTGATTAGGGGGATATCCTGGGTCAAATTCCAGTGTGTTTTTTTGGAGAAAGGTACAGAATTCAGAAGCCAGTGTCTCTACTTCACTCCCCTCTTTGACCAATGAGAGAAAAATGTGTCCTGTATTTAAGTCCCCTAGACAAACCCTCAAATGATTGGTGGGGTACCCAGCTTCACTTACCCCTTAAAGTATCTTCTTGCTACATAAATAATCTGGTATTTCCTTCTTCACTGGGATATGATCTGAGAGCAATAATAGAGTGACTTTCCACTCTTGGTATGATGTGTGCACTTTGGGAAGAGAGCTTGAACAAAGAAAATGCCATGATTTTAAAATAAAAGTTTTCTCCCCACTCTCAGCCAGCTGTTAGACTTTCTTCTCCCTTACCCCCTTCCCAAAGTCCATAGAACTGGTATTTTTCAAAAGAAGATGAGAAATGTTTGAAGAATGAATGAAAAATCAAAGGATGGCAGAAGGAAAAAGGAGACCTAATAGAAGTGACATTTTTGTTCAAAGAGCCCTTTTCTTCATCCTGTGTGTGCACATGCATGTGTGTGCATGTAAATGCATGTGCAGTTATGTGTATGCATATGCATATGTATGATAATAAGAAGTAACCCTCCAGGAGAGAGATGGCTTGAGCTTGTAGTCCATATACCCACAGACCTTTGTCTCACTGACCTCAGTGTTTTGTTATCATGCATTCAGGATGTGGGCTTGAAAGCCCATAGGCAATTTTCAAATAAGAAAACACAAACTGGAAGCCTTCAATGATTGCTGATTTCCTGAAAGAGTTAGGAGGAAGCTTAAGAAGGCAATGGCCCAGGGTACAACACATACAACAAGGTACTTGTTAGTATTGCTTTTCATATATGCATATCTTTAATGTCAGAATATGGCATTCGCCATGGCATTCACTTTACTTCATACATGTAACAGAGATAGCTTGAAACTCTTGGTGGACAGTAATCCATGGTGAGCACAATTTTCAAATGTTGGCTAGGACACACAAATGCCTTCATAGTTCTGTTCCCAGTAGTTCCCTAAACCTCACAAAATCTTAACAGTGCTATTCTCGAAGTGGAAAAAGTGCTGGATTGGAGTAAGAGGATCTGGCTCACATGCCAGCTTTATCATTTTGATCCATGTGACCTTGGACAAGTCACTTTATTTTAAGGTGTTTCAGTTTCCTTATCTGTAAAATTAGGCAGGTTGGATTTGATGAACTCTAGGGTCTCTTTCACATTGGTTTATGAACATAATATAGTTAAGTATGGTATTCAGAAAAATCAGTGTAATCTTAGGCAAAACATGTCTTGGGACCCTCATGTTCCCCTTTCTTTTTTCCTTTCTTCACTCTCCGTGGTATTATCTTCCCTTTCATTAATCCCTAATCCCAGGAAAGGATGTTCAATTAGTCATTTATACTTCAATGTGAATTTAAGTGAATACTACTTGTATCTTTTCCCCATTAACACTTATATAAGCATTAAAGATTTCTAAATATTTTCATCAGCACAACTTTATGTGAGGTAGGTACTACAAATACTGATTATAGATGAAGAGACTGAAGCTTAGTGTGGTTAAATGTCTTGTTAAGGTCATACAGCTTACAAACAGCAAAGCCAGGTGCTAGATTCTGTTACTAAGTCTTCAAGCAAGGAAGAACATGACCTCTGTGGTTTTTAAGAGGAGTCTATGAAAACTGGAGGGATTTGGATGCTACCTACCTGTAGCTTTGAGCTACTTGGGAGCAATGGAACTTCATGAAGAGGCAACCAGAAGTTGCGTAGAGCATGGGTCAAATCACAAGCATCAAAATACACAATAAAAGCATAACACAGCCTGTAAAAGATAGGGATGTTAGTTCTGCTCCAGTGATTCTTTAGCATTTATAAAACCCAGTTTTTTGTTTTTAAGTAATTAGGTCCATCTTGGGTGTCAGCAGAAATACTGGAGGGAGAGAAAGAGAGAGAAACATGTTAATTTTAGAAAGCACATGAAGAGAAAAGAATACATTAATGAGTTATCAATAATCACAGGATGAGATTCAAGGTTCTCATTTTACACATATCCCTGAAAATAAATTTGGCTATTTACAGCAATCCCATTGCCTGGTTAAGTATGTTATCATCCTCCTGCTCCAGATGTAAACATAGAAAATAGAAACCTAATTTAAAAGCTAGTGGCTCAGCCTGACTCACTCTGATCAGGATCCAAGGTTCTCTGGGCAGGGCAGGAATTCTTTGCTTGTTCCTTCTCCTATTCTCTGTGTCATCAGTTGCCATTTCAAAGAAACGACATCCATCGCCTTGGTAGAGAGCCACATCTCTTTCCCTTTGTTCCTTGGCCCCATTCCAGAGTTTGACTTATCAGTGATGTGAGATGCCTGTAGGGTTGGCATGAGATACTGAGAGGAAGCTTCCCTGTGTGTTATCCAACCTCAGTCCATGTTAATCAGTTGTATGAGGGCACAGATATAACTCATGTTGGGGTGCTAGTAGCTCCTGTGGTATGTGGTTATGGGTTGGATCATTGAAACAGTGGTTGTGGATGGGAGCAGCTTCGAGTTCACTGAACTTAGTGTTAGAGGTATGCGAATAAGACAAGGTGGAAATGTCCACTAATTATGGCATAGTTGTTGGAGGAGGAGGAGAATGGTTGTACAGTTTAGAAATGAATTATAATATGGAACTTAAATCAACATTTATTAATTGATTACCAGGTACCTGGTTGAATTCATAACCAACTCTTGATGTTTAGACAGAAGTGGCTCTGTAAGGGTAGCTTGGCATTGAGTACACAGTCAAAACCCTCTCTTAGTTTATCATGGGTGTCTTACATTGAGAGAAATCCAGGTTTCTGGTGTAAGGCTGTGCACATGTTTCACAGACTGTGACAATGGTCTGCCAATGACTTTCTGTTTCTAATTAGAGAGCTGAGGCATGCTGGCAGAGAAATACAGATTTATTACAAGTTGTGTATGTGTGTGTGTAGTTTTAATATGGGAGACCAGTGATGACTGCTGGAATTTTTGTCTCCAGAGTACAGGGCTCCCCTCTGCTCTTTATGCTTCATACTTCTGGTCATGGTGCTCCTGTAAAGCCAACTGGATTCTGCTCTCCTGCTCTTTCATTTCCTATCTCTGTGACCTCCTTCTGGTCCCTTAGCATCTCTATGCCTCATTTTTCCTCAGGTAGAAAATGAATGCATAATGCCTCTTTTAGCTCTAAATTATTCTAAGGTTAATAATAGTAGTGAGTCTGTGGTTCAGGGGAAAGAATGCTAAACTTGGAGAAACAGGACCTGGGTTCTCACTCTCCACATCTGTAAAATGGGAGTGGGGGTTGGCTTCAATGATCTCCAAGGCTTCTTCCAGCTCTAGGTCTCTGGTCTTACGTATATCGCTTTTCCTTTTAATGCCCATAGTCCAGCTACACAAAGCAGAGACCTTCCTAATAGCCCCTATAAAGCATTAGTGGTGAATTGTCATTTCCAAGTTTTTCTAAAATCATCCTGCTTGTCACTTCTTGGATATCACATGAACTGATGCAAAGTGAAGTAAACAGAACCAGGAGAATGCTGTGCACCGTAACAGTGATATTGTACCATGAAGAGCTATGAATAACTTCACTATTTTCAGCAATACAATGATCCAAGACAATCTCAAAGAACTAATGATGAAGCAAACTATCCATCTCCAAGGAAAGAACTGATATTGTTTGAATACAGACTGAAACATGCTATTTTTTCACTTTCTTCAATTTTTTCTTTTGTTCCAATCTTCTGGTACATAATGAGTACTTAGGAAATGTTTTACATAAATGCACATGTATAACCTATATTGGATTGTTTACCATCTCAGGGATGGGGGAAGGGAAGGAAGGATAGAATTTGGAACTCAACTCTTTAAATAAAAATGTTAAAAATTTAAAAAATTACAAGCAGATAGAATTTTATCTTGAAATAAAAATGTTCATATTGTTATCTCTGTATTCTTTGCCTTATAGATAAAAGAAAATGCACTGCAGCATTTAAGCAACTGTGCCCTTGGGGGTATACTCGAATTCCTATCCTAGAACATTGCTTGGTATAAAGGCGGGGAACTCAGTGAGACGTTATAGTTATAATAACTATATACCCTTTCCCTTCTCGGGTCAGTTTAGCAGAAGCCCTTTAAGGTTTACAAAGCTATTCACCTACATGATCTCAGCTGATCTTCACATCAACCCGGGAAGGTAGGTGCTTCATCATAACTCCATTTTACAGATGAGAAATCTTGCCCAGGGTGTCACTGCTAGTAAATGTTTGAGGAAGGATTTCCTGACCTGACTTGATTTTCCAGGTATTCCTGACTCCAGATGCAGCTTTCTGTCCACCACGGTCGGTCAAGATTAAATGATTTGTCCAAGGTCATACGGTAGTTAGTGACAGAGGTAGGATTAGAACTCATCTCTTTAATTTAAAAAGAAATTGGAGGGGGGGTAGATGGATAAAATAAGGACAATTCTTTTATCACTTTGGGTGGTAAGCAATGGAAGGGGGAGGTTGGGTGCGAGTTCGTCATGTCTCTGGGGATGACCACACACTCAGGTTTGGGGTAAGCAGAATACCTTTGCCGGGACGGGGCTGCTATCAGCCGGAACCCCCCAGGGGGCGCTCGCGAGGAGCTCAACTCCCCACTAGTGTCTCGCTTCCAAGCAGGGCGCACGGGCTTCGTCAGAAGGTGGAAAGCTCACTGGGGAAAGCTGTCGTCTCCCTCCCGGCCACACCGCTCGCCTCCCCGCCCCCGCACGCCCCGCTCCCCTCTTCCTCTCCACTCCCTCCCTCCGTCGGTACCACACCTCCTCTCTACTCCCGAGCAGAGAGAGCTGCCCGAGCCCACACTCGCACCCGCTCAGCTCCCCAGCCCCCTGCGGATGCGCGGAGAGGATGGAGGCAGGGTACCCGGAGCCGGCAAACTCTCCAACCAGAGCCTGCACCCTGGGCTTCTGCTAAACTGACCCGAGAAGGGAAAGGGAAGAAACATTCAACAAAACCCACCCCACCTCTTCCTTTCAACCCTTCCCACACCCACCCCAATAGTCAAGCCCCCACCCAACTATCAGGATTGTGGTTTATTTGGGGGGGGGGCTGGGACAGAGGACAGACACACTACAGCTGAACCTTGGCTTTTTCTCCTGCTCCTGGACCCATCCATCCGGCCAGCCAGGTAGGTAAATGCAAACTCTGCATTCCTGTGTATGTACAACGCCTTGGTTGCAAAGTCTGTCTCCATCGGCTGCTGCGCAGCAAAAGGTAACTTTGGGCGGGGGGTGGGGTTGGGGGGATAGTAGGAAAAGGTGTTTGAAAGGTTTATTCTTCCTTTTGAAGATATGGCAAGACTAGAACTTTAGTCTGTAGCATCCCATTCGCCCGCCCATCCCCTTCTCCCCAGCCTCCTAACTCTGGAAACTGGAGAGCACGGATGGGAGGAGGTGGACCGAGGTTATCGGGGATTTGGGGGACCCAGGAGGTTGGAAGCAGGAGCGCGCCAGAAGGGGACAGACCAGCAGCGACTTCCGGAGAGGGGTTGTTATGGGGAACCTCCCGGGGGTTGGAGGAAGGAAGGAGTCCTAGGCAAAGTTGCTGCTTCTTCAGCCGACCGGCGGGTGTGGGGAATTGCGATGGCAACCAGCATCATCCTGATGTATCTGGTGTTTGCTTCTGTCTTCTCCCTACCCCCACCCACCTCCACTACCATCTCCTCTCCACTCTCCTGTCTCCACTTTCCCATCTCCATCTCCATCCTCTAATACTCCCCTTATAGTGAAGTCCAGATGAATATTTCATTGCATCTGGGCCTCCCATAAGATTAAGATCAGTCAATAGTTTTACATCTCTCGTGATAGACCTGAGCTGACTCCCCTCTGTGCTCCTTGCCTTTGCTAAAATGAAATGGAATGGGCTGAAGGAGGAGGACTGGGTGGCAAAGGGCGGGGCGGGGCGTGGGGGACTCTGGAAAGGTTAGAAAACAGCTCAAGTTTCTTTCTTAGCTGCCTAGAATATAGTCCCAGGAGTACATGCCTAAATGGGTGCTGAATAGATCACCAACCAGGCTCCATTAGATGGTTGAAGTAAGGGCAATAGGGAAAAGACTCTGCCCTCCCTAATTGCAAAGCGGGATGGGTGCATAGTCTTGGTTGTGTTTTACACAGTGCCTAGAATGTTGTGGGTACTCAGCAAATGTGACAGTAGAGAATGTGGAGAGGGGTTTAGTGGATCGCATCGTATCCTCCATTACTTCTGCTTTTCCTTTTAGAGAACCATCTCTGAAAGATACCGTGGAATTTGTAGCTCCTTAAGGCATAGTCTCAGAGCCCCTCTCTATTCTGGTCTTGAACCCTTTCACCCCTGAAGCAGTGGGAGCTCCGAATTCTGAGCTCCATCCCTCTCAACCTTCGCGCCATCCGAAAGCTGCATCTATAAATAATAGGTTGCAGAGAGTAGGACCACGAACTCTTGCATAACTGCCAACCTCCGGTTGCGGAGATGGGTACTGGTGTGAAGTGGGATGGGCCGTCTAGGCGACCTCCAATGGGAACAAACAGAAGGACCAAAGTTCTCTCAAAACACGTGTAAACAAACCTCTTGTATCTGTGAAGAGGAGTCTGGCTGGACAGTAGCGAGCATGCCTTGGGAGTTATTATTAAAGTGCATATTTGGAGAGGTGACAGGATTCATTCCAGTTTCGTGATAAAAACGAAAAAAAAAAAAACCCACAAAAAACCCTGTCTTACTCTGTTTTCCTTTGCCTAACTTTTTGGCTTAGCAATTGGTACTCGATTTCCTCGGCTGTAGTTAAGCTAAGAACAGTGATTTAGACCCGGGGTGCTCATTTGCGCTGTCCAAGGTATCTTAAAACCTCACACTTCAATGCAGTACTTAAATAAGGGCTTGCTCAGGCAGAACTACGTCGACTTCCGTAGAAACGTTCTGTTTTCTTCAGTTGTCCTCTTCTTTGTAATTCCCACCACAAAAGTATTAATTATATCCCCCACTTCCTTTATATTAAAAAGCTCCTCCTGGAAAATGCCTTTATCCCTTCCACCACTGCCAGTCTCTGCTACTTAAATATACGTTAATTAACATTTGTTGAATGAATGAATATTGAATTTCACAGTTCCACCTCAACTAGGCACAATAGTGGTTTTAGGTTTCTCTTGAATTTGAATGTAAGCAAAAGTGCTTGAAATTGAACAAGCATTCTGTACAAAGGGAATCACGCCACACCTTCACGTATAGGAAAGGCCCTTTAAAAAATTATTACTCAGAAGATATGACATGAGTTGGCACAGTGGCTTTTCCTCTGTGCCTATGGACCTGACCAGGAAACTTGGCATCTAAGAATTTCATTTTTCGAACTGAGCTGCTAGTTCTGAGTTGAACACATTTTTTTTGCTGTGTGGTTTTTTTTTTTTTTAAGACAGGGAAAAGCTGACAAAGAAGCTGTAACCTATCAGTGCTCTAAACATAAAGAATGTCCTCTCACTTGTTAAGACTGAAAGAAGGGAGGGTCAGGGATGGATGGAAGAACTCCTAAATTAACCACCTCTTTTAGGCTGATCAGGCTATCTTCTCACCATTCTCCTTGACCAAAAAATTGTAACAGTGACACATGATAGAATATTTTAATCAATATTAGCACCAAATACTTAAATTTTGCAGTTTTTGCTACTTAAAAGGAAATTTTGGTTCATCATGGGAATGACTGCTCCTGTGTGTTGAGTTAAGTACTTATTAAAGACCCAGAAGAAAAAGGTATGGGGCCAAACTACCATCAAATGGTTAATCTTCTGTTGCATTTTGGAGGAAGCCAGAACTGTGACACCTGTAACTATTCTGTAAATGATCAGTCACTTTTTTTCTGTTCTTCCAGGCATATTTCCAGAATACTTTACAGGGAACAGGCACAGATGGGGTCCAGTAAGTTTCACAGCATGAAGCAACCACTTCTGTTGGTGCTTCTAAATATTCCTTCCATAAAAATAGTTAGTTTGGGGTTTGTAGGTTGGTTTTCTTTTGAGGTTAGAAAGAAATAAAGATGCTTCTCCCTCTAGCTAGGTGATCATTAGCAAAAACGTGTCTTGGGATGTTGTGTTATTGTCTTGTCTTGAGGAAACACTGCTTTTTTTAAAAATAGCTTTCTACAGAAAAAGTTATCTGCTCATCTAAAGTTTCTTTTCCTTTGTAGTGAGTTTGCCCTCATTTTGGAGTACAAAACTACTAAATTTCTATTGTGATGACTCATGGAAGCAACATGGTGTAGTGGAGAGAGTAGATTCAAATCCTGATCATGCCACTTATTGCCTGCAGACTTTGGGCAAATAATTGCAGCTCCTTGGGTCTAAGTTTTCACATCTATAGAATGAGAGAGTTGGGCTTGCTGTCCTCTGAGTCTCTTCTAGCTCTAAATATATGATCATGGTATAGGGGTAATCCTTGAGTCTCAAAGTTTGTGCCATTGGGGAATAAATCTTGGGCAGGTCCCATGAAGCTGTAAAGTCTTAATGAATAGGTGTGGTGTTTTATTATGTGTCTGTTATCTGAGGGTGAATTTAGCTCCATTCAGGGAGACTCATTGTCAGCTTTGCAGCATCATGATGTCTTTTGCAACCACCTACTACTGGAAGATCATATAGCTGTTTATTTCAGAAGTGTCCACAGTGACTATATCAGAGGTCTTGGAATATTGAGTAGGAAGCCAGGGTTTTTTTTGACTATTCATAGATTTTTAGGTGTTGTTAACCCAAGTAGGAAGAATTGTTTCTTCTCAACCATTATTATAATTTATTATTATCATTATTGTAATTAATCCTTGTGATGTGCCTACAGGTTTTTTTTTTAAGAGATGTGACTTCAGAAATCATCACAAGACAGTAGGAAAATGAAGGATTCTTCATTCTCACTTGCATGACTCTTCCCCTCAATCTTAATAATTTAATAAGGTGGGCTCTGTGGCTATACATAGCTACAATACTGCCAGCACCTTATCATATACTAGCAAGCTCTGACAACACATATTCACCTAAACAAAACAGGTTTAACTATCTCCCATCCAGACTAGTGTGCTCCAGGAGAGAACAATCCACATTCTGCAATCACTACAGAATTTTAGGTAAATGTTCTTGGGTAGGGCAAAGAAACAGGAAGATCTCATGGGTAGAACTCTGGATTCTCTTCTGGCTGATGTGACTCTGGGTAAGATTCTTTTTCAAACTCTTGTGAGACATAGAAAGAATGGGATATATCTAATGCCTAACAGGAGAGCTGAACAAATGAAGTCCTTTCAAGTGGGAAAGGGCTAAGTTTGCTATATATTTAGCCTTTCTGTTCTTCATCTTAACATTAAACAAATAAGCAGAAGTGCCTTTAGATTGTTGCAGTATCTTAAGTTGTATTTTCCTTGGCAACCATAGCTAGTACATTAACACAGAGAATCTCAACGCAGCTAATAATAATTATCACATCTAAGGAATTCTAAGATCAGCTTTTAAAAAAACCCAACTTTCAAGGCTTTCAAGATCCTAACACAAAATGTTACATGGTTCAAGATAGATATGATGATATTTATTAAAACTTATTGCTCACCATTCATAATGATTGTATTACATTTTGCTGTTCTTTCCTCAAAAAAAACCCCCAGGATGAAATATTGATCACATTATTTTCATTCCTTTCAGTTGATTTCTAAGGCCTCATTATTGATTGGTTCTCTGCTCCTGATAAATGGTACCAGTGCCTTGAATCCATTGTTTCCTGGTGCATTTGTATATGGGTGTGGCCATATGTCCAAGATCTTTATATGAGATAATGCAAAGCTGGTATATAACTAAGGGAATGTCTCAGACCTATTATTTCTTATTTTTTACTTTTATTTTCTTTATCTCTTTATTTTCTCTTTTTCTTTAGGTAACTTAATACATAGTAACAAAATACATAGTAAAGCCTTGGGTGGCATTTGTGGGATTGGTGAAATTCTATTAAGGATAAATATCAACACAAAGGTACACTCTGTGCCTTTATAGGTATGCTAGAATAAAGGCAAGTGTTTGAGGGAGCCTTCTATAACTTGATACTTTGGTTAATACTTGAGAGGATCTGTTATTTCATCTGTATGAGTAACACCCTACCCCCCTCCCATGATGATCACTACCATCCGTGATTTAATAGAGGTAGGCAGAATAGTGCTGTGAACATAATGCTGAACTTGGTTGCCAAATTTGAGTCATGGAACCCAAGTTCAAATTCTACAATCATTGGATCTTGGGTAAATTTCTTTTTTTTTTTTTTTTCACAAGAAGACCACAATAGAACTTTAACAAAGGTAAAGGCTATACTGAAAGAAAAACCACTTCAAAACATTTTCTTCAGGTCAATTCATAAGGTAAATCCAAACCATGCATACAAGTGCTGAAAGATTGTGGAATGATGGAGTGGCCAGAGATGAGTGAGATTGATGAAGTCTTCCTGGAGGAGATGAGCCAATTTTATCCATAAGGAGTCCTGACTTGTGCTAGTATGAAAAAAGTTACCATTCCCAAAGTTGCCCCTAGAGACATGAGATCAGGACTAACCAGGTGAGTACAAGGTGGTAAGAAGGAAATATAAATTCTAATCTCTTGGGTAAATTTCTTAACCTTTGGGGTTTCAGGTTCCTCATCTTTAAAATAACAGGGTTGGACTATTTGGCCTCTGAGGTCTCTTCAGGCTTAAGATTCATGATCCTTTACAGACTCCCTGATAGTTTCTGTGGCTCAAAGAGTCATTATCCACTGGCAAACCTGGGAATGAGCCACTCTGCATTTAACCTCAGAGGGCTGATCCTCAGTCAACAGATAAGGAGTCTATCAGTGGATCCATACAGGAAGACTTTCTATCTGCTAAGCTTGTAGTCATTAATAGCATTAGAAAACTTTCCACTGTGTCTAATATGTAAAAATGATAGGGCATTCTCTGCCTCACTCTGCCTCACCCCTACTCCCCTCAGGTGTCTTCTCTTGTGGGTTTTTCTTGGTTTATATAATTTAGAGCTGACTTAGAAGTCACCTAATCCAACCTCCTCATTTTACAGATAATAAAGAGAGTTTCCTAAGGTCACCCCTTAGTAAGAGAGCTGGACTTCTCACCCAGGTCCCCTGAGCCCAAATTTAGTGTCCTTTTCAGTATGGCAGAGCCTCTGGCTCTTCTGAAGAGATTTTTAAAGGAAGTGAGGAGATGGTTATCATTCTGGAAGCAGGTTTATTCCAGTCCTGTAGTGTTTTTTAGTACCTTGATCAACTGAATGGCTGTTTAGGTTTGGTTTCACCAAAGTTACAAACAGCTGATGATTGCAGATTTGTCATTTGAAATCCAATTTTATTACTTATTTGATAAAGAGAGGTACCCTGGGGAAGGGTACCTAGCAAAATGCCCAATACCTATGGAAGCTTTGTAAACATTTGTTGATGAATTGAGCCAATCGACCTCGGAGGATTTGGAAGAAGGATTGGGACTTATTAGGTTGTTCTCCCGTGGAGCCTGCACAATATTTACCCAATAGATTTTTATTAAATTTGTACTAATTCATGCTCTGGGTCCATCCCCATTAATGTGAACATTAAGCAAAGAGTAATCTTTCATGCACTGTCTGCTTTGCTATTGCTCTCTGTCAACTAAGGGCAAAGGATCTTTTTTTGGGGGGAGGGGTGTTTATGTATTTCTCTTCCCATTCCTTTTTTTCATCTTTTATGAAGGACAAAACCCTATAAACTTTGCTTTCTACCTCCTGCTTGGAACTAGATGTTTACCTGGACAGAGAAAAAATGTTTTTGTTTTTTTTTTCTTAGAAGCATCAGAGGCAGATGGGCTTTTTAGGTGCACAGAGTAAGTGAGGAAACCTTGCCAAGTGACAAACTCCTCCACCTCCTTTCCCTAATTGCTAGGGGACTAGAGACAGGGGAAGGGGAGGACACTGGGAAGAGACCAATGCAGGGCTAGTGGGGAGCAGGAGCAGCTCGTTGCACGGAATGGGTGACTGAGAGAGCTGGGACCCTGGGAAGCTTCTGTAGCAGCAAGCCAGTCATTGCGATGGCCTGGCGCTAGAGGGCACAGGTGCATTGACAGAGTGGTGGCCTCCAGGGACTTAGCCTGGGCATCAGGACAGTGAACTTGGCTGAGCTTAGGCCAGGGGCCTGGGGTGCTGGAGCTGCTCTGCAGCTCAGCCTACTGTGAGTCCCTCCACCAATGGCCTTCTTTGCTCAGGAGACTCTGGGCTGAGAAACTTCCCTGAGAACGCCAAGACCTGGCTGCTGTCTCCTTATGCAGAGAGGATGGGGTTGGGGGGCTTTCCAGTTTTGAGGTACCCTCTGCCAACTTAAGTGACTTGGCTGCTGTGTCTCATTTCTCTTTTGGATGCCCAACCTGTGTTCTCCTAGGGTTTCCTTTTATTTCTCTTTCCTCCCCATCCTTTCCCCAGAATTCCCCCAATATTTTCTTTTTTTTTAGGAAGTAAGAAGCATACTTTACTATTTTCCTCTAGATTTGTGAACCCCAACAATTTCTTGTTCCACTTTTCAACCAGTACCCTCTTCACCAAAGTCTGTTTTTTTCCTTTCTACTTCCTCCTTTTCTCTTGCTTGTAGTTAGTGACAATCACTGCAGGCACTTCCTCTTAAACTTCTTCCTCTAATCTCCAAAAGACAAACAGGTAATAGTAATAATGATAATCATGACAATAATGTTGGCACATTGGATAGAAATCTGGCTTGAGATCAAATCCAGATTCAGTTCCTCCCTGTGATGAATATTGGTTGTGTGAACCTGGGCAGATTGCTTAGCCTGCCAGCCCAGGCAGCTCTCTAAGACTAAATGGCAGAGCAGATGAGTGGCAGGAGCATTGGTGGAAGGAGTTTTTACACCGGTTAGAACATGAGCTGCTTAAGGGCACAAACTGGTTTTGCCCATCTTTTTACTCTAAGCAGATATCACAGTGCCTGGCACATAATGAACATGTAATAAATCTTTGTTGACTTGTTGACTACACTGGTGAAAGCACAAGTTTAGTAAGACACACACACATAATAGCTGTCATTTTTTGGCATTGGCATTATTTCACTTAAGTTTTATAACAGCCTTGTGAGGTAGGTATTATTGGTATAATATTAACCCCATGTTATAGATGAGCCACTAAATGACTTGTCTGTCTATTGTCACAGAGTAAGTATTGGAGATGAGATTTGAACCCAGGGCAGTGGTGCTACCGTTGTGGAACTTTTTCCTGCTCAAGGCTTTCCTTAATTTGTCTGATTACTCCTGTAGATAATGTTAGGAGAGAGGAAGGTATCTAGTGTTATTTGTTCCAAGCCTTGTATTTTCTTATCACCTTTCAGTGATGGAACCACTTTCTTCACTCATCTCACTTCCCATTTTTCCACTAAGAAAATTAAATAGCCAATCCTTGAATTGGCTCCTCCCTTTGTCTTCTTTCATAAGTTCTTCCAACTTCTTTGTCCTCTTCTTTGAGAGTTTCCGTTCCTCCATGAAGCCTTCCTCAACTGCTCAAGCCACTCCTGAACTTCCCCTGCTTGAAATGCCTTTAGCACAAAAAGAAAGTTGCCCATAATTTAGCACTTAATTGTGATTCAGTATACTGGTCTTGTATCATTCGATTCAGTTGCTGTGTTGAACAAATAATTATTAAGCACCTACTAAGCAAAAGATCTTGAGGAGAGAAAGAAAAGCTACAGACCCTGATTTCAAGTAGTTTACCATCTAATGGGGGAGGAGTGGAAATATATTTGCAGAAATAATTATGATGCAAAAGAGAAGGAGACCCTTGCAAAGGAGAAGTCTAGGTAGAAGTCCTGTGAGATATTTGAAGAGAAACAACTTTCAACCAGGGAAGGGGAGGCTTAAGGGAATGTTTCATGGAGGAGAGACTTCTGTGCAGGAAATGTGGGAGAATCCATTCTAAGTAGTATAGAATCAAAGAAATGGAAAGAACTGATAAAGAGAATGTGTGTCTATATATCCATCCACACACACATTTTAATGTGTTTGTTTTCTGTCTACACACATGTATATGTTACATACATACATGTGTGTGTATGTATGTCCAATAATAGCCATGTCTAGGGTGGGTGTGGAGGGGGGAGAGGAGGGAAGAAAAAAAGGAAAAAAAGAAAGTTACATGATAACTTCATTATATATTTAAAAAGAATGTCAAGTTGTACATGATAGATTTGTAGTTTCATTTACAATCATCTTATTTTCCTATTCTACTATGTTATGTAAATGCTTGTTTTATTTCTTAAGTTCTGAATGAAATAAATAAAAGAAAAGAACCTTTATTATTTTTATAAGAGAAAACTGTAAGGATAGGTTGAAGCTGGATCGATGAGGCACTGAATGCCAAGACCGGAAGTTTTTACTTTATTTAGTAGACAATTGGGAGAGACTGGAGGTTTTTGAATAGGAGTGACTAACAGTGAATTTGGTGAATTGGGTCCAGCAGCAGCATGAAGCATAGATTGGAGAACAGATGAGGAAGACCTTTTATCAAGCCATTGTAACAGTCTAAATGAGAAGAGATGAGAACTTGAGCTAGGGGGAGGATTTCAGGGGTACAGAGGGAAAGGTACATAAAATGGACTCTTTGTTATCCATTCAGCTTTGTCTTCTACTCTGCTGGATGGGTAATGGGGTTTGAGGGGTTCATGAGCTGCCAATTCCAAGACAGTAGGTTAGGAGGTGATGGCATCCTTCTCCTGTCAGGGGATTGGATCAATTATTCCTGAAGACTGTGAGCTTTCTCTTTCATTTTCTGTCTTGCAGAGGATTTTTTAAAATTATTTTTTATTTTTTAAATTAACTTTTATGTTCATTTTTAGTTTACATCATTCATTTCCACAAGATTTTGAGTTACAAATTTTCTCCCCATCTTTCCCCTATCCACCACCCCAAAACAGCGATCCCACTGTATACCCCCTCCCCGAATCTGCTCTTTCCTATATCTTCCCTCATCCCCCCTCTGACTTTCTGTTGCAGAGAATTTTTAAAGATTGCTGAGATAAAACCTTCATGCTCACAGCTGCTGGTGTCTTCCCAATCCCAATGACTTTGTATTGTGTGTATGTGTGTGTGTACTCAGGCAAAATGTAAACACATGTGTGCACACACACACACACACACACACACACACACACACACCTTTTTCTCCCCCAAATACAATGTAGGCTCATGGAGGGCAGGGTCTGTTTCTTTTCTGACTTTGTATTTCCGGTGCCTAGTACTGTGGCTTTCACAAAGGAGGCACCTGATAGGTGCATGTGGGTTGGTTTCTTGATTGGTGATGTCTCGAGAATCCTTGGATAGGTAGAACTATTGAGATATAGAATATTAAACCCAGATGTCTCAGAGCTAACTGCAGAAGATTAACTATATAGCAATAGCAAAAAGAGTTATTTGTTTCACTACCCCCCTCACTGGTACTAGAATTCACTACTGGTGGGTTTTCTGTGGTCCAGTGATGCCTAAGAATTAGCATTTATGGAGCTTCCTTTTTCTAGTCTTTGAACCCTGAATGGGGTTGGCTGTTGTCCTTTGTTACCATAGAAGTTTCAAAAGCTTTCTTTTAGAATTCTCATTTTTGGGGGGAGGGTGGGGTTTGTCTGAGTGAGTTTGACTGTCTTCTGCTGCTTCATCCTCCCTATTTCTGTGTGATGAAAACTTCTTGGAAAAAAAACATTTTGTTTTGAAAGTGATATTCTCAAATACAATGACCTCCATATCCATTTCACCCCTGGAAGCAATAGTGCAAAACCCTGCATATGAAGTCAGAAAACCTGGGTTCAAGTCCTCCTCTAACATAGCCTGAGTGAACGTGGTCAGGTCACTTAACTTTTGGGGGCCTCGGTTTCCTCAACTGTAAATGATGCAATGAAGTAGTTGTTCTCTGAAGTTCCATCTGGCTCTAATCTTTGAGTTAATGCTATGATTCAATCAATGAGGAAATAGGATTAAAATATCACTTACTGAATCTGGACGTGCTAATAGAAGCAGTTATGATCGCTTAAAAAATGCAATCTGTATCTTTAAAAAAATTTAAGAAAGAAGCCAGTTCCAAACATTTGGTCATTGTGCTGCCTTAGGTGGTCTATTTAACTTAGGGCATTGCAAGGGAAACTTTAGAAAGTCTGCTGAGATGACATTTTGACATTATGTAATAGTAGCAGAAATAGCTCCAACCTGGAACTCAGAGGCTTTTGAGGAACACTGACAGCTGAAACTCATTTGATTCTGTGCGCCTTTCCCTCTCTTCCTCCCAAATACTGCCCTTTATTATTGCTCACATTCATCATTTAATGGGAATGCAAAGGTCTTGGTGAGCTTGTGGTCCTGCCTGGGCAGCCAGTAATTGTTGGATGGGCATTTTTATGCCTTTGGGAATTTTACCGGAGAAGTTTTATAGGGTCATTAAGTTTCAGGGAGTGAAGTCAAATGTAGCTTCTTTGGGCAATAACTCAGGCTGATTTGCATGTGATGTGCAATGAAAACATTTATTTGTACATAGAAACCAATGAATGAGAAGGGAACAGTGTGGCCAGATACAGTTTTGAGGGTTTGAGAGGTGATTGGCATGGGTGCAGTTGATCACTGCATCCTTGTGGTTCGAGTTAGGTTGACACTGCAGCTCACAGGGCAGGGTCATAGTGCTGGAGTTAAAGGGCGTGTTCCTCATCTTTGTCTGTGCCACTCAATAGCTGTGTAACTTTAAGCTCTGAATCTCTCTGGACCTCATTTTCTTCTTCCAGAAGAAAAAAAAGATAATGTACTGATTCTTTCTAGTTCCTTCTAACTCTAAATTTTGTCATCTATATGTATAGTTAATTGGCTGACTTTTTGGTTTAGCTACATTATACCAAAAAAAAAAAAAGGTATTTGGAAATCTAGGTGATAGAATGAGTTACTCATTTGTTTGTTCAGACTTTTGTGTCATAGACGTGTTTGTATATATACACACGTACACAAACATATTTGTTTATATATGTACGTAGATATAGCTGTATATAGACACATGTATATAGACACATGTCTATATCTATGTATCTACTGATAGACTCACATATACAATATACATAAAGGCAGCGTGACCATAAAGAATATAGCTAGCCTACAGGCAACTAGGTGTTACAGGGGATAGAGGGCCAGACCTGAGGTCAGGACAACTTCTCCTCCTGATTTCAAACCTTGCCTCAGACACTTAATAGCTGTGTCACCCTGGGCAAGTCACTTAACCCTGTTTGCCTCATTTTCCTCCTCTGTAAAATGAGCTAGAGAAGGAGATGGCAAACTACTCCAATACCTCTGCCAAGAAAAACTCAAATGGGGTCACAAAGAGTTGGACATGACTGAAATGACCAAAGAACAACAACAAAATGTGTCAGCAAAACCTGGATTTGAGCCCCAAATCTGACAATTACTGACTGAGAGACCCTGGGTAAGTCACTTCACCTCCTTTTAGAGCCTCAAGCAACTTTCAAGACCACAATTTACAGAGCAGTTATTGATCTGCATTGTAGAGATGTTTCCTGGGGGAGGGAGTTCAATATTACCAAGACATCACAGGTCTGTTTACCCCCCCCCCCCCGCCCAAAAATAATCATACAGAAATATTTTATCTGAGTCTCACTGATAAAGAGATTGGAGATAGATTGACTTGTTAGAGTGTCTTTGGACATTTTTCATGTTACCCAAGAGTGAGATGGTGCTGAACTACAGAAATGGGACCCCATTTTCCTGTGCAAAGGGAATTAAACATTATTATTTCAGAGATTGAGAAGGCAGAAGGGGTCTCAGAGGTCAATTCCAACCCTCATTTTCTATGAGAAATTGGAGGAACAGAGACCATAAGTGGCTTGCCTGTGGTCACCCAGGTAGTAAGTGGCAGACCCTGGATTTAAATCTAGGTTCTCTGAGTCCAAATTCAATGTTTTTGCCCATTCCATCACTACTGCTTCTCATTCCCCTTTTCTTGGGTGATTTCGTTGCTCAGCTATAATTATAAAGCAATGGGCTAAAATCCTTATTAGCTTTCATTCCCTTCAAATCTTGATTAGCTACAAAGAGCCTAAGGAAGGGGAAGCCATGGGCATGAGCTGGGCAATCTGTGTTTTCTTAAGTCATGCTGGTCACAGAAGCTCAAAATTGGAAGGAACCTCAGATCTCGACCTTTGCTTATTTCTAAAGAAATGACATATACGTTGATGGCTATTCTTAGACCAGCATCTCTCAGTCAATGCTTCTAAGAGCTGAACAAGACCTTGTTCTCCAATTTTCCTGGTATGATCATATCACTAATATAGATGGAGTGTGATATGGTGGAAAGCAGAGTCCAGGGAATTGGGTTATTTGGGTGATAGAAGAGCTCGGCCAGTAACTAGCTGTGTGAGCTGGGGTGTGTCTCTGGGTCTCCATTTTTTCATCTGCAAAATGGATTGGACTAGGGAGATCTTTAAAATTGTTTTTAAAATGGCACAGTTCTATGAAGCACAAGACATAGCTTTACACATGAAAGAGCATCTCTTGATGAAATGGAGCCAGTGGCTACAAGAATGACAATCATGTCAACACACAATATTCTGAATCAGTTTAATTCATTTTCTATCTATCAAGATGATTTCTGGGTCTTAGTTTCTTCTCCTTCTCCTCCTCCTTCTTCCTCCTTTTCATCAAATATTGAGGAGTTGGACCAGATGACTTCAAAATTCCCTTGAGGTTCTGACATTCTATGAATTACTTTAATCCTTCCAACCTAGATTTCCAGACAGACTTAACATTATTTCATCTCATGAACTCACATTCTAGTTAAACTGGCTTCCTTGACCTTTTCTTTTGAAGAACTTCCATCTCCACCCTCTTTGCCTTTGCATAGGCTGTTCTGCATTCCCAGAATGCTTTCTTTTCTCCCTTCTCCCTCTTGCAATTCCTAGCTGACTTCCAGGTTTAACCCAAGTGCTATCTCTTACAACAGTGCTTTCAAAAAATAAAATTGGATCCCTACAGACTGCATGTTGCATGTTGCAAAATCAACCATTAAATAACATTATCTATGTTGTATTGTATTTTTATTTATTTTGTTAAAATTTTCTTGGGGGACTGGCAGTGAATTTGACATCTCTGTATGAAGTCATTCCTAATCACTCTTAGTTGCTAATGCTCTTGTCCCCCAGAAACTTTGAATTTATTTGGAATATATTTTGTATTTATTTACTTGTCTACATACAGAGGCAATGTGGCAGAGTGGATAGAAAGCTAGCCTTGGAGATGGGAAGACCTGAGTTCAAATTTTGCTGCTCCAGTTGGGAGAGCCAATTGTTAAATTTTCAACATGGGCACTTATACTATGGAAACTGGCAAATGCTACAAACTGGATCCTAATTTATTGTTTTGATGATTATCAAGAAAATGATGGAGAAAATGTTAGCAATGCTTAGTGTGTCATATGAACTTTTTTTTCAGAGAGCTGGTTGTTAAACATTTACAAGCATATGCCTATGCTTCTGTCACATACTGACCATGTGACTCTAGGTGAGCTTCTTGAGCTGCCAGTGCTATAGCCATTCTCTAAGGTAATAGATACAGGAGAAGGTGCTGATCTGAATTGGTAGGGAGTGTTTCCTCTGCCAATGAAATTATAGTTCCAATCTCTATTTCTTAACTGTGTACATGTTTTTCATAGAATGTAAGCTTATTGGAGGCAGAGATTATTTTATTTTTGTTTCTTTAGCTCCGGTATTCATCATAGTGCTTGGCATATACTATATGCTTAATCATTGTTGGTTGAATTGAAATTACCTATACTTTCATCAGGCAGGTTGGTGGCACACTGGGCCTGGAGTTAGGAAGACATCTTCCTGAGTTTAAATCTGTCCTCAGACTATCTGTGTGATCCTGGGCAATTCACTTTACTCTGTTGGCCTCAGTTCCTCATCTGAAAGAAATGACAAAGGCAAAGCAGGGTAGTATCTTTGCCAAGAAAACCCTACATGGGGTCACAAAGAGTTGGGCGTGACTGAAACGACTTGACAACAACAAGATTTCATTGGTGTGAGCGCTCTTCGCTGATGCATGTCTCAACCCTTCTACAGCTTAATAAATGGTCTATATAAACTCCCCTCCCCCCTGCTAAACCATTAGCACCATGTGATGGAAAGAGAGCTGACCTAGAGATCAGAGCACCTGGGTTTGAATCAGAGCTCTGCCACTTAGTGCCTAAGTGACCTTGAACAAGTCATTTGTAGACTGAGGCACCTGAACTGGATTCTATGATGAGCTTTTGTAAACTTACCTAGGCTGGGCAGCTCTGACAAACATAATCCATCTCCAGGCTCATACTCTGCTTGGACAGAGCCTTCACTGGCATATCCCTTGAGAATCCAGAGTCCTTTCCACACTATGGTGAACCAGAGACTTTAATGGAAGATCAAAATACTTAGGTTCAAAACAATCATTAGATTGTGGTACTCATGGAGAGTGGATTCATCCCTATTGCATCTGATGCTTATCTGGAATTTCTCTCTGGAGATGAGAGCTGAAATAATCAGTTCAATCCAAATATTTGTGTTGTACAATTTGGTTTTTTTTCTTTTTTTTTAGAATGTAATTGTTACCTTGGGTAAACTCCAGATGGGTAGTTCTAGGATTACTCTATATCTAGCCCTGATGCAAGTACCAAAAAGTCTAAATTCAATCCAATTCAGCAGCACACATGAATTAAGCACTTACTGTTTGCAAGGCAAGGTGCTAAACACTGAGAAGGCCGCAAATAACATCACATTTCTTAGAATTTGATGGCCATGAGGGATGATATTGTCTTACTTTGTCTGTATTCCCACACACATAGTAGGGATTCAACAAATGCTTGTTGATTAAATTAATCTCATTTGTAGCCTTCAAGGAACTCAGTCTAGTAGGGGAAATAATATATATAAATGTTGCTAGATCTGAATCATACACCTGGCTAACTTCCAGAAAAGAATGTATTTCAATGAGAATCTACGGTGGATAATTGGAATGAAATGTCCAATGCCCTCTTCATATGCTCCGTAGGGGTGGGGTGGAGAAGACATGGTAACTCTGGTCATAGGATGAAGACCCTCTCTTGTTCCAAGTGATTTGGTGTGAACACTTTCCCTCCAAAGCTTCTGCCTTATTCCCCTTGAGAAAATGGCCTTGACTGTGTCCCGTTTGCTGCAGGCAGTGGGAATTTCCATATGCTAAGCACCCACAGCTTTGACCAGGGGGGGTGATCATTTATTAATTCAGTCATTTGGGAGGGTGCTTCTCCACTGCTGAGATGTGAAGCCCAGAGGCAGTTTGCTCATCCCATTCCAGGGCTGTGACGAGTCCTCCTCCTTTCAGCCACTCC
This sequence comes from Pseudochirops corinnae, assembly GCA_028646515.1. Taxonomy (NCBI): domain Eukaryota; kingdom Metazoa; phylum Chordata; class Mammalia; order Diprotodontia; family Pseudocheiridae; genus Pseudochirops; species Pseudochirops corinnae. The sequence continues at coordinate 520,226,803 of CM053585.1, forward strand.
AGAATTGGGAGCGCAGCTGTTGAGGTGTTCAGGTTCTGTCTGGAGCTGCTCTCCATGGTAAGTGACCCAACTGGATTGGCATTCTGACTGAAAGAAAGAGGATTATACTGGTACTTGAGGCTGGGTCTGGGGAGAGGACACTATTCCTCATTAGCTCTTCATTTAATTCCTACCCAATGAATTCAACAACTATTTACCAAATACTTGCTGTGTATAAGGACTTCTGTCTTAGGGCCACATAGCAATTTCTCCATTCTGGTGGTTATAAAGACTATTCTGAATCCTGAAATAAAATGCGTGATGTGTGTTTTAAAGTCCTTGCACTGCAGAGTTCCACTGATGGGAGGTATATTTTAAAATATGCATTCACCTAGCATGCTCAGCTGGTAGTGATTATACCTTCTCAGGGAAGCTTCTTTTGATACTGGTGTTACTGAATATACTCAGTTACTGAGACTCATCAGCACTGGGACTAATGTTAGTTAGATCCTTTAAAAAAAAAATCCCATCTTTTTGGTTAATGTGACTGGCTGGCAGAGGGGTGTAATTTTTAATGTCAAGTAGAAACATTTATGGCAATTTTCCTTGAACATGGGAGAAATATACTTCATTGTGGCTTTTTACAAGGGTCATTTTTAAACTAAGTGATGTCTATGTATGTGTGTGGGTGTGTTTACCTCTTAGGATGTACCTTTGGGTATGTAGATTACTCTCTGCCTGTATCCAGACTTCTTTCTCAGATTGATCCTGCTAAAGGCTGATCCAGGACTCCAACTACTTTCCCTCTCAGTATCATCTAAAGTCCTGTAATGAAACAACAATAAAATAACTATTTCTGCCACTTGTTAGAGGCAAAGTCCTAAAACATGTCTCAGGTAAATGGCGAGAAATCCTGGTAAAACTGGCCATGATTTATGTGGTTTGCTGATAAAGATGTGGATATTTTCTTTTCCGCAACTGGAGCTAATGGGAAATCATGAAGTGGTACCCATATCCCTTTGCCTTGTAAATACTGATGTATGCCAGGACATCAGAGCTTTTTTTTCTTCCCATTTTCAGGTTTAGCAAATTTTTATGAACTTATAAAGAAGGAGGTAATAGAGAAAAATCCATTCAAGATAAGACATGATTCCAATAGGAGACAGTCCTTCTGTATTTGTGTTGTGATTAACAACTGTATGGGCTGCAAACAGCTTTTGAAAAACAAAGTGATAAGGCAGATTTACCCCATCCTGTAGGGTTTGATGCTCACTCAGCTGGATCATATTTATTTTTCTGTGCTTTGTCTTTTTCTGAGGCAGGTGAATTAAACTTCATGTCCTTGTAATGCTTTATTTGGGTTTACTTATATCCTTACAGGCTGGATCATTTTTTTAAAGCTTGAGTGCAAATTTAAAGACAACAGTGGGGTGAATTGAAAGCATGCTCTCCTCTCAAGCCACATGTGTTATTTTTGTAGAATTAGGGTCTGGATGAAAAGATGTGAAAAGAGGCTTTCCAGGGCTTTCTCAGTCTGGTGTAGTTGGCTTTAATTGGGAAGCTAGAGACTGGGGAGGGAATGTGCTGAAGAGTGTGTTCTGAGGTGCTACAGTACATTCTTTCCATCACCACCAAAAGCCCAAGTTAAAGGAGGGAGGGAGGGAGAGAGAGAGACAGAGAGAGACAGAGACAGAGACAGAGAGAGAGAGATATGAAGAGATATGAAGATATGAAGATATGGAGAGAGAGAGACAGAGAGAGGCAGGGACAGAGACAGAGAGACAGAGAGAGACAGAGACAGAGAGAGGAAAGAGAGAGAGAGAGAGAGAGAGAGAGAGAGAGAGAGAGAGAGAGAGAGAGAGAGAGCGCACAATACAGATTTTTCCTGATCTGAGCTACAACTGTCTGTCCTCTGGGGTTAGGCACCATATAGCAAGGTATCTAGAATGAACACTTGCACTGCTGCTCCATCTCTTGACTTGTCTCAGCTTCACTTTCATTTGTAAATAAAAGTATTGGGTTAAATCATCTCCAAGTTACCTTCTAGCTTCAGATCCTATACTTTCCTCTGAGCTGGGGTGGGTGGGTAGAACTCTCCTTTCTTTACTGAGAACGACTTGCTGAGCTCCCACTACCTGCTCATCTGTATTTAGGACAGGGTTCAGGTGTCATGGCAGTCTGATGAAAGCTATGGACCCCTTTATGGAGTAAGGTTTTTACGTGATAGGATAACAAAGGAAACTAATTACATTGAATTACAGTTATCAATACAAACAAAAAACACCCTACAGTTCATGCTCTTTAGGTTAAGAAGCTCTGATTTAGAAAGAGGTATATAGTATCTGCTCAGTAGGGTAAATAAAGGTAGGAACCTGAAAGCATGTTGTATAGAGGAATCTGAGGGATTGGCAAAAGGAAAAAAGAAGCAGAAATTACATATAACTTTAGGTGGGACCAAGGGGACTGTGGCTGTTTTTTCTAGGGGATTGAGGAAAACCAGTAAAATGGGGCTGGGTCAGTGGACTAGATGACCTCTCATATCCTTCCAGCCAAAAATGTAACTCCTGGGACAAACTCATTCTCTCTCTCTCTCTCTCTCTCTCTCTCTCTCTCTCTCTCTCTCTCCCCCTCACTCCCCTCCCTCCCTTTCTCTGTCCCTCCCCCCTTCCTCTCTCTCCCTTCCCCCCCACTGTCTTTCCTCTGTTTCTCTTCCTCCCCCCACATTTACTTCCCCTCAGGAGCAGAATCCTGGGACCATCCATGATTCAGGCCAGTCAGGAAAAATGTCCAGTTTTCAGTTTCCCACTCTCTAGGGACTGGGATACAAGGCGGAGGTGGGGGGGGGGGGGGAGAGGATAGGGAGCTATAGTGAGAGCATGCTAAGGTTGATGACCTGAGGTGTTGGCATCTTACGGTAATATAGGCTAATGGAGAAGCTGGGAGATAGGTACAGGGCAGTCGGTGATCTTAAGGAGGAAGCAAGCTCTTCTAGGAATAGAGGGCATTGGCTCATCCAATGTTGGTGCCCTGGGACAAAGGTCAGATTGACTGACTAGTTATAACTATTTCTGGCTGTTACATTCTCTGAATCTATGCTTAGCTTGCTCTAATACAGGGATAAGCCCCAGCCCTACCCTGACTATCTCTATCACTTGGTGTGGTGTATTCCTCTCCAAGGGAAATCACAGGATTGTTTTAGAGGAAAGTAGAGACACGATTTTCTAACCTAAAATGACCAAGCCCTTCTGCTCCTCCAGACTGGGAATCATCTTATGAACTGCATCATACTGATAAGAATCTCAAGAGGCCTTTGGCCCCTGAAGAATTTAAACGCCTAGTCCCAAACCGGGCTACCTGGGGAGGCTGTTTACAAATTGACTAGCATGTTATTGATTAGCACAAGGCAAAAGTAGAAGCCTGTTGATGAGGACTCTTCACAGCATGCTCGGAATCAGAACTTTTCTTCAAGTAGAAAATCAGAGCTCCTGTTGTCTTTCATTCAACTAAAGTGGAGAACTTCCCAACTCTGGATTAGGAAGCAAGTACAACTATTCCTGCACTGTGACCGTGTGTGTGTGTGTGTGTGTGTGTGTGTGTGATGACAGAGAAGCAACATGTCCAGGGGTGTGCTGCTGATAGATATTTAGCAACCAGCTATCTGAAAAAAAAAGTACCTGTAACACTCTAAGTTTAATCTGTATAATTCATATTTTCTTCGTCACTTTCTTAAGTCTGGACAATCAATAAAACAAACCCTGATTTGTAGCATATTCCAATTTCCAAGGTGTATTTGCTCACACTGAAAATTTAATAATTGTCTCCTGGAATCTGTTCAAGCTGCTCCAGCACACTCCTGATTTGTGTCTGACCTAAAAGCATCTTCTGCATATGTATAAACAGACTTCAGGACATGTCCTGTGTCTGTGTCTCTAAGCTGCTTTAAGTCCTTTTGAAGGCAGTCAGGGTGCAATTTTACAATGATTCTCCTCCTGTTGAAAACATTCCATGTTTGCACCCTTCTCTTTCCCTCCTCTGCCCGCACTCCATTATGTCTCCCCAAATTATTCTATGTTCCCTTTGCTGTTTATGTGGGATATCAGCCAGTAGAATGGAAGGTGCCTGAGGGTATGAACTGTTTTGTCTTTGCATTTCTAGAATCCAGAGAGGTATTTTGTGCATAGTAGGTGCCTTATCAAGGTTTTTTGAATTTTAATTTGAATCAAAAATTATGTTGCAGCCAGCTGGCTGTGGAGGTCAGAGTGCTGGACCTGGAGTCAGGATGACCTGAACAGAATTACAGTCCAGCCTCATGTATTCCTAGCTGTATGACTCTGGGCAAGTTATTTAACCTACATTTGCCTCAGTTTCCTCATCTGTAAAGTGATAATAATTGTACCTCCCAGAGCTGTTGTGAAGGTCAGATGAGATCATTTTTGTAAAGTACTTTACATGCCTTTAAGCACTGTCATCAACAAGAATAAGGATGTGAGATCCCTAAGTATTGGGATAAAGGGGCCAACTATCATGCATTAGCCATGTGAAATCTATACGGGTTTTGGCTTCCTCTCACCCAGTGGTTCTCAACCTGTGGGTCACGACCCCTTTTGGGGTTAAATGGGGTCGCCTAAGACAATTGGAAAACACATATTTCCGACGGTCTTAGGAACTGAGACACTGCTCCTCTATCCGTCTCCAGGTGTGTCTGCCCACATGCAGATATGCCCACATATGAATATTAAAAGGTCACAGCATTAGGAAGGTTGAGAACCACTGTTCTAAGCCCTTGAATGTTCTTCACAATGTCCATTATTGACATATCTTGTCCTTCACTGGTCTCTATTCTTTTAAAAACTTTTAAAAATATTGGTGATGCTTTTTGTTACATCACATTCATTTCTGAGTGTATCTCTTCCCCTCTCCCACACCCAAAGAGTCATCCCTTGGAATAAAATTTTAAAATAAAGAGGAATAAAAAGCAATTCTGTGAAATCAGCCAACATATTGACTACACCTAAGAATGTCTACAGGCTTCCATACCTGTAGTCCCCCACTTCTACAATCAATCACTCTCTTTTTTCTTAACTGTTTGCTGTTAACTATAGAACCCTGGTTTCCATGCAAGTCTGAGGCAGGTACTCTGGAGGGACACAAAGTAGTACAAGGTAATCCCTTTCTCAAGCAGCTTACAGTCTATTTGGAGAGATAATGTTGGACGAGGAAGAAAGAAATACTATAAGAATGATCATAAGGCAGCATAAGTTGTGTTATGAACCAGCAATAAAAAGCAGCAAGAACTGTGAGGTTAGAGGAGTGAGAGGAGCTTGTGGGACAGAGGAGCCTATGAAAGCTTCCACATGAAGAAGGGCCGTACACCTTGACTTATCCCAGGGAAATTTAGATGGAAACCAGTGGACAGGGAATCTTGGGTTGAGGACCTGGCTGTGGAAGGCCAATGTGAGCAAAAGCCCAGAGTATAGAAAGCAGAAAGACTTTTGAAGGGAAAAGGAACAGTCTTGTCTCATCCTTTTTTCTTCCCTTTTCTAGTTCATCAAAGTTTGTACTTTTAGAGGGCAGCTAGGTGGTGTAGTAGATAGACCTGGAGTCAGGAAGACTCATCTTCAAGTTCACGTTCAAATCCAGCCTCAGACACTTACTAGCTGTTTGATCCTGGGCAAGTCACTTAACCTAGTTTGCCTCAGTTTCCTCATCTGTAAAATGAGTTAGAGAAGGAAATGGCAAAACGACTTCAGTATCTCTGCCAAGAAAACCCCAAATGGGGTCATGAAGAGGTAAACACAACTGAAAAAAGATTGAACTTTTATTTTTTTCTTGCATTTTCACTTTCCAGAGGGATGAGCCAGCTGATCAGATATTCCTTGTTTGATGGGTGGGATCCTTCTCTGACTTAGGTACATCTTTTATCTAGTCACTTATTATTCTTAGGTTGGACCATCCCCATGGTCTCTTAAACTGAAACTTAAAAAAAATTAAAAAGAAGAACTTTTTTTTTCCATCTCCTGGAAGATCTTCAATAAGTTTAGCAAGGAGAGAGTTGGCATCCAAGACAGGAAGACGTAGGCTCAAGCCCTTCCTCTAACATACCAGCTGTGTGACACTGGGGAAGTCACTTAGCTTCTCAAGACTTTAGACAGGAGGTGTCAAACATGTTGCTGTCAACACTCCCAAGTGCAGCCAGAACCATATTAAATTATAATTGGGAAATATTTGAAAAAATAAAAAAAATACAAGAAAACATAGATAATGCTACATTTTAAAACTAAGTTAACATGTAGCCAGCAGGCCCTGTTTCTTACTGAATTTGACACCATTGCTACAGGTTCTCTAAGACTATAATTGCAGAGAAGGTGTTCACCTGTTTTGTTGAAGGAGCTTTGTAGGAGTTTCCTCCCCTGGACATTCCTTCTGCCAATTCAATCACAGATCTTAGTCATTATCCCATATTATTTTACTTTCTGGGTTTATTTTTGCTTTTGAAAATTTCCTTTATAATATTTTTCAAAAATTATTGATGCCTTTATTTTTATATCATAGCTCCTTCTGGACCGTCCCTCCCTTCAGCCCCCAAGTAAAGCCTTCCTTGGAACAAAAACAATTAAAAAATAATCAAAAACATCTGAAACAGTGAGCAGTTCTGACTGTACTATAGAGCCTTCAGCCCTCATAGCCCCTGGCCTTTCTACAGAGAGGGGGAAGATGTGTTTCATTATCTGTCCTCTGCCCCACGTCAACCATTTTCATTCCTTGCAGGTGAATAGCCTTGAGGGCTTCCAACCCTCAGCTCTAAGTAGCATAAGCATGTGGTTTGTCCTTTCAATCTTACAGTCAACCATTTGAAATCAGTTTGTTTTATGAGGGTAGGTAGGAGGGGGAAGGAAAGAGTTAGTTAGGTAGTGTAGAGTAGACAAAAAAGCAAGAATATCTTAATGAAAAAGTTCCCTGCTTTGTGGCTGAAAACTAAGCTTTCAGGTCTTATTTCAAGCTCAGGTGAGCTCAGGCAAAGCATTTAAGCTGTCAGTTCAGATGCCTGGAAATCTTGGGGAGATTGGAAAGCCAGGGATTTGGTCTAGAATTCTTACTTTCACTGAGTCAGTGGGGAAGCTTTGAGTCCGTAACATAATGGCCAGCATGTGGCTAAGACCGGCCGTATGTGTGATACCCTTGACTCTTACCTGAAGAAAAGGAAGCATCCTAAGTCCTTCATTCTTGCATGTTTGTGTTTGTATTTCATAAATGTCCTCAGAGGCATTGAAGAAGTCTGTCTTATAAACCCACCTACATTTGGATTGCTTGATTGCTGGAGTCCAGATCCTAGAAGGAGTTATGACCAGTCCCAGATACTAGTAACTGGCTCTACCTGGCTGAGAGTGGTTTCAAATTATGTGAACTCAGGTAACCACTGGGTGCCAAACATTGAGAGTTCCTTTGTTCCCTGTAGACCGGCATTTTCCTATGATTGTCTTCTTTGTCCTGTCCCCCCCCCCCCCTTTTCCTGGAAGTATAAGTACTATCTTTTGACCAGCCTTATTCAATTTTAATTCATGATCAGTTTCAAATTCTTTCCCTCTCCTCTCACCCTCCCTCTTCCACTGAGATGGAAAGAAAAATATTACAAATTTACTGTTACAAATATGTACAGTTATGCAAAACAAATTTTCCCTACTTGTGAGAGAAGCTTTGCACCCAGCTGGTAAAACTTCCAACGTGGGCAGGTGAGATCTTCTATATTTGTATTGAAGTCCTAGGCTAAGTCTGACAAGGGTTGGCCAAGAGGTTGTGATGTTTTGGGGGAGCACAGCAGCACCATAGTGACTCATTAAATTATCAAATAAGGCAAGAAGGGATTGTGATCTGAGTCATAGAAAGAATATTCATTCTTAAGAAGTCATGGATCCTTGAAATATTGACAGCATGTCATCATAGGTCTGCAAATCACTCCTGAGGTACTGCTGGGAATTACCGAAGGAGAACTACTAGGCATCTTTGGATTTTGAGGGTAATATAAAGAAAAGGGAACCTTTCTAAAATATTTGCTTTGGAGGTGGGATAGGGGCAGGGTCAAGGTTGTGGTACTGTTTCCTTTACTGAAACAAACCAAAAATGGCTCTTTACTGAGGTGTTTTTGTTTTTTTTAAAGATACCTAATACCTGAATTAATATTGCCCCAAATACACGTTTTGGGGAGGTAGTATCATACTTTGGAAAGGGGACCTGTTTTAGAATGAGAGGGATGCAAAGGTCCTGGTTCTGCCTCTAACTACCTTTGTGACCTTGAACAAATTTTACATCTCGGTTTCCTCATCTGTAAAATGAGGGGGTTGGACTAGATGGCCCCCCAGGTCCCACCCAACCCTAGTCTCTGATCTTCTGGTGCTTTGTATGTGAAAGGGAAAGGGAGAGATCGGGAAAGGAAACCACTGATAAAACCCTGATTACTGGTTTTCCTGGCTTGTCTGTCGGGGAGGGCGAGAAGCCACCAGAATCAGGGATCCTGCCTCGCCCTAGAGTGGTAATGGCTTTCTCGGCTCCCACTGATGTTGGCTTCGTTGCTTGTGTTGTGGGAGTTTTCCAGTGTAGCAGTGACCTTCCTTATCTCACCATTTGTTTATTTGGGTCTCCCCACCCCCTTTATCCTAGGAAGTGACAAGTTCTCAGCTCTGGACACTGTGAAGGAATAGCAACATTTCCTGAATCCCCAGCCTCTTACTCCCCACCTTGTCTTGTAGCTGTTTGCTTCTTTGCTATGGATGTAAGTCTTTTTATCTCTTAATACCTTATAAAGATTGGGACCCTCGACTCATACATAGACTTAAAGCTGGAAGGACCTCTGAAGTCATAAAATCTAGCCCCTTCATTTACATGCAGGAGAACCGAGGCCCAGGGAAAAGTGACTTGCTCAAGGTCATCATATCTGTAGTTTAGTGGCAAAGTCAGAATTAGAACCCAGAGCCTCTGGCTACAAATCAGTGCTCTTTCTCCTGCTCCACACTGTCGCTGATTCTTTTTGTCTGCCTACGCTAGATTGTAAGCTCCTTGAGGGCCTAAATTATCTTTCTTTTTCTCACTTTCATCCCTAGAGCTTAATGCAATGCCTAGGACATGGTAGGCCCTTAATAAATGTTTACTGAATTGGACCTTGCATGGAAGCCCTCAACCAATACCTAAAGCAGCAGATGGTCAGGAAGAACTGAATGCAAGTCTTGCCTCAGACTTAGACTCTCCGGGAGATTTAACTTCTCAGGCTCAGTTTCCTCATCTGAAAAATGGGCGTGATAATAGCATCTATCTCCTAGAGTTATTGTGGGGATTCAAAGAGAAGACATATGTAAAAGGATTCACAACCCCTAAAATGCTATAAAACTGTTGGAGATGATTAATAATACCTTGTTGTTGAATGAATGGAGGTTGATTTTCTTTTCATCAATGTGAAAATACTGGACCCTGATGCTCTATAGGAAGTGTTTGTTTTCCTCTGAAGAATTTTGGACATTTGAATCTCTTGGGTGGCTGTGTTAGTAATTATTCCCCCCCGCACCTCACTGCCCCCTGTGCCATACGATCATGGCATGTTTCTGCAGTCTGCCGTCGCGGCCATTTAGCTAGCATGGCAGATTGGATATGGTTTCTATCAGTGCTGCCATGAGAACATTAATGAAGACATCTCTTAGACACCTCTCCCGAACCCCTAGTTAAAAGTCTATTTTAAAACATAAATTCTGGGGGAAATCTCCTAAAGGAAAGACAGAGAATTTGTTTGGCACAGACTAATAGTGTAAAAAGAGGTTCCCTGTCTTAGAAAGAGGCCTTGCCGTGTCCCACTGTCAGAGTTATACCTAAGCAAGGGCAGCTGGGACATTTGCCCTAAGGGCATGGAAGTGGGCGGGTATATGCTTCCTCCATAGCAAGGATGTCTTCCCCAACCCCAACCCAATCTAATATCATAGCCTCATAAGGCTAGAATCTGAAGGGACCTCAGAGGCCATCTTGCCCCATCCTTTCATTTTACAGATGAGAAGACTGAGGTCAAGTGACCCAGTAAAGGTCACATAGGTGATAAACAGAGCTAGATTTTGAATCCCATTCCTCTGACTCCAAATTGAACACTCTTGCCCAGTGTGGGTTGCAACCCCTTTGGGGTTGAACGATCCTTTCACAGGGGTCACAGGGACCACCTAAGATCATCAGAAAACACGCATTTCCGATGGTCTTAGGAACCAAGACACTGGTCCTCTATCCCTCTCCAGGTGGGTCTGCCCACATGCAGATACGCCCACATACGACTATTAAAGGGTCGAGGCATTAGGAAGGTTGAGAACCACTGCTCTTGCCTCTTTGCCGTGCTTGTGCCATTTTTGTCTCTCTCACTGTTGGGCCAACCTCTCCACCCTGCTTACTGTCTCCACACCATGCCCTTCTCCTGAGGACACTCCCCTCTCTGGGCATGACTGTATTCTCTGTGCCACTGCCTCCCCACTCTCTCAACTAAATCTTCTCCAGCTAGTAGAAGTATTCATGGTTTTCTTCTGGCTACTGTCTCTTTGGAGAAGCTGGCTAGGGTGTGATGTTTTGGTTTTCTTCCAGGTTATCCCATCATCTTTGCTGAGGCATCACTCATCTCTTATGTTGGGGGCAGAGGTGTATGAAGGCCTTGTAGATATGCCAGGGCCTCCTTTATTCCATGTTCACAGCCAGAATGCCATGTGAGTGGATCCCAGCAAGACCGCATCTCCCAGGGGACCCTGGCTTGTGTTCATACTGACCTAAACTTTGTCTTTGGCCTGATTGGTATAATTAGCGCATAATCCTCCCAATGAATGGAACAAATTGAAGGTTTGTTCCATGGCTTTTGTCTTCATCACCTGAACCTTACTTCCCTGATGGTGGTGATTGTTTTCAGGTTGGGCTCAGGGTCTTTTGTATTTCTGTCTTGCTGACTGTTGGAACTGGAAGCAGGATGATAGGGATGTTTATTTGGTGAGAATTTCAGAGCAAAATTTGATCCTTCCTTACATGCCTTCCTTACCTCTGCTTTTGTTCAATAACATTTCAAGTTTTAGGTAAGGGAGTGGACCAGATGGTGGTCTTAACCTGGTATGGATGAATTTTAAAATATATATGCCTGTTTTTCTATATAACTGGATTCTTTTATAATCCTCTGTGTTTTTGTTTTATTCATTTAAAAACATTGTTTTGAAAGGGGCACCATAGGCTTTGCCTGATTGCCAAAGTCGGGGGCGGGGGGGGGGGTGGGGAGGAAATCCATGACAAACAAGTTCTGAAGCTCTCAGAGGTCCCATCCAGGTCCAAAGCCAGATTCTAGTTCTTAGAATTAATTTTAAAAAAAGAAAGAAAGAAATCGCCAGATCCCCTTCCATCAGGATCGTTGTTCTAGGGCTGACAGCATCTTTAGAGGGTAGCTCATCCAACTTCTCTATTTTTCTAGATTAGGAAATGTAGAGTCAGGGAGATTATGTTCATCTTCAGAAGGTGGGGAGCACTGGAGCTGGAATTTGAACTTGGTCCCTGACCCCAATTTCATTACTGTCTCTAGAGCTGTATCATTATTGCTCTTCCAAGGCCATTCATACTAAATGGTTGATGGCCCCATTAGTGGAGGAAGCCCTTGTATGGGTGAAATGATGAATCCTTGAAATATTAAAGTATCCAAGAAAATGTCCCAAACTTAATAACTATGAATAGCAGTATGTTAGCCTCATGTGCTGAGTCCTTTTCTCAAAATTATTCAGCTTTAAAGAAGGGTAACAACCCTGGAGCACATTGTTTGCTTTCTAACCTTGTGGAAGGTGGTTAGTCAGTGACAAGGGCCTGGATGTGTGTTCTTGGAGTCTTGTGTTTCTTGACCCAGGCACATTCTTTAGATGCCCACAGGGAGTAACATATGCCCAGGAAATTCACAGGGCCTGGAGAAAAAAAGAACTCCTGGGTTACTCTGAGGGCAGGGCTCCAGGGAATCGTTATAACCTAGTCAACTGCTTGAAATGATAGCAGGATTAGTAGAGAGTGTGACCTTCTGGATAAAAGGGAGGAAAGATGGGATGGAGGTGAGTTAGTGGCCTACCTTCACCCTAATACCTTTTGCTTATTTTATATGGATTTCATATATACTCAGAGCAGGGGTTCTTCATCTTTTTTTTCTGATGTAAACCCCTTTTGGCAGTTGGGTGAAACCTATGGACCTTTCCTTAGAAATGTGTAAAATAAAATATGTAAGATTACAATGAAAACATTATTTTGGAATAGTTTTCAATATACACATACTATATGTATACGTGCACATATATGCAGATATTTTTGCATGTATACACATACACATACACACACATATAGGCAGTTAGGTGGCTCAATGGATAGTGCCAGGCCTGGAATCAGGAGAAATGTTCCTGAATTCAAATGTGACCTCAGACACTTCCTAGCTGTGTGACCCTGGGCAAGTCACTTAACCTTGCTTGCCTTAGTTTCCTTGTCTGTAAAATGAGCTGAAGAAGGAAATGGTAAACCATGCCAGTGTCTCTGCTAAGAAAACCCCAAATGGGGTAATATACACACGCACACACAGACGTGTACACACAGACACAGACACACACACACATACACACATATGTACAGTATTTATTTCACAGATATCTGGTTAAGAATCCCTAATAGATAGAATGTAAACTCCTCATGCATGGGTAGGACTGCTTGATTTTTGCCTTTGGAATGCCATTGCTTAGAGGCAGCATGGCAATGGATAGCCTGGATCACAAAAGACTTGGGTTCCAGTCTCACCTCTGACACATAGTGGCTGTTTGACTGGGGGCAGATCACTTCACTTCTTCAGTGGTCTAAAGGATTTGTTCTGTGAAGTTTGGATTCAGTCAAAGGGCGGCACTTGAAGACCTAGAGGGCCACATGTGGCCCCGAGGCCGCAGATTCTCCACCCCTGGCTCTAAGAAATGCTCTACTAGGATACATTGCAGAGAAAGTGCCAACTTGCATTTGTAGAGGAGTCCCTCTCTATAATACCTTGAAAACAAACAATAAATCAACAAGTAATTCTTAAGCTTCTACCAGGTCCCAGGCACTGTGCTGGCTTCTGGAGATACAAAGATAAACAGTCCCAACCCTCGGAGAGCTTACATCCTAACGAAGGAGACATGATTATGTTGTTTTCCTGACGGTGCTGAGCTCTATGGGATTCTACCAGATGAATTCTAGACCTTCTATCCTTGTGCCACTTTAGCAGGAATAAAAGGAGGGGGTGATTTGGGTCTCCCTTTTATGTATCTGTGTTGATAAGGCTGAAGAAATTCCTGGAACAAACCAATGCTGGTATTGGGTTTGGAAATGACCTTTGGTTATTAGGACTTGGCATGAGAAGCGAAGGAGAAGTATGGGCAAGTGAGTGGCTTCTATGTAGGGAGGCAACTCAGCAGTTTCAGCCACTTCTAGATTTGGGGCACACACCTTCCTCACTAAAGGATGTTCTGAGAGCTGGCACAGAGTACAACAGAATGGAATTCCCATTTGTCCTTCTCCTAAATTTGGTTAATTTGTGTTGAGGTTGTACACAGAGTACATAGCAGTGCTTTGGTGTGGCACCACATGACAAGGCTTGCCCTACCTGGTGCAGTCCGGTTCCCTGAAGAAAGAAATTTTGGGATCTTAAGGGCCAGAAGAGACCCGAGAGAACACTTATTTTAACCTACTAAGTTTACTGACGAGGAAATTGAGTTCTAGAGAAACACAATGATTTGCCCAGGGTCACACATAGCTGGTGAGTATCTGAGGTGTAAATGGAACCCAGGTACTCTTGACCCCACCACCAGTAAGCTGTCCACTATTCAGTACAGTGCACTGCTTTTCTAGAGCTATGTGAGCTAGTGGAAAAAATACAGAAATGGGAGTCAGGAGTACCAGATTCTTTTTTTTTTTTTTTTTTAATGTTTTCATTTCACTTTTATTTGCACTCTCATGTCATATTTATTCCCGTGCCATAAGCTTTTGTTTCTTCAGTTTCTTCTGGGATATCTTTTTCTTTTGAGCAACCTCCTCTTCTGGTTTAGGAACAATTTGTTCCTTTTCAGTAAGAATCATCTCAATATGGCAAGGAGAACTCATGTATGGGT
>CM053585.1:520241428-520283040 GCA_028646515.1 Pseudochirops corinnae
GGGGGGAAGGGAGGGGAGAAAATCTGAAACTCAAGTGATTGTGGAACTGAATCTTGTAAATAAAAAGTAAATGAGCAAATAAAAAAAAAAAAAGCATGCTCTGTTTCACGCCAGCTGTGACTCTCTGCCAAGAAAACCCCAAATAGGGTCATGAAGGGTCAGACACAACTGAAAAACTACTCAAAAATTGGATAACAACTCTTGTACTAAGCTACTTTATAGGACTATATGACCATCAAGTGAGATACTGTATCTAAGCACAAAACAGTGTATAAAGATCGTTGTTATCATCATTCCCAAGCCATGCATGTATACAGTGAGAAGAGAGAAGTCGGTGAAAAAGAAGGGGGGATTCGAATTCTTTACTAAAGATATGTTTCTAAGACCTACTGTACTTAACAGAGTGTTTATGTTATAAATGGAAATCAAAAGTGAGATTCGAGAAGTTTTTTTCTTTATCCCAGATTAAGTCTCTGGGAAATACACCCAGCATGCTAAAACCACCCCCCTTGGTAGATGTGAAGTTGGTAAAAAAAAGAATGAAGGGTCCAAATGAAGAAAATTAGTCTTAAGGCTCTGTAATCTTTTGGCAAAAGATGATATTACGCTAGCCAATGTTCGCTCTGGTCTGCCATGATCCCCTAGAGTGCTAAGCATGACAAATTCCCCAAGCAGGGTTGGCTAATTGCATGACAAATCACACCATTTGAAATCAGGGCTGCTTTGTCTAACATAAAGTAAACATGTACAGGAGGAACAAAAGCTAGCCCCCTGTGACCTTTTTTTTCTTCTTCTAAATGAATAGATAGTACTAATGGGGACAGGGGCTGCTGATACTGTCTGCCTTGTATTCAATGGAGGAACATTAAGCCCCAGAAAAAAGAGAGTCATAGCTGGCATGAAACAGAGGATGCTTCCTGATTCATGGAATTCAAAGGGATGGTTCACAGAGGGAGCTCGGATGGGGAAGATGGAAGCAGGATATGGCATTGCTAACTGTAGAGCATATTCATATTCAGAATAAAAAAATCTAAGAAAATTCTTATGTCTGAAGCAGCTCAGACACAGAAGGGCCCCCAAAGGTCTGATCCATACTTTGCTTACACTCCTCTTTACAACATCCAAAACAAGTGCCATTCAGCCTTCTGTTAAAGGCCTGCAGCAAGGGGAGACCCCCTACCTCCTGAGGCAGCCTTTTCCACTCTGGGTTAGTGCTAATCATTAGGAAGCTCTCTCTTACATGGAGATGAGGTTGGTCTCCATGCAATTTAGTATCATAGATGGAAAGTTGGAAATTATCTCAAAGACCAATAACTGAGGATCAGAGCTGTGAAATAATTGGTATCCAAAGTCCCATAGGAAGGAAGGGGCAGAGCCAGGATTCAAACTCAGGTCTGGTAACTCTGAGTTCAACAATCCAAGTGCAGTCCTCTTCCCATCATACCTTAGCTCCTAGTTCTGTCTTCTAGGACCAAGAGAAACCAATGGACCCTTCTTACAGAGAGGGACCTTGAAATATTTGTCATCCACCAGGCACTTATTGGAAGATAGTTGTCATGTCTATCAAGCTAAATTTTTTTCCACACAAGTTAAGCATGCCCAGTTCCTTTCATGTGGCATGATCTCAAGGGCCTCCTGGGTCACCCTCCTCTGGACAGTTCAGAGGATACAGTTAGCCCTTCCCAGAAAGTGACAGAACAGTATGGTGCAGTGGAAGGGGGACTCAATTTAGAATCGGAGTTGCCAGGGACGCAGATTGGATCTGGATTCCAAGCCCAAGCCTACCATCTATCATTTGTTTCACTTTATGTAACTCACTGAAATTCTCTGGTCTTGACTTTCTTCATGTGTAAAAAGGGAGCCCTGGACTTGATACTTCTGAGTCCAAATCCTGCAAACTAGAATTCTGAGAGGCAGACATCAGAGCAGCAGGGATTTAGTGCTGGAAGGGACTTGGAGGTCATTTCCTCCAAACCCTTCTCTTTACTGACAAGGAAATAAAAGCTAAGAAAAATGCCCAAGGTCCCAAAGTAGCAAGAAAAAGGTCCTCTGATTCCCCACTGAGTGCTTCTTCCACCACACAAAGCTACCCTCAAGGAGGGAGAAGCACCTTGCAGGGATGGGGCCCATTTTTTCAGGGGAGCTGGTCACAGAGGGTCAAATTCAGGAATCTAGTCTTGGGGGCTAGGACGTGGAATTCATGAAGGGAGCAGTCTGAGGTAAGGTTAAAGGGCAGTTGGGGAGCTGATTTTGGAGGGTCCATGATTATCTGAATATCCCAGGTCAGGATAACAAACAGAGAATCCATTTTTTTTCCTGCCAAACTCAAGATGGGTTTCAGAGAAATCAAAAACAGGCTTTGTACAGCATTTTAAGATTCCCAAGAATTTGGGAGGAATAGCATGTGTGAGCATATCTTTATTACCTGGAGAGGATAAAGACATCAAAATCACTAGTATTTTTTTCCCAAATAAATTGGCCTAGAGATCTTACCCAGTGATGGAGCCCCATCATAACTTCAACCATTCTGGGGGAGAGGGCAGGGAGCCTCTGCATACAATAGGGATTCTTCTATAACATTACTCCGATTGTGCTAAATGTGTTATCCCAAATAACAGCGCTAACCAATGGCTTTGGATCACCATGGCAACTACACAGGCTGTGGAGATCCCAGACGGGTAAACAGACCAGAGAGGGCTTGGCATTAAGCAGGGCTGTCAGTGCTAGAAGGCAGCCCCTGCAAGGAGATGGCCAGCAGGAGGTTCTGGCACTTTGGGAATAGGAATGCCCTTCTCACCCCCACTCCCTCCTCTAGGCTCGAGAGAGCTTTTAGGTCTCAGTTCAACTCCCTTTATTATTACTATTAAATTCTGCGCCCCCCCCCCCTCCCCAGGAGGATTAAATTAACCTTCCATTTCCTCTTCCCTTGCCTGGCATTTATACTGGCAGCTTCCCAGCCTCCCCTTGAGGTGGCATGCATAGCTCCAGGGAGGATGACACTGGAATTGCTGCTGCTGGAAAGTAGAGTCATTTAAGAAAAGCAGGGTGTCCAGAGGGTCCCCCAGGGTCCCCTCTTCTTCCTACCTCTAATGAGCAAAGTGCCAACTCAAATGAGGGCTGAAGCAGGGAGGGAGAAGTAGAGGGAAGGGGATAGAGAGAGAGAAAGAAAGAGAAGAGAGTGAGGGAAAGAAGGGAGGGAAGGGAAGGAGGGAAGGGAGAGAAGGAGGAAGAAAGGAAGGAATGGAAGAAGAAAAGAGGAAAGGGTAGGAAGGAGAAAAGGAAAGAGAAGAAGAAGGGAAGGAGTAAAGGAAGAGGAAGGAAGGAAGGGAGGGAGGAAAAGGAGAGATAGAGAAAGTAGGGAAAAGAGGAAGAGTGGGAAAAGGAGAAAGAGAAAAAAGATAGGGGAAAGGGGAGATTAAGTGGAAGAAAGAAGGGACTGGGACAGCCCAAGTCCCGGATAGCCCCCTTTAATGCTGTCAGTAGCTCCAAAATCTTGTAATTTCTTTTCCTATTAGCTCCAGATGGAGCATAGAGGTATGGAATTTTTTTTCCAGAATAAAAAGTTCAGTAGCTGGTTTGCCATAATCTTTGGATCAAAGAACTGCGATTGATTGGGTCTCTGAGCACTTGGAAAACCCTCTCCTGTCAAACACTGCCCATTGTCTTCCCAAATCAAACTATGGTTGCCTCAAATCCTGAGAAAGAAACAGGAGAAAGCCTAACCAAAACCTCTAAAGGCAAAGTTAAGGAGTAGCCAAGCAAGCCTGCAAAACAGATAGAAAAACAAAAAGTTGGGAAGGCAGAAATAAACTGGATTCAAAGAAGTCAGCTTGCTGCTACCTGAGGCAAGAAACCTCTTTTTCCGAAGGCTTCTGAGCACTCCTCGAGGTTCAGTGCAGGCAGCTGCCTGAGGGAACGAATTCCTCTGCTATTTTGGGAGCCTTTTGCCTGAAATGTCTATCTTTGTAAAAGAACACCCTGATAGGAACAACAAAGGCTGTTTCCCCCAAGAGATGTTTGGCCTGTGCAGCACTCGGAGATTAGCGGAGGGACTGGAAGGAAAGAGGAGAGAGAGAGAAGGAGGGAGGAGAGGCACCCACATGCTGAGAAGAGAGAGAATAGGAAAGAAGGGAAGAGAGGAAGGGGGAAGGGAAGAGAGGAAGGGGGAAGGGAAGAGAGGAAGAGGGAAGGGAAAATAGGAAGGGGGAAGGGAAGAGAAGAAGGGGGAAGGCAAAAAGATGCTCTTCTGTATTATTCTCTCTGAAATAATCTACTAAACTGGAAACCAGAAGATTGTGAATTGTTGGAGACGCCAGGATGTCAGAAAGAGAAAGTAATTAAGGGGAGACTCAGAGAAAAAGCAAAAAGATGATTAAGGAAATGACTTTGGAGGGATAGTCAAAGCAAATCATTTGGTTTGGAAATGGCTAGTGAAGGATTTGGCAATGGCCTTCCAAACTTCCAAAAGGAGCAAACACTGAAAGAGGAACAAAGTGCTTTTGCAAAATTAATTGATGATGAATTGGTAGCCAAGAGAAAATCACTGTCATTCTAGATAAACCTCTGTCATTCTCCATAAGTATGTCTGTGATTATTAGTGACGAATTCAGGCCTGCTTAAGAGTAGGGAAAGATCATATGCAGACAATGTTGCTGGAACATCATGGCAGCCCTGGGAGGCCTGGACCCCATCATTTCACCTGACAAAGTAAGAAACTGAAAGCAAAAGAAACAGAATTGTTGTTACGTGAACACAACTGGCAGAGCCAAGATTTGAACCCAGATTTCCTTCCTAGACCCAGACCCAGGGCTCCTTCTCATGTACCACACTAGCTTCTGGCTAGAGTCAATCTGGGAAGGAAACTTTGCCAGGATTTAACATAGTATCTGGAGCATATAGGTACTTAATGAGTGTTTATTGAATTTTAAAAAAGGTATGAGAGGGCCAGAGCACCATGGGAGAATGGGTTTTAGGGGCGGCTAGTGGGTAGAGCACCGGCCCTGGAGTCAAGAGGACTGACTTCAAATCTGACCTCAGACACTTGACACACTTACTAGTCATGTGACTTTGGGCAAGTCACTCAACCCCAATTGCCCTCCAAAAAGCATTAAAAAAAAAAAGAGAGAGAGAGAGAATGGGTTTTAATCACTATTGTGATGTAAGTTCAGCAAAGAGAAGAAAAATGGCATTTCCTTCCCAAATGGTATTTGTTTCAACAAAGTGTTCTAAGTAAGTCTAAGTGTACAAGTGTTCTTAACCTGGGGTCCACAAACTTTTTTTAAAAAATTTGATAACTGTATTTCAATATTCTTGGTTTCTTTTGTTTTTTTAATGCATTTAAAAACAAGGCTTCACCATACTGCCAAGAGGGATTGAAAGAAGACATAAAAAAAAAGTTAAAGAACTCAAGGATTGAAATTAAGTCAACAACATAGTGAGGAGAGAAAGACTCCACACTGGGAATTTCCTATGTCCACAAAATCACAACTTTGGACTACCATGAACAAATCAGGAGATAAAAAAATGGCAACAAATATTTGCCAAAATGGGCTTGAACACTTAGGAAACAAGATGACATCATAATTTTGCAGAAAGACTAGAAAAATCGGTCAGGCAGCATGACATAATGAATAGAGCACTGAACTTGGAGTCAGGAAGACCTGAATTAAAATTCAGCTTCAGACACTTACTAGCTGGGTGATCCTGGGCAAGTCACTTAACCCTGTTTGCCTCAGTTTCCTCATGTGTAAAATGAGCTAGAGAAGGAAATGGCAAGCCATTCCAGTATCTTTGTCAAGAAAACTCTACGTGGGATCCTCTCTCCATTTGCTGTAACATACGGATGGTGTGGTGGTGGCTGATGGAGCACCTGTATTTTCTTGCTGTTAATTGTTAGGCCAAAATTAGCATAAGCAGCAGAGAACCAATCCATACTTTGTTGCATCATAAAGAGTTAGACACGACAAATGAACAACAAAAAGCTGTGCGATCCTGGGCAAGTCATTGGCACAAGTCTCTGTGCCTCAGTTGTCCTCATTGTAAAATTAGTCAACTGGATTTGATGAACTGTAAGGTCCCTAGATCTAAATCTATATTGCTATTAACCATGATACAATGAGCAATTCCAGAATCAATAAACTTTGGGCCTCCGAAAAGAATCCTAAGAGAGAAAAGCTCATTTCAAGTCAGCTCCTGAACTTAGGATCTGTTGATGGTTAGTGATGGCTGGGGTCTGTTCTTTAAGAGCCGTCTAGAGAAAACAGATGTTCACCAATGAAGTGCTAATGACATCACTGCTCAGTTGGACCAGAACACAAAGAGTGAGAAATAAGGTTGGAAGGCTATGTTGAGGGCAGATTACAAAGACACTTTTGTGCATGGGTAAGAAGCCATTGTGGTTATACACAACTAAGATTTCAACAATTGGGGCTTATCTAGGGTAGCCCATGAGAACTAGCCAAAAGCCCAAGCTCTACAATATTACAAGACCATAGCTTTCAAGTTGGCCACTAGGGGGCGCAGCAAAGCGCACTGGACTTGAAGAGAAGGATGCTTGAGGGGAAGCCCTACTTTGGATGCTTAACAACTGTGTGATCCTGAGCAAGATCACTGAACCTTTCCCAGCCTCAGTTTCCTCATCTGTAAAATGGGGATAATAGCCCCTATCTCACAGAGTTCTTGTGATAACATATGTATAGGCTTTGCAGATCTTACCATGCTAGACAAATGCTAGCCACATGTATTTTATTGTAAAATATAAAAACAGATAAATGGGAAAATAAAATAAGTTAATAAGAAGGTCACAAGCCATAATCGCTGATATAAAACTAGAGCGTGAATTCACAATGACTGTACACTTAACTCTGTAAAAATATCAGAAATGAAGCTACAGGATATAGCCAAAAGATTACTGGATTTAAAGTCAAAGGTTTTGTTGCTGTTGAGGTTTTTTTTTTTTTTTCAGTCTTTTCTGACTCTCCAAGAACCTATTTGGGGTTTTCTTGGTAAAAACACTAGAGTGGTTTGCCATTTCCTTCTGTAGCTCATTTTACAGATGAGGAAACTGAGGCAGACAGGGTTAAGTGACTTGCCCAGGGTCACATAGCTAAGCTAGTTTCTGAAGCCAGATTTGAGCTTAAGTCTTCTTGACTCCAGATCCAACTCTCTATTCACTGCCCCAGGGTCAAAGGTGCTGTGTCCAAATTCCATTTCAGCCACTTTTTACCCGTGTAACCTTGAGAAAGTCACAACATTTCTGAGCCTTAGAGTTTCTCCTCTTTTAAATGAAACAGTTGGACTTGATGACTGATCTCTCAGCTCTAAATCCATGCTTTAACAAAACCCTCATCATCATTATATTAATTATATTCTATATGATAGTAATTGTAATATGATTATTAGTGCAATTGTGACATACAGAAGTTAAAATCTCATTTTAAAGCATTTCTTAATGCCATAGTTTGGAAATGCTGCTGGCATTTGGGGGGAAGAATATTTGCACTCTTTACCTGATAAGAAACAAGGATGAAAGAAAGCAAAGTGTGGGATCAGTAAGTTTTACTGTTTGTCCAAGTCACAAACTGGATTCTGCTTCTTTCTGAGCCCAGAAAGTCCGGCACGGGAATTACTCATCGGACCAAGGCTCAGCAGCAACAAGCCCGAGACAATGAAGGCAAACTGAGACACTCATATATTTTTGACCTCCCCAACAGCTGAGGGACTTTGGATGAGTCTATCAGCCTCTCTGGGCTTCTGATGCCTAATCTGGTATGCGCATTCTTAGTAAAAGAGAAACAAAAGGAAGGAGGCCCTCCATCTAAACCCATGTGTGAAAGGCTCCTGATTTTACATTTATAATTCCAGCAGCTTTCTACCTATGCTACCCAGAACCTTTGTGAATGGTGCCACGCACTGGGCCCGTACCCAGGCAGATCCATTGAAGCCACACGGAGGTTTTGTTTCATAAAAGAATCACATACTTAGAGCCAGAAGCAACTCACAGGACATCTGGCTGATCCCCCACACTTTACAGGTGAGGAAACTGAGGCCTACAGAGAAGAAGTGACTAAGGTCACAAAGGTAGTGATGGCAGAGCCAGGATTTAGCCCAGGTCCTCTGGACAGCTTTTGTTGGGAGGAGGAAGGGCTGTGCAGAGAACAAACACTAAGCATTCAAGAGGCAACAATTTCAGCTGCCTCAGCGTTTTAACAGAAAATTCTCTTACTGTGGTGACTGTCCTGTTTCTTCTCATCACAACTGTTCTATTTTAATGATACAGATCTCAAATGATGCTTTGAATAGGTCTTTGATACTTTGCTAAATACGGCATCTAGGAGCACAGAGGGTACAGCCCTGCACCTGGAGGCAGGAAGACTCCTCTTCATGAGTTAAAAGTCTAGCCTCAGACACTCACTAGCTGTGTGACCCTGGGCAAGTCACTTCACCCAGCCTGCCTCAGTTTCCTCATCTATAACACAAGCTAGAGAAAGAAATGGCAAACTACTCCAGTATCTTTGCCAAGATAACCTCAACTGGGGTCACAAAGAGTCAGACATGACTAAAATGATACAACATTTTATTAAATTAATACTAAGAGTTGCTCTCTAGTATGAGTTAAGTGTACTTTGTCTGATCTCATGGGGTTTAGGATGAGAGTGAACAGGGCAGCCACTCAAGGGCAAGGGATGCCACACTTTGTCTCTATATCCTTAGCACAATGTCTAGTGAATATGTGACCCTTAATAAGTGCATGGTGCCTGATTGTCCCTGAAACAAAGGCCCATCTTTTAACATCAATATTCTCCAGTGATGGTGGATAATTTTTGCATCATGGGATGCTACAGCTTCTGGCTACCAAAGCTGAAAGTCACCCAAGAGGCAATAGAGAAGGCAAAAACAAGGGGGCACAAGCAAGTTGTGGCATACTACAATCTAGAAATTACACAGAAGCACAGAAAAGGGCATCAATCAGAGAAATATGTGACTGGGAGGAAAAAGCTATAACGACCAGTAAAGGAATCGTCTACACAATCTCTAAAGAATAAGAGGAAGGTCCACCAGCAAACTGGTTGGATCTTTTGTGGAGAATTAACATGCATCAGTCAACAGGCAAATGTCTACACTGTGCCAGGCACTGTGCTAAATGCCAGGGATGAAAGGCAGGAAAAAATAGGATCCCTACCCTCAAGGAGCTCCCATTCTAACGAGAGAGGCAACATGCAAACAACTATGTACATACAAAAGACAGACAGTAGAAGTGGGAGGAAAGTGTGGACAAGAGTAATGGATGTTGAAACATGGATGCGTAGCTACCTAAAAAGTAAGAGTCCAGGCCTGTTGCTGTGCTGTAAATGAATGAAAGGCTACTGGGGGCATGCAGGAATGTGTTTGTCTTACTTCTTAATGACATAGAGAGACAGACAGACAGACAGACACACACACACACACACACACACCAGTTTTACAGAAAAAATAACAAACGGCTTAGTACGGTAATAAAGCTGAAAAGACAATAAAAGCATTGTTAAGCACTAAGGTATACCAGGAAAGGGACTCACCTTTAGATCATGTTACATTAATTCCATTTTACTGACCAACTGTTCTGCTGGTAGACTGAACTTTTATGTGTTTGGAGTTTTTTTAAGAGCTGCACACAGAGCAATAAAGAAGCTTATGCTATGCAACTTTAGCTAATATATAACATTTATAGGTTAGAAACTCTTTAAAAATTCATAAGAAACATTTGGGAGTTGAAATATTAATCTTTCCAGCCTTTGGCCTAAGAATTTTCTTAGATTCAATTTGCTTTAATGGTTCAGAAATGGTTACTTTCTTCTCTGACGCATTCGTTCATTCCATAAGAACTTGACAAATATCTGTTATGTCCAGAGCACTTAACTGGGCACTGAGAGAGAGATGAAATTTAGTTAACACACAGTCCTGGACCTCGGGAAACTTTTAGTCCAGAAGAGTGGATAGTTTATAACTATAAGGCTACAGCAAATATTTTTTAGTTGATTAATATTTGGTCTTTGCCTTTTTGATGAGGAATAATGGCTCTGATAAAGGAATCAATAATCCAGCAATTTAATCCATTTTTAGCAATACTAAGTTCTACTTGGAGGCAGCCTAGCATAGCAGATAGAAAACTGGGCATAAAGCCAGGAAGATAGGGGTTCACATACCACCTCTAACACTCACTGTGACCTTAAGCATGTCACCAACTCTGATTTAAAAAATTTTACATCTAACAAAAAAAACTTCATTTTTATAATGAAATTACATCAAAATAGTTCATCATAGTAATTTTTAAATTGAAATAAAAATTTAACTTTGTATAACAGAGATTGATATAAAATTAGTTTTACTGAGGGAAAAAAACCAATATCTATAACACATACTCACACATATATACACACACATACACATAGGCACAATACGTATGTAGAGACACATATGTAGATGTACATATATATAAATATATACGTATATAAACTTGATTTTATGGGCATATGATTATATATACATACACACTCTGTAAATATATATATATACACATGTAACATACACACTTTTCCCTAATTGTTTTCTTTTATGATATGAACCTTAATATTTAAGTATTTATTTGAAATTTATTGTGGTATATAGTGGAAGATGCTGGTCTATAACTAATGTCTACAGTATTGTTTTCTAGTTTGTTTGGTTTTTTTTTTTTTAAGCAGTTTTTGTCAAATAAGGAGTCCTTCCCCCAGGAGTTGAGTGCTTACACGGAGGTCAGCAATGATACAAGAACACTCTCAAGGTCTCTCTGGAGAACTCTGGAATTGATGGTGAGACATGGGAGACACTGGCACAGGACTGCCCAGCGTGGCTGCCTGCATCACAGAAGGTGCTAAGCTTTATGAACAAAGCAGAATTGCAGTAGCTCAAAAGAAATGTGAGGTGGGCAATTTTAGAGATATCTCCACTCCAAATGCTTGTAGAGAGACTATTTATGGCCAACCTGTGGTACAGCCTTCTGAGCTCATATTGGTCTCATCAGCCACAGTCAGACACACCGCACCTTGACTCCAACACAGTGATGCCATTTTGGTCCTCTTCAAAAATGAAGGACGACAACCAAGCCCGGGACTTACTATTCTTGGGTTTAGCAAACATTACACTATCATGCTGAATTATCTCTGGATGGTGTTTAACCTAATCTGTTCCACTCACCAACTTCTCCACTTTGTAACCTGTACCAAATAGTTTCAATAACAACTACTCTGTAGGTTAGTGTGATATCTAATACTACTAGACCCCTTTTATTCATCTTTTTTTCATTATTTCCCTTGAAATTCTTGACATTTTGAGATTAAGACATTAAACCGCAAACATTATTTGACCCAGAGATACTATTAATAGACATGTGTCTTGAAAAGGTCAGGGTGAGAGGAAAAAGGCGCATTAGTGCTAGAATATTTATAATGGTACTTTTTGGAATAGCAAAGAATTAAAAACAAAATAAGTGTCCATCAATCAGGGAATGACTGAACATATTTTGGCATGTGAATGTAATGGAATAATATTGCACCTTAAGAAATAACAAATACAGTGGAATCAGAGAAGCAAGGAAAGACTTATACGAACTGACATAGAAGGAAATGAACAGGACCAAAACAATTTAAGCCATGACAACCACAATCATATGAAGAAAGATTTTTGAAAGATGTCAGAGCTCTGATCAAAACAGCAAACGACGACTTCAAAAAACAGGCAAGGAAAATCTGCCTCCTACCTCTTGTTAGAAGGATAATGTGCCCGAGACAGAATGAGATCTGTGTCCTTAGACATGGTCAATGCATATGTTACCTGGACTATATGTACACTGTTATAAGGGAAGGTTTTTACTCACAATGGGGTTAGTGGGTAATAATAGATATAAAAAAAACTTATAATATTGGATAAAGCATTACTTTAAATGTACACAAAAACCCAAAAATGCAGGAACACAAATAGATCTGGTTTTAAATATATATATATATATACATATATGTGTATGTATGTACATATGTGCATATGTATGTATGTATGTGCACACACATATAGTATATATAAAAAGGCAAACATATATAGATATAGATATATATGCCTATGTTGCTAAGATAAGAGGAAAAGAGATATAGCAGTACCAAATCTCAAATTAAATTACAAAATTCTTATTATCAAAAGTGTTTGGTACTGGTTAAAAAATGGAAAAGCTGATCAGTGGAGCAGATTAAATGAACACCACCAAGAGATTACCATCCATGGTAATGTCATGTTTCATCAGTCCAATAACCAATTCCTGGCTAAGGAGTCCTTAAATTCACCAAAACTAGAACACAGTCTAGAAGAAATTAGGTTCAGACCAACACCTCACACCATATACTACAATCAACTCCAAATGAATTAAAGGAACCAGGCCTGCAATTTCATTGTTATAGGGGACCCTCGTAAGGAGGAAATGCCCTATGTCAATGCAGGCAGGCATTTTCTCTGCATTTTACAAACCTAGAAAGTTGCCTAGGACACTAAGAAATAAAAAGACTTGCCTAGGGTCACACAACTGGTCTGTGTCAGAGGTGGGACCCAAATGCACATCTTCCTCTATCTCCTATGCAACTCATATGTTGCATGTAGATATTTCTTTTTAAAATGAATTGTATATAGAAGAAGTTCAAAGTTTCCTTTTTTTACCTAAAAAGAAACTAATAGAACAATGTATCTTCTTAATAATAGAAGCCTCCTACTACACCTCAACCTCTAACTAGCACATCATACAGAGAGGGGACTCACCTTGCCTGGGCTTGGCTCAGGCTGATGAATCCTTTGCCAGTTATTAAACAAGAGAATATATATATGTAAAAGTGGTGGAATCCCTGGACCTGACAAGCAATCCTACTTGATTTTTCTGAACAAGGAGAAGGAAGGGCAGGGTTACTTAAATATTCAACATTGAAACTTTTCTCAATATATGCTGTATAACTTGCATGTTCTACAATAAGACAGAGACTCTGAGCCTTAGTGTTCTCTTCTTTAAGATGAGGACACTAATAGCACTTCCCTCAAGGGGTTGGTGTATCAGATGAGAATGTGTGTGAGTGTGTGTGAGTGTGTGTGTGTGTGTGTGTGTGTGTGTGTGTGTGTGTGTGTGTGTGTGTGTGTAGTGCTCCATAAATCTTAAAGTGCTATGGAATTGCAATCTATAATTACGGTGATGGCAGATGGAGGAGGAATTTAAGACCCCTGCGAGTCTTGCTTTGGTAGTTTCTATACTAGTTGAAAGTCCATTCTGAGGAATAATGACCCTTATCCCTCACGTGGATTGGGGAGTTAGGAAGTGGTCAGCAGGAGATGTAGGATACTGGGTAATTTCCTTACCCCTCCATAGTTAGAGCTGTCTTCATTCTTTGACTTCAAGTATCATAATTTACCATTAGGCGAGGTACACGCATATTCACACATAAGGATATATTTTTAAATTTTGTTCAGGAGCCAGATTTTGGTGATTTGGGGTGCTCTCTCCATGAGGGCAGGTCACCTACTGTTCTGTAACTTAACACTCTTCGAGAGTCACCTAAAGCACTGAGGAGGTAAGTGACTTGCCTGGGGTCAAACAGTATCAAAGGCAACACTTGAATCCTGACTCCAAGGCCAATTCTCCTTCCACTAGGCCATGCTGCCTCCCAAGGCTTTTAAAGACACACATTCAGGTTATTCATGCCACTGTACTCTGCATTAGCCTAGGTACAGAGAAATCTGTTGGCAAAATCCCTTATGCATAAGACTTAGGACCACACGCCTAAACAAATAAATTTGAGGGGTATCAGTTTGTTGGAGTAATGCCTTCAGAATAATTCCTCTGGCATATACCTGCCTAAGTCATTCTAGGGAGCCTACAGTGAACCAAGTAATGAAAATAACATCTCTGAGGAAGGCAAGGTGGCCAAATGCATTCTAGTGCTTGGGGAGGAAAAACAGCACTTGGGAGACATCTGGGATTCAGAGGAAGCACAGAAACACCTGGCTAAGGTTGACAGGATCCCTGCAGGAATTTCATGATGTCTCTCTTGCTACTTTAGAGAGTTCACTAAGAACCAGCTTCAGGAGCAATACCTATGCAGGGCTGAAAATACTGCTTCAGAATATAAGATATAGACTCCCCCTCAAACCTCACAAGCTACCACGGGCTTTGGTTGCAATCTTTGGAGCCTAGATTAGAATGAACCTGCATTCAAGGACCACCTGCCATATGGACGGCCCATGGATTCTGGGCTGGTTCATTTTCTTCTCTGCTCATCAAAGATAACAGGCAGAACAATGAGGCTTGCTTCCTTTTCACTGCTTGGTTACAAGTCAGTGGTCCATAGCTCTATGACACAATAACCCATTGGATTCACAACTCTGGCTGGAATCAAGTTTTCTCCCAAAAGTGAACATCAGCAGGCTTTGCTTTGGGCAGGTATCAGTTGATCAAAAAACATTTATTATGCACCTACTAGGTACTGTACATTGTGCTCAAGGCTGGGGATACAGAGACAAAAATGCAGCAGTCCCTGACCTCGAGGAGCTCACAAGCAATCTTTCAGACAAGTACATAAATGTTCCCCTCTCTGTGACTCCATCTCCTCATTTGAAAAATGAGAGGGCTGGACTAGAGCAGGAATGTTTAGGCAGCTAAATGGTGCAGTATACCTGGAGTCAGGAAGACCTGAGTTCAAATGTGACCTCAGACATTTACTGTGTGACTCTAAGCAAGGGTCTGTAAAATGACTATAAAAACACTGCAAAATGAGCAAAATAATAACACCTGTCCCCCCAGGTTTGTTATAAAGACAAAATGAAATATTTGTAACAAAAAAAATTTTTTGTAAACCTTAAAGTGCTTCAGAAATGCTAACATTATGATTGCTATAATTGATTAATCTTTTGTATGTCACAGACCTCTTTGATAATGTGAGGACATCAACAGACTTCTCAGAATAATGTTTTTAAATGCATAAAACATACATATTATTACAAAAGACAACAATGAAATTGAAACATAATTATCAATGAAAAAAACACAAGTTGGTGGACCTCCAGTTAAGAACTGCTAAAAAGATCTTCTATTTGTTTTTTAATTAAATTTTATGTTTATTTTTAGTTTACATCATTAATTTCCACAAGATTTTGAGGTACAAATTTTCTCCCTGTGTTTCCCCTACCTCAATACAGTGATCCCACTGTATACCATCTCCCCCAATCTGCTCTCTCCTATATCCTTCCCCATGACCCCTCCAACTTTCTAGTAGGGCCAGATAGATCTCCATACCCCAGTGCCTGTATATCTTATTTCCCAGTTGCATGTAAAAAAAAAATAATGATAATAATAATAATAATATTTTTTTTAATTTGATTTTACAACTTTGATTTCCAGATTCTTGCCCTCTCTCCCTCGTCACCCACCCTTACTGGGAAGATAAGCAATTCAATATAGGTTGTGTACGTGTAGTTACAAAAAACATTTCCATAGTAGATATATTGTGAAAGACTGACTATATTTCCTTCCATCCCATCCCACCTCCCCACTAGTTCTATTCTCTACTTTGACCCTGTCCCTTTTCAAAAGTGTGTGCTTCTAACTAATCTCCCCCCCAACCTGTCCTCCCCTCCATCGTCCCCCTTCTCATCCCCTTCCCCCCTACTCTCCTATCAGGCAAGATACCTAATATAGTGTGTATGCCATTCCCTCCCTAAGCCAAATTCAATGAGATTAAGGTTGACCCATTTCCTTTTACCTTCCTGTTCTTCTCCTCCATTATAACAGTTATCCCTTGCCTCTTCTATATGAGACAATTTACCCCCATTCTATCTCTCCCCATCTCCTCTCATTGTATTCCTCTCTCACCTCTTGATGTCATCTTTTAAATATCATCCCTTCCTATTCAATTGATCCTGTGCCCTCTGTCTATGTATACCTGTACACATGTATACACACACTCACACATGTATTCATATGCACATATAGCCTCCTATATAGACATATGTATGTATGCATACATATATATATGCATATATATATAAATACATTTATATTTCCTTCAACTATCCTCATATTGAGAAAAGTTTCATAAGTTACTATTATTGTTTTTCCATGTAGGCATGTAAATAACTCAACTTTGATAAGTTCCTTATGATTTCTTTTCCCTGTTTACCTTTTCATGCTTCTCTTGCTTCTTGTATTTGAATGTCACATTTTCTATTCAACTCTGGTTTTTTCATCAAGAATGCCTGAAAGTCCTCCATTTCATTGAATGACCATATTTTCCCCTGAAACATTATACTCACTTTTGCTGGGAGGTGATTCTTGGTTTTAATCCTAGCTCCTTTGATCTCTGGAATATCATATTCCAAGCCCTTCAATCCCTCAGTGTAGAAGCTGCTAGATCCTGTGTTATCTTGATTATATTTCCACAATATTCAAATTGTTTCTTCTTGGCTGCTTGTAATATTTTCTCCTTTATCTGGGAACTCTGGAACCTGGCTATAATATTCCTATGAGTTTTCTTTCTGGGATCATTTTCGAGAGGTGATAGGTGAATTCTTTCAAGTTCTATTTTGCCCTCTGGTTCTAAAACATCAGGGCAATTTTCCTTGAGAATTTCTCTTTTTTTTTTTTTAACTTTTGTTTATTTTTAGTTTACATCATTCATTTCCATGAGATTTTGAGTTACAAATTTTCTCCCTGTCTTTCCCCTACCCACCACCCAAAAACAGCGATCCCACTGTATAACTCCTCCCCCAATCTGCTCTCTTCTATATCCTTCCCCATCACCCCTCTGACTTTCTGGTAGGGCAAGATAAATCTCCCTATGCCAGTACCTGTATATCTTATTTCCCAGTTGCATGTAAATAATAATAATGATAATATTTATATACATATATATTTTTAACATTTGATTTTAGAACTTTAGATTCTAGATTCTTTCCCTTCCTCCCTTGTCACCCACCCCCACTGGAAAGACAAGCAATTCAATACAGGCTGTATATGTGTAGTTACGCAGAACATCTCCACTCCTTGAGAACTTCTTGAAGGATGATTTCTAGGCTGTACTAGGTTGTATTGGAATACTGTGCTATATTGTGTACTGGAATATTGTGCTATAAGAAATGCGGAGGAAACGGTCTTCATATTCACCTGGAGAGGCT
The DNA here is from genome assembly GCA_028646515.1 of Pseudochirops corinnae. NCBI lineage: Eukaryota > Metazoa > Chordata > Mammalia > Diprotodontia > Pseudocheiridae > Pseudochirops > Pseudochirops corinnae. The sequence goes on from CM053585.1 coordinate 520,258,640, forward strand.
TATACAAACTGATACTAAGTGAGAAGAGCAGAACCAGGAAAAATTTGTACACAATCACAGACACGTTGTATGTGTGACAACCAACTTTGATAAACTGGACTCTTCTCAGCAATGCACAGTTATAAAACAACTCTACAAGTCTCAGGATGGAAGGAGATATCTACATTCAGAGAAAGATCTGGAAAGAACATAGTTTAAATGGAGACGGAAGCAATCTACATGCTATTGTTCTTTTTCATGTTTGGTTTTCTTTCTTTTTTCCCATTGTTCACCCCATTGATTACAACCCTTCTATACAACCAGACTAATGTCCAATGTGAAAGCATTTGAAGATCCTATACTTGATTGTATGCTGCCATGGGGGGGGAGGGAAGAGAGGAAAGAAAATTTGAAACTGAAGGAATTGTGGAACTGAATCTTGCAAACTAAAAGTAAATAAACAAATAATTTTTTTTTTAAAAAAGGATGATTTCTAGGTTCTTTTTTTTGATCATGGCTTTCAGGTAGTCCAATAATTTTTAAGTTGTCTCTCCTGGATCTATCTTCCAGGTCAGTGGTTTTTCCAATGAGATATTTCACATTGCCTTCTATTTTTCCATTTGTTTGGATCTGTTTAATAGCATCTTGATTTCTCATAAAGTCATTTGCTTCCATTTGCTCCAATCTAATTCTGAAGGAATTATTCTCTTGAGTGAGCTTTTGAAATTCTTTTTCCATCTGACAAATATGGCTTTTTAAAGCATTCTTCTCCTCATTGGCTTTTTGGATCTCTTTTGCCATTTGAGTTAATCTATTTTTTTAAGGTGTTATTTTCTTCAGTCACGTTGTTGACTCTATTTTCATGATTTTCTTGCATCATTCCCATTTCTCTTCCCAATTTTTCCTCCACTTCTCTTACTTGATTTTCAAAATCTTTCTTGAACTCCTCCATGGCCTGTAATCAGTTAATAGTTTTCTTGGAAGCTTTTGATGCAGGAGTTCTGACTTCATTGTCTCCCTCCTGTTCCATGCTTTGATCCTTTTTGTCCCCAAAAAAGAAATCTGAGGTTTGATTGCTGTGCTTGTTTTGCTTCCTTTCTTTGCTCATGTTACCACTCAAATTACTTGGCTTTTGAGCTCTTTGCCACAGTAGAACTCTGCTTCCAGAGGGGAGAGCATTGTCCCAAATTGCTGGGGTTTTTGCAGCTGCCAGAGCTATTAGGAGGCCACCATCTCTGCAGCCCCCACAAACTCTGGCTCACTGGTCACACACCTCAGGACCACCACCCAAGACTGTAATCCAGATCCAGGCAGGTTAAAGCAAGAGCAATTGCCCTCTGAATGTTTTGCTTGCCCCCACTGCCCTACAATCTGCAGGCCAGGAGCTCTGAAGCAGTAGAGGTGGCCACAGGGCCACCATACCTCTGCCACTTCTAGCTCCAAGGACAGGTCTGGACCTTTTCCTCCATCCCATCCCCCCCACTTCCAACAGAATTCTACATTGACCTCTCACTTTTTCTTTGGCATTTATGGGTTTATAATTCTGGAAACCACCAGAGCTTCTGGTGATCCACTCTCCCGAAGTCTGCTCCAGCCGCTGCTGGTTGGGACTGCCCTGGGGCTAAAATTGCAGGCTCATGCGGAACTGGGCTCAGCTCCCAGCACACTGCAATATGCCCTTCCTGTCCACCTGCTGGGCTACCTTCAGTGGGATATTTGTTTCTCTCTGTCACTTTGTGGGTTCTGTAGCTCAAAAATTTGTTTAGAGACATATTTTATAAGTATTTGAGGTGGTTATGGGGAGAGCTCATGGAGTTTTCCTGCTTCTACATCACCATTTTAGCTCCACCCCCACCCAAAGATCTTCTATTTCTAACTTTTTATGAATCTATAAGTCTATTCTTGGATGGAGGAGTGAACTTTTTGTTATGAATATTCAAAGCAAACATTGTTCCCTACTGTTTTGCTCTTTCATAATTTACCCAACAATCATAAGGGCTGATTTTTGAAGAATAGCAAATGCATTAGCACCTTAACAATTGCATTATGTACACCTCCTCCAAGCTCAGTTATGAAAAGAGCTCTCAATATTAAAATTACACATTTCTGCTACTGTACTTTGATTTCTGGATTAAGCAGAGAGTATACATGTGTGGTCTTCCACTACTGAATAGTCCTCTGCCTATATTTCATCATGGTGGGAAGACAGCCCAAAGGTTTCCTAGACTAAGCCAATAGCACACAAGCTCTGACAAGCTCTATTGAGCTAGAAAAACTTGGAGTATCATGGCAGCAGCCTTGCTCAACATAAAGAAGGTGGTCACCAGAATGGTGATGACTTAGCAACATTTTGGCAATGACAGACATGAAGCTAAGATACAAAATGGTCTTCAATTATCTGTAGCATCCCTCCTCTCCCTTCCTCTTCCCTTCTACTCCCACAGTAAATGGCGGCAGAGGAACCAAGAAAGGAGCAGAAATTATAAAGAATCCTATACCTTCTAGACTTCTTATACCTTTTGACATCAAAATTACATCATTTTTATTTTTGCATACTCAAAATCTTGTACACGATGGAGTTGGTTGGAGAAACTTTTTCAGGTCTGGGCTTAGTCTAGATTGCCACCAAGATTCCTCCCAATTCTATATTTCTATGAAATTATTGTTTGTTGCATTGAAAATACTTGACATTAGCATACAAAATGGGAGTTCTTTGACCAATGGCTAACAAAGTGATAGAACACCAGAAGATCTGAACCACAGTTATACTAACACTCTCATAACAAAAACCAGAGACCACAAGGAAGTTGTAGTATGATAGTGAGCAGTATTTACATAGTGCCTTGAGATCAGCAAAGCACTTTACTTATGATGTCTCAAACAACAATCCTGTGAGGTAGGTACTTTTATCATCATCCCCATTTCACAGATGAAGAAAAAGAATAAGAGAGATTAGGTGACTTGCTCTAATCATACAGCTAGAAAATATCTGAGACAGGATTTGAACTCAGGTCTTCCAGGCTTCAAGTCTAGCACTCTCACCCCCTGTGCCACCCAGCTGTCTGGTAGATCTGCTTCACTTCATATTTATTTAGAGAAAAATAGTTCACAAATAGTCTCCCAAGGGGGGAAGAAATCAATTGGAAGAGTTGTTTCCATTAAGAAGCAAAAAGCAATAGAGAATTTTACCATCTTCCTTGACGATACCGACAATGATCATGGGCAAAGGAACACCTTGAAAGATAATAATACCTTAAATGCTGACATATGTGTAGAGGATGGAGCAGAGAGATTCTATTACGAACCTGAAAAAAAAACTCCAAATCCAGGCAATATAAACTTCAGTACCCAGTGAATTCAACGTAACCACAGATTAAAAAAAAATGTTGGAAAATTGGGTTTATGCTTAAAAAGTTCAAAGCCTAAAGACTTGTTGATTACTCATAAGTCTCACAAATATATCATGAATAACTTCCTTATGAAGACAGTTGAAGGTGGTAGACATCACGAGAACTGAACATTGCAAAAAAAAACAATTCACTATCATGAAATCACAGAATCTTGGACATGGAAAGTCTATGATAACCTTGGAGATTATCTAGTCTCATTTTTACCGAAAAAGGAATCTTCTCTTCCAACATACCTAACAAATGGATGTCTGACTCATTTTCTCAAAACTTTTAGTGAGGAACAACCTGCTGCTTCCCAGGGCAGCTCATTCTACTTTGGAAGAGCTCTAATTACTAGGAAGCCTTTCATTACATTAATTCCACATCTAACACTTTCCAACTTCTTTCTTTCCTATTTATCCTCCCCACCCCAAACATAAAATGCTCCTAGTTCTCTCTTTGAGACTAAGCAGAACAAATATAATCCTTCTTCCTCACAACAGTTTTTTGAACACTTGAAGAGAATTCTATTTCCACAGATAGAAGATGACTGGTGTTTGGAGTGCGATCATCAAATGATTAGACCAAAGGGCAAAATGGACACCAAATTAGCAGAGTCAAGATCAAAAGACACTACATGCAATTACAACTACAATCTAACTTATTTAAACAAGATATTGACTCTGAAAATGGGAAACAGATACAAGACATTGGTTCTGATAGGTATTTTTTAAGAGAGAAACTAGACTAATACAAAATGATAGTCACAATGAAAAGGAAATAAGTCAGAAATCACTTCAGACAGCAAATACTCAACCTGTTTGCTGAGCAGAAAGATACAGAATTGAGGGCAATCTTACTTGCAAAATATGATAGCAAGTGATGAAATATCAAGAGTATTATTACCTACCATTCCAAACAGTAAGAAGCAGTGAAGTAGAAAATGAGAATGCAGGAAGTCTGGGCTTGAGACCCAAGTAAGCAAGATTACCCCAAAAGTACTTATAGATAAAAATGGTAGGAGGGTAAGGACAATAGCAAGTGGAACATCTACCAGAATCTCTACAGTGAAAAGTACAGTTAACATTTTAATAGCAATTTAAGGCTTTCAAGCGGCTTTACCTATATTATATCCTTTGAGGCTAAAAACTCTGAGGTAGGTACTATACTTCTTATCAGCTTCACTTCACAGATGAGGAAATTGAGAGTTCAAAGATCCATACTGAGGAAATTCATACTACCCAATTATCAAGAAGATAGAAGAACTCTCAAAATGAAAAGATTCAAAATTAATGGAAAATATGACTAGCAACATTACTAACCCCCAAGTGGGACTAAATGTTTACCCACACACTTATTTTCTTATCTTTTATGAAATCTTTGTGAGAATGGTCTACACATAGTTTGAGGGTATCCTTAATGAAGACATAAAAAGGGGAATCTAAAAGGTTTTCACAAATTCCTAGAGAACTAGCAAATATATGTCTCCTTGCCTTATTCCTGACTCAATAGTTGAAACACAGATTTCACTAGAGGATATTGTATTGCTACACAGGTGACTGAAAGGTATCAAGAATAGAAGATGCTTCAGTTTGTTTAAAGCTGGGGGGAAAGGGCATTTCATTTACCAAGGCATTACAGAGTCTCAAATGCCCTGATGCTTGCTACCTATATAACCCCAAGAATTAAAATACAAGTGACGTGGTGTTGAGGATGGAGCATTCAGCTTAAGAGTTGGACTGCTACCTTTGTGGTACTTTATATGTGTGACTGAGCAAATCATGTAACCCTCTGGGCCTTGGTTCTCTCATCAGTGAAGGGAGGAGGGTGACCACAGATTCCAAAAACTGAAATAAGGACTCACTGTTCAAGAAAAAGTGCTAGTAAAACCAGAAGCCAGTTCAGCAGAAATTAGATTTAGATAAACATCTTACTACATATTTCATGAGAAGCTCCAAATGGATTCATGGCTTAGATATGAAAGGTCACATCATAAACAAATGAGAGGAACAAGGAAGAAAATATCTCACAGTATGAATAGGGGAATAGCTAAACAAAAACTAGAGAGGAAAACAGAAGATAAAATGGATAATTTTGGTACATAAAATTAAAAAGTTTTTGCAAAAACAAAATCAATTAAGTTCAAATTAAAAGGAAAATTATCAACTTAGAAAAAATTTTATAAAGCTATAATATCAAAGTCATATTAGGAAATGATTCAGATGTTTAAAAACAAGAGTCATTCTCCAACAGAATCAGAGAGTGGCAGATAGATCTCAAAGGAAAAAAAATAAAAATTATCAATAATCATAGGAAAATACATTCCAAATCACTAATAATTAGAGAATTGCAAATTCAATAACTACTTTCCATCTATCAGATTGATAAGGATGACAAAAAAGGTAGTTGTTGGAGAGGCTTTGGGAGATGAGAAGTGGTTATTAATAACCAATAATTTAGGGGTGATTCAGAGTTCTCCCCTTCTTCCAAAGTCCTGACTTTAAAGTCCAGTTTTTCTTGAAGGATATCACTGATAATGAGATTGCATTGACTGTCCTCATCTCAGTCAGACCTCACTCAATCTTGCAAGGAATTTAATGGGAGGCAGGGAGGAGTCCATTGCTCTAGTCAAGCTTGGATGGAGACAGATCATTTTGTCCAGATGGGCAAGGCTGGATGTGCTTTGAGTAGAAATAATTTCTCTGTCCAGGGGTCACTTTCAGCCCCCTATTGAAAAGGCTATACATTCTTTGAATGCCTGAAGCTATGAGTGATCTGGTATGGATATGGTTTCCCTATCCAAGAGATACTCAATCCTTCATTTTAATATAGTTGATCTCCAATCACTTTAACAAATTAGATTTTATTCCTGTTCAATGGACCACCTATTATGAATTGTATATAAACTGACAGTCTGCTATCATGGTCTAAGAGAGATGGCCAAATGATCATGCTTTTAATAATAACCTGCTGGTCTTATTAATAAAATTATTAAATTACCCAGAAACTATATCTCTCAAATCTTAAACATCACAGGGAAAACAGGCACACTGATCCATTGTTGGTTCAGGTATGAATTGACCTCTAGTCATTCTGGAAAGTTATTTGGAATTATATCCAAATAGTCACTAAACTGTGTATCATTTGATCCTGAAATACCACTACTAGACCTATGCTCTCAAAGAGAAAAGGACTCGTGTGTGTACAAAACATATTTATAGCAGCTTTCTGTTTCAGTAAAGCAAATGGAACAAAGAAATCCATCAACTTGAAAGTACCTGAACAAATTGTGGAATGTGAATATAATGGAATATTAATGTGAATGTGAAAGGGACGGGTCCAGAGAAACTTGGAAAGACTTGTATGAACTAATGCAGAATGAAGAGAACTGAGCCAGGTAAACAACTCATACAATATGAACATTGTAAAGTAAAACATCTTTGAAGGACTTTAGAACTCTTATAAATTCAATGACTGATCATAATTCCAGACAGAGAGGCAGGAGACTTGACATGTACGATGAGACATATTTTTGGACGTGGCCAATATATGAATTTGTTTTGTCTATTTATTACAAGGTTTTGTTCTTCTCCAATCAAGTCAAAGAGTGAGATTTGGAAGGAAGGAGGCTAGTGATAGTGTTGCTTTCCCTCTTCTGCCCCCAAAAGAAAGTATCATTGATGCATTTAAAAGAAAAGCACAGAATAAAAAAAAGAAGTTTAGAAGGAAACACAGACAAGCAGGGCAGCTTTGAAAGTAGTATGTAGTCTGTCTCTCTCTGTGTATGCATATATGCATATATATAAATATACATACACACAAATATGCATATATGTGTGTTGAATATATATTCAAAGATTAGTGATGAACCAGTAGATTTCAAAGAAAGAAATACAAGCTATCAGCAGTCATGACACATATATGTCATTTATACGATATGTATGTTATACATACATGCAATCTATACATAAGAGATTTGGTTTCATGTGCAATCATTTTTCAGTTCAATTTTGTATATGGAAACACTCATTGTTTGGTATTTGTTGAATGAAGAATTTTTTAAATTAAATATTAAAAAACTTTTTAAGAAGGGCATTGGACTAAATGTCCTTTGAGGTTGCTTCCAGCTCTAGTTCAGTGACCCTGATTCTACTTGGCTTGTGGTCAGGTCTACCATTTACTTGTCAAGGGGGTCTTTGAGAAGACATTCAACTTCTTGGAATCATCTTCATCTGTAAAGCAGGGATAACATCACCAGCCTGGCCCACCTTATAGCATTGTTATGAGAATCAAATAAGATTTTTTTTTTTTGCAAACACAGCAAAACCATGTAATACAGTATTGTTACTTACAATAATATATGTTTGTAATTAAATCTAAGAGTTGGATTTCCTCAATCTCGCCAAAAATTATTCATTGCTGCTTCTTTATTAAAACTGGATTTAATAGGTCAATATATACTTTTAAGAAGGGAACTGGGTGCTAATGGCAGCACTTCTTTCTCTTGTTGTCAGAGGGTAATGTGTAAGTCTGGTGGCTCCAATGATCACATTAATATACTTGGCCCATATTCATGGGATCATGGCTGAAATTGGGGAGCCCAGTGTTCCACCAGAAGTTTTTGAAGGATTATATGACTGCCTCCCTGCCTTTGGTCCAACCAGTAGCCCAAAAGATCTGGTGATTAATTAACTCTACCAACATTTCCAATACTTTCTAAAGCACTCCATCTTCCCAGGGCTAGCCTGAGCACTGGAGAATCTCTCTGGCTGAGAACTTTTCCCTCTACCCAGATGACGAGGAAACTTGATTTGTTGATTTTCTACCTCACTTACAGAAGAGTTAAGTTGATGCTAAAACAGAAACAAATTTCAACATGGTATGAAAACGTGAGTTGTTATCAATAAGACACATTTTATTTAGTGGTAACTTGGTTGGTGACTAAAAATACAAGCCCATCCTGGCAGTCAGAGGAGGGACTCCCTGCCTTGAACAAGTGAATGGAGAAATGAAGGCCGTCATCTCTAACATCTGATATTCATTAGCACATTCAGTTTTGTTTTTTCAGTGATGATGATTAAACATCTTCCATCCCTGATCAAGTCAAACCTTGGCTTCCTTACTGCTTGAAGTAATTGACTATGACTCATTGATTTACACAGAGCACCATAAAATGCTCTCTATATTTTGCAGAAATTAAATGCCTAATTTAATCCACGTGTATTCCTCTGGGTTTTTAATTATTCATTTCTTCATGATCACAAAAGGTTGTGGGTCTTCAGGTTATTTCTAGATGGGGGATGGGGGAGTAAAGTGGAGGGCAAGAGAGGAGAAAGACAGAAGGAAAGAGGTTTCTTTTTCATCTGTTGCATATCCCTAGTGAATTGATTTTTTAAAAGAGCAAAAGACAGTTAAGAATAAGCATTTATTAAGTACTTGCTAAATACCTTGTCATGGGAATGGGGGAAAGAAGCAAAGAACAGAGTGGGACAGTGGGAAGGACCGGCTCTGCAGTCAGAATGCTCGGATTCAAATCCCACCTTTCACACTTAATCACTAGGTGAGTCTTACAAGTGATTTCATTTGTCTGGGCCTTGGCCTCCTCATCTGTAAAATGAGGTGACCACATTCAACAAACCTCTGAAGTCCCTTCCGGCTCTGAATCTGTGCTCCCAAGAAACTCGATACCTCAGTATAAAATATGGAAAACAGGCATTTTTAAAAATAAAGTAGGGGAAGGTGGTGTATTGCATTTAGAAATGGGTAACTGTAAGTTATAGCTGGGGGTGCTCCTGATGTCATCTGGGAATTCAGTCACGGCCCTCCTGTTCCATCAGCCCATCCACATCAGCACAGAGTCGAGGTTTGGTATGAGCTGAGATGGCTGACAGGTCACATATGTAAACAGCCTCCCAGTAGCCTGTGGTCATAACAATAAACAGACTCTCAGGCTGGAGCTGTCAGAACTCTATGGAGCAGTGACTTCTGGTGACAGATGGAAGCTGTCCCTTTGGTAAGAATGATACTTTCTTATAAAGACAGAAGCTACATAGCTTGAAATGGTTTCATATTGTTTTAAAAAGACACAAAACAAGCCCAAAAGGGTCAAGAAATTTGGGCCAATCTTTTTGAATTGTTTGAAAGGTTGCCAACATTGGCTGGCTGATCTATGCATATCTTTACAGAAGAAGAGAATGCTAGTGGATATAGGACTAGTGTGGCCCTCCTGAGAAAGAGACCAGCCATACTGGGCTTTCCTAAATGATGTCCATGCTTGTTACATCTGCATTCACAGGCTCAGACCTCACAGGCCTCAAGTTAGAAGAGCCCTTCAAAAACATCTCATGCAACACTCTTACTTTACAGATGAAGAACTGAAACTGAGAGGTTGTGACTTGTCCAAGGTCACGAAGGGAATAAGTGCCAGAGGGGGAATTTGTTTGTCTCCAGAGTAAGTATTTTTTCCACTGTACTATGTACCAAGCATAATGATGAAAATACAGACAAAAACAAAATATGCCCTACATTCTAACTAGGGAGATAACATGCAAAAAAGACAAGACGTACTTATTAAGTTCCTACTATAAGCCGGGGATTTGTTGACATAAGTAAATCCATTACAAGACATAACAAAATAAATTCAAAATAACTTGGCTGAGCACTAGCAGCTAAGGATAGGGGAAACTGAGAAAGGCTTCACATGGAAAGACTTGCTAATTCTAAGGTTTGAAAGAAGCTAAGGATTGGAAGAGACAGGGCTGAAAAGAGTATATTCCAGGCACGGAGGACAGCCTCTGTAAAGGCACAGAGATGATATAGCATGGGAACTGGAGGGTCAGGTGTGAGGAAGAGCAAAAAAACCACTAAGAGTTCCTGAAGAAAAATAATGTACAGGAGTCAGAGAAAGTCTTTGATCTGGGTCTGTGAGAATATTATACAGACCACGATGGAATCACAGATCCTTGAAGTACATGTAATTAAGATATGAATTATAATTATAATTATTATAATAATGAATGCTAATGCAGTGCATTTATCAACATGCAATGGTGACAAATGCAAATGATTTGGGGATTTCCTGATCTTCTGACGATTATGATCTCCAGTGTCCTGGAGGTGGTTCTAACAGCAATGGAAGGTGCTAGAACGAACCCTGGGAGATGGTGCCCCACATCTGAAAACTGGCTCTGTATCCAACAAATTGTGTGACCTTGGGCAAATCATTGGAATTCAGTTTCCTTATCCGAAAAAAGAGGGAGGTAAAACCAGATCGTCTCTAAAGGCCTTTCCAGGTCGATCAGTCTATAAACATTTTTATTCTTGATGGACGTTTATTTAGCTATATTTATCTAGAATGTGTAACGTACTCCTTGCATTCCATTTTACAGATGAGGAAACAGATGGTGAGGAAAGAGGGTCACACAGCAAGCCATGGTTAAATGGCTTGTGTAATGAGATCTGCAGGAGAAGTCAACCCAGTTGTTGAAAGCCCCTTGATGAAGTAGTTAGCCTTTCTGACCAAGTCAATTGCCTAGTCTCAGTATGGGCATGAGATTGAAGAAGGAAGGAGGAAGAAAGGAAGAGGAAAGAGAGAGGAATAAGAAGAAAGGAAAGAGGAAGAAAGGAGGGAAGAGGAGGAAGAAGAAGAAGGAAGGAGAAAAAGCAGAGGTGAGACAGGTGAAACAAAATAAATATTTTATTGAATAATTATTTACATTAAACCATCCTCTTTTTTATTAAAGAATTTGCTAGAGGATTCCTTTGACTGCAAAGCCCTCCAGATGAATTAAAAATATGATCTGGCTTACAAAAAGTTGGTGCATACCTGGCTTTTCAGACGCCAATATTCTATAGGAAAGAAGGAACAAGTACAAGGTGCATGGCGTCATTCAGAAAGGCAGCATTGCCCTGGAAAAGCAACAATTCCACTGATTAGACTTTTTCTGCATTGCCAGGATCTGACCACAGTGACAGTGAATCTCTGGGGATGATTAGCACAACAGCTCTGTGCAATTAGGGCCAGGATCCACATGGGCTGCCAGGTATTGCTATTGGAAGAAAAAAAGGGAGAGGCAGAAAGGGGAGTGTGAGGGCTAAAAAATAAAAATAAAAATAAAGCTGATTGAGAAGACTAGAGGAGGAAGTGTGTTGGAGTCAATGTCTTTGAAGCAAAGTCAAAGAAGCTTTCCCAGTAGCAAGGCATGTTGGCACACAGCTGGGGCTCAGTGATAACCCTTCTGCTTAGACACACCAGGGGCTAGCAGGTCATGAAGGGCAATGTGATACCAGGGGTGGAATATTGCCCTTGGAGTCATGAAGATTAGATTCCAGTGCCCCGTCTGCTACCTCCTAGAAATAAGACCACTTTGCCTCTTGCCTTGGGCTGTAAAATGGAGAGCCTCTTAATTGTTCTTCTTGCAATTAGGATCTCTCCTTTCCAATCCATTCACTACACAGCTGCGAAACTGATGTTCCTAAAGCACAGGTCCAGTCATCTCCCTCGTCCTAGAATCATCATTGGCTCCCTATCTGGGGTAGAATACCAACTTCTCTTTCTGGCACTCAAATCCTTTGACAAGGTGGCCTTTCCATCCCCTCTCTTTTCAGGCTGATTATGCATTAGCTACCCTCCCATTCCCTCAGTATTCCAGACAAGTTGCTCCGCATTTCTAGTACACTCTCCTTCCTCATCTCTGTCTACCTTTTACAACTCCTACCTCCCTTCAAGGCTCAATTCTCCTGCCACCTCCTCCCAGAAGCCTTTCCTGATCCCCCAAGTTGCCCTGCCCCCAAGTTAAATTCCATCCATTCTGTGTGTATTTGGTAATCACTTGCATACATGTTGTCTCCCTCAGTAGAGTGTAAGCTCCTTGAGGTCAGAGTCTACTTCCTTTTTTTGTCTTTATATCCCCAGTGCCTAGCACAGAGCCAGGCAAACAAGAGGTGCTTAATAAATGCTTCTTGCATTGAATAGTCTATAGAACTTCTCTCAGAAACTTGCTGTAGGGCTCAAATGAAATAATGCATGTCCAACATTTTTAAGTGCCATAGAAACGTCAGCTATTTTCTGCCACAAGGCTTTCTATCATTCTGAGGCACCATCTTGTTAAATGACACAGGGTGCTTTGTACTGGAGTTGAGGCAGGACAGTGGCCAATCCTTTCCTATTGTCCCTACCTAACTGCCCACCCTTCACCCATCAGATCCAAGGGAACAGAAGAGTCCAGAAGGTCATCCACAAGAACAGCACAACTATCTATTCACTCACACCTACAATGAGACTGTCTAGGTTGGAGAAGGAAAGACCAGGCCATAGACCCAATTCTCACCCAACTCCTTTTCTCCTTTCCTGGAGTAGCTGGAAGAGCTAGAAAGAGAGGACAGCCAACTCCAAATTGTCATAGATCATAGGAATACGAAATAAAGATTATAGAATTTACAAGCAGATAAGACCCCAGAGATCATCATCACACAAGAGAGAATCCTGCATTTGGAAAGGGGAACTACCTTACTCCAGATCATACAGATATTTTTTTTTTGGAGGGCAGTTGGGGTTAAGTGACTTGCCCAAGGTTACATGGCTAGTTTTTGTGTTAAGTGTCTGAGGTTGGATTTGAACTCAGGTCCTCCTGACTCCAGGGCCAGTGCTCTATTCATTGAGCCACCTAGCTGCCCCTAGATCATACAGGTATTAAGAAGCCAAGCCAGGATTGACAGCAAGGTCTGGGCTCGTCGTTCTCCCCTGTGGCCTAGGAACTCTCTGCTAAGGATTCCCCATCCCACCCCCTATTGCTGAGGCTGTAGAAATCCTAGATGTGCATCAATGAATCAGCCAAGAAGACAGTGACTGATTGCCAGGCTCACTGTGTTTATTAATTATCCTACGAGATAGTTTTCACTTCCCCCACTTAATCAGGACTGCTGCCAGGGACCAGATTCAGAGTAGCACATTTTAGTGATGTTCAACAACAGGGAAGAATCCAATCTGTTCAAGCACCAGATTTCAGGTGGGATTTTTAACTGACCAGCAGCTGCTTCTCTCTAGACACCCTAGCACAGGGGTCAAGAATTTTCCTTCCACAACAGTGACACGGTGTTACTTGAGGACTCCTGTTTAAAATAGACTTGATGCCCAGCACTAAATAATTCAGATGACAAATCTTGACCTGGGAGAAGATATGAAGTAGTATTTTATGCTCTTGTCTTAGAAGTGGAGGACTATAGGGGAAGAATATTTCATACACAGTCAGATGAAGTCATATAGTTTCCATTGGTTTTGCAGAATATCTTTTCTTTATAAGAATAACCAATGTAAAAACAAAAAAGCATTAATAAAATTTCTCTCTTTTTTTTTAAAGGAAGCTTAATGCTTTGGGGTTAGGCTTGCTCCTTAAGGCCAATCAAAAGGGTATATTTCCCTACCCCAGCAACATATTTTGAAACTCTTCTGACCAGCCAAGGCACTCACCCTCTACAAATTATGCTGAAAGAAGGAATCGTACAAATGTGTAGCTGGCTGAAGGTCATGCCATTTTCCCTCCATTCAGTTGGTAGGGGGGATATTTAATTCATTGGTCTCAAATCCCAGAACTAGGACTGGCAGGACCCTACAAGTTCACTTACATCAATCCCTTCATTTTGCAGATGAGGAAACACTGAGACACACTGAGTAACTTGCCTTCGTTCATACAGATTATTTGATCATAAATCTAGAGCTGGAAGGAATCTTCAAAGTTGTCTTGCAGTTAAGGTTGATGGGATCAGCCCCATCATCTCACAAATGAGGAAATGGAGACCCCATGCTCTCTCCACCATGCCATCTGTCTGCCTAGTAGGAAACGATAAATGTGACAAATAAGAGAAGTATGGGAAGATGTATATGAACTAAGGCAAAGTGAAGGAAGCAGAGTCAGGGAGACAACACATACAGTGGCAACAACAATGAAAAATGGAAGGAGCACCAACAAACAATGGAAACTGGGTTCTGTGGAATTATAATGGCCAAATTTGGCTCTGGAGAGGAGAGATGAGAATGTACTGCTGTAGTAGCAACCACACCAGTATACCCAGGATGGCTGCTAGCGCGGGTTCTTAGATCTGCTTTACTAGGAAAGATAGCAACTCAAGGGGTCACCAATCTTTTTAAATTACATTCACTAGTTTAGAGGAAAAGTCAGCACCCTGAACTTCAGAGAAGATACATTCAGAGAAAGAAAGACCAACAGACTTTCTGTTTCTAACTATCTGAGTGTTTCTAACTATCCGAGAAATTAGATCCAACTGTCTGACCAAGGCAATACATACATACCAGAGAGATAAGCACCAACATCTGGGTTTTTCAAAACCAGGGGGCTCCTTAATGGCTACCCAGATTCTCATCTGGTCAAATCACAAAAACAGCCTTCAAACAAGTGAGCCCCAAAGCAAAATGCTAACCTCAGAATATATATACCCCTCTTTAGAGCCAGAGGGCATCACAACCCTCATGACTCAGTACCTAATTAGAAATTAACAGAAGGTATGAAACCCTTCCTACAAGCAAGTCTCTCCTAAGGAAGCTTCCCTTAATGGGCTCCATCTGAGGCCTATCAATAGGCCAAGAAGATTTTATATCCCATTAACATTACAACTCCCTCCCCACCTTTCTTCAAAGAGATGGGGGACTATGGATGTGAGACACTAGGGGGATTTATTGATGTTTTGGTTTTGCTGACCTGTTGTTCCTTTTTTATTCTTTGTCAGAAGGGATGACTCTCTGAAAGGCTCGGGGAAGGACAGAACAGGAAATTTAGGTCTAGGAAACCAAAGAAAGTATGGTATAGTAGGAAAAGAATGGATTTTGGAATCAAGAGGACCTGGGTACAATTTTTGCTTCAGATGCTTACAAAGTGTTTGACCCTTGGAAATTCACTTCACCTCCCTCCACTCCATTGTCTTCATCTGTAAAATGAGGGAGTTGGAGCGGATGTCTGAAGTTCTTTTTAGCTCCAGATTGTTGATCCTATGAATCTCACTAAGGAGGCAATGGGGGGGGGGGGGGGGGTGATGGGAGGCCAGTAAGACTGAATCTGCCCCTGAATGTGACTTCATTCATTCAATCTTACTAGCTACATGAGTATGGGCAGATGGCCTGGCCTATCTGAACCTCAATTTCTTTATCTATAAAATGGTGACAACAATCCTACGGCCATTAACAAGACTGCTGGGAAGTACAACTGAGCTAACTTATACAAGGTGTTTTGTAAAATCCATTATAAAGTGAGGTGTCCCGACTTCATTGGTGCCAATGTTGTGCCAAAAGAAGTGAATGAGACCCCAAGTGCAAATTTTGGAAGTGGATTCTATCTAGCACACGCTGTTCGGGGCTACATCTTACCTTGCCCAAATCAAACAGGCCTGACCAAGGGCAGATCACTGATATATATAGGGTCCCCCCAACTCTGAATGGTCAGGGATTATGTAAAAAGAGGTTTACAGCAGGGATTGGCTAGTACACATTTTGATTTTTGCAGGCACAGGGAAACCTTTGTGGGGTCCTGCAGCCCACTAGTCTATTTCCATGAAAAAGAACAGGAAGAAGATAGCTGGCTACAGCAGAATGGGGGAAGGGGAAAGGATCAAGGGAGGCAGGAGAGGCCAAATACAGCACCAGGAACTCCAAGAAACCAAACTCCCTCTACCACCAAGTGTCCTACAACTTTAGAAAGGAAGTCATAGAGAGCTGCTTGGGGAACTGGGAAGTTAAGCAATTTGCCCAGAGTCACACAGCTTGGAAATGCCAGAGGTAGGACTTCAATCTGAGGCTTCTTGACTCAAGGCCAATTCTCTTCCAAGTGCAACACATGACCTGTCCCTGATAATTTTTAGAAAGGTAAAATATCCTGTTTGAGGACATTCAAAATATCCATCTATAGTGAAACTAAGATTAGAAGTCAATTCTCTAGGATTTACACCAATTTACTCCTAAAAAATGATGGGGCATGTCACCTGGGTGCTACCTGTCTCCACCCTACAACCCCACTCTTTACCCCAGCAGGAAAACATTCTGTTTTAGCAATCCAGGCCAATGAAAGCTTTCCTATGGCCATTGCTAAAGAATCTATCTCTATTATTCCCTGTGTCCATAAGGCACGTGGTACTCTGTCCAGCACCTTCATTGTCCTTAACCAGGCAAGACAGGAATTCTTTTTCAGAAGGATGAAATCATGACAAGCACAAGAGGGCAAGAAAAGCAGAATCTATTCACCTCCCTATCTCATACTTCCAAGATCTCTACTCCACCCTGGGACAGCTTGTCTTTGATCCCCTGATCTGACCTCTGTTCTCTTCCTGATTGTCATCCAGGTGCTAGGCCACAAAGTTCTGCCCATTGAATAAAATCCCAAAAGACTAAGCAAGACCTTGTCTCTTACAGAAGGCCAATATTGAGAAAGAAGGGGAAAATGAAAAGAAACTTGTATACCTGCAGGCAATACCAAATCCCACAGAAACCAACCTGGAAGTAGCTAGAAGGGGAAAAAGATAATGCCCTTCCCCATCCAATTTGCTGCTTGAAAACTTGTAGTTTCTATTTCATGTAGCTACAGATAAATGCCAGTAGGACACCGGGAAATATCCCTTATTAAGCCAAATTCACACATCTCATGTTCAAATGGAAAGAGGGGAATTATAGTATTTATTAATCACCTAGTACACAATTCTGGTCCTGGCTACCTAGGACCTTACAATTTTAAAATACTCCAGCTATATTGGAGTGCATCTATGTGGGAATGTATGTAGCATATAGATGTCAAGACTGTATTGTCTGTGAATCAGTTACAGCAGCCCATTAAGAAAAATCAATACACTGTCACCATTTTGACATATTTCTCAATCTGATGGATTATTTGCTTGACTGAAAATTTTGTTCCATTAAGAGCTGTTAGTACAGCAAAAAAAAAAAAGTGATTAAAATGCTTAGTCTGGTAATGAAAAGGTGAGAAGTGTGATATAGTGGATTAAAAAATGGGACTTTGGTGTCAGGAAGCCCCCTGGGTCCATTCAAGCCTTTCTCTGACACAAACTGGCTGCATGAGTTGCCCTGGTAAAGTCATTTAACTCATCAATGCCCCTGAGGTTCCTCTAAAAGCATAAATTTCAGAAGAGGTGCCTACCTGCATCGGTCTGGGAGTTTTTTCATGCGGAGATCCCTATGCCAATGAGATCATAGGTTTTGGCTAAACATTTTTTTTTAATAAGGTAGAGGGGATATAATTTTTTATTAAAAAGTTATTAAGCACTTACTAATCATGGGGAGGGGAGAAAAGAATAGGAAAGGGCAGAAACAATCCCTGCCCTCAGGGAGTTTACATTCTCATTCAGGAGACACAAACTCTTAGTCAAGAAGGATAAAGTAGAATCTCAGACAAAGACCATCAAAGAGTTGCAGGTTACTTAGTATTCTTAATTACCGTGTGCATACAGACTCTTCCTTTCTTTCTGTGGGTTCTAGACCAATTACCCCCACACTAGCCTAGATCTCCAGACTAGATAAGATAAATAGAAGGATAGACGGATAGATTTATGAAGCTCTTACTATATTCCATGTACTGTACTAAGAACTAGATACAAATATAAACAAACAAGGTGGTCTCTGCCCTCAAGGAACTTACATTCTAATGACAGAAAGACAATACACAAAAGGTATAAAAGGCGAAGGAGGGAAGAGAATTTTGTGGGGTGTAGACTTGGCTTAAAAATGACTTATAGGACAAGACAAGGCAAAAGCTCATCTCTCAGAGTCAAAGAATCCAGAAGAGGAGTCCAAAATGGGAGGGAAATAGGGATGGTGGCCAGAAAGTAGCTGCCATGGCATAGCAATGGCTGGCATGCTAAATCCTACAAGATTTGGCTCCCTACTCCCAGATTGCTTTCAACACACCATTAGAGCACACAGGAGCTATGTCAGGGGAGACTCCCTAGAATACCCAGCTAACTGAAGCTACACATTTCCCTGAATCCCAAGCATACACTGGTTCCTTTAATCACTAAATCAATGCACAAACCAGAGGTCTGATGGATTTGGCTAAATCAGAAGAAGAAATGTTGAACCTCAGCCCTGACCATTCCAGCATAGAGGTGTGGAAACAATAACTATCAGAAGAGCAAGGCTTTGTGGGGACAGCTTGAAACAGCCCAACATTTAACTTCTTAGCACTTCCAACAATATTTTCTTGATTTAATGATAACTTCTCAACCAAAACTTCTGTTCTAGCAGCTAATACATTTGCTTTCCTCACCTTTAATTTCTTCACTCTGCAGACTCCCTGGTAGCAACCTAGGCTGGGTTTTTTATTCTCCTTGTTAATAGACTCATATCTAGAACTGGAAGAGGTCTCCATGGTCTAGTCCAACTCCTTCATGTTACAAATATGGAAACTGAGTTCTGGAAATGCTAAGTGCTTTGTACAAGGTCACACAGATAGGAATCATCAAGGGCAAAATTCAAGCCCATGCCCTCTAACTTCAGAGCCAGTTTTCTTCCTACAGTATCACACTGCTTCCTACAACTTTGACCCTGTCTCCTCTGGTCCAGGCACACTCACCGCCACCACCCCCAATCTGGTAGTTTAATTACTCATACTTGTAAGCAGATGATTGCCTTGGGTGGGATATGACAAATATTGCCTAGAGGCAACAAAGTTCTGATGAGTTTTTACTATATACCAGCAAGAGTTACCCTGCAATTCTTAAATGCCCCAGCTAAATAGGATGTCCAAATGCTTTCTTCTAGCACAGTTATCTACTGATGCACTTCACCCACAACCTGAAGCTCTTGTGGGTTTCCAAAATTACATGACTATCATCCTTTGCCTTTTGACATGTTAACCATCTTTAATAAAGGGATCTGGCTATTAATTCATAAACAAGCAGGTTAAAAATGAAACTGCTACCAAAGACACAATCAACAAATTATTCTATCATTGAAAAAGATTAGCTGGTATACAATCTTGCTATAAATTGTATGAAGAAAGCAACTAGGGTCTTGTCAGAGACCCAGTGATTACTGATTGTTTACTTTGGGCAGATTGGGAGAGCATTTTGGCAGTTTATCAAATCTGAGATTTCTTAGCAGGAGAAGGTAGGGAAAGGAAGTGTTTTGGTGAGGTGATAGGGTTCCAGAAAACTGCAAAATGGCAAATACCAGAGGATCTCAATTTTATCAGGTATGAAGGTGATTAATTAACTAATTAATTAATTCAGGCTAGTCACTGGAAGGTCAAATACTGAAACTGAAGCTTAAACACTTTGGCCACATAATGAGAAGATGGGAATCATTGGCAAAGACCCTGATGTTGAGAAAGATTGGAGGCAAAAAGAAAAGGGGATGGTGATGGATGAAACAGATAGATAGTATCATTGAAACAAGGAACATGAACTTGGACAGTCTCTGAGAGATAATGATGGACAAGAGGACCTTGTATATTATGGTCCATGGGGTCACAAACAGTGGGACATGACTGAATGACTGAATACCATCACCACAAAGGGGAAGGAAACCTACAGAACTTATGGCTGTTTGTGTTTCTGCTAAAGAAATTAAGTAGGTATATGTTAAGGGCAGATTGGTCTTCCTGATAGAAGAGAAGTTAAATAGACTTGAGGAAACCAATGAAGTATTTATTAAAGAAAAAGAGGAAAGCATCTCTTCTTTCCAGCTTATTTGGGGGAGGTAAGGGACAGGAAGGATAAAGTGTTTCCCATCATGATTGGAAGATGTCTCAAAAGGGAAAGAAGAAAAGAAGGAAGATAAAAGGGACCAAAACATGAAGACCAAGAAGTTGAGAAGTGAAAGAATATAACACACAGGAAGGGCAGATAAAGGACCACTGACCAGTTCAAGCCTTCAGATAGGAACAAAGTTCCACCAAGTCTGCCTTTCCTGAGGGAGAAGGTACCTTCTCACTAGAGAATATAGAGAAGGATCTGTAGATGCCACCAAGATAGAAGAAACCTGGTAATGGCACAAGAGAGAAGAGAAATATCTTCATGGGAGAAGAACCTTTGCTGAGAGAAAAGGGGGCATCCATATGTCAGCTTGATAGGAACAACCAGGAAATGGCCATCTATCTTCCCAAGGGACATGACAGAGCTTATCAGATCAGAAAACTGCTACAAAATTCTGGTGAGTCGCATGGGGGAAAGAGAGCTTGGGGGAGGGTGGAGATGAGAGGTAAAGTGGGGTAATAATAACATTCACAGGCGTGCCAAGAAGATCAAAGGGGACGATGCACATAAAGAACTTTGTAAATATAAGTAGTGATTTAACTAAGTAATTAACCCAAGTTCTTCACTGGAAGGTCAAACACTGAAGCTGAAGCTTAAACCGTAGATGAAGAAGACGGAAAGCTAGTTGTGGCTTCAGCAAGACCTGCATTCAAGCCTGCTCCCACCTCTGACAAATATCAGCTGGAGGACCCAGGTCAAGTCATGTTATTAAGTTCCCAATGCTCCAGGTAGCTCTGGCAGAGTACAAGCTCCACCCAGTTATCCCCTCCACATGGTGGGGGGTAGGGGTGCACACCCCCACGATCTGGAAAATACCCATAAAATTTTTTTGGCTCTCCCTTGGTACCAGAGAAGAAGTTCAAATTTTTTCCTTTTATGGTATATTTACAGTATTTTGTTATGAAACTAAGGCTGATATTATATAATACGATATATATACTTGATGCATTTCTGAGTTTCTAAACTTTTTCTGTGTCATTTGCATATCATCTACAGCTTCCTCAAAACTCCCCCCCCTCAAATTCCCATTAAATTTCTTATTGCTGGCCCTCGCTATATTGAAGCCACAATGGGGAAAGCGGAGATGTGGAACGGATTGCTGGACTAGTTGGTCTGCATGGATACAGAGAGCTTTCTTTAGTACTGAAATCACAAGGGGCCGCCCGCCCTTCACAAAGGTCGCATATAAATGTCAGCAGTCAGTCTGACTAGCATTTAACACACACCTACTGTGTGCCAGGCATGGTGCTAAGTGCTGAGAATACCGTTCCTGCTTTTAAGGATTTCACAATATAATATGAGGGATTTAAGCAAGAAACACATGCTGCATTTCCAGAAATAATGGCACTTAGAGGGAAGAAATCTTAGAAGAGAAAAGATTAGAAAAGCTAAAAACTGGCTATGGTGATATTAGAATGCCCCATCAAAGGGTATTCAAAGCCAAAACTGCATTGGATTTATTAATGTTATATTCTGTGTATATATGTACACACCACTCCTATCAAAACAGAAACTACTTGTGCAAGTCCCAGAACCTCGGTGAGATTTAAGTGCCTTATCTCTATAAATGGAGGAGGCTTCACTTCACTAATTCTGAAGTCCCCTGCATATCTACGACTTTAATGCCAAACATATACAACCACAGAACATTCATTGCATTGAAAATCGTTTCTGTCTATTTTGATCATAGAATCAATCTGAAGAAAAAGAGTTTTGAACTCCCTCTCTTCCCAACCTTTTCAGAAATCGACCATCACAAAATATCAGTGCTACAAGAAGGGATTTCAAACACCATCAAATTCAAATTCCTTATCTTACAGATGAGAACATGGGCCCCAGCAGGGAAATGACTTGCCCTAGATCACACAGCTAGTCAAGATCAACATCAGGACAAAAATCCGAGTGGCTTGACCTTTTATAATTCCATGCTCTTTTCCCTACACCACAATATGCTGTATCCAGCACAACCTCTACCTGACTCCAGAGCCCTGCTTGGCTATTTTCTTCCTGCTGCTAAAACAGTAGGATACATAGTTCCTTCTCAGTCTGCTTTGAAAATAGTGAAGATGGAATATTTCCTGGCTGTCCCCTGTCTCCGCTTAGTTTAGCTTCCAAGGAAAGCAGTCTTCATTGCCTCTTGCACTCACCTGGCTTTCCCACTCCAGGTGTGACCAGCTGGCAAATTCTGCAGCCCGAGGGCTATAATCTAAACTGGAGAGCAGGCACTCGCTAAGCATGTCATTTCAAGGACTGTCCTATCAGTGTTTTCCCAAAGCCATTTTATGGCCATTTGCTTCCCATGATCTGCCAGCTTGGCTGGACATTAAGTTCACATTTTCCCCCCAAAAAGCAGATGATTAAATTAAAAAGCAATTAGAATTTATCTTTCCCAAGACCAAGTTCATGTGCACATGGCAAAATGGAAAACTGCCTGATGGAATGGATAAATTCTGATTCTGATTAAATAGCCAATGCCACTGACAGCCAGAGGCTTGGGAACCACTGATACTGCAATTTGCCAGAGCCAGTATTCTTTTTTAATACAATCTTGTTGATAGCTTTTGTTTTTCTATCACCCGCATTTTGCAATCTATCCCTACTCTTCTCTTCTCAGAGAGCCAGCCTTCTGAGGAAGAACATATGTGTGCATATGTGTATGTGTGTTTCTGTAAATTACATATATATACTCACATACATGTACACGCACATTTTAACCGACTGCAACAAAACTAACCAACAACGAAAAAGTCCAACATTATATGCAATGCCTTCATACTCACAGTAGCCTCCTCACCTTTGCAAAGAAGTTGTAGGAAAGACCTCTTATCTCTTCTGATATGGGCCCAATGGATCTTTGTAACCAAACTTGATGATAATGTCACAGAATTCCATTTCAATTATTTTGTTATTTTTGTTTTCATTGTTATTGTCATGTAGTATAGTTTTCTTGGTTCTGATCACTTTATACTGCATCATTTTAGGTAAGTGTACCCAACGTTCCTCTATATTCATCAAATTCATTGTTTCTAATTGTGCAGCAATATTCCATTACATTCATGTAGCCATCCTCCAATTGATGGACATCTTTTTTGTTTCCAGTTCTCTGTTATCACAAAAATACTTGTGTATCTCTGGAGCCTTTTCTTCTGTCACTGATCTCCTTGGGGCATACACCTAGCAATATAATGTCTAGGTCAAAGGATATGGACATTTTAGCCACTTTCTTTGCATAATTCCAAACTGGAAGATGGCATGTATTGAGAGGTATGAAATTGACTAGCCCTTATAGGGAGAGGGCCAGTTTGGAAGATAACTGATTGTAATTGAACTTAACTGTGTTATAAAAATGATCTTTTCCCTCCTTTCTTGACAGTAGCCCCTGCTTTCTTTTGGGGGCTTACATGATAATAACCAAGTTATCTCAGAACTTTAAATGACTTCAAAAGGAGAGAAGAGAGAGGAAATGATCTGGGATATCCATTATTCTATTGAGTGAGGCAAGGTCCCGCCTCTGAGAGAGGAGCTTTTGACCACTAATAGGAAAAGTAAGGCTTCATTTGCAAAATACCAGAGAGAAAAATAAAGCAGAGTTCTGAAGTGGAACCAATACTTTGAGAAGCTTAGATAAAATCCTCTTTGCTGAAAGATAAATAGAGTGACTGATCAGTATTACAATATTACAGTGGGCATGTCTTCTCACAGTGGATAAATCTCTCCAGCAATGATCACAACCAGTTCCTGCGTGCCCATCCTATGAGGCTCTCCTCCATCCCCTTCCATAAGTGCATCACAAGTGGTCCACTCAAGTGCTGAGGGGATAGATCATGGGAGGAGGGGAATGTCTTTCTATCATTCTCTATATGTCAATGGAGCCCACAAGTTGTCTATCAATTATCTCTCAATCTCACCACGTGACTGGCACATCTTTTTCAATCATATATTTCTTTGATTACATTCTTACATCATTTTTCCCGTGTTATTCTTTGTTTAACGTGTTGCAATTTGCTCAACATGTGCCCACTATATGCTTCCCTGATGCCCTCTGGGTTGATGCTTAAGTTCAGTTCTTTGAAGGCTGTAGTGGCCCATTCATAGCCAGGCCCTCTTCCTGTTCAATTGTGGGTCCAACCAACTGTCCATTTGCAACATGTCTCTGAGAGGCAGGTTTTGTAGGTTGTCCATCCAATTGTATAATTTGAATAATTATTGGTTTTGGAAAAGCAAAGTTGCACATTAGTGTGATTAAACATTCTCAGCTTAGAGTTA
>CM053585.1:520283540-520350103 GCA_028646515.1 Pseudochirops corinnae
TGTGATTGTGTACAGGTTTTGCCTGGTTCTGCTCTTCTCACTTAGCATCAGTCCGTATAAGCCTCTCCAGGTAATTATGAAGTCTGTCTCCTTCCCATTTCTTATAGCACAATAGTATTCCATTACATTCATATACCATAGCTTGTTCAGCCATTCCCCAATTGATGGGCATCCCCTATATTTCCAGTTTTTTGCAACCGCAAAGAGAGCTGCAATAAATATTTTTGCACATATGGGACCTTTTCCCACTTCTGTAATCAGAGGATGCTTTCTGATTCATGGAATTCAAAGGGATGGTTCACAGAGGGAGCTCGGATGGGGAAGATGGAAGCAGGATATGGCATTGCTAACCATAGAGCATATTCATATTCAGAATAAAAAAATCTAAGAAAATTCTTATGTCTGAAGCAGCTCAGACATAGTAGGGCCCCCAAAGGGGGCCATTTTCTTCTCTGGTTCATTTTACAAGACTCAGGCAAACAGGGTTAAGTGACTTGCCCAGGGTCACACAGCTAATAAGTGTCTGATTACAGATTTGAACTCAGGTCTTCCTGACTTCAGGCCTGGCACTTTATCTACTGTACCACCTAACTGCCCCATGCCTATTTTACAGGTAATAAAACTGAGGCTTAGAAAGGTAAAGTGGCTTGTGTAATCTAGGTAAGTGTCAGACCTGGGTCTTCATGTCAGGTCTTCTCATGAAATCCAAGTCTAATGTTCTTGCTACAGAATACTGCCTCTCCTTCAGTTAGCATGTATTAAGTGCCTACTGTGTACTAGAAATATAAAGACATAAATGAAATAGTCCCTATTCTCAAGGAACTTGTTTGTCTTTTGTTCTTGAAGAGGGCACATTGCAGGGGAAATGTAGAAAAGAATCAGAAGACCATAGGAG
The DNA here is from genome assembly GCA_028646515.1 of Pseudochirops corinnae. NCBI lineage: Eukaryota > Metazoa > Chordata > Mammalia > Diprotodontia > Pseudocheiridae > Pseudochirops > Pseudochirops corinnae. The sequence continues at coordinate 520,284,436 of CM053585.1, forward strand.
CTAGTCTTGGAAGAGCCTTTTGAAGTCATCTAGTCTAATATTCTCATTTTATAGATGAGGAAATAAGATCTAGGAAGAAAATAGAGCTGGAATTCAAATTCAAGTCATGGATTCTTTGTATGATCGGATCATTTGATCCAACCCCATCATTTTACCAGTGAGTGAAATATTCCAGTCCTTTTAGTCTCCATATCCAAAGACTTCACAGTAGTTTGGGTTAATAGAAAAAGTCAAGGCAGGACCAGAGAAGGTTCATTTTGATTAAGGAATTACTCAAAGGAGAAGTAACTCTCTCCTCTTACCCATCTCTCACCAAACCTTAAGGGTGACAAATGACCAAATCCTCAACTTGGAGGGCTATGTTTGGGGTCACTAGATCTGGCTTTGAAATCTAGCTCTGCTACTGTGACATGAGTGACTTCAGGCAAATCCCTTAACCTCTCTGGGTCTCAGTTTTCTCATCAGGAAAATGGAGGCATTGGAGTAGATGGCATATGCCTAAGTTTCCATCTCACTGTAGACCCATGAGTTGGTGACATTCATTGGTCATCCATCTACATACCCATATATTCTACAGACTTGCACTGTACAAAGTTTTTTGCTCCTTGCTCAAGTGAACTATATTGTTGAATCAGCTTTAATGAGAAATTGCCAAGTTCCCAAAGTATCCTGGCCTGGGGGCAGTCTGGAATATTAATTATAAAGGGCAGCATCCATAGATAGCCAAGTGAAGACAACATGGGAAGAATTATTAGAACCTTTTCCACCTCTCCTCATTTTTAATTAAAATTTTAATTTTGAGTTATTGTAGAGATAAATCATACCTGTTCCAAGCATTCTGACAGAAAAGTAAGCTCAAACATTTCACTTATGTCAGAATGATCTCTTTGGTTAAAAAAGAAAAGAAAGATGAAATAAAAAAGCTAATGTGAAATAATAGCAGCTAATGAGGCAAACATGTGGGAACTGATATATGAGTTACTCAGGCACTGGAAAGGGCAAACTGATAGAAAGAAGATGAAAAGAAAATTGCGAGTCCCTTTGTTGTTGTTACTCCCATATAATTAGACATCCTTCCCCTCTTCAGATTTGCCATCCTCTGAAGCACAGGTGGGCTGAAAAGGCAGTCAGAGGTAGGGAGTGGCTGCCTTATGCAGAATATTGTCAGAGGGAATGGGAGAAGAAACACAAATCAGAAAGCAAGAGCCTCTACCTTCATGGATCCCATTGGAGATAGAGCCCAAATGAGTAAAAAACAAAAAGTCACACGGTTTAGGAATACTTCACAGGCTTTCATATTTGTATGTTGAAAGATTGATTCTTATAGATCATCCAGTTGAACCCCCTCATTTTACTGATGAGGAAGTTGAGGTTTGGGGGTGGGTGGTGGTAGTGGTAGTGCTGCATTTTTCAAGATCACACAGGTAAGAAGTGACAGACTCTGGATGGGAAGGAATGAGTACAAGGTGTGGTAGACCTTGAACCCTCAAAAGGGGTTATTTTAGACCCGAGGAAGGGCCAGATTTATTCAACAGCCAGTTAGCTTAGGGAACTTGCTGGTGTAAATGGAAGTAGTTCAAGAGAGATGGGCTACTAGAGTATATTGGGTTATTAAGGGAAGTTAGGAATATATAGGATATAGTATATCAATCGGTGAATCCGCAGAGAGTTAGTGAATGCCTACTTTGTACCAGGCACTCTGCTACATTCTGGGGATACAAAAATAAGAAAAAAATAGTCTTTGTATGTATGTATGTATGTATGTGTATATATGTGTGTGTGTGTGTGTGTGTGTGTGTGTGTGTGTGTATACACTCACACACATCTACGACTGGCTCAGTCACCCCATGGCCACTTACATAAGTAGATCCCCTATTACTGTCTCCTTTCCAGTTCTGAAACCTGAATCAAATAAACACTGCCATTGCTCCTCCAAGGACTGAGTCAGCAGGGTTAGAGTAGGTGCTTTTGAAATTTCTCTGGCCTTTTTCATTCCTTCTCTGCCTCTGCTCCCCCCATTTCTACTTCTCAAGGTGTGTTCAGTGGCATAGAATGTCTCTTGGAGAAGAGCAGTCAGAAACAAGGGGCTGTTCCTGAAGACCCATCATTAAAATCTTCGTTTAGTTCAGTAGCACCCAAAAGTACATCCAAGGCCCGGCGTTTGAATGCTGTTCTTCTCTAAATCTGATTCCTGTGCTTGTCCCCTTATTGATTTTGATTATAAATCCCCCAGCTCTGACCTTGGCAGCTTTTGCGTGTTTCTCTGAGTCATCTCCGTGTTGTTTGATGTTCTTGGTGTCTTCAGTGTTCAGTCAGGCCTATTTCTTCAGGCCCTCAGAACTCATTACCCAGAGCTCCCTTTCATCTTGCTTTCTGAATTGTCCCTTCTTTAGTCTGGACCAGAGAACTGCGCTTCCTTTCAGAGCAAGAGGCAAGCTGGCTGTCGAGGTGTGGGCTTGAGGCCCTTTGGGCCAGGTTTCCTTCGCCAGTATAAGGAGATTCAAGGGCACTCACCAATACCAACATTTTGAGCGACATTCATTGCACATACTTGTCTGAAGCATTCCCATCAGATATAGAATGCACTGCCTTAGAATTACCCTTGGATATATCTTATTGCCCCCAGGGATTACAGGATTTAAATCGGGACACAAACAAACATTTATTGGGCACCTTCTAGGTGCCAGGTACTCTCTCACTGACTCCACACAACAACTCCTGAATTTTACAGTTTACAATTTTACAATTTTTTAACTTGCCCAGGGTCACATGGTAAGAAGTGTCTGAGAGATCAGATTTGACCATGGGTCTTCTTGACTCCAGGCCCAGCTTTACCACCAGCTTCCTCTAGGAAGGGACCCTACAGAGCAAATGGGGCTAGAAATGCCTGTTCTACCTTCCTCTCCAGGTCAGTGTGAGGTCTAAAGGAGGTGCTGAATGGGAGGCACTTTTTAGACTTAAAAAAAAAGCATTATATAAATGGCATGATATTTACAGATGGGGAAGTTGAGGCCCAGAGAATTGATTCGTTTACCTGCCTTGATCTGTGCATTAAGGTTTGCAAAGGGCTTTAAGTATATTTTCTCGTTTGATCGTCCAGTCAGTCACATAAGGAAAGTGATACAGGCAGCATCATAGCTAATGAAGTATATCTGAAGTGCGATCATTGCTAATTGAAAATTTACCTCCATTTTACGGATGTGAAAGTTGAGGTTGAGAGAGTCTCAGTGGCCTCTCAGGATCATATAGGTGGTTAACTATCAGAGGATGGATTCAAAACAAGGTCTGAGGGCTTTAGATCAGCTCAGTGCCTTTCATACATCTTTGTATCCTCAGCAGCACATAGTATGGGGCCATGCTCAAAGAAATTGTTGAAAGAAATATTTGCTGAACCAACTAATAGTGTACCACAGAACCCAGATGCACCAAATGTCAGCCAACCCACTCTTCGCCTTTGGCCTTCTGCACAGTCCATATTCACTTGCCGATGAACATTTCTGCCCCTAGTCCAGAGCTTCCCAATTTTTTTTTTTTGCACAATAGTATTTGAGGCACTTCATGGAAGAAGTGAGAGACATGCCCATGCATGTAATTGCAAGTTTAAATTGTAATACAATTCAGGGCAGACCCTTAGAGAACTACTCCTTAGAATGTCAGCTGCTTGAGGGCAGGCACCATCTCAGTTTTATTTTTTTGTATTTGTGTTCTTACTAACTACCATACAGAAGGTGCTTAATAAATGTTTATTAATTGATTCGTTAGCCTTACATGGAACTTCTGTCCAAGCATTCTCTCTACAGTTTGAGGAATTCATAAGGAATCACCTTAAAGGTCCAAGTGTAAGGCACTGACTAGAAAGGAGGGTGTGGGAGCTCTCCTTTTTTTTTTCTTTTTGTTTAGGCTGTTAGAATTTAAATTTTGTTCATTGGTTCTAGGGTTAGAAGTTCTTTTACTTTTCTTTTCCCAAAGATTCCAGTCTTACTTTTTGTGTTGTTTTTTTTTAAGTCTAGATATCTCTCTGCATTTTTACCAAAGGTTTGAAAGGAGCACATCGCTCTTTGTCATTGATTTTATAATATTGTTTGTTTAATGTAACCAGTCTTATGGAGAGGCAGGACATCTGGGTTCTAGTCTGGGCTCTGCTCTTAGCTGAGGGTCTGACCTGGGACAAGTCATTGAATTTGTATCATATATTAAACTTGACTTACCTGTTCCGAATAGACCTGGACATGGTTTCTGTGAAATCCAGACCTCCTGGATGGCCTGACCCATTGAGCAGTGCCCTCTGTAGCTGTATGGGGAGGCCTGTCTGCCACAATCATGAACTGTCCCTTGATTGGATCCTACTTCATTTTCATGTGTCCTAGTTAGCTCGACTACCTTGTAGAAATGCCAGGCTTCTTCTTACCCTTTTGTTGCTAGAATTTGTGTCCCAAAATGGATGCAGGCATTTTTATCGCCTGGGAAGAGTGCAACCACTTTTGGGCTGTGAGATTTGGGATTCTCACATAGTCTTTGGGGGAAAAAATCCAAATCAGCTTTTTTTTCCCTTTTAAGCCCACACAAATCTCCTAGAGTTTAAACAGCCAGGCTGAAAATGACTCCCTCTCTTTGGCAGTTGTCTACAGTAAATCATAGTGAAGCCGCCAGCCCCACAGTTTCCGTCTTTAGGATAGTGGGCCTCTGAGATACACCAACAGAGGGAAAAGAGAGCACCAGCCATTAGGATTTCACTGCTGCTGCTACTGTTGAAATGGGGATATTAATAATCCTAATACAGAGCACAGATTATAGTGGTGATGGTTGTTCAGTAGTGTATCACTCACTATGATCTAATTTTGGGGTTTTCTTGGCAGAGATACTGGAGTGGTTCGTCATTTCCTTCTCCAGCTCATTTTATAGATGAGAAAATTGAGGCAAACAGTATTAAGTGCCTTGCTCAGGGTCACACAGTTAGGAAGTGTCTGAGGTCAGATTTGAACTCATGAAGATGAGTTATCCTGATTCCAAACTCAGTGCTCTATCTTCTGTGCCACCTAGCTGCCACAGTGTATAGGTAGGGAAACTTTTTGAGTGGAAGTGATCTCTCTGCAAACTTTCCATCATCCTTCACTCAAGTCCTGAGTAGTGTTTAAGAATAACCCCACCTCTGTCCCCTCCCTCTCATTTTTCAAATAGGGTAAATTTCTTCTACTTCCTCTCTCTACATATGGGATGAGATCTGTGGATTTCCATTAAACCTGGCACCCAAGGAATCCATGAATAGATTTCAGAAGGTTCATGAACTTGAATAGGAAAATAATTGCCTCTTTATTTTCACTAATCTCTAATAAAAATCTAGCATTTTCTTCAATTATTTAAAAACATTCTTCTGAGGAATTCCTAGACTCACCAGGATGCTGAAGGGGTCCATGATACAGAAATGGTCCAGAACCCCTGCTCTCCTTTATGTAGTCAGATAGAAAGAGCCACAGGGACATATCTAACCCTGGAGGTATGAGACGGAGGGGGTTGGGGGAGGAGTGGAGTTCTCTATTCAGTTCAACAGGCATCTATTAAACACCTAGACTCTCTCTGAGATTACCACCAATTTTCCCTGCATATATCTTTGATTGTAAATAATTATTTTCCTCTTGTTTCCCCCCATTCAAATATGAGCTTCTTGAGGTAGGGGACTGTCTTTGACACACAGTAGGCACTTAATGCAAGACACCATACTAGGTACTGGAGACACAAGACAAAATGAAAATTCTCTGCCTTCAAAGAGCTTACAGTCTTTTAGGAGGGTATGACATGTACACAGGGAATTAAATAAGGGAAAATAGGAGAAGAAAGAGAACATTAGTTATTGGAGGAGACATCACAGCTCTAGAACTGAAGGGGTCTTGGGTGGCCAACTAGTCAAAGCTCCTCATTTTCCAAATGAGGAAGTGGAGACTCAGAGAAAGGTTGCCAAGGTCATACAGATCCTCTGATCCTGCTCAAAGCTCTTTCCCCCTGTGTGATAAAGGACTTAGCGCATGAACTGAGCTTTGCATGCCTTAACTAATGAGCACATATTTATTAAATGCTGACTATACCAGGAACTGTGTTCTGTGCAGGATACCTTGAAATGATATGGAAATTCTGAAAGGCTGATGGGAGACAGAGTATATTTCAGACTCTTAAAGCAGGGGTGGGGGACTGGCAGTCTCAAGGCCACATGTGGCCCTCTAGGTCCTCAAGCATTTGACTGAATCCAAACTTCGAAGAACAAGTCCTTTTTTAAGGGCATTTGTTCTGTGAAGTTTGGATTCGGTCAAAGGGCTGCACTTAAGGACCTAGAGGGCCACATGTGGCCTCAACTGTGCAGGTTTCCCACCCCTGGGTTAAAGTTACAAGGAGAAAGGTCAGTGGATTGACTGCTAGCTTTGTAAGGGAATGACAATCCAGTTAGTGGAAATGTTCCAAACACAGGCTGGATGATGAGTGGTCAGGGGTATCCTGGAGAGGATTTTACTTTGGGGGGGCAGTGGGTATTAGATTAAATGACCTCTAAGGTCCCTTTAGACTCGAAACCTCTAAGAGGTGGTGATATATTAGATTCACTAATTAGTTTTCTCTTTTTTTTAGACTACTTGAAAAATGGAGAGCTACTGACCTGCAAAGGAAGGGGCGGGAGTTGGAGAATGGGAATTATTATCTTTTAAATAGGTTTGGTTAACTGAAACAAAAGATTACGAGGAAAATGAAGAAAAGTGATGGGTTGATTTTGCCTTTTCCAGACTTAGCACCCACAGTTCTTTCAACATTCCATTTAGGATATGGTTTCTGGACCCTGATTCACCAGCCAGATCACTCTTCTCTGGACCCATCCAACGTCACTCTTTAAATGTGTTGCTGGGAAGCCCAAGCAGGGCTCTGGGTGCAGCCTCAGTGGGGAAGAATCTCATGGACCTGTCACTAACCTTGTTCCGGATGCCACATCCGAGTAATCTGCTTCATGCTTGAATTAGCCTTTTCCCCATTGTCACATCACACTGTTGACTCATATTGAATGCGAAAGCAACTGCACCCTCCATGTCTTTTTTTCACTTGAGCTGTTGTTAAGACAGTTCCTTGTTCTGTATTTGCCCAGCTGCTATTTTGAGCCTAAGTGAAGAATTTTTCCACTGATCCCTATGAAATTTCACATTATTAGTTTTGGCCCATCGTTTGAGCTTGTCAAAGTCCCTTTGAATTCTGATTCTGCCATCTGGTGTATTATCAATTTCTTCCTAGCTCTGCACCATCTAAAAAAGTGATAAGCATATCTTCTCATCTTGAGGTAGCCAGGTAGTGTGGTGGACAGAGGGCTGGGCCTGGAGTCAGCCAGATCAGCTTTGAATCTGACCTGAGACCCTTACTAGCTGTATAATCCTGGTCAAGTCACTTAACTTTTTTCAGCCTCAGTTTCCTTCTCTGGAAAATGAGGTTAATAATGTTACCTTACAGAGTGTGAGGGTTAAATGAGAAAACTATTGTAAATCATTTTGCAAACCTTAAAGTTCTATGTACGTGCTGGTTTTTATTATTATAGCTAATTGTGATTTTTGAAATATATAGTTTGATGTTATAGTTTTAAATTCTAGGACTTCAATATGGTATCACTTGGGCTAAGTGGTCCTAATGGCCATAAACATATAAGCAATAAGAAACAATCCATACTTGGCTCCTAATTGGATGAGAGTTCTGGCCAACTGCAGTGGCTACACTGCCAACACCCATTCTTGGGGTTTCCATTAGCGGCTCAAACCCTCACCCAATTTCTGGTCTCCTTTAGCAAACTCCTCTACCTAAGTCTGATATCTATAAGTGACTTGGGAAATTTCCCTATGACATTTATGTCCAACTAAGCATGCCCCCTCTTATATCTAGCATTGGTTACGTGTTCTTGACCGAGCCCATATTTCATGTGTAAAACCTCTTTGCTCAGATCTCACTCCAAGAGTGTACTTAGGCTGAGATCTTTGCCAGCATAGATGTCTCCCTTAAGTGAGTGACTCTGACCCTGTTTGTGTGGCCACATCTCTGTCTGTATTGCCTTATAGTAGGTGTTTATATGTGTAACTGAGTGTGCTTCAGTTTTTACCTGCTTGCTGCAACACCTAGCAACAAAGCTCATGCTTGTACTTCTTCCTGAGTACTAATATCATGTAAATCCCTACATCTTTGCTTTAATCTGAACCATGATGCCAAATATAGCAAGCTATTATTATTCATTGTTTTTACCTATCAAGTATTAAAAATTTTAAATAGGTGGATTCAAGGATAGAGTCCCAAGTATTCCTTAAATTGAACACAATTGAATTCTGTGACACTAGATATTGCTGACCATCTTGTGTCCCTGGATATTTTCTCCTCTCTAGTTATTGTGATGCTGCTTTCTCTTGGTTCTCCTCCTGCCTGGCTGACCATTTCTTCAAAGTGTTTTGCTGGATCATAGACTACATTATGAGAGGACTTTCTCCTGATACCTCCTTCTTTTCTTTCTCTTAACTGAAATTCTTTGGATTGGGTTCTTCAGCCATCCATGAATACATTCAGTCCATATTTCTTCATCTTGGCTCCAAAGTATATTAAGCTATTTTATCAAGTGCCTCAATGAAATCTAGATTTACTCTGTCTATGCAGTTCTAGTGCTCTATCGGTCTAGGGTCTTTCATCCAGCAGACTATCCACAGTATCACCTTCCTCTTCCTGCTCCAGCACTAATTCTCAATCCATCCCTACCTACTGGTTTCTTCCCTACTACGTACAAACATGTTCGAGGTTTTTTTTTAATCTTCACAAGACCCAACCATCTCCACTAGATATCATCCCAAACCTTTCCTCTCTGTCAGTCAAACTCTTTAAAAATGCTGTCAGCTTTCATTGCCTCCATATGTCCTACTATCACTCTGTCCTGAATCCTCTGATATCTGGCTTTTGACCCTGTCACTCGACTGAAACTCCAAAGTTAAGAGTAATCTCACCATTTTCTCCTTCCTCATTGTACTTAACCTGTCTGCATCATCTTAAGATTGTTCACTGCATTCCTTCTGGGTACAATCTTCTCTCCGGATTTTCATGATACTTCTCTCTTGGTTTTCCTATCAGTCTGGATGCTCCCCTTCCATTTCCTTAGCTATCTCTGTATCCATTTTATGCTCTCTAACTGTGACTGTCTCCTAAGTCTCTGCCCAGGGTCTGGTCTTCTTTATCTATATGTTTTTTCTAATTTTTTATATGCCTTCACTTAAAGACCTTATTGGTTACTATCGATTAACCACCATCTTTATGGAGATGACTCCCAGTCTCTCTACTAATCCAATCCCAATACTTCTTCTCAGCCCTTATTCAATACAGTGAGTAACACATCACCAATTACTTATTGAACATGTCATAATCTGGGCTCTGTAGACATCTCAAAGTCCAAAAGAGAAATCATTATCTTTACTTCTCCATTCTCAAATCAACTTCTCTTCCAAATTTCCCAATTTCTTTTGAGGACATCAATATCCTAGCTAGTGATCCAATTTCACAACCTTCGTGTCATCCTCAATTTCTCACTGCCCCTCTTTTTGTCCATCCAAACATTTGTTAAATCCTATCATTCTTCTCTTCATAACATTTCTTATATCTGTTCCCTTCATTCATATGACCAATACCCTGACTCAGGCCCTTGCTTCCTCTTGCCTCCTCTTGCCCCCCAACTGGATCTGCTGTATTCCAGTCATTTTCTTGACCAGTTCATCTTCCATACAGCTTCCAAAGGGGTTTTCTTAAAACTTGCATCTGACCATCTTCTTCCCCCACTCAATAAATTCCATTGGTTCTCTATTGCCTCTAAGATCAAATACCAATTTCTCTCTTTGACCTTTAGAGCTTTTACAACCTACTCTCTAGAATTATGTATTACTTCCTTTCATATGGCTATGGTCTGGTCACATTGCCTTGCTGATCCTCACACATAGCACCTCATCTCCCATCTCCACACCCTTCAAATGACTACCCTCTATTTGTGGAAAGTGCTCTCTCCTCCTCTTTCCCCCTCTTTGTCCCCCTCTCTGTCCCCCTCTCTGTCCCCCTTTCTGTCTTCCTCTCTCTCCCCCTCTGTTTACCCCTCTCTCTTCCCTTTTTTCTCCCCCTCTCTCCCCCCCTTTTCTCCTTTTCCCCCTTTCTCACCTCTCTCCTCTCCTTCTCTCCCTCTCCCCCTCTCTCCCTCTTCCTTTCCCCCCTTTAGGAATTTCCTTTTGTAAAAATTTATTTAGAATTTTATTTTTCCATGGTTGCATATAAAAATAATTTTTAACATTTGATTTTAAAACTTTGAGCTCCAAATTCTCTCCCTTTCTTCCTCTTCCCCCCCCCCCACCTTGAGAAGGCAAGCATTTCAATATGGGTTAAACATGTATAATAATGCAAAACATTTCCATGATAGTCATGTGAAAGAAAATATAGACTCCAAAAAACCTCAAGAAAAATAAAGTAAAAAAAATATACTTCAATCTGTATTCAGACACCAACAGTTTTTTCTCTGGGGATGGATAGTTCTTTCATCATAAGTCCTTAAGAGCTGTCTTGGATCATTGTATGAAAGCACATTCTTTTGACCTCTGCCTTTTAGGAGCTCTTGTTTCCTTCAAAGCTTAATTCAAATCTACCTTCTGCAGGAAGTCTTTCTTTATCTCCCCAGTTTCTTTTTTTGTTTGTTTTGTTGCCCTTTTTTTTTTGGAGGGGAGAACGCAGAGTGATTGGGGTTAAGTGACTTGCCCAAGGTTACATGGCTAGTAAGTGTTAAGTGTCTGAGGCTGGCTTTTAACTCAGGTCCTCCTGACTCCAGGGCCAGTGCTCTATTCACTGCACCACCTAGCTGTCCCAATCTCCCTAGTTTCTATCACTGTCATATATCACATATATACATATACACACATGTCTATTTACCTATGTTGTCTCTGCTATGAATGTAAGCTCTTCGAATACAGGGACTGAGCAATATTTGTTTTTTTATCCTCAGTGCCTAGCACTTGGCAGAGAGCACTGAACCTGGAGTCAGCAAGTTTTGTTGTTCATTCATTTTCACTTGTGTCTGACTCTTCGTGATCCCTCTTGGGATTGTCTTGGCAAAGATACTGAAATGGTTTGCCATTTCTCTCTCCAGTTCATTTTAAAGTTGAGGAAACTTAGGTAAATGGGGGTTAAGTGACTTGTACAGGGTCACACAAACTAGTAAGTATCTGAGGCCAGATTTGAACTTAAGAAGACGAGCCTTCCTGACTCTAGGCCCAACACTTTTCCACTATGTAACTTAGCTACCCCTGGAGTTGGGAAGATCTGAGTTCAAATTTGACCCTAGATACGTCCTAGCTGTGTGACCCTGGACAAGTCACTTAACCTTTTTTTGCCTCTGTTTTCTCAACTGTAAAATGGGGATGATAATAGCACCTACCTTCCAGAATTGTTGTGAGGAGAAAATGAGATATTTTTAAAGCACTTAACACAGTACCTAGCACACAGTAGACATTTAAAAATTGTTCATTTCCTTAACTTTCTTAAAACTAAAATAAAACTAGTGTGCCTTGACTTGTTTTTAGTGAACCCATACTAATTCCTAGTGATCACCACTTTCCTTTCAAAGTGTTCCCAAGCTATCTGTTTAAGAATATTTTAGACTCTTACCGGAGATTCGACATCAAGCTCACCAATGTATGGTTTCCCATTTACCTTCTGAAAAAGGGCATTTACTGATTTCTAGTCTTCTGGGAACCAATCCTGTTTTTCAGGGATCCTCTTCATTTGGCATGTAGCTGGACTGAGTGACACAGTATGAGTCCTAGTAGTGTGCATAACCGTGTAAGACATTAGGTTGTTTTCAGGACACTGAAATACATATTAAATAATTCCTGGGTTTCCTTGGTATTAGACCTTTGCTCACTGTGTAGGCATACAAGCAGTTTGTCCTGTCCTGTATAGGATGTCTCTGTTTCTTTTCAGTGGCTTTCTCTTATGACCTTGTAACTGAGCCAGCTCATTCTACGGTAACGAGGCCTTTTGAATTGTCAGCATGTGTATATTTCCACTTTCACTGTTGTCATTTGCTTCTGAGACCTTCTGCCCTTCTGTCCAAATACATTAGCTGTCGTGTGAGGTCTTTGGGAACACAATAAGAAATTCTCTTGCACTTCACAGACTTCTAAGTGCCGTTTAGTAGCCCACTCAATTAAAATCGTGACTGTGATTGCCTGAGCTACCCTTGAACTGTGGTTTGGGTCTGAAAGAATCAAGATGTCACTTGATGAAAGCAGCAGTGATCTGAATGAGAGTAAACCTGAGGATGTAAAAATCAACATGATTAATAACAGTAATAGCAGTTTGCATTTATATGGTTTTGAGGTTTATAAAGCACTTTAGAAATATTATCTTATTTGATCTTTATAACAATCCTGGGAGACAGGTGCTATTATTATTCCATTTTACAGATGAGGAAATTCAGGCAAACAGAAGGTAAGTGACTTCCCCTGGAGTCACACAGCTAGTTAGTGTCTGAGGTTAGATTTGAACTCAGGTCTTCCTACCTCCACGTCCGTTTCTCTGTCTACTATACCAGGTAGTTGCCTCATCTTTATTACCCTCATAATTAGAACCACAGGATTTTATGGCTGGAAAGGTCTTATCCCCTGACCCACAGAATGCTATACATGAAGCCAGGTTCACATCCTTTCTGACGCTTCCTGTGTGATCATGGACTGAGACTTAGCTGCCTTAATGGTATTAAGGGAATCACAATACTTATAGCTCCTGTCTCCTAGGGTTGCTCAAATGAGATAATAAGGTATTTTGAAAAATGTAAAGCATTTTCTAAATGTCAGTTTTTATTATTAATAAGTGTTCTGTAGGAAATAAAAATGTGAACACTAGTGAATCATCTCAAAGGAACCATTGCCCCTCCCAACTCAACAGAAAGTATTTGTTTGCATGTTGAAATTTACTCTTTCTTTAATGTACATACTTTTCTGATGTGATGAGCCCCCTGCACTCCATCCCAAGCCCATCTCTGCTCCCTGAACATCCTGGAAATTAATTTAGTGATTGATCCCACTGGCTGCCACCGCCATTTTGGGGACTGTGTCCTTTCAACTTGGAGCTCAGCCTGTGGGAGCATATGGAGGGTTTTCTGCTCTTCAGATAAAATAGTCCACGAGCCTTCTCTGAGGGTATTCAAAGAATTTTATTACTAAATACCATTGGGGAACATGTGAGGTTGTAGAGTAACAGGTCAAAGGAGAAAGGTGACAAGCTTACACTAGTCTCAGCAGTTCATCCTTGTGTTACTGATGCAAAATAGAGCCATGTTCCTCTTAAATGTCACCTTCTTTTGTCTTCCTGGTCTACTGTTTACATTTAATCTGATCCTCAGTTAGTCAGTTCCCTGCTTGAACTAGATACCATATCAATTCTGTTTTTTAAGCCAATGGTTAAGGTTGGTACAACTCAGTGCCAGATGTCTTCTAGAATTTACTTCCCCAGCCCTTAGTCACCAGTAAAGGTGCCCCAGCCCTTAGCAGATACCCCGTATTCTATACCCTTCCCTAGCTGCCTCTGGCACAGGAGGGTTTCTTTACTCATTGGTTATAGGCCAGGGGAAACCCAGTCTTTGTCCACTCGGCCCCAGGATGAGGAAAAACTCTTCCTTTTCTGGCCTCACTGAAACACCCCCATCCTGTGCTTCAGACTATGGGAAGCTTATAGTCAGTCCTACAACAATCCTAACTTTGCTTCTCTGTGACTTCCTCTTCCTCCTATTTTTTCCCCTCCAGACCAAGCAGAATAAATCAGATTCCTTTTTCAGATGAGAGTCTTTCAGATTCTTGAAGACAGCTATCTTATCTCCCGGAATTGTCTTTTTCATCAACTTGAACATTCCTAGCTCTCATTCCTGTTGCCTTCTTATGGGTCTTAACAAGAACAAAGCTAAATGAAAGCACCTGAGCTTGACCTCAGCCAGACTCAGTGGATATTTATCAAGTGCCTACTGTGCTACAAGGCAGGGGCCAGGCAGTAGGGATACAAGCAAAAACCAAACCAAACCAATTCCACTCTCAAGGACCTTAGATTGTATGGGGGAAACATGACCTGGACCCAGATGAGAAAACATAGTAGTTTGAGGATGTAGTATTGTTGTTGAGTCATTTCAGTCATGTCCATGACCCCATTTGGGGTTTTCTTGGCAAAGATACTGGAATAGTTTCCCATTTCCTTCTCCAGTTCATTTTACGGAGGAGGAGACTGAGGCAAACAGGGTGAAGTGATTTGCCCAGAGTCACACAGCCATTAAGTGTCTGAGGCCAGATGACTCTGGTGCTCTATCCACTGTACCACCTAGCTGCCCATTTGAGGAGGTAAACAGTACTAACAACTTGAGGGGTGACAATGGCTTTGAATAAGAACTGGCATTTAAAATGACCCTAAAGGGAAACTGAGGATTCTAAGAAGTAGATGGAGGAGGGAGTGCATTAGAAGCATGGAAGATAGCTTACATGAATGTGTCAAATCAGGAGATATGAAGCTGTATTTGAGGAGTGGCTAAAAGTCCAGTTTGGCTAGGATGTCAAGTGTGATCTAGAATAAGGTCTGAAAAGGGAGATAGACTGGAATAAGTTTTAAAGGCTTCTAAATTCTGAGGTTAAGGAGTTTGCATTTTAGCCTGGAGATGGGAGGGAGCCATGCAAGGTTTTTGAGCAGAGGAGTACTACAGATTGGGGAAGGAAGAGAACGGAATCTGAGAGACAAGATGGGAAACTCTTACAATAATTCAATTCTTCCCTGTACTTTTAACATCATGTGATCAAATTTACTTCTTCAAGAAAGCAATCGACTTTCTGCCCTGAGCTATGCCAGGCTATCATGACACTGTGGCTTGATTTAGCCTTGGCAATGGTTGACAAAAGGCCCCTCCACCCTCTCTGGTAGATCAAGTTCTGCTCTGACAGCACTTGGCACCATGAATCAAGCCCGCTGAAATTCCTAGGGTGAGAAAGTATAAATCACTGCTATTAAAATATCAGGTAGTCATGTTTCCTGCATGAGCTATTGGGCCTGCTGTTGATCAGACAGAATCCTAATCAACACCCTCACCCTCCTATATGAGCTCATTCTTCTTCACTTTACAGCAATTGCTTTC
The DNA here is from genome assembly GCA_028646515.1 of Pseudochirops corinnae. Taxonomy (NCBI): domain Eukaryota; kingdom Metazoa; phylum Chordata; class Mammalia; order Diprotodontia; family Pseudocheiridae; genus Pseudochirops; species Pseudochirops corinnae. Next base: position 520,299,617 of record CM053585.1, read on the forward strand.
CATCACCTCACCTTGTGATAGGCAAGTGTGCAAGAAGGAAATCAGAGATTGGTAAAGAAGAGGACTAGATGCCATTCTAACTACAGGCCTCAGCCCTGAGAGCCCTCCTTATGACATTGCAAGATGGATGTGGAGCTTGAAGGTATCCTGGAATTCATCCAGTCCAACCCTCTCATTTTACAGATGAGGAAACTGAGGCCCAGAAAGGTTTTTATCCAAAGTGTCATATGGGTAGTGACAGAGCTGGCATTCAAACCCAGGTCCTGAAACTTACTTAAGTGGCCTTGGACAAGTCACTTCCCCTCCTCAAGGCCTCAGTTTGAAGGACTGGACCAGATGTTTTCTGAGGTCCTTTCTAGTTCTTGATTGATGGTCTTTTCATACTAGAGAGCACTGTAGCTGAGGCTCAGAGTTGGGGATCAACAACCTTTTCAGAATGGCATGAGGACTTTTTGTCTCTTTACTCCATATTGGTGGAGTCTGGAGTGTATGACAATGGCAGACTGGCCAAGGGGCCATTCTTTCCAGAAACTGCTGCTGTATGAAATTCCATGCCCCCTCCTCCAACACATATACATCCTCCTGCCTTTAAACTTAAGTGCCACCAGGGAGCCACTGAGGCAGAAGGTAAAGTAGAAAGAACATTGGATTATTTCTTGATTGAGTGAATTCTAGCCCTGCTACTTGTACACATCTCTTCACATCTTTGGGTCTTAGGTTCCTCATCTGTAAGACGAGTAAGTTGGATGAGAAGACTTTTAGGGTGCTCAATCCTGGGTCCCCCCTGAACCTCACACTTCTGGCAGCTGAGGGAAGATATGGTTGGAAGGAAGGAGAAGATAAACCTGTGCTAAAGCTTCTCTCTACAACCCCAACTGTTGTGTATTGAAGGCTGGCTTTGTGAATAAATGGAGAAGGTGGCCCTCTGCCATCAAAGCAACAACCCTACCCATCTGTCATTCTGTCAAAGCAGTTCCCATCTTCAAGAGTTCCTGCCTAAAAGGCAAATTCCTTTGGGGAGGTTGGAGAAGTCACACCTTAATTCATCAGTGCAGGCAGCATGGTGCATGGGGAAGAAAACACTGGTCCTGGAATCATGAGAGCCCTGAGGATGAATACAGCCTCTCATACTAGCTGTGCAAACACGGACAAGTCACTTAGTCTCTCTAAAACTCATTTTCCCCATTTGTAAAAAAAAAAGGGGGGGGGAGGAGGGATAATAATAGGCAGCATTTTCATATCTTTAAAATGTAGAAAGAGGTTTCTGCATGTCATCTCATGTGATGTTCACAATAGCCCTGGGGGTGAGTGCTGTCATTATATTCATTTTACAGATGAAGAAACTGGAGCTGAGAGAGATTAAGTGACTTGTCTAGGGTCCTACAGCCAGTAAGTACAAAGGCAGGATTTGAATTCAATTCTTCCTAACTCAAAATCTGGTACTCTCTCCATTATGCCCCCTAGGAGGGACACTGTTACATGGTGCCAAAGACACACTTTGGCCATTTTGTGTCTTTGGCTACTGCTGGCCTAGAGTGATCCCTCAGAATGATTGAGTATGCCACTTTGGACATACATGGATGCCATGAGTAGACTTACCCTGCTCTCCTGAGCATTAGCATGATGGTCCTCCAGGTGGCCCCTGGTAAGCTAGAGGCTGATTCCTGTTGGCGTGTACATTTAGGATATGAAATTGCCTATGTTTCTGTATCTGGTATGAGTGAATGGTGGCCAAAGATCACAGAATGTGGAGCTGAATTACAGAGATCATATGCTCCAACCCTTCATTTTAAAGGTGAAGAAGAACAGGTCAGAGAATTCATGTGATGTACCTAAGGTCACATAGGTAGTTATTGGGAGAGCCAGGACTGGAGGCTCCCAATGAATAATGCATGAGACCTGGGCTTTCATCAGTGCCAATCAAAGCAGACAATCTTTCCATCAATCCTCTGATGGGCAATGAGCCTGGGCACAGAGAAGAGAATCTGGGTGAGCTCTCTGAGAGCAGAGCAGAGGCTGCCTTTTGCCTTTCTTTGTGTCACCAACCCTTGGCAAAGAGCCTGGCATATGCTAGGTGCTTAATTAATGCTTCTTTACAGACTGTTGGGTCTTTTGATGAAATGGCTCAAAGATCAGAAAAAATTGTGGAAATCCCTGAGCTTGAGAGAACTGAAAGTAGTAGCTTGTATTTCTATCACTTTATGGTTTACTAAGAGCTTCCTTTACAGGGTTAGAGCTTGTGAATCCGTGTTTTTGAAAAATATTAGATGACTATATTTCAATAAAATTGGGGTTTCCTTTATAGTTCTCTGTATTTTGTCACATGCATTTTTAACAATATGATTCTGAGAGGGGTCCTTAGTTTCCAGCAGACATTGCCACAGAAAAGTATAAGAACCTCTACCTTGTGAGGCAGCTAGTACAATGCTAAGTATTGCCATTTCAATAATAGCAATAATAATAATAATAATAGCATTCATAGAGCCCCTTTAAGCTTTGCAAAGCACTTTACAAATATTATCTCATTTTATCCTCAAAACAATTAGGGGAGGTGGGTGCTATTATTATCCCCATATCACAGACGACAAAACTGAGGCAGACAGGTGTTAAGTGACTTTTCCAGGGTCACACAGTGAATTTCTGAGACGAGATTCATACTTGGGTCTTCCTGAGTCAGTGCTGTCCACTCTGTGTACTTCCTTCATTCCTTCCTCTCTCCCTCTCTCCTTCTTTCTGTCCCTCTCTCCTTCTTTCTGTCCTTCTCTCCTTCTTTCTCTCCCTCTCTCCTTCTTCCCCTTTCTCTCCCTCTCTCATTCTCCCCCTCCCTCCTTCCCTCCCTTCCTCCTTTCCTCCCTCCCTCCCCTCCTTCCTTCTTTCCTTCCTTCCTTCCTTCCTTCCTTCCTTCCTTCCTTCCAACATTTTGCAGAAAAGGAACCAGAAACCAGGAAATCAGTTGACTTAACATAGCTAAGAGGTAACAAGATCCCAGATCATATGGCCAGTTCAGTGCCTTGTACATAATGAGCACTTAATAAACATGTATTTAATTGGATTCTCCTATATGCCACAATGTTTTTGTAACTGGGGAGGGGTATAGCTTTGATCTGATTTGGAGGAAATCCTAGCCCACTTTTACCTTGGTTAATCCTAAAAATGTCTACCTGGGCTGGAGCACAGCCAGGACACAATTCCTTGCTGTCCCTTGCTGGAAGTCAGGCTTCAGTGCAGGAGTGGCCAGCTGCTACCACATTGCTGAGATTCCTCCATTCCTCCATGTTCCGAGGGAGGTGTCAGGGAAACAGAGTACTCCCAGGGAACAGTTTCCCTTGCCTAGTGACAGGAAGCATGGAAGCCTCCGAACCATCTGCTCCCACCCAGCCCTGCTCTGTAGCATACAGTAGGTTTGTAGACATCCAGGCCAGTCTATGCAAACAAGCAGGGCCTTGTTCGTGTGGCCCCCCACGCTTGTCATTGTCACTCGCTTCCTCTCCTCCGTTATCACACCTCGTGCACACCCCCAGAAGCCCAGCTTGAGGTTTGGAGGTGGAGGAGGCTTCAGCTGCCCGTGCCAGCCAGTTGTCTCTCTGGGCTTAGCCCTGACAGCAGCAGATGGCGGCCTCCCATTGCTCAGTGGCAAAGTGGAAAGGGTAGGGGAGCTTGGAGGGGCTGGCTTTGGAGAATAGCTTTGGATATGCTTCATGGTCAACCCTCAAAGCCTCTGTTTACAGTGTTTTGCAGCCAAGTGATTGGAAAATGCACTAATCTTGAGCAGAGGCTAAATGCAGAGGCCGATAGTATTTCTGTGCTCACAGGTAGGCACTGGTCACTCTGGCTGGCCCTTTCTATCCAAATATTCCCCCTCCTCTTTGGGTGAGGGGCCCTGGGGAAGTCCTTCCTTACTTTAAAAAATATTTATTTTGTTTTTAATTTATGGAATAAAACAAGAATTTCTATAATATAGTATGCTAAAAGAGATGATTGCACATGAAACTGCAAATCCGTTATGTACAACTTGCTACTCCTTTTAAATATATAATAAAATTATCATGTAAATTTCTTTTTTTTCCTTCCATCAGCCTAGACATGGCTACCACTAGACACAAATATGAATGTATGTATACACACACACACACACACACACACACACACACACACACACACACATATATATATACACACACACACACACACACACACACACATGAATATATGTAAAGCCATTCTACATATAATTCTATTTATCAGTTCTTTCTCTGGTTGCAGAAAGCATCTTCCTTCATATGTCCTTTGTAGTTAATTGGGGGTATTTATAATAGTCAATATGATTTATTCCCTCAAAGCTGTTCTTAAAACAATATTGCTATTACTGTATACAATGTTTTCTTGGTTCTGTGCATTTCATTATTCATTATTTCAAGCAAGTCTATCCACTTTTAAAAAATCATGCAGCTCATCATTTTTATAGCATAATATTATTTCATCATAATCATATTACAATGTGTTCAGCCATTCCCCAATTGACAGGTATTCCTGCAATTTCTAGCTCTTTGCCACCACAAAGAGAGTTGCTACAAATATTTTGGAACGTATAGGTCTTTTTCCTTTTCCCCTAATTACCTTTGGAAATAGACCTACTAGTGGTATTGCTGGGTCAAAGAGTAAAGGCAGTTTAATAATTCTTTGGGCGTAATTCCATATTGCTCACCAAAATGGTTGGATCAGTTCACAATTTCACCAACAATGCAGTAGAGTCCCAATTTTTCTGTATCCCCTCCAATATTTGTTGCTTTCCCCTTCAATCATTTTAGCTTATCTGATAGGTGTAAAATGTTATCTCAAGGTTGCTTTAATTTGCATTTTTCTAATAAATAAATAATGATTTAGAGCACTTTTTCATATAACTATATTGTTTTGATTTCTTCATTGGAAAATTGCCTATTTATATCCTTTGACTTTTTATCAATTGGGAACGACTCATAGTCTTATAGATTTTACAGAGTTCTTTGTTTATTTTAGATATGAGACCTTTATCTGAGAAACTATAGATTTTCCCCTAATTTTCTGCTTTCCTTTTGATCTTGGCTACCTGTGTTTTGTTTGTACAAAAACTTTTTTATTTAACATAATCAAAATTATTTTATTGAATTAGAAAAAATAAAAATGAAATTTATTTGGAAGGACAAAAAGTATATCAAAAGAATAATGAAAAAAATGTAAAGGAATATGGTTTAGCAGTACTGGATCTTAAACCATATTATAAGGCAGTAATTATCAAAACTATCTGGTAATGGTTAAATAATAGAAAGGTAGATCAATGGAACAGAGTAGACATACAATTTATGGCAGCAAATAAGTATAGTAACCTTATATTTGACAAATTTGAAGACCTGAGATTTGGGGATAAGAATTCATTATTTGGTAAAAATTATTGGGAAAACTGGAAACCAGTCTGGCAGAAATTGGGCATAGATCAATATCTTACACCATTTACCAAGATAAGGTCAAAATGGATACATGAGCTACATATAAAGAGAAACATTATAAGAAAATTTGAAGAACATGGAACATATTACTAATCAGGCTTGTGGATAGGGGAATAATTTATGAACAAACAAGAGAGAACAGAATGAGGTCTAAAAAAAAGTCATTACTTTTTAACCCTGATGGATTTTCTCCACACAGAATTCATATGGTTTTCCTCAAGCTTTGTCATTACATTTGTGACAGTTTTTTACTTTTGTCCTCCAGCCCCTCTGCAAAGCTGGGATTGGATAAGGCAGGATGGAGATCAGTATAGGACCTTGGACAGATCCCAAAGGAGAATTTAGTGGGTAACAATCTCATTGAATGTTCTGGGTTAGGATTACATACAAGTCTCTCTCTCTCTCTCTCTCTCTCTCTCTCTCTCTCTCTCTCTCTCTCTCTGTCTGTCTCACACACACACACACACACACACACACACACACACACACACACACACATGCTAAAGAGTAAACCTCTGGGTTCTACTCCAGTGGTTCCCCACCAAGTCACCATCATGCAGGTAGGGTGAGGGTTAGTGCTTGATGTTTTTAATCCCTTAGGCACTAACATTTTTTCTGGTCTGGTTCCCAAGATCTTCAGGGCACACTTAGGTCATCCTCATTACTATGGGTAAATTATAAGAAGAACCATAACTAGGAACTTTTGTACCTGGGCCAAGAACTGCAAAGTGCACCCTGGGTAATCAGCATTTAGGGTGTCTGGAACTGAAGAGGAGCAGCACAGGGTAGTGTGGGAAGGAGTAGATCCCAGCTCACTATATATGTCAGCTTCCTAATTACTGAATTATATTTGCCAACCAGCTCCTAAACCCTGTGCTTCTTCACTGCTGAAGGATGGTGAGGGCTAATGTTCATTGCCCTGGAACAGAGTTCCGATCATCCTACTTAGTTGTGGTTATGATGATAAGTCATGTAAAAAAAAGGTCAGTGTGAGTTATGGTATTTGTGCTCTGTGATTCAATGATGCTGATAGATGGGAAGAACTTTTCTTTTGGAGAGGAAGATGTAAATAGGACTTATGTATCTGAAAAAATGTACTTAAAAAAACCAAGTGATTTGACTGTTGGGAAGCTAGTGTAAGACCTAAGGACTGAATTTTAAGTAAAACTGAAGGATTCCTATATAATAGATTTTGTCCTCATCGTGGCTCTGGAGGTAGTTGGTAGCTAATAACAAGGAAAATAGCAGTTGAGATGATCAGGCAATTTAAGACTTGTAATTGGTTGAGTAAGTGCTGGATTTCCAGGGATTCTGTGACGAGACTCCTCAGGGGCCCTTCTAGCTGAAGCAGTGATAGAAAACTCGGTGATGATTGCAGCCATCTTTCTCTAGGGGACTTTCACTTGCAGGCAGGAGATGGCTTTTAGCAGCTAGATGTGTCCAATAATGTCCTACTCCCTGCAGCCTTCTCCCTCTCTCCCTCCCTCTCTCTCTCTCTCTCTCTCTCTCTCTCTCTCTCTCTCTCTCTCTCTCTCTTTCTCCCTGTCTCTCTATCTGCTCTCTCTCTACTCCCCTCCCTCTTCTCTCTCTTTCCCTCATTCTCTCCCCTCTCCATCCCCCTTCAACCTCTCCTTCTCTCTCCCTTCTTACTCTTTTCTCTCTCCCCCCTCACTTTCCTCTCATTCTCTCTCACCTCTCATTTTTCCATTACTTCAGCACTCAAAGTGTCTATATAATCTTTTTGGATCAAGAGTACTGGACTTGGAATAAGGAATCCTGCTTCAGATACTTACTAGTTGTGTGATTAAGCAAATCATTTAATTGACATTGACCTCAGTTTCCTTTTCTGTTAAATTCAAGGGTTGAACTTGTGGACCTGTAAAGTTGATATCTATGATATGGGCTTCCACTTTGCCCCACTAGACAGCCTCTGTGAGTTGCTATGGCTGGATGAAAAATTTATCCTATTGTGGCCAATGTGGTGCTGAACCTCCCCAAACTTCACAGGCTTAATTTTCACTGCCTTAAAACAGACACACAGTCCCCCAGTGGTCCTATCCTCAAACCTTTCTAGCTTGGAAAAACCTGCAAGAACACCTTAGTTGGCCTTCTTGCCCTTGAGAACCACCTCATCTCCATACTACAATGAAATATCAGAATAGGATTTTAGTGAGAGAGAGATGAGATGACATTTCTTCTCTTTCCATCTTTCTATAACTGTGGTCAGAATAGGGGAGTAGGGTGGGACAAACTTCTCTTGCAGCAGGCACTTGAGATCAGCCCAAAGCCCCAAGCAAGGATGAGTCATTCTAATTTGCTGAACCAGAAAGCCATAACAGAAGTGAGGATGACAGAGACTTTGCCCAAAGCAGTAACATTTAAAGTGTGCTGATAGCTTTTGTACCCCATCATGAGTTTGTAAGAATTAAGATCAATATCCAGTTAGCAATTCTCACTAACTAGGGGCTAATAGTAGTTGTTTCTAAGCTCACAAGTGGCTTGATTCCTTTCTCACCCTCTTGGCTATATCCTGCCAGTAGTCATCTGATATTCTACCCACAGAACTACCATCTTCTTTTCATGGGGTGTTGTCCAGTGAATTCCTGCACAGTTACAAGTTGAATGAGTTAGAATGCCAGTCCTGAGGTCAGAAAGATCTCCATTGACACAGTGCCTCCAACTCTCAATGTGTATGAATCCAGTCAAGACCTCCTTCCTGAGCCTCAGTTGCTAGAGCCATAAAATGAGGAGCTTGGACTAAGTGACCTCTACGATGACTTCCAAATTCTAAATCTATGATCTTATGCCCTTTGAAGTTCCTTCCAAATCTGAGGTTATATGATTTCATGACTTTTTAAAAATCATGCTACAAACCTAGCCTGGAATGCTCTCCTTCCTGCCTCTACAGATCCCTCCCCTCAAACTTTCTTTACAAATTGAGGCACAGAAAAAGAGGGAAGACTCAAGTGCAAGTGAAGGGATGTCATACTTAGGAGCAACTCTGATTGGTTCCTGAGTATAGGACTAGGGTAATGGAAGGATGTTTCATAAAGGCACATTGAAGAGCATTGTAAAGGAAAACTTCCCTCAAAGTAGAGATGTCCAGAAGACAAATGCATTGCCTGAAGAGACATTGAGTTCCTCATTACTCAAGGTCTTCAGTTGGAGGCTGTATGCATCCCCTTTTGGGGGAGATATTGGAGAGGGAATTCTTATTAAGATTGGCCTAGTCATGTGGAGAACCAGTGGCCTTGAGACCACATAAGGCCCTCTAGGTCCTCAAGTGCAACCCTTTGACTGAATGCAAACTTCACAGAACAAATCCCCTTAATAAAAAATTTGTTCTGTAAAACTGAGACTCACCCAAGAACCTAGAAGGCCACACATGAACTCGAGGCTGCAGGTTCCTCATCCCTGGTCTAGATGGATTTGAGTTCCCTCCTCCCTCTGAGGTTCTATGAATCTGTGATCTCAAAGGCCCAAAGCTTGTGTCATTTACTAAATTTGGTGAGCCTGTGGGATGGAACTCTCATCCTCTGACTTTCTGGTAGTGTGGTCTCTTCAAGGTCCAGGCTTCTTCTCTGAACATGACCTCATCACCTCCCAGGGGAGTGGATCTCTGAGAGGCATGGGTGAAAATTTCTTTAATTAAGTGGTCATCTTTTAACCTTTTGGCATTTGGCACCAACCATATGAGAGAACAGAGTGTCAAGCAATCACATGTGTATTTTAACAGCTGGTTCCTCCGATTGGTTTTCTTAGTTTTGATTTTGGAATTATCTGTAGTCACAGATCAGGTTTATATACTTCAATGAAACTCCTAACATGATATAGGGACCCTAAGATACCTCTTGTCTCAAGCCATTTAGTCTCAGGGGTATATGAGGTGTTGAGGCTGATATACCCTGAGAATGGGAGAATGTATGTGTTAAGAGCTAACATTTCTATAGCATCTTAAAGCTTGCAGTGACACTACACAGCTATTATCTTACTTGCTTCTCACAACAGCTTTGTGAGGTAGGCAGTATAATTGTCCTCATTTGATGGATGAGGGGACTGAGGCTTGATGTTAAGTGACTTGTCCAAGGTCATATAACTAGTAAATATCTAAGGCAGAATCAGAACTCAGGCCTTCCTGGCTCTAAGTCCTTTGTTCTGTCCCAGTGTTACCAACAGTGAAGTATGGGGAACCTGAGGCCTCGAGGTCACATGTGGCCTTTTAGGTCCTCAGGGGTAGCCCTTTGACTGAATTCACACTTCACTATTTTTGTCTTTGTTCTGTGTTTATCAGGTATATACATAATCATTTTCATGTTGTTTTCCCTATTGGAATGTAAGCCGTACAACAGAAGTCCTTCATAATCTGGCCCTTTTCTATTTTTCCAGTCTTCTTATGCCATAGTGTCCCTGCCCCAAAATGTATTCTTTAATCTGGCAACAACCTCTTAGCCATCCCTCCAGGAGAACATTCCACTTTTCAACTCCAAGGACTTTTTCCAGCTGTCTTCCATGCCTAGAATGCCCTTCCTCCTCATCTCCACTGTCTGCCCTCCTGCAAACTTGAGCCAAGTTTCTGCAAGACAGCCGTTCTCTGTGTTCCTTACTCTTAGTACCTTTCCAATGAGATTAGATCCAATTCTCCTGCCTATCTCATTTGTGCATAATCGTTTATTTATTGTCTCCCCCATTAAACTGTGAGCTTCTTGAGAGCAGGGGCTGTTTTCTATCTTCCATCCTTAGCACAGTGCTAGGCACATAGGTACTCGCTTGTTGACTGACTAAGGACAGGGGTGACTTTATTTTTTTTTTTGGTAAGGCCCAACATTTAGTACAGTGTTTGAACATAGTAAGCCCTGAATAAAGGCCTAATGACTAGCTGTCTTTGTGTACCCCAAACTCCTTGCACAAGGCACATAATAGACACTTATAAATGTCCATTGAATTGATATGACCACTGTCTGCAAATATTTAAAGTCCTGACATCTGTAAAGAGGATTACACTTGTTCTGCTTGACCAGAGGGGCAAGATATGAGTGGTGGATGAAAGTTGTGTAGAGGCAGAACTTGGGTTTGAATTCAGGTTTAACTTCCTAATTGAACTATCCAAAAGTGAAATGAGCTGCCTTGAGATCCCTGGCTTCCTCATTAGCAGAAATGTTCCACTGAAGAGTAGATGCCCGCTCATATTGGGAGTTGCTCATTGCTAATGAAATCAGTGCTGCTTCCTGTGGCCACCTCCTACCTTATACATTGTGTCGTCCACAGCAGGCACATTTTAATTGTCTAAATGAATGCCATTCAGACGAGTCCTTACTGCTAGAGAGAGACATGGCTTGATATTACAAAGAGAATTTGGAAATATAAATTGCTATAAGTTTTTCTAGGACTTCATTTGACAGGCATCAGTAGGTGAAATCTCAACAAGGCCTGTTCACAAGAGCATTTGACTTATGACAGTTCATATCGTCTAAGGAAAAACTAACAGGAAAATAGCCTCATCTGTCCCCATCTCTTACTCATAGACCTGTGACCCCAGTCTGGGTCTTTGTGTGTATACCTTTTGCCTGGACTATTGCCATCGCCTCTAAATATTTTTGTTCTCAATGTCTCATTCCTCTCCTCCCCAATCTAATCTCTACTCAGCTGCCAAAGCAAGTTTCTTAAAGTGCAGATATGACCTCATCACTCTCCTGCTCAATAAACTGCAATGGCTCCTTATTCATTCCAGAATCAAAAACAAACTTCCCTGTTTGGCTTTTAAAAAGTCCTTCACACCCTGGCTCCCTAACCTACTCTTTCCAGTCTTGTTTTGTATTATTCCCCTCCCCACATTCTATGGTTTAGCCAAACTGGCCTGCCCTGTGTCTTTGTGTCTTCACACTGGCCATCCCTCATGCCTAGAATAACCACCCACTCACCTCCACCTTTTAGAATCCTGATTGCCTTCAAGATTCTGTTCAAGTGGCATCTACATGGAACCTTCCCTGATCTCTCCCTCCCCAGCTGCTAGCTCCCTTCCTCCCCATTTACCTTTGTATTTACTTCTTTATGTGCATGCTGTTTCTTCTGATAGATTGGAAGCTCCTTGAGGGCAGGGATTTCCAGGGCTTTCCATAGTGCCTGCAACATAGCAGGACTTTAATCTACTTGTTGATTGTGTGTGTGTGTGTGTGTGTGTGTGTGTGTGTGTGTGTATAATTCCTGGCTTACTTGCCAAACATCTATGACACAGTCCCTCAGTCACGGGAACTAGTAAGGAACCTCTTTCTCATCTCAAAATGCAACCCCTTCAGAGCTGAACTAGAACACATGGCCATTTCCACAGAGCCAGAGCCATGAGCGATAGCCCAACACACACACACACACACACACACACACACACACACACACACACACACACACGAAGCCCTTATGTAAGAGCTGGCAAAGGGAAAGGCAGAAAAGTTTCTTAATAAGCATGGTATCTATATCACTGTATATTATATATGTGTATATACATACATATATGTAAATACAGATATACATGCATGCGTACATTATATAAGACATATACACACACACACACACTCTCTCTCTTTGTCACACACACACACATATCCTGTCTCTGTTTTTCTTTCCTCCTTTCTCCTTTCCTTCTTCCCCCTCCCCTCCCTCTCTCCCCCTTTCCTTGTCTCTATCTCTCTATCTCTCACTGTCTCACATGACCATATTTATACAGATATTTTCTCTTTCGTTATGGCCTCAGGTTCATATTGTGTAAGACTTGTCATAAAATGCTCCTTTGAAGAGGCCCTGTGGGGACTTCACTTACTCAATTCCATCAAACGCAGTTCAAAAAAAAACTTCATTTATACCAAATTGAGATGTTTCCTGAATATCATTGCAGTGCAGTACCAGAGTACTCTTCTTCTCTTTTAAGAATGATAAGAAAGTTCTGTTCCCAAGTTTGATTTCAAAGTAAAATGACACATCGGACGAATCACTTGGAGGCTCTGAAGCCCTCTCATTCAGCTTCTGACTGAAGAGAAAAAAAAATGAACTTAGGAAGACAGGTTGCTCTTGGGGTCCCTGAGAGCTGTTTCTATTTCTATTGTGTCTGTCTGTTCAGTGCACCCACATGCCACCCCCTCTCTTCCTTCCTCACATTCCTCATGTTGCCTTCTGTCAATAAAGCTGGAGAATGTTAAAAAAAAAAAAAAAAGCAAGAAACTGCTATGATGTTGTTCTGAACCCCAGAGGATCCTTTAATTTGGTTGTGTGATCAGCACTACATCAGGCAATCAGACCCTCTGCTTCATACACAGCCTCTATTTTTTCCTGGTGAGTGTAAAAATATTTTTACTTGTTCAAAAATTTAGCCACATGTCCTAGAACAGAGGCTTGAAATCAATTTTGCAAACCCCCGGTTTCCTGGTAACATGACATCCATGGAGGTCCTGAAACCAGTGATTATATCAACAAAGGGAAATAGGAGAACAAAGGAAGGCTGGGATTTGATCTTTCTACTTGATAAATTTAGTTGCTTGTGAAACTGGGAGAAATTATTTTGGTGGAAAAATAATAAAACATCATTTTAGCTTGAGTTCTTCCATTCAGGAACCATAGCACTGTGGTGTGCAGAGAAGGGGTGGGCTGGAAGGAAAAGGAGGCTGCTCAGAGAGATGGTGATTGTTATAACTGTATCCCTTGATATTTTGGTTGAATTTTATTTTTAAAGCTTCCGTCAGACTTTAAAATTATCCTGTTAAATTTAACCACCCAACTGGTCTTCTAACAAAGGGTGACATTTGAGGGGTGTAAAATTAATATGAATGTTATATAATGAACATGATGACTGCTTTCTAGAGAAATCATGGCTTCCCTCTTAAGTGGGGAATGCTCATTGGATTCCCTGATTAGTTAGAAGAAGATGTCTTCCTTTTTTTTCTCTCCATCTCTTCCTTTATCTGTCTGTCTCTGATCTAATGCATTCCCACAGATTCAGCTACTACTTCTGTGCAGAGGACTCCCTGCTCTATATATCCAGCCCTGAGCACCAGACGCTCCATCTTCTGCTCACAGGACATCCCCATTTAATATCCTATTAGCATCTCAAACTTAGCATGGTCCAAATTGAGATCTTCTTTACCCATAAAGTCTACTCCTTCTCACTTCACTATTTTGTCAACAGCACTGCCACGTTCTAAACTTCTGGGAAATAGTTGGTTCTTTACTTTTTTATCATTTCTAATTTCCAGTTACCAAAGACCTATTGATTCCTCCTCCATAGTATCTCTCACATCTTTCCTTTCTTTGTTTCCACTGTTGCCACCTTAGTACAGACCCTCATCACCACCCCCTTAGGTTGTTAATGAGAGGCACTGCGCTATTGTGGACAGAGAGTTGGCTTTGGAGTAAAGAAAACCCACCTTTAAGTCTACCTGACATGCAATTATTGTGTGATCCTTGTTAAGCCACTTAACTACTCAGAGCCTTTGTCAACTGTCCCAGACTGTAAGCTTCAGAGAAAGTGCACTTTGATAGAAAATTTCCTCACCCAACATCTTCTACGCCAGTGAAATCACAGGTCTGGGGGAGATGTTAGAGGCTAGGTTAATAGTATCTTTCCATAGCTACCGTCTCTCTTCTCAAACTGTCCTTTTTAATACTGCATGACAAATTTTCTTGTGATGAATGAATTTAATCCTTTGCTCAGATACCCACAGTGGCTCACTATTATCTAAAAGTCCAAGCTACTTTGACTGGCATCCATGGTCATCTGATCTGCTGCTGCCCTGTCTTTCTAATTTTACCTCATACCATTCCTCACAATGTGCTCTAAGCTTCATTCATTCATTCATTCAAGCTCTCTATCTTGTGCAAATTTCCCATCTCTGTGACTTTGTCCATGCCGTTCCCTATACCTGACATGCCCTCCCTTCCTCTCTTGTTTAATTCTCCCCATTCTTTAGATTCTCACTCCACTGCTACCTCTCCTTCATGTAGCCTTCTTTTGACATTCCTGCTGGTAATGACTTAGACTTAGTCATTGACTTAGAACTCATGCAGCATTTCAATTTGCAACTTCTGATGTTCTAATCATATGATGATGAGTGTTAGAGTTGTCCATCTTTGTACCTTTTTTTCCTGCTACGCTGGAATCTCCTTAAGGGCAGGGCTCCTATTTTACCTACACTTTGTATCTTATTCATTACCTAATTAAATTGAAATTGAAAGACGGGGGTCTCGAAGTCCCTTGAATACCACTTTTTTCACATATTTTCTAAGTAATTGTGCTTTTCTCAGAATGGGTGGTTTGGAGTTATAACAAATAGAAAGATCCAGAACATATACATTTCTATTAATCATCCTTCCAGCTGCTACAGCTCAAGACCTTGGAATTCTCTCTGACTCTTCCCTTTCTCTTTACACCCACATCTAATTATTTGCCGCATTTCTATTGGTTGTACCTCACATTCATCCACCCTTTGCTCACTATTCTCAGTGCTGGTCTCCGAGTTCAGGCCTTCATTCTCTCTCCTGAATCATTGCCATAAGCTTCTCTCTGATCTCTATGCTTTCCCTGTTCCCTCCTTCAAACTCCTCCTTCATACATATTTCAAATTAATATTTCTAATGTAGAGGCATGGCTATGTTATTACTCTATGAAAGAATCATGATTCCCTATTGACTATCAAATCAAGTACAAACTTCTTAGGTCGATATTTGAGGACCACCACAATTTCGCTCTACCTAACTTGCCAGGTTGTTATTATCTTCCCTCTCTTTATAATTTTTTTTTTATTCTAGTCAAACCAGGCTATTAGGTATTCCTTAATCATGTCCTACATTCTCTAACCTCTCTATATTTCTATTGCTATCCTTACTCTAATACCTGAAATGTATTTCCCCCACATCTCTTGAAATCCTTCCCTTCCTTAAGAGTCCAGTTCACAGGGTGGCTAGGTGGTGCAATGAATAGAGCACAAGCCCTGAAGTCAGGAGGACCTGAGTTCAAATGTGGCCTCAGAAACTTAACAGCCATGTGATCTTGGGCAAGTCACTTAACTCCAATTGCCCTGCCTTCCCCCCTCTAAAAAGCAAAAAACCAAACAAACAAACAAAAAAAGAGTCCTGTTCAGCTTCCATCTCTCCTCCAGCTAAAGGTAATGTTTGTTGTCAATTTTTAAGAGCATTTTGTTTTTCTCCTTTACTCTCCTGCAGTCTATCTTGTATGCATAGAAAGTATAAATATGAATGTCCTATATGTGCCAATAGATTATAAACATCTTGAGAGTCAAGACTGTGTGTGTTTTTCTATTTTCTATTCCTAGTACCTAGCATGAAGCTCTGCTCATAATAGGTGCTTAATAAGTGTTGAAAGAATATTTGTTGAATATTTCTGAGGCAATTAACAGAACTATCTTAAGTAATTGTGGGAGAGTAGGGAGTGAAGTGATGGTGAAAACACGTCCAACTCTTGGACATGTTTAAAGTATATTGTGGAATTTTAGTCTTTGCTACAGTAGACTCAGGTATGCAGTCTTCATGGTGTAAGTTTAGCTGGGGCTTATTATTAAGCAGTTAACTATATGCAAAGGATCGGACTGGGCACTGAGAGTGTAAGGATGACAGGATTGTTCCTTTGTTCGGGAAACTGAAGTCTAAGTGAGGAAAGAGAAAATACGTACAAAAATCATGGTGATATTGGTAAAATGTAAAAAGTGTAAAGGAGAGGTCCAGGAAGAGTGAAATGAGGAATTGGAGAAGGCAGAGAGCTGTCAGCCAGGGAGCATCTAAGAATTCCTGGGAGAGGCAGCCCCAGATCTGAGCCTTGAAGGAAGAAAGGTGGCCCTGTCGTCCATTCCTGGCACAGGAGACGCAGATGGGATGAGAACAGGGGGTGGAGACCAGTTCGGTCTGCTGGTATCATTGAATGGGTGAAGAGGAGTTCAGGGAGATAAAACCAGAATGAATGGATGTTGTCTGATTGTCGAGAGCCTTTAAGATCATGATAAGTGAGGAGCCAAGTGTTTCTTGAAAAGGCAACAAGGGGGTCCTGTAGGGTTTTGATTAGGAATCACATGGTTACATCAATGTGATCATGAGACTATCTGGGCAATGTGGTGAAGAATGAGCAAAGAAGGGAAAGGTTCTAGTCATGCTGTGGACATACAATGTACAGCAGTTGGCAACTGATTCGTTATATGCTGTGGGAGAGGGAAGAGCTGAATGCACTTCCTAAAGGAGCTGTGTTCAAATTCTACTGCTGATTCTTTTGACCTGTATGACCTTGAGAAAGTCATTAAACTTCCCTGTGCCTCAGTTTCCTCAACTGTGAAATGAGGGGATTTGATTAGATGGACTCTGAGGTCCCTTCCAGTTCTGAGATTTTTGGCGGGTACTGTCAGTGTTAATAAGTCTGAGCTCCACCAAGTTCCAAGGGCTAGGAGTCATCAGGGATGGAAAGTCACAGTCTTGACCAGGGCTTCAGATCTTGTACTCAGACTCTTGCTGCAGAACTAATTCAAAGGTAAACTTATCTTCTCTCTGAGAAATGGAGAGAGAGGGAAGAAGGCTTTTGAAAAGGTCTGTCAGCCTCTGATTTGCTCTTCAAATCTCATTCCAGTCTCTTCTCCTTCATGTTCTGTGGAACTCTTGCCCACTTTCATCTTGTCCTTTGTCCTCTCCTTTCCTTTCCCTTGCTTGTGCCATCCTCCATGTTGGCAATGGGTACCTCCTTCCTGCCCCCATGTCTGTCCCTTAAATGGCATTGGATTATGAACTCCTCAAGGTAGCGTGCTGGGTTATTATTTCATCATTGGAGACCCAGTCCCTGATATGGTACCTTGCACAAGGAGGCATCTAATAAATATTTATTGGATTAAACTATAGCAATGTCTCATTAATATAGACTCCAGGATTTAGGTATTATTGAATAAGTATGAAATTTACCTTTGTATGCCCCAGGAAGAAAAGTTTGCTAAGCAAATTAACAGCATAAACAAAGTTGGACGGAGGGATTTTAAATCCACTTTAAAAATAAATTATCTCTAAGGACTTCTGAACATTGTATACAAATAAATGTTGTCCATCAGTTCATAGATGCTGCCACCATCCCACCATCATCATCATCAATTCAAATCAGGAAGAGGCCTAAAAGGTCAAATTGTTCAATCCCCTCATTTTACAGGAGAGAAAACTGAGGACAAAGGAGTCTAAGTGACTGACCCAAGGTCACATATGTAGGAAGAGTCACTAACAAGATCTAAACCCAAATATTCTAACTCCAAATCCAGTTCTCATTCCAAAGCCCAGACTGTCACCTCCTACTCACTTATCTGCTGAAAAAGCATTCATCAAACACCTTTTATGTTCAAGGCACGTGATTGGCTGCCAGATGTGCGTAGTAGTTATCAAAGTGCACATCTCTAACTATTTTAAATTTCAGACATTTTGCTGATTCAAAATAACCTTCTGATTTGGCAACTGATTGTATATGTGGAGTGGTTGAGAGTGAGGAATTGAGGTTGACTACAAGTGATTCACCTTGGTAGAGTGAGAAGAGTGTGGGATGTGGAGGTAGAAGGGAACATGACTGGCCTAGACTGCCCATAAAATGGCAGTTCCCAGAGGAAACTATCAATCCTTCTGACTCTCGATTGCCTCGTTTGCTCCAGCCTGCAGGGGTTTTCTCCTTGACTTATTATCCATATCTTTCCTTCGCTCCAATGTCTGTGCTTATAGACTGAGCAGCTAGGTAACACAGTCATTAGAGCCCCAGGTCTAGAATCAGGAAGACTCAAATTCAAATCTGATCTCAGATAACTTCCTAGCTGTGTGATCTTGGACAAGTCACTTAACTGTGTTTGCCTTGGTTTCTTCCTCTGGAAAATGAGCTGGAGAAGGAAATGGCAAAGCACTCCAGTATCTTTGTCAAGAAAGCCTCAAATGGGGTCCTGAAGAGTTGGACACAGCCCAAACTACTGAACAACAAGAAAAGTACAACGCCCAGCCAAAAGTAACTGTTGGTTAAGCCCATTGGTTGATTGATCTAGTTGATCGTCTCAGGTTCTTTCATTCCCTCCCATTTCCACAAGAGATCCATTCTTGAAGCCTGTCTCTGTAGAGATTAGCTGCATGTGGGAAGGCACAGTCTTTCTGGCCTGATTTTGTGCCTTTCCTTGACTTCCTCCTAAAAAGTGCCAAATACATCTGTTTGTAGTGGTGCTGAGTGAGGTTGAAGATGGATTGCCTGAGTTCAGGAGTTCTGAGCTACAATGGGGCTAAAGCTGATCTGGTATTCCCACTAGGCCTCATACCAGTTAGTGGGCCCTCAAGGGAGGACTGCCTAAGAAGAAATGAATCTACCCAAGTCAGAAACAGGGTGAGTCAAAGCTTCCATGCCTGTCAATAAAAGGGTCAGGTTGTGAGTAGCCACAGTACTTTCAGCTTAGGTGAGATCAAGTCTCTAAAAGCAAAAAAAATGAAAAAAAGCCCTCTCAGTGCTAAATATTTTTATTTTTAAATGAAATCAAGTTAGTTTTTCTTTGAGAATTTTGAGTTCAGGATAACTGTAGATAAGCTGGGGGTATTGCAAAACCAGATCCAGGTACTGTTAGACTAACATTTTATTCAATGTACAGATACTCTCTAGAATGTCTCCAGGTACCTCTCTTTTCTGATCAAGGGCTACCACAATCATGAAAGACCTCTAGTTCATACTATATGAGGACTGGTGGAAGGAAATGGGGATGTTTAACCTAGACAAGAGAAGTCTTATGGACACCATGGTGGCTGTCTTCTAGTGTTTAAAGGACTCTCAGGTGAAGAAGGGAAGCAGTTGTAGAGAATCAGATTAGGTCTCTTTCCTACTGATCCATGCTCTCCCAGTGTGGAACAGATTCATCATTGGGCTCCATGTTATTGGAGGTCCTCAAGGGAAACCTGGATGACCACACATCAAGTACATTGTAGAGGAGACTATTTTTTCAGGTATGCATTGGCCTAGATGGTCACTGAGATTCCTTCCAACTCTGGAATTCTGCAGTTCTATCTTGGATGGTCCTGATGCAATGGAAAATAAGTGGGATTTGTAGTTAGAAGACTTGAGGACAAATCCCAGCTGGTTCAGCTTACTAGGATGTCCAATGGGTAGAGTACTGGACATGAAATCAGGAAGATGAAAGTTCAAATCTGTCCCCAGATGTTAACTGATATCTCCCCGGGTTATTGTAATGATCAAATAATATTAGCAAAGCATTTTATAAACCTGAAAGTGCTATATAAATGCCAGCTATTAACAGTTTGAGATGAGGCCAGTGTGGGAATTTGTTTTACTTAACCATACTAGCTATTATCACTGTTACCTACGTGACTTTGTGTTAGTGTCCCCACGTTTAAAATGAAGTTTGGTCCCTTATAGTTAGAAATTTATGATCCCATGATCTGCTATGATCCTTGAATCACTGATGTGGCCAGAGAATGAATCTCTAAGTAGAGTTTCCTTGTTTTTACTGGGAGTAATCAATATAAACTCTTCCAGGAGAACGTACCTTGACTTTTGATGAGTTCAATCTCATATTCACTCTCCTCACATCCCAGGTCTGAATCTGGCTTGTGAATGCCTAACTGCTATTTGTCTAGACTGGGAAAAGAAGGGAGGAATCCACTAGAGGAGAAATAAAAATCAGTTTTCAGAACCAGTAACCATTGATAGGAATGATGATTGTGAAAAGAGTGCTGGGGTTGAAGTCAGGAAGGTTCTGAGTTCAAATCTTTCCTCTGACATTTACTCATAGTATAACAGTAGGTGAGCTATGTAACTTCTTTGTACCTCAGACAACTCCCTAAGACTTATCAGCTAAACATTAGACAAGTTGTCTATATGGATAGAAACAGGTTACCTATATCAGTGAAGGGAGGATCCATATTGGGACTCCCCCATGAGGTCTATCAGGAACTATTGGTATGGTAGGTTCTGTTCCATGATGTGTCAGCCCAGAATCGCATCTTGGCTTATCTTTGGCAGTCTCTTCCCTTGTCATGCTGAAGATATTTCCTGCTCCCCATCTGCCTGCAAAAATGGGACCAAAATTTAGAAGGTTGGAATGATGATACAGAAAGTAGAGATTTATGCACTCATTTTTTAACAGAGTTTCAAAGCAAGTTCGGCTCAGTTGGTTCCTCAGGAGCTAAGCTTGCTTCCCTTCCCTCTCTGGAGTTGTTTTCAACTCACACAGAAACTAATTAAGCTTCAGGATCAGTTTATTCTATTAGAGAAATAAAGAAAGAGTGTATATGCTGAAATGGCTCTTTTTTATTACTTAAATTATCTTTGGCAAAGGATAGGTTTAATTTGCTTCTAAAATTGGCCAAATGTCAGGTTTTATCAAAATAATGCTCTCTTTCCAAATTAGTCTCCTCAAAATCTGTCTATTGCATAAAAGGCACTGAGAAGGATTTAAAGAGGCCTCTGGAAAATGTATTGATAATCTGGCCGTGTTAATCCTGTCTGTTAACGGAGTGTGAAATTGCCTATTTACCTCTGTTCTCTTGAGTGGAAGAAAGTGGCAGGTCACTCATCTGCATGGCTATTTTATAGGGAGGGCCACTTTCAATTTGTATCCTGCAGCCAGATTGAAACCAGATGAGTGTAAAGACCCAGAGGTCATGTAGACACACATTATCCCTTTAAGCTACTACATAGATATGTGAGTGCATGGCCAGGATGACTTTGTATCTCTCCAGGGGCAGTTTTATTAATCTATGTATGATGGGTACTCTAGATAAGACTGTGAAATTGGTGAAGTGTATATTTGGCAGGCCTAAACTCCTCTTTCAGAACACAATCCAGTGCTGCCACCACCCCACCATCACCACCACCACCATCATCATCGTCATCATCACCACGACCATCACCACCCCACCACGACCATCACCATCATCATCATCATCACCATCATCATCACCACTATCATCACCATCATCATCATCACCATCATCATCACCATCATCCTCATCATCAGTGTTATCCTCCAAAATTTGATTACCCCATGTGCCTGCTATGTGCCAGGTGCCATATCAGGTGTGGGGTATACAATTTCATAACAAAAATAAAACATTAGTTGAGCTACTAGGGATACAATGAAGGATGGTGTCATTCTTGCCCTCAAAATTTTTAAAATTAATTTTTACAAATTAAAAGGAATTTGCTTTTTCTCCCTCCCACCTCCCCTCCTTTACTGAAACAAACAAACAAGCAAACATAAAACAATAGTTAACAAATGTGGATGGACAAGTAAAACAAATCCCCCCCATTGGCCATGCCCCCAAATGTATTCCCGAGCCCATTGCCTCTCCCTTAGGAGATGGGCAGTGTTCTTCTTGTTAGTGCTCTGAATCATGGTTGATCTCCTCAAAGAATCTGTAATCTGGTTGGGGGGGGGATCTGGTTCATAATAATGATAAAAGGACAACATAGGCTTGATGGCATATGAATGACACAGGCAATACATGTTAGAAATACTATGGCAGTACCAATTTGATTTGAGATTTAACAAGCAGAATCATTGGATTCTCACAACAGCCTTGTAGGCTAAGTGCTATAGAGATCAACACCACCATTTTAGAGATAAAGTCACTGAGGCTGCATTTGGTCCCACAGCTAGTGAGTGTCTGAGATGAAATTGGAGCCCAGGTTTTCTCATTAAGTCCAATATTCTGTTTACTAATTACTTCAAATCCCAGAGAAGAGATGGAAGATGAGGTTGGAGATGTGGAGGGATTCCCAGAGTGGAGGTGACTCTGGTGATGGAGAAAGTATGTGAATTGGAGGGGCGGAAAGGGAAGGAGGGAAGGGGAGAAAGGAGAGAAAGAAGGGAGAGAGAGAAAGGAAGGAAGGAAGAAAGGAGGAAGACACTATGAAAACCAGAAATCCCTTCTTTCTGAGGTCCATTTTCTCTGGAGATGATCCTGGGGTCCTGACCTAGCTCTGGTTCAGGATGCTGTATCTCACCAACACTGTTTCCTGAAACCAAGAGAACAAGGGCCAATCCCCAAGAAAAGGAAATATTTTTTGGTCATCTAATCCTTCAGGAAAAGCAGGAGTTTGAAGGGCTTATTGCTGGGGGGTGGGAAGGGGGGGTGGATAGCTATAGTCAGAGAAGCTGAAGCAAAACACAGTTGCCCCAAAACCTCAGACCAGGACTACCTGGACCGGTGTCTACCCCACTGGCTTACTCCCTCCTTCCCACTGTCTTTTCTCTTCTATTCCATCTTTTCCAAGACCCCCAGATGCCCTATGCCCCTCCTCTCCTCTAAACTACTGCTCTTTATCTTGTTTCCTGGGCTCCTAGTGTGAGGACTGTATTATTGTTACACGGGGTTGTCACCCACAGCCTTCTGGCCCAGAGTTTCTGCCCTCTAGAACCTCCAATACCCAGAATACTCTATACTCCATCCTTCTAGGACAGTGGTTCTCAACCTTCCTAATGCCATGACCCTTTAATATAGTTCTTCATGTTGTGGTGACCCTCAACCATAAAATTATTTTCGTTGCTACTTCATAACTGTAATTTTGCTACTGTTATGAATTGTAATGTAAATATCTGATATGCAGGATGTATTTTCATTGTTACAAACTGAACATAACCCACAGGTTGAGAACCGCTGTTCTAGGCAGTGGGATAGGGCAGGAACAATCAAGAACCTGTGAGTGCTCCCTAAGGGATAGAGGATTATAGCTACATTACTCAGAGGGCCTTTCTAAGAGCCTCGTTTTGCAGATGAGGCAATCTAAGCCAAGAGAAAGTTCGGTGATTTGGCCAAAGTGAATGGGGACAACAGGGATTTGAGCCCAGGTCTTTTGCCCCCAAATCCAGAGCTTTTTTTTTTTTTAATTACATCATGCTGGCTCTGTGGGTGTCCTTAGGTGGGTAGGGAGAAGGCAAAGGACAGATAGTCTCAGCTTTGAAAGGGTGGGGAGGGGAGGGAGCAGGCACAGGAAAACTTTGATGTGGGATCCAGCTTGGTTTTTTAAGCAAGTATTAATGTCTGTATGTGTGATGAGGAGGGAACTACATAGTATCATGAAAAGCTGTTCACATTAATGCTGATAATAGATAATGGAGAACTAAGAAGAGAAAAGAGAAATGTAACGACTTGGTCTGTGTTAAAGTAATGCTAATTATACTCATTTCTGTGAATTATTTACTGCTTTCATTTCATGAGCATGTAGCACAATAATCTGAAGTGGAAGAAATGTTGCCCAATAAACTTGGTTGTGAGTTATACTTGAGTACAGCACTAAGGCTTCTGTTCCCCTGTTCTTGGTTTTTTTGCACATGCCAACTCACATTTTTGCGATATTAGATGGAACAATGATGGGTGGGTCATAATTGTGATGTAACCAAGCTGGGTAACGGCGCAGAGCCTGGTGATTTTTCAGAAGAGGACTGTGGCATAGCAGATAGACGGACCGAAAGTGAGGGGATGGGGTCCCTGGCTTCCGGGCTGTAGTTTTCACATCTGTAAAATGAGGGTGATCTCTAAGGTCTCTTGAAGTTTGAAATTTCTAAGGTTCTCTGACAGTAGGTCACACACTGCCTCTGGACTCGGAGGGGTCAGAAGACCTGGGTTCAGATCCTGCGTTAGGCATTTTCTATCTTTGTGACCTTGGCTGACTCACCTAATCCTTCTTGGCTTTGGTTTCCTTGATGCAATGAAGAGATTGGATCAGATGGCCTCTGATGTCCTTTCCAATTCTATAACATATAACCTGTTTATATTATTATTATTCAGTGGGAAAAGGGACCCACTGGGCCCAGGAGTAAACCTATGCTTTAACCTGTCAGTATATTCTACCCTTTAAAAATGCATACAACCCTGGTAGCATCACGTCTGAAGCTACTCTAGGGTTTTACTTGGTTCATGCAGCGACAGTTCTGGGTATTTAACTAGCAGGTATATTGCACCTTAAGGTGTACAGGGCATTTACTTTGCATTCTCTAATTTGATCCTCATTCTACAACTTTACAGTGTAAGTATTATCGTGATCTCCATTTTTCATTTGAGGAAACTGATGCAGACAGAGGTTATGTGACTTGTCTAGGGTAACCCAGCAGGATTTGAACTTGGATCTTCCTGATTCTCGGTCTGGTACACAATCCCCTCCACCATTTGCCTGACATTGGACAGCACTTTCAGGTCTCCAAAATGCTTTCCTGTGGGGCACATGGTGAATGTAACACTATTCTCTCTCTCTTTTTTTTTTTTTGGATAAGAAAGGTGAAATGACTTTTTCCATGGCTACATGGGCAGTAAAGACAAGAGGCAGGATTTGAACCCTGGTCTACTGACTCACAATTCTGTATTTATTTTGCTGTCCCATGCTGATCATAGACTCATAGGGGCATAGACTCAGAACAGAGAGGAATATTAGAGGTCAATAAGTCCAACCCCCTCATTTTACAAATAAGAATACCGAGGCTGGGAGAGCTTTAGGGACTTGCTAAACACATCTGGGTGGTGCTAAGCTCTCAGGAAGACCTGAGTCCAAATCTGGCCACGGCGCTTACTAGCTGTGTGACCTTGAGCAAGTCACTTAACTTCTTCTGTTTGCCTCAGTGAGTTTCCTCACATGTAACATGAGAATGATAATAATAGCTCCTCCCTCATAGGGAGTTGTAGGGACTGGGTGAGATAATATTTGTAAAACTCTTAGTGCAGTGCCTGGCACATGTTTCCTGCCCTTCCCCTGCCCAAAGGCACACAGCAAGTAACAGAGGCTAGATTTGACTTCAGGCCTTTGGACCTCTAAGCTAGAACTCTTTAATTCTGAACTGAAACCATGGTCCATGAGAGTCCATAAAGCACTCCTCTTGGCCATCCTGAAAAGTTATGTCTAGGCTGTCTTACTTGGAGACAGGGGGATGAACCATAGGACTTCTGAAGCCTCTTCTGTCTCTGAGAACATCTCTGGTCCCCTAACCTTTGAGAAGTGGAACCACCTGGCATAGAGAATAGACTGGTGGGGCCAGTAAGGTCCATTTGGACCTGGATCCCACCCTCTAGCATTTATTATGCATGATATATGATAGGCAGGTCACTTGAATTTCCAGAATCTCAGTTTCTTTCTCTGTAGAATGGGGATAATAATGCCTGTATTGATGTTTTAGTGGGCTTGTTGTGAAGTGCAAATGAGATTATGTAAGTGACTTTACAAAATTTACAATGTCGTTTAATTAAGTTGTTGATCAGAAGGTTTCTAGTGAAAAGGAAGGGACCTGACCATCTTGATCTCAGAGGCTTATTTGCAATTTCAGGCTGAGATGCTCTTGTGTCCCCTCACATAGTCTGGAGACTTATCTTTCCCCTTCCAATCTGTGAGTCATGGTTAGGGAGAAGTGACCCCAAAGGTCCGGGAGAGATAATGAGCTTAAAGGGTTGAGACAGGAAATCTCTCCCTGACAGCCAGCTCTGGCAGCTGCCATGGTGATGGCTTAATGGGGAGCTTGAGTCCAACCAAGTTGGAGCCAGAGGCCTGAAGCACCACTTCCAGGCAAGACAAACAGAGAGGGGGGCTCTGCTCCCTCTCCTGCCGGTTAAGTAGTCAGCTCCTGTCTGCTTCTGTTGGCTCAGCCCGGGATGGGATGTAATTGACTGGAATGAAAAGGATCGTTCTTTTCTAATCAACAAGCCCTCCCTAAGTGCCTGCTGGATGCCTTGGGCAGTGAATGCAAAATGATAGGAACCTGGCCCATGATTGCCTTGATAGAGGGAGCTCTTGGGTGAGGAAACTCCTGCCAATGCAGGCCAGCACCTTTCTTTGCAACATGTGATCTTAGAAAGGTCTCTAGAAAACTGAGAGGTCAAGTCACTTGTCCAGGGTCACCTACCCCAGCATAGCTAATTAAATTGTTATTTAGAGGGCTTCTCATAGAAAGGAGAGGACAGCCTGTTGGTGCAATGGCTAGAGTGCCAGGCCTGGAGTTAGGAAGAAATGAGTTTGCCACAGAACCCGTTTGCCAGTTTCATCATCTTCAAGCACTTTGGAAACCTTAAAGTGCTGTTTGATGTCAGGCAAATGGTAGAGGGGATTGCATGCCAGGACTGAAATCCAGAATATCCAAGTTCAAAGGAGAAGGAACTGGCAAACCACTTTAGTATCTTTGCCAAGAAAACCCCAGTGAGGTCGAAGCATCAGACACAACTGGAATTACCCCGCAAAAACAAAAAACAAAAATCAAAAAACAGCAGCAGATGGTCTTGATCTCAGCCCTTCCTTGTAGCTCCTGACTGGTTTGCTCCCAAGTCTCCCCTCACATAGACTGATGATCTTATCTCATCCTGAGACTTGAACAGAGAACCTCTTGGCTTCAATACCTACTCTTTTACCCCTATGCTTCATAGATATAACTAGGAAAACTCAATAAGCCCTCTCCTCAAGGAGCTTACATTCAACTGGAAGAAACAATGTACATAAGATAAATGAATACAAGTAGTCACAAAATTAATATAAAGCTGGAGGGCGAATCAGGAAAGGCTTCTGGTAGGAGGTAGCCATTAGATTGATCTTGAAGAGAGCTAATGATTCCAAAAGGCAAAGATGGAGAGCCAGGCATGGGGAACATCCCTATATCAGTGCAAAAGCTTGTAGGCAGGAGATGAAATGGCAGGTACAGGGGATGAAAAGAAGACCAGATGGGCTAGAACACTGAGTAGACTTTTTTTGTGAGGCAGTCACGGTTAAATGACTTGCCCACATAGCTAGTAAGTGTCAAGTGTCTGAGGCTGGATTTGAACTCTGGTCCTCCCCACTTTCAAGACTAGTGCTCTATCCACTAAGCCACCTAGCTACCCCTACACTGGGTTGAATTAACAACAATTTAGAAAGGATAGATTAGAGCCAGGTTGAGAAAGACTTAAAAAGCCAAACCGAGAAGTTGGTATTTTAGATTTCAGGCAACTGGAAGCCCCTGAAACTTCTTGAGCATTGGAGTGATGTGGCCAGATCTGGGCTTGTATAAGTATCACTTGAGCAACGCTAAGGATTGTGGATTGGACAGGGGAGAGAATCTGAGGCAGGAAAACCAGTGGAAATAGTCCAGGTGAGAGGCCATGACAGCCTGAATCAGGGATGGGCCATGTGAGTGGAGGGAAAGGGACAGATGTAAGAGGTGTTGTGGAAAAGGAATAATGGAGCCAATAGTTTCCATTTATAGGGTACTTTACCTTTAGGCGACCAGGTGGTGCAGTGCATAGAGAACAGAACCCCAGAGGCAGGAAGACCTGAGCTCAAACTTAGCCTCAGACATGAGCTTCCTGTGTGCCTAGCTTCGAGTTACCTAGCCTCTTTTACCTCAGTTTACTCATCCATAACATGGAGATGATATTGGTACTTAACCTTTCAGAGTTGTCATGAGGATAAAAAGAAATATTGATAAAGTGTTTTGGAAACTTTTAAGTGCTATAGAAATGTTAGTTCTCATCATTATTCCTATGTCCTTTATCTGCCTCCTCCTGTCAGTCCTCAGAAGGAGGTATTTCAAATATTATTGCAACCTTTTTCAAGATAAGGAAAGAGGCTTGGAGGTGCTTGATGATGTGCCTAAGGTCATAGGACTAGAAAGTGAAGGAACTTGAAAATGGATAATATTTCATGTGCATTCCAGCCTTAATATGGAAGTAGATTACAGTTTGCAGTCTACTGCACTAATTAATTTTATTTTCTAGACTCTAGATGTTAATATGCAAATATATGCAAATCAGATGGAAGTAGTATTCTATCCAAAACTCCTGCACTTTTTCTTTTTCTTTTAAAACTGGAACTGCACCATTGGGGTGGAAAGTGAGATAGTAAATATTGCCAGCATTTCAAACTGCCTGTTGAACAGTCAATTAATTGAAAAGGAACTAAAAGTATTTCTCCCTCCTCTGACAAAACTTGCTCTGACTGACATTTCTTTCTCTCTCTCTCTTTCTTGCATGAAACAGAATGAAGAAAATGAGCAACATTTATGAATCAGCTGCCAATACTCTGGGAATCTTCAGCAGTCCCTGCCTGACCAAAGTTGAGCTGCGGGTAGCGTGCAAGGGGATTTCTGACAGAGATGCCCTTTCGAAGCCAGACCCCTGTGTCATCCTCAAAATGCAGTCCCATGGGCAGTGGTTTGAGGTAAGTATTCCAGGAAAGGGGGAGGAGAATGCTTCTGTGATTTGGTTTAAATGTCTATCTTGACTTTCTCTGGCTTTAACTTATGAAAGACTAAGGCTGAGTTGGGATCTGCTAGAAATAAATGCAGTGGAATTCCGTGATAACATGGCCTGTTGATATGATCATCTCTTTAGTGCCAAAGTGGCAGAGTGGAGAGTGTGGTCTAAACTTGAAGCCGGAGAAACCTGGATTCAAGTACTGTCTTTGCTCTCTACTGACTGGGGGACCTAGAGCAAGTGTCTTCACCTTCTAGTCCTCTGTGTAATTCACTGAGACTCTAAGATACAGAAAAGATGGCCAACTGCATTGGGCAGAGAGATTTCCCTGCTCCAATGAAGTTGTAGGTCCATTCCCAGTACACTGAATGCTTATTATAAGTAGATTAATTAGTGTGCACAGGAATGTAACTTCTCTGGACATATAAAGAGATAATTGGACATAGCCCATACCTTTAAAACCCTTATTCCCCTTATGTGCCTTGAGGGAAGGGACTGTGCCTTATTTATCCTTTAATCTCACACCAGCAACTAGCATAAAGTTGAAAGTATTCTCTCCTTCCTTGGATTGTTTTAGAGCACTTTGAGTCTCTGCTTTTCCCCATCGGTCCCTACCTAGTACCACACTAAATTGTGTGCAGCTTTGGGTGAAGATAAGCTTCCTGAGGTCAAGGACTCTCTTGTATTCATATGGCCAGCACTCAGCTCCATACTGTGTATTTATTCAATGTTTGTTGAGTTGAATTTGTTGAATGAATGGATGAAATAATGATTTAGAGCCTACAGTTAATATGTTCACAGTAATAGATGATAGTACAAGGTAGGATACACCAAAGGCCAAATGAATTAAGCAGACAGTGCATAATGCTGCTAAACCAGAAAGGCATTCCACATGAACTCATTGTAACAAGTCTTCTTTATTACATGAATATGAACATGCCAGAGTAAAAAGAAGTACCGTATCCCCAAAACATAGTGATAAATAACTAAAGCTGGACAGAATGTAATTAGTTTATCAGCTATCACTTTTAGTGACTCAGTGGGAGTCTGACATACATGCAGTTAGCATAATGTGTCTGTTTGGGAATGGGTTAGCCCTTGGTCTTCTGCACCAAAGGAGAAGAAAAACTGCAGGAAGAGTTCAAGATAACATAATCCCAAATACATTTATATTGGGCTTTGGAATGTGGTCAGATTGAAAAGGGAGAGGATTTCTCCATTGCTAAAGGACATTCAGTTGTCCTAACCTGGGATGCAAAGAAATTGATTAGCATTCTTGAAATGTGTTACCCTTGTCAAAATAATGTATTGTTATTGACAACATAATAATGTATGATAATATTTGTTACCATGTCTACACTTGGACACACACACACTGGAATTCCCATATACTCAAGCAATTTCATGCAGCGCTCATTTTATGACTAATCTATAATTTCTTCTCTTCTGGCCTCATCCTTTTGGTGGGGGGGGGGGGGTAGAGGAATTAGTTAGGCTGTAATAGGCATCCATAGATAACCTACAGATAATCCACAAAACAATGGCTTACTCCTAGATAACTGAAAATTCATTGTGTATCTTATATCCTTTCTTCTATGAGTTTATTCACTTTTTGCCTGGGAGAGAAGCTGAAAGGAGGGTGAGCCATGGTTTCCTTTGCCCATTTGAATTGATACCAGTAGACCTTTTGCCAGATATCTTTCTGATGAATTGTATTTGTCTTTGCAGATTCTAAGGTCAAGGCTTGGTGAAAGCCTGCGTTTATATTTGTAGATTTTGTGGCATGTATTATTACATTGATTTTTGTAGTGGGAACTATACCCTAAAGGTATGAGTGATCTGTAACATTCTCAGTTGTTTATTCAGTAGTGTTTCAGCTTTGTTCCAGCCTATGGACATTGAAAGTCAGACTTGATTGGTTTGAATCAGAGCTTAAGTAGATAAACACTAGCTAGGGAGACAAAAGACCTGGGTTCAAATCCAATTTAACTCTGCTACTTACTAACTCTGTAACCCTTGGTAAACCTAACTGTGACCTACTAAAAGGGTTAACATCTGTATCACCAATGTGAACCCAGAGCAGCTGCTATGACCATGTAGACATATTTCCAGGGTCAAATCACAAAATATAACACTTCCTCAAAGACAAAAACCAAGATATTTATTCAGATTCAGGAAAGTCAACTCTACCATGATAAGAAAGAAATTTATGCACATCACCAATGCAGAGAGCACCACCATCCCCAAGCCTTTCCTCCATTAGGCCTCCCTATAAACAAGCTTCCCTAGGCAAAATTCCTCTTTTTCTACCTCATGCTAGCTGCTCTGCCTGAGCTCTGCCTAGCTTTCTTGTTCTGCTTTACCCGTTCAGCAAGCTCCTCCCACCATGGACTCCATGTGACTCAACCTATGGGCTGGGCCAAAGCTCAAAGCAGGTCACATAGGCCTATTAAGGGGTAGGGAAAATCTCCAAATTCCCTTAACATTACAGAATTTAACTCTAAACCACTTAGAGCTGGTAGGGGTCCCATCTAGTCCCAATCTCTACATTTCACAGCTTATAAAGCAAAGACCAAATAGGTCACCAAGTTTTTTCCAAGGTTATGAAAGTCAATAGTAAGATGGAGGTCCTCTAGCTTTGAGCCCAGTGTTCTTCTCATGACACCACACCTTGGATGCCAATCAGTGCACCTTCTACTCTTGCCATCACTCCATTTCATTGGGGTTGGGAATTCTCAGTGTGGAAACCCTGCTCATAATGATTGAAAACTCATTTGCAATTTGTTGTCTGAGAAGGCTACACAGAGGGGAGAGAGGTTAAGTGGCCCAGGAAATATGTGTGCTTTGAGATGGACATGGATTCCAGGTCTTTTGCTCCAGTATCTTCTATTCACTCAGGCCTTCATATAGACAGGTGTGGATAATATAATTTTAAGACAGAGAAAACACTAAGGATGTTGGCAGGGGGGATGGGCATAGGGATCTGAAAAGGCTTTCTGTTCAATGCCCCACCTTCTGTGAGAGGCAGCCAGGTAGGGTAGCCCACAAAGTTCTGGATTTAGAATGAGGAAGACCTGAATTCAAATCTTGACTTGGATGAAGAATATATATGAGATTTTTACTGGACTGGCAAACTCTTGTATCCACATTAAGAGATTACCTAGCATTCACAGGAAAGTGAATCATTAGAAGCACTGGGAGTGAGGGGCTCACATCCCCCCTCTAAGATGCTATCCTCTAGCATGGCCTCAGCAAAGGAGGAGATGATGTCCTTTCTCTGACTAGAAGTCAAAGTATATCCCATTGTTTTTGTCTCTGTGCTCTCACTGCCTAGCAGACAGACTAGCACATAGTAGGTGCTTAGTAAAGTCTTGTGAATTGCAGCAATTCTGTCCTGGCTATTCAGGGATTAATATAAATGAGTCAGGGGGAGTAGTGGGTCTGATTAGAGTTCATAGCTCTCTCATGTACCTAACAGCAAGGAGCTGTCACTCTCCTGTATAGGGAGGGAAGGACATGGGGTCCAAACAAGGAATAATCTTGAAATGTTTCCATTTTTAAATCTATTGTTGATTCTTTTGACATTCCACTGTCAAGAAGCATAGAAATGATTTAAGAAAAGGATGCACAGGAATTTGAAAACTCTAGCTGATGGACATGACTTCAGGGATATTTGTCAATTGCAGGGATGGGCAGAAGTGGAAAAAAATGTCAAATTAAAGCCCTGTAGTTGGAAATCACAAGTGAGCTCCTTCCTCATAAAACTTTGTTTTCACACTTTGCTGACTTGCCTGGTTGGGGAGCTCACACCTCGCAAGACAGATGATAAAGAACCACCAACAATTTTAATGAAGTTTCCAAAGTGGCTTCTTGTCAAAATCCCATTTGGGAAATCTTTAAGGTTGCTTTCTGCCTCCCCCTTTCCACATTCTTAATAAGAATAATTTATTTTCATTTTGTAAAAAAGTTGACATCCAGTTGAAAATGAAACACTGGGGCTAGAAAAAGTTTTCTTCCCTGGTTGCCTCAAGTCAGAGGGAACAATGGATTCAGAATCAGGACCTTGGGTTCTAATTCCTAGCTCTTCCATGTCCTCACTGTGTGACCCTGGGCAAGTCATTTAACTCCTTTTACCTCAGTTTCCTCATCTGTAAAGTGAGAAGGAAAAGGCAAACCACTTCAGCATCTCTGCCAAGAAAACCTTAAATGGGCTCACAAAGAGTCAGACACAACTGAAAATGACTGAACAATAGTAACAAGAGTACATAAGGAAAGCACAAAGTAGCCTGTGAGGTCTAAGGGCAGAGAAGGCAGTGGGGGAGCAGAGGGATCAGGTTCAGTTTCTGCCATCATCTTTGGTCACCTTCATAGGTAACTACCTGAACCTCGCCTTTAGAAGAAGATGAATAGTCTTTGAATAGGCTTGGGATTTGTGTCTTTCATTTTCCAATTTTCTCTAATTTGTAGACTGGAAAGCTCAGCAAAAACATGTTGATAATCTTAACTTTCCATCTGTGTCTCCCCTGCCAATCAGTGTTCTCATAGTTTGACAGTATCATGAGAGGCATGACAAGGAAGCTCACTCCTTCTGGAAACTCTGGAAGTCCTTTAGGTCAAGTTGCAGGCTAATTCAATATTTTATCTCCATCTGAGCTAAGAAATGTTTGAGTTCCTATCTCTCGATGGTCTACTTTTAAACACTTAATATATTTCTGGGGCTCTTTCTCAGCTCAGAATTTATTCTACTGGGCTTTTTTCTTTCTTAGTGTGAACATCAATTCTCAGGGAGAGATTACAGTCTTGTAAAATTTTGTATCAAAGAAAGAAACTGGAACATAAGTTTCTTTTTAGAAATTTTTAAATGTCTGTCCTTTTGGAATAATTTCCTAAGAGTGAAATAGGTACCAGGAATGAATTTTTGAAAGTTTCTCTCATTTAAAGGCTGCCTAATTTCATCTGGGAAGGGCTAACTTGAAGCACTCATGGGTTTCTGGACGCATTAGTTCATTCCTGAAAACCTCGTGGACACTGGGGTATTGTTCCCAGAAGAACAAAAAAAAAGGTGAGGTGCTATGGGTGCTGAATATTGCAAATGATGCTGGACTTGGTCCATGCAGTGATTAGTTTTGCTGAACTGTTTTTTTCTTGTTCTTTTTTTTCCTTTGTTATAAGGGATGACTCACTGGATGGCATAGGGGAAGGGATACATTGGGAAAATTAGGTGATGGAAAACCAAAATCTATCAACATAAATTTTATTTAAATTGTTTCATTTAAATAGTCTTGTGGGCAGGGAGGTCAACCATGAAATAGGAAAAAGGTAAATTTGGGTCACTACTTTACATAGAAATCTTTGGAAACTTAGGATGTCTGTTATCCAGAGAGATGAACAGGCTGAAAGCAAAAAGTGCAGGCTTGGGAACATTTTCTTTGTGAACTGAAAGTCTGATTACTAGAACTAGGTCAGGGTAATAGGGGCTGTACCACCAGGGCCCTGAATGTAGAGGGGGCTGATGGTCCTTATAGTCCTTTGGCAGTGTAGAAAGAGCAGATCATAATTTAGGAAGAATAATTAAATGAAATATGCAGTTATCAGATGGGGGACTGGGGTAAACATCCTCCCCGCCTTTCCCTGTTCCTTCAGTTTAAAGTATCCTTCATGCCACTTGTGTTAAGTATGGTTTGTGGTATCTGCCTCACAAGCAAAAATCCCTCAGTGTAGTTCTGAGACCAGATCTTCTCACAGAGAGAAAGCAACCTTTGACAGAAGGGTTTTCAAAATCGAAAACACAAATATACACACCACCCAGCTCATAAATGTTTTCTCCTTGAGATGAAGACCAGTTTTTCTCATGGACAGATTATTTCAATAAAGTTTCTATTGCAAGAAGAAACTTTGAGATTTCTTTTTTAAATGAAAGCATAAATACAGACAGCCTCATGAACTCTTGGCTTGTGGACAGTTATCCTTACTGATGGCCACTGCCCCCCTGCTGCTTTCTGCCTGAGCTATGCCATCTGTTGGAATCTCCCACTTCCTGAGCTATCCCTTGGGTTGACCCAGTTTTCTTCTTGCCTTTGCTGTGGGGGCCATGCTAACCCCTGCACAGCCCCACTCTGTCTTCTCATTGGTAGACCATTCTAATCAACACCTAAGACCTTCTGTTTCTAGTCCCCTCTCTAGGACTTGCAGACAAAGTGATTAGGGTTCCCAGGGGTTAAAGGCTCAGATGTTATAGCAGAGTTCTGTACTTGGGACTCCTATTTCAGAAATTGATTTTTTTTTTTTTGCTTTTACATTTTCTAGATTTCTCCTTGTTTCTCTCTCCCTCAGCTGCCACTCCTGCTAGAGAACCATCCCTTATAACAAATTATTTTTGTAAAAGAAAAAATGAGAGGAAGGAGAGAAATGAATATTTAGCACAAATATATCAAACAATTTTTAAAAGCACTGACATTATATATAGTGTTCTACAGCCATGGACCACCCCCTTTCCTTCTCCCTCCCCACTTTCCTGCAACACACAGATACCTTTACAAAGAGATTGTGGAAAGAGTCTTCTCATATCTCTTCTCTGAGACCAAAATTATTCTTTACAATTTGACAGTATTCAATTTCAAGCATTTTATCTCGATGGTTCTTTCCATTTTCATCACTGTAATCCTTCGTATTTTCTTCCTGCGTCTATTTACTTCATGTAAGTCTCTTCATGTTTCTCTGCATTGGTCATTAGGACTACAAGCTATACTGTTTTTAATCGTTATGAATTTAAAAAGACATTGTGGGGTGGTCTGGAAAATAATCACCATTTATACCATTGATTCTATAGGAAAATGCTTGTTAAGTACTAGCCAATTTAACACCCGGACTTCTGGAGGATAGCCCATTTTTAAGCCAGAAACTGTCTGTAACTTTAAAAAAAAAAAGTTTTAGACACGTTATTTGATGAAAAGATGTATCATTTGTTGATAATAAGAGACTTGGGATGTTATATTTTATAATAACAATAGTTAGCATTTATATAATGCTTTTACGTTTGAAAAGCCCTTTAAATGTGATTTCATTTGCACTCTAAAATGTACGGATTGGCCTGGAAGCTTAGCCCTTACACATCTTAATTGAGTATTACCTCTATGTGAAACAAAGCAGAGTATCATGATTCTGCTTTCCCTCACACCCGAGGAAGTGCCCTGGAAAGCCAAGGGCAAGAGACAGCTGCCCTGTATTCCTTAGACTTGTAGGAGGTGATAAGAGCTTATATTAGGGCTAATATTGACCATTTCTGAAGATGGAACCTAGCCTAAATAGTACCATTAGTAAAGACTGAGTAGCATGCTGGGTAGATCCTGTGTCTGACACTATGTATGTTTTAACAGTGCTTTATTTTACATATACAACCCAGGACCCAGGACCCAAGCCCTAGGTTTACATGAACTGGGTTAAATATTGGATTATCTACAAAATCACATATCAGGACCATTTTGCTCCCCACTCAGAATTGCCCCTGGGAAATTTCACAATGAAGCCTGTATGTAGCTTGTATGTAGTGTCTAGGCACACAGACAGAGGTAAAAAAATATGTAAGAGGGGCGGCTAGGTAGTGCAGTGAACAGAGCACCGGCCCTGGAGTAAGGAGGACCTGAGTTCAAATCTAGCCTCAGACACTTAACACAAAAACTAGCTGTGTGACCTTGGGCAAGACCTTAACCCCAATTGCCCTCCCCCACAAAAAATATACAAGAACTTAAGGAAGCATTTACTGTATTAGGTAGAGAATAGCCATTATTTCATCCCTACAAAATTATAGAAAATGTTTACAGGATACATAGCAGCCCCTAAATAATTAATTCAATTTCTACCTTTCTCCAGAAAGTCTTACCTTTCTTTGGGCCCTGTGTGGTCCCTTAGGCTCACAGCATCACCCTGTGGATGGGACTTCCCCAAAGGAAAAACACACTTGGGATTAGTAAAGAGGCTGTCTTATTCCCTTTATGTCCGTGTGTGTGTTTGAGTATGTGTGTGTGTGTGTGTGTGTGTGTGTGTGTGTGTGTGTGTGTATCTATGTATATCCATCTTTAAACTCATAATAACAGGGGAAGGGAACAAGACACGTATTAAATACCTACTATGTGTCAAGCAGTGTGCTAAGCACTTTACAAATATTATTTTGTTTTATCCTGGGATGATTCAGGTCTTCTGCTCCTCAGTGTCCTGGATTTTGTCCCTTGCTATTCCTCCAACTGCAAGGGGTAGGGATACATGCATGATCCTCTTCTCACAAAGAACCTAGAAATGTCCAGAAAACCCCTCTTTAAGAGGCAGACTCCTAGTATTTTTTAACTTGGGTTTGCTGAAGAGGTGACCCTGAAGTTGCTTCTGCCTAGAAACTTCCTTTTCTCTGGTGGACAGAATTGTGGAATTCTTCTCTCTTCACAAGGCTAGAAGGACCTCAATATTGTCAAGGAAACCTCTTCCCTCATCTAGGAAGCTTGGGTTCAGGATCTTAGGTGTCTAGGAATACTCTTTTTGGTGCCACGGGGTGAGAGCATAGGCAACAATGGCATGCTTCTACCCTAAGACCACCATTAGTGGCTCTTGAGGAGTGCACAGAATTCTGCATATGCATAGGTTTTCCTCCAATCCTACCCTGAGACCCAAGTCTTTTCTTAGTTCTGCTGCTCTCTGTTCTGATCTTGCCGATCAGGAATGACTATGCAACTGATTTTTTTTAAGGCCCAGCACAAATGAGTAACTTTTCACAACAGTCCTCAGGCTAACCAATTCAGCCTCATCCATAACATCCTCAGCTGAATAATGCATTCTTGACCAGTGTTTATCATTCTTCCTCAATGATGCATGAATGAATTTACCAGTGGGCATGTAAACACTATTTATTGGAAGCTACAAAGTCACCCAAGTGGTAAACCATTCTGTGAACTCATCAAGTTGATCAGCACTCTCTGTGTTAACATACTTTTGCCTGCTTAATCACATCATAAAGATTCTTGGTGTTAAGATTCTTGGCTCAGGTTGGATTTCTTGACTGGTTCCACAGTTACCCTCCACATCCTCTATCTCCCAAATATGTCCTTTTCACAGAAACCTTGTAGGTGTCACTGAAACTGAAGAGCACATACAAATATCTCCAAGCAGTCATCTTTAATTTTGAATGATTGCTACACTTGATGCCTCTCCTCATTTAAATAGGAAAGTCAAATTGGCTTAAAAGCCTGTCATATTACACAATTCAAGAGGAACCTGTGAAGAAAATGTACTCTGATATTCTTGGAAGGAAGAAAAATATTGTGACAACTCCCTACGGATTATTTTTCTATATAACTTGGAAATCATAGAGAAAAGATTAGAAGAAATTGCAAAGATTATGACATTTTAGGGAAGGCTATGGGATTTTAGAGTTAGACGGGGTCACAGAAGTCATTTGTTCCAATTACCTCCAAACTTCCTCAGCTACTAGCTCTTTTCAGAGTTTCAGAAGAAACTCCTTTCTCCGTTTCAGAGAAGGGAATAATTACTTCCAATTTGACTTCATGGAAGAGGGGAGCTGAACTCTGAAGGATGTTTAGAATTTAATTATGTAAAAAAGGGGAAGAATTGGAATTATAGGTGGAGAGAATAGCGTTGATAAAGGAAAAAGAATGGGGAACATGATAAGTATGTTTTGGGAGATGGCAAGTAGGTCAGTTGGCTTGAGCAGAGCATTCATATAGAGCAGTGGTTCTCAACCTTCCTAACGCCACAACCCTTTAATACTGGTATGAAGGTGTATCTGCATGTGGGTGGACCTGCCTGGAGACAGATAAAGGAGAGGTGTCTTTCCTGTGTGCTTTCCGATGGTCTTAGAGGACCCCTGTGACCTTTCTGAAAGGGTCATTCAACCCCCAAAGGGGTCGCAACCCACAGGTTGAGAACCGCTGATAAAGAGGAACAGTGGGAGATAAGCCTAGAAATGCTGGGGTATGAATTGTAGGGGTCTCAGAGGCTAATCTAAGGACTTGAGACTAAGTTATAAGCAAAGAAGATATGAAGTTAAACCCAAATGAGAGAAATAAATTATGTGAGGACATGAATATCTGCTTGCCCCTCTTCTATTATTATCAGCATCATTTCCCTTTGTTATTATCTCACACCGAGAAATTTTATTTGTCATAGAATCTTACCAGCTTGGAGATCTTTTCATGCTTATGGAGTTAGCTTTTCCCAAGAGAAACCCTTGGGTTGTTTAACCTAGAAGAGAGTCATAGGGGGGACATGATAGATATATTTGAGTGTTTAAAAGGGGGTCATGAGGAAGGGAGTTAGCCTTGTTTTACTTGATCTCAGAGGGCCAAACTGGGGTTGGAGGTAAAAATTTCAGAGAGGTGGATTTTGGCTTGATATAAGAAAAAAAATATCTGAGGCACTAGAACTGTCCAAAATGAGAGTGGCCCAACTCCGGAGGTGGTGGGTTCCCTCTCACTGGCCATCTTCAAAGAGGGATTGGCTAAAAATTGGTTGATGATATGGAAAATTTTCTTTAGCAGGTATGGCCTAGATGGCCTCTGAGGATCATTCCAATTTAGACCCAGTGATTCCAAGGATTCTTGATCTAATTGGCAAATGTATATAAACAATAAACACATGAATTAGCATCAGGAGTGGAAAGAATACATAAAATAATTTGGTTGCAAGAAAAGAAAAAAGAAAATGATGAAGACTTTTAAAATCTAAATTTCCTGATTGGCTGGTTGTCTTAGAATTGAAAGATTACTTCTTGAAATTGGGTGGAAATGACAGTGTATTTACACATCCCTTTCTTTGTATCTTACTGGTCCATTGCAGATGCCCACAGTCCATTCTATACACCATATTGCCAGAGTCATCTTCCTGAGCAATGCTTTCATCATATTATCTCCTTTCTCTAAAACCTTCAGTGGGTCCCCATTGTCTACAAAATAAAACCCAAACTTATCCTGCCATTCTAAGCTGGGCCCTACCAATCTTCATTGCCCTCCCCAAAATTCCACCTCACACCCCAAGTCCAAACCTCGTCCAGTTCCCTCAACACTTGTAAATATCAGGAATCTCAATCATCACAAATATTCAGCAAAAACCCTGCATACAATGGGTTATTGAAAAATTCTGGCATATTATTTATTTATGGGTCTTTCTCAAAATACTTCCTTTTATAAAATATGCAAGAGAGAATGGTACATATTAGGATAATTTTCCTTACATTATGAGAGGCAGTACAAACAAATGGGCCTTACAGCCCATATCATTTGCCAGGTACCACATGATTCAGCTCTGATTGCGATATTGTATGGATAGTTTATCTACTCACAGGGAAAAAAATATTTAGTTCAAGAAATACAGAAGTCTTCTTTTTTTTTTAATCTCCAAAATGTCTGAAGAAATGAATGGGCCTAATATAACCATCTTCAGAATATATTTCATGTCATTTAAATCTTAGCTGTCCTGGACTGTTAAAAACGTGACTCTATTACAGTGTCAAACACAGTGGGAGGTACAGGATATATCTCATCTAACTTGACCCGGGGCAGTAGAATTGGTCTCTAACCATGTTATTCATTTACATTCCCTCTCCATAAAAAGCACGACCCCACTGGGCAGATAATCAATTAAAACTGTGCATACGCTCTGATTTAGCAATACCCCTTCTAGAGCTATATCCCAAAGACATCCAAAAAAAAAGAGGAAAAGGACCTATTTGTACAAAAATAGTTATAACAAAGTTTTTTTTTTGTGGTGGCTAAGAATTGGAGATCAAAGGGATACCTATCAGCTGGGGAATGGCTAAATAAGCTGTAGTATATGATTGTAATGGAATATTATTATGCTGTAAGAAATGAAAAGCAGGATGATTTCAGAAAAACCTGGAAAGACTTACATGAACTGATGCAAAGTGAAGTAAACAGAACCAGGAGAACATTGTACACAGTAATAGTGATCATTGTGTGATGACCACCTTTGATAGACTTAGCTATTCTCAGCAATACAATAATCCAAGATAATCCCAAAGGACTGATGATGAAACATATTATCCATCTCCAGAGAAAGAACTGATATTGTTTGAATACAGACTGAAACATGCTATTTATCATTTTTTTTCTCTTTTTTCTTTTGTTCAAGTCTTCGTGTACAAAATGACTAATATAGAAATGTTTCACATAATTCTACATGTATAGCTAATTGCTTACCATCTCAGGGAAGAGAGAGAGGACGGAGGAAGAGAGGGGTAGAATTTGGAACCCAAAACTTAAAATAAAAATATTAAAAATTGAAAAAAATAGATTTTATTGATTTTGCTTTTTAGATTTCCTTCTGTATCCCCTCTCCTCTTCCTCACAGAGAGCTATCCTTTAAAACAAAGAATTTTAAAAAAGAAAGATAAAAGGAGAAAAAACATTAAAGTCAACCAGTACATAAAAGAAATCTGATGTTACATGAATGTTACATGAATGTTCCATTCCTGTGGACTTCTCTACCACCCCCACTTCAGCCTTTCACACATGACTCTGCAAATAATCAAGGAGAAATATTCTAATATATCTTCTTTGAGGTCACGCTCATTTCTTAAATTCCACAAAACAGTTTATTCTATTTTGTGTGTTATCTTTTCTATTTACAATGTTGCAGTTTTTTAATAGATTGTTTTCCTGGTCTTGATTATCTCACCTTGCATCAGTTCAGATAAATCTTCCCATATTTCAAGTATTTATCATGTTCTTCATTCCTTATGGTCCAGTAACATTCCATTCCATTTATGTATCAGAACTTGCTTATCCATTCCCCACTTGCTGGGAATCTACTTTCTTCCCAGTTCTTTGCTAGAGGAAAGATGTCACACTTTTTTTTTTAAGACTTGTCTAAGATTTGTCTTTTTTTTTGCTGCTGTTTGCAGAATTCTCTGGGATTTTTAGTTTATCAGCTCCTGGTGCTTTTGTTATTGGAGCTTTTGTTACCCAGATTCTATGGCAGCTGTGGCCTTAGAGAAGAATAGTTTCACCCTGGTGTCAGAGCCCTCCCACATCATCCTCCACATGAGGAAAACATCTTCCTATCTTCAAGATGTGACCTTTTGCTTCCTTTGTTAAGGTAGCAACAAACTCTTACATGCTCCCAGTAACAACAGCTGCATTTCTTGGTCATCATTGAGTTTCCAAAAGCTGCTGCTGACTCCTAGAAGAATGATTCCTGGTACAGATTTCAATTGTCATTCAGAACCCTCTGGTATTTTGGTCTTTTGACTCTTTACTTAGTTTTTTGACTCTTTGCCCTATTTAATTTAGATCAGTTTTAACTTCTTTTGGTGACAAACTGTCTCTCATGTGTCAGCCCATACATATTCTGCTCCCTTTACTTAATCACTAGTAAAGGACTTTATTAATTTGTATAATTTTGTTCACATAACAATAATTACCCAGTAAGTTCTCTATCTTCCTGCCATCTGATCTTAATTTCATTTGTGTGCATTTGAGGGTTTGCTCTGAGACACTGTGTGCCTTTCTTTCCTTTTCATTTTAACCCTTTCTATTACTTTTTAAAATGTTATTTAAAAATCATTAATTGATACCTTTTTGAAAAATGCCACAGTTTTTTCTAGATATGATACATCCTACCCCAATCCCTGAGAATTTTCCTTTGTAATATAGAAAAAGCATAACCAGCCAACACAGTGACTGTGTCTGATATCATATGCAACATTTTACATCTGTAGTTTCCCTTCTCCAAGCAAACCCTGCCCTTGCTTCTTGAAATGACTTTGGCGATGTATACTGCATGAGTTCTTAATTACGAAGGCCTTTTGCAGTCCCTAGGGGAGCTCAGCTTCTCTGTCATCCTTGCTTTAATAAGTTCAGATGATCTTGCTTCCTTCTGCCCACCCCATTCCAATTCGGAGCATCTGTTGGAAACCTACAAATCCCAATAAGGGGCAAACCTTGACAACATACTAAGGCACATGCATCTTTGTTAGCCTTTTCCCTTGCTGTGTCAAAATGCCATAAAACTTAGAATTATGATCTAATTTCCAATATCATATTGGCATTCCTTCTATAACACTGTTGTTTGATTGTTTTGTTTATGTCTGACTCTTCATTACCCCATTTGGGGTTTTCTAGGCAAAGACACTGTAGTGGTTTGCCATATCCTTTTCCAGCTCATTTTACAGATGAGGAAACTGAGGCAAACAAGGTTAAGTGACTTACCTAGGGCAACATAGCTAGTAAGTGTCTGAGGCTGGATTTGAACTCAGGAAGACAATTATTCCTAACTCCAGGCCTGGTACTCTAATCATTGTGCCACCTTACCACCCTAATACAACATAGTTCATAGGATTTAAGATTTGATGGGACTTTAGAGATCAAATGAGATATCAGTACAAAGCTTATGTGTAAAGATCAGGGTATATATCAGATCAGTGACCACACCTCACCCTGAATCACATAACCTTGGAAGCACCAAAAACTTGCAGACCCTCCAGAAGTAGCTCTAAAAACAGCAGCATATAAAAATCTGAAGCTTGCAAAAGGGCTTCATCACCTCTAGATGAACAGAGCCCAACTTTAACATAAGTCCAAAGTCAAGAAATAGGATGGAAAAATGAGCAAAGAACAACAATAAGAAAAGATCTTGACCATAAAAAGCTGCTATGGTGGCAGGGAAAACTAAAATAAACTCAGAACATGACAACAATGTGGGAACAGCTACAACCAAAACCTCAAAAAATGCTAATTGGACATAAACTTGAAAACAATTCCTAAAAATGTCAAGGAAAGAGATAAGAATAGTAGAGAAAAAATTGGGAAAAGAAATGATAGTGATACAATAAAATTATGAAAGGAGAATGAACAACTTGGTAAAAGAGGCACAAAAATACTGAAGAAAATAGCACTTTAAAAAACAGAATTGGCCTAATGGTAAAAAAGGTCAAGAAATTCACTGAAGAAAAGAACTCCTTAAAAAGCAAATAAGTCAAATGGAAAAAGAGTTACAAAAACTCACCAAAGAAAATCATTATTCCTTAAAAATTAGAATTGGGCAAGTGAAAGCTAATGATTCCATGAGGTGTCAAAAAATTTAAAGAAAGTTGGAAGAATGAAAAAAATTGAAGAAAATGTGAAATATCTAATTGGAAAAACAACTGACCTGGAAAATAGGTTGTGGAGAGATAATTTAAGAATTATTGGACTACCTGAAAGCCATGATCAAAAAAAGAGCCTAGATGTCATATTTCAAGAAATTAAATAAAACCACCTTGATATTT
Organism: Pseudochirops corinnae; assembly: GCA_028646515.1. Taxonomy (NCBI): domain Eukaryota; kingdom Metazoa; phylum Chordata; class Mammalia; order Diprotodontia; family Pseudocheiridae; genus Pseudochirops; species Pseudochirops corinnae. The sequence continues at coordinate 520,343,576 of CM053585.1, forward strand.
TAGATTCAGTGGGTAAAATAGTAATTGAAAGAATCCACTGATCATTTCCTGAAAGAGATCCCAAAATGAAAACCTTCAGAAATATTATAGCCAAATTCCAGAGCTCCTAGGTCAAGGAGAAAGTAATACAAGCAGCTAGAAAGAAACAATTCAAAAAGCATAGAGCCACAGACAGGATCACACAAGACATAGCAGCTTCCATGTTAAAGGAATGAAAGGCTTGGAATAGGATATTCCAGAAGGCAAAGGAATTAGAATTAAAACCAAGAATAACCTACCTAGCTTTAGAGGGGAAAATGGATATTTAATGAAGTAGAGAACTTTCAAGCATTCCCAATGAAAAGATCAGAGCTGAATAGAAAATTTAAAATTCAAACACGAGACTCAAGAGAAACATAAAAAGACAAATATGAAGGAGCAATCATAAAAGACTAAATAAAGTTAAACTGTTTATATTTCTATCTGGAAAGATGATACATGTCACTCTTAAGAACTTTATCATTCTTAGGGTAGTTACGAGTCTACACAGACAGGGCATGAGTGTGAGTCAATTATGTTGAGATGATCTCCAAAAAAAATGAAGGTGTGAGAAAGAAGGATGCACTAGGGAAAGGAAAGGTAGAATGGGAAAAATTTTGTCACATAAAAGGGCTACACAAGGAAGAGCTTCTACAGCAGAGGAAGAAATGGGAGGTACTTGAACTTCACTCTCATTGGATTTGGCTCAAAGAGGGAAGAATTTGCCCAAATGGGAAATGGGAGTAGAAGAGGATAAGAGATATGGGAAAAACATGAGGGAAATGACAAAAGCAAGGTCAGGTTAATAGATGCACTTGTCAAAAGCAAAACAGATTTTTTTGGAGGAACAGTATAAAAAGATAAGAGAAAAGGATAAGCAAAAGAAAATAGGGCAGAGGGAAATACATAGAGTTATTTATAAAATGGAAGCAGATAGCAGAATGAATTAGAAATCAGAATCCAACAACTTGTGGTCTATAAGAACCATTATTAAAACAGAAAGACATACAAAGAGTTAAAATAAAGGGATGGATTAGAATCTATTATGCTTTGGCTGAAGTAACAAAAAAAGGGGAAAGATAGTATTCATGATCTCAGACAAAGCAAAAGCAAAAATAGACCTAATTAAAAGAGATGATCGGGAAAATTACATTTTGATAAATGGTTCCACAGACAATGAAATACTATCAAAACATTTTACTGTAAGCTTCTCAGATAAAGACCTTATTTCTTAAGTATATAGGGAACTGAGTCAAATTTATAAAAATAAGAGCCATTCCCCAGTTGATGAATGGTCAAAGGATATGAGTAAACAGTTTTCAGAAGAAGGAATCAAAGCTATCTGTAATCATGCTCTAAATCATTATTGATTAGAGAAATGTAAATTAAAACAATTCAGAAGTACCACTTCACACTTGTTAGAAATGACAAATGCTAGAATGATGACGGCAAATAGGTACACAAATGCATTGTTGGTGGAGTTGTTGTGGAGTGGGTTCAACCACTCTGTAGAATAATTTGGATCTATGCCAAAAGGTCTATAAAACTGTCTATCCCCTGTGACCTGGAAATATCACTACTATATCTATACTCTGAGATCAAAGAAAAAGGAGAAGTACCTATATGTACAAAAATATTTATAGATGATATTTTTGGGTATTGGGTACTGAGGGGATCATCAGTTGGTCAATAGCTAACCAAGTTGTGGCATATGATTGTGATAGAGTGCTCTAAGAAATGATGAGGGGGTGGTTTCAGAAAAAATCATGAGAAGTCCTATATGAACTGATGCAGTAGAGTGGGAAGAATGAAGAGATCATTGTGCACAGTAACAGCAATATTGTGATGATAATCAGCTGTGAAAGAATGGTCTACTCTGACCAATATAGTGATCCAAGACAATCCCAAAGGACTCATGATGAAAAAAAGTGATTTATCTCCAAAGAGAGAACAGATGAACTCTTGAGTGTAAATTGAAGTATAATTTTCTTGCTTTATTTTTTATGATATGGCTAATATGGAAATGTTTTGCAGGATTTCACATCTATAATCGATACATTGTTTGCCTTCTCAGTGGATGTGGGAGGGAGAGAAACTGAACTCAAAACTTTTAAAAGGAAAGAATGTTAAAAATTTTTTTTAAGTTGAGGCTTTCCACAGAGAATTCCCTCATCATATAACTACTCCATTTTATCTTACAACTTTTTCACATGATGCCCAAACTTTAATTCCTTTCCTCCAGTCTCTAATGAAGTTAGCCCTTTTCTTGTAAGGATCCACTCCTCTATATGTAGTTTTGATTCTGTTCTCTCCCATCTTCTCCATCAGGTTGCCTCCATGGTTGTCACCCCCTCCCCTCTGTGCCCAACCTCTCCCTATCTATTGCTCTTTGATTGCTGCCCACAAACATGTCCCAGTATCCCCCGTCCTTAAACAACCCTCAATAGTTCCTACCATGCTCCTTATTGCCTTGTATCTCTATCTCTCTCAGCCAAACTCCTTGAAAAAGTCTACACTTGTTGCCTCCACTTCTTTCCCTGCTTAGCCATTTGTAGTCTGGTTTACTCAACTGAAGCTTCCCTTTCCAAAGCTACCAGTGATTTCTAAATTGCTAAATCTAATGGCCTCTTCTCATTCCTCAATTCTTTGACTACTTTGCAGCATTTGCAATGGTTGACCACCATCTCCTTCTATGTAATATCTCTTCTCTGAGTTTTGGGGATACTGCCTTCTACTCCCCATGTTATCACTACTTCTCAGTCTTCCTTTGATAGAGCTTCATACATGTCATGAGCATTATCTGTGGATATAGCTGAGACTCAAACCCAGCACTCCTTTCCACATACCACATTGCCCTTCAAATGGGTGATAGAAGGATTAATTCATCCAGATGGGGAAAAAAAAACACTAGGTTGGCAGAACCATTGCTTTTCAGTTAGTGAATAATCCACAGAATTTCAGAGCCACCAAAAATTCAGCAGTGTTAAGATGTGGCAATTAAATTCAGCTTCACAATGCTGTTGTTTACTTTGTTACAGGATGAGAGCAAACATAGCTCATAGGACACTTGGAACATCTGGTTTTGTGGATGTCCCTTTTTAAATGCTGCCAATTTTATTTTCTGCCTTCTGACTTATTAAAATCAGCTCTGTTAGCTACTTGGACATTTTTATGATGTTCTCCTAGTCTTTAAGGGGCCAGTCTTTCATTCTATGATTCTCTTTTGTTTTATTCTCTCTTGGCTACTTAACCACTGGTAATACTGGGCTAATGTCAGAGCACTGTAAATTTTAGCCCCAGGAATTCAGGAACAGTTTGGATTTTATAGACCTGACGGTTTAGTAATGACCAGATCCAGTGGTGGGAGTGCTTATTATGTTTATCTTTCTCCTTGGAACACATCCCCAGTGGCAGATGTTATTGTCCTTAGACTTGATGAGGCCCCAAGAAAAATATTCAGGCATTGCAAGCGTGATTTATGGGAAACTATTAAAGGGTCCAAATGTCTAAAGTTTGTCTAAATGATGACTTAGGGGAAAGAAGCTGGGAATGTCATTACTTCAGGGATGTATATGATGGATAGGAACCTGGAAAAGAAAAATTGCTTGATACAAAGAGAAAGAACTAGGGAAATATGTGCTGAGAAAGAGTGTATTTCAAGCAGAGCTATGATAGCAGTTTGGAATTATGGAAGTTGTTAAGTTGTTCCTGTCTTTTTGCACAGAGATCCCACTGCTCTGATTATATCTCAAGGAGCTTATTGATAACAAGAAAAGGGCCATATGTACAACAGTGTTCCTAGCATTATTTGTGATGACAAGAAAAGTGGAAGCCAAATATGTACCAGAGACTGAGGGTTTAGCTGAACAAATTATGGTATAGAAATGTAATGGGTTATTACTTCAGTGGAAGGTATGATACATGTGAAGAAGTCAAAGAAATATGGGAAAACTCATATGAAGCAATACAGAGTGAAGAAAGCATGGTCCAGGGCATGATATACAGAATGATTATAGCACTGCTAATAATGAAGAGGCAACTAACCAGACTAATGCTTGTGGTCAGCATTAGTAGCATTCTGCCAAAGGTAAAGAACCTAGTGTTTTTTTGGTTAATAATCCACACTAAAAACCCATCACCCCACTCTGGGCAATGCATTTTGTCTGAGTGTCTTTTAGAAAGCTAAAACAAATTGTGTCAATGAATTGAAAAATAAGCATAATTTGAGAGAGATGAGAGGAAGGGGCAAGTGAGGGGGGAATGAGGGCATATTTGGATGCAAAATTCATAGTATCTTTGGTTTGCTTCTTAGATATCATGGGTACAAGAAAGTTTTTCAGCTCTATTGTATAGAATCTATACTAACTACAATATTTCAAGATCTAGAATGGTATGGTTGGAGAAGTGCCCAATGAACGATAGATACCCAAATAGGTCCCTTGTCTTGTCATGGCACCATTTAACCTTTTAAGATGTTCAGCTTTAAAGTCAAGAATCTGAGAACCTTGTCTCTAGAGGTATCTCTGTTAAAGTGCACCCAAGATCATGAAATCTTAGAATCAGAAGATGCTTCAAGGCTAGCCTTCTCATTTTAACAGATAAGAAAAATTGAGTGCAGAGAAGGGAGGTGACTTGCCCAAGGCAAACAGGGAGTTAATGGCAAAGCCAGAACTAGATCCCATATATCTGGATTCCTATTTCTCATTTCAATGTGCTGTCTATGCTACCAGGAAAATTTTACCAGCTTTGTAGGATAGGGCAGGTTTCTTAATTTCTCTGAGACTGCCTTATCAGTAAAACAGGGATGATAATATCTGTACTGCTGGTAAATGTCTGAAGCTGGATTTGAATTCAAACCTTGAGCAGTTACACAATAGCACTGCATTCAAGCTGGATTCTGGTCTCAAACACTTACTGGCTATGTGACCCTGGGCAAGCCACATAACCACTGTCTGCCTCAGTTTCCTCATCTGTAAAATAGGAATAGTATTAGCACCTACCTGCCATGGCTATTGTGAATATAAAAAGATAGGATACTTGTAAAGCACTTTGTCCACCTTTCATGGCTGTATGAGCTGTGTTTTGTTGATACCGTTGTGCCGTCAGTGGGGCAGACAAACAATTTATGGGCTGAGCTTAGCCGATGAACATGATATAATCCACCAAACCCCCAAATAATATCATAAACTCAACTGCAGTCACTATTTACATTAGCACTTTATAATTTCCAAAAACGTTCTCTTCCCATCATGCTCTCATATGTGAGCCACAGTGTTGAAGTATCTAAGAGTGGCATCCTTCTGATATTGACAGATAAAATAAATGAAGCAGAACTCTCAAGCATTCCTCTGTTGTACAAGGCCATGCCTGTCATTTAGTAAGTGAAAGGTTAGCCTTAGATTCCCCAAGTCCCATGAAGCCTTCATCAGTTACATCTTCCCTGGCACCTACGTGGATTGCTTCGTGCCACCAGGAGTTGGCAGGTGCAAGGTAGGACTGTGTTTGGCTAAGAGGGGTAGCCTCACACCTTGTCATACTTTCATCAGTGGTTGCCAGAGGGATCATGGTTTGATGCCTGAAGAAAACCTCAGCTCCACAGCTTGGACTCCTTTAGCCTGATAAATAGGATTTAGCTAAAAACGAAAATTCACATAGAATAATAATGTTTTAAAGAATCCCTCCTTTTCCCACTAAGGGAAGCAATATTTCTAACACTTCACATCTGTGCAATGCTTCCCGGCTTCCAAAGGGCTTTCCTTATAATAGCCTGTGAGGTAGACAGTGCCAACATTATCATCATTCCCGTTGAATTTTAGTTTTAATTTATGGAATAAAACAAACTTTCCATAAGATAGTATGCTAAAAAAAAAAAAAAAAGATGATTGCACGTGAAACTGCAAACCTGCTATGTACAATTTGCTATTCCTTTTAAATACACAACAAAGTTATCATCAAAATTTTTTTTGTTTTCCTCCCCAATCCTTCCCCCTGCCCCATTAGACACAAATATATTTGTGTGTGTGTTTGTGTGTGTGTACTTGTGTAAAAATTCTTCTATATACACTTCTCTTTATCAATTCTTCCTCTGAACGCAGAGAACATCTTTCTTCATATGTTCTTTATAGTTAATCTGTGTATTTATGTTATGGGAATCTAAAGATCTTCCCTGCCCCTAGGCCCTTTGCTAAAGTGGCTACGTGACTCTGAGGACCCTTAGATATTTGAAAGTATACTCTGTTCCCTAATAGGCTGAATGTGGTCATGTGGAGCCTGTGGCGCCAAGGCTTGTTTTCCAGGAATGCCCGTGCCTTGTAGCTTTGTGATTGGGCAGTGGGTCCAGAGGGCTGTGACATTCTCCAAGCCAGGAGAAGGCTATATATACGCCCTGATGTGAGGTTTTGGTTTGGGGCTCACTTTGAGAAGATTTGTGTGATTTGACCAGAAGTGACTCTGGGCAGCTGTTGAGCCCCCCGGCTGTGAAAAACCCAGATGGTGGTGCTTCCCTCTCTG
>CM053585.1:520350603-520366533 GCA_028646515.1 Pseudochirops corinnae
GAACTAGGTAAATGATATGTTTGATTAAAGTGAGATTGTTAACCCATTTTGAGTTGCTTTCCTTAGAAAAGCAGATCTAAGAACCTGTGCTAGTAGCCACCCTAGGTATGCTAGGGTGCTTGCTGTTACAATTTATAATACACAAAATAACTTGTTCACTCAAAGATGTCCTTCAAACAATGTTGCTGTTAGTGTATATAATGTTCTCTTGGTTCTGCTCATTTCACTCTTCATTATTTTGTGCAAGTCTTTGCCATGTTTTTTTAAAATCAATGAACTTATCATTTCTTATAGTACAATAGTATTTCATCACAATCATATACCATGACTTGTTCAGCCATTCCCCAATTGACGGGCATCCTTGAAATCTCCAGTTCTTTGACATCACAAAGCTGCTATAAACATTTTAAAATTATAGGGATTTTTTCTCCCTTTTTTCCCTGATCATCTCTGGCTGGATCAAAGGTTATAGGTAGTTTAATAACTCTTTGGCCTTAGTTACAGATTGCTCTCCAAAATGATAACTGAAGTTCTTAGAGGCTTGCTTAAGAGAATGACAAGACTCTTGGAGGGCTTGGGCTATTGAGTTCTGTGTTTGGGTCTCTCCCCACCCATCATCCCACATCCCCTGCTGTGGTCACATCACCCCCAATACCAGAAACATAGCAAGCACTCAATGAATTAAATGAACCCAAATGAGAAGATCCCTAAATGCCCACCTAGAACAAACACAAGGGAAACATCCAGGAAATAATCAGTGTAAGCATTTTAAACTTCTTCAGTAGAGTTCTCTTTTTAGCCAGAGAAATGACTGAGAGTTAGTCTAAGAAGGCCACTGAAAAATGGGAGCTTGTTTTTTTTTTTTCAAATAATTGTTTTATTCTTAACATTTTTGGCAGATAAAATGTGCATTTCCATACTGAGAGAGCAAAGGATTATGTTATTGCAAGTGTCTATTATGCACAGCTTACAAAGCAAGAGTTTCTACCAGTGAGGTCTCCAGACTTGTTTATACTCATTCATCCTAGGTCATTGGATGCTAAAGTCATACATTTAGAGCTTGAAGGAAATTAAAGGTCTTATATGCCCACCTAACAACTCTAACTTTACCAATGGGAAAACTGAGTGGTTAAATGACTTGTCCAGGGTCGCACAACTAATAGTTGTCTGAGGCTGGATTTGAATTTAACTCCTACTCTATCTACCATACCCCATCGAGTCCATAAAGTAAAGCAAGGGAACAGTCATAATTTTCAACTACTTAGCTTATCCCTTATTGATAGTATGAGATGGATGGCATCATATTTCTACTTTGCTGTCAGTTTTGTGAAGAAGAATCACCACTTAGGCAGGCACTCTCCATGTCTGATGTATCCATGACAGATGGCAGCAATTAATAAATGAATAAATTAATAAATGACCTACCTGATCAGGCTGTAGAGCAAGGTGGGACCATAAAGTAAGGAGGTGATTTATGGGATTCATCTCTACCTCTCTACACTGGACAAAAGAGTTTACTTGACTTTCGAAGGCTTTCACAAGCTGGCCCTCACCTTTCTAGAATTAGTGGTGTAAGCCCACTTTATTTCCTATGCTGTCTTGTTCAACCATCCTAGTATTCTTTCTCTTTCTTAGAGACAGGATCCCATCTCCCATCTGACATTGTCTCCATGTCTGGAACATGCTCCCTACTTGGCTCCAGTTAGGATCCCTAACTTACTTCAAAGCATCACTTTCATACCTGAGGTTTTCCTGATTTCCCTAGCTATGCTTACTGCCTCTCAAAATTACTTTTATTTTATATTTGTTATTTTTATAAATAATATTATATTTTTACATATATTATATTATATATTATCATATATAATATTATAGTAATATGTTATATTTTATAAATAAAATTATATTTATTTTACATTCATCTTGTACTTATAAGTATTCATGTTGATTTCATTGGTAGAATATAAGCTCCTTGAGGCTAGAGATTAATTTGTGAGAGCACTTGGCATATAGTAGGTGTCTAATAAATGTATATTGTTTGATTGATTGGTTGTGGCTACCCCATGGCTATGCTATTTGTACTGTGCCTTTTGAGACTGTAAGACCCTGTAAAAACTAGACGATACTTTATCTTTCAGGGGGCATGTCATCTTGGATGCTTCTATGGGCACCATATTTTTGCAATGGTTTGCTTATATAATTATACAGGTAGGAAACACAGAAATTATAAGACTAAGAACTGAAAGACACCTCAGAGGTGATCTAGGTGGAACTCTACATTTTAAAGATAAGTAGCCTGAGAGGCAGAGCAGTAAGGTAGCTCACCCAAGGTCATGCAGGTAATAAGCTAGAACAGGAACCCAGATGAACCGACGCCAAGCTCAGCATTCTTTCCCCTATATCACACAGTTACTCCAACAGCAAGTCTTCAAGGCCAACCCCATGTAGCCATTCAATTCTGTAGAAATAAATACAAAGAAAGCTTACCCTTTGTGATTTGAGAAAAGAGAAAGCATTTCCCCTCCTTGGGCACACCTGGCTTCCCATTCTTCGGGGTCCAATGATCCACTCTGTGGGGATAATTTAGATCTCTTTATTCTCTTCTTCCTTCTTTTCTGAGCTGCCTGGTTTTTGTACAGTAACCTCACTAGAAAGCTCACCAGACAGGAGTAAAGGAAGGAAGGAAAGGAGGCAGAAGGGAAACTTTAGCCAGTAAATATTCTCATTAACAGTTGTGATAGTGAGGTTGGCTGGGAGGGGAATGAGACTATTGGCTTAAAATAGCAGCACCCTTGGATTATCTGTGAAATTTCATTTGCCAGTATTTTATTTTTTTTCCTGTGCCTCTATTTATCCCAAATGATTGAGAGCATGGCCATTAGATTAGTTTTTTTCAGTTTCAGCTAAAATTCTGCCTAAACTTTGTAAAAGTCCACATGAGTAGCTGTAGATCGAGAAAAAGTTTGAAAGTGTAACAGACTTAAATCCCTGGATAACTGATCATTTTCAAAATCAGGAAGCCTCCCTGCAGAATTCAGTGTGGTGCTGCTAACATGTTGGGTTGTCAAGAAGAAAGCCCTGGATAAGTTGTGAGAACATACTCCCTAGTGAACACCTTGATGCTTTTATGTATGTGGGCTACATCTGGTGTGAGTTGTTTTGATCGCTATTTAATTCTCTTTCTTCTCCCCCACGCCACCCACCCCCTTCCCCAAACACCTGCCAAAGTTGTTGTTAGGAAAAGGGAGTGTTCTGTCGGACTCCTTAGTGAATTGTGAAATGGAACTCAGCCATGACTGGCTAGTAGTTGGAGACAGGAGAGCAGGGAAGCAGACGTGCAATGGAGAACTCCTACTCTTAGTCCCCATAAGAACAGAATTACATCCTTGGCATTTCTCCAAAAGGAAGGCAAGGGGCAGGAGGAAAAATTCATTCTGACTTTCCCAACATACTCTGGGATCTGTTTTCCTTTGTGATTACCCTTCAAAAATTACCTTAAATTGCTTTTTGTATATACTTAAATATGTGCATGTCTCCCTCAAATAAAATGTAAGCTCCTTGAAGGCGGAGATTGTCATGTACGTCTTAGTGTCCTTAGTGCCCAGAACAACAATGGCACATGGTTGGTTGTTGTCCTTTGTTCTCAAGAAGTACAAAAATAACATCACTATGTTTGGGTCGAGTTGTCTGACCAGACCAATACGAGCTAGGAAGGCTCTACCACAGGTCGGGCACCTATAGTCCAAATGAACATTTGAAGAGGAGATGTCTCTAAATTTGCACATCTCGCATTTCTTTTGAGCTACTGCAGTTCTCCTTTGCTCATTGAACACAGAGCATTCTTTGATACGGGCAGCCATGCTGGGCAGTCCTGTGCCAGTGTCTCCTGTGTTTCTCAATAGCTTCCAAAGTTCTTCAGAGAATCCTTAAGAGTATCTTTGTATTACTTCGTGACCTTCACGTGAGCACTTGCCTTGTGAGTTCTTTTAGGCAAACATAGATTTTGTTTATGTTTATATATTTATACATAGTAGATGCTTAAGGAAAGCTTGTTAATAGGTTGTTTCTTGAAAAAAAATTAATGTGTTGATTTTTATTTACATCTTTGACATGATTTTTAATCCTCCAGTCAAAAAATACTCTTCTTTGTAACAACAACAGCAAATTGTATAGTTAAGGAAAATAAACTACTCCCTCAGCCATATTTGACAATACATGCCTCATTCTATAGCCATAATCCACCACCTCTCTACTGAAAAGGTGGAAGGAATATTCTACTAGTCTTCTTCTTTACTTCTAATCTTCAAGATTGGTTGGGTTAACATTTCTATAAAATTTCTGAATAGAAAATGCCCTTAGGGATCATCTGCTCCAACCTTTGATGCTAGGAGGAAACAAGGTTGTTTTCACATATTAATATAAATGCATCAAATCATTTGCATTCAGTCACATTAATGCAAATGCATGAAAGTATTTGTACTCTGAAAAGTGTTTTGTTCTATATCTCTGGGCAAATGGGAGAGACGTGCCAAATGAAGGCATGGTTTCATGGATTTGGGACTGGTAGACCAAGAGAATGATCATGAATGCATTGTTATTAATTTAGAGAGCAATCTCTAGGGGAGTGTCTTAGGGATGTGTTCTTGGCCATTCACTGTTCAACATTTTTAACTTGTTAGGCATGAATGACGTGTTTATCAAAATGGCAGATGGCACCAAGCTACAAGAGGGAGCTGACACTTTAGTTGACTGGTAGGATTCACTGAGATTTCACCAGGCTAAACCAATGAAGCTGGGATTCAATGGGTAGAAATGGAAAGCTGCCTCTGCGGTCAAAAAACTGAACCACTCAAATACAGAGTTGAGGCAGTGTGGTTAGGTACAGTTTGTATGAAAACTATTTGGGAGTTTGAGTGAGCTGCTAGCTCCATGGGAATCTGTAGTGTTATATGATAGCCAAAAATTAAAAATAAACCAAACAAACAGATAAGCTAAAGAGCTCTTAAGCTCTGATAAGGAAGGTAGAGTGTTCAGAATATTGTGGGTAATTGTTTTATTATTCTCTGCTTTCCTGGTGAGGAACAGCATCTGGAGTGCTGTGTCCAGTCCTGGGTACCACATTGTAGGGAAGCTGTGAATGCACTGGAGTGTGTCAGAAGAGAGTGATCGGGATATCCGTCAGTAAGCATTCCTTAAACACCTGCTGGTTGACAGGTGCTAGAAGTGCCTAGGAATAAAAAGAAAGGCCAAAGGGAACGAGTCATGAGAAGCTGTGAAGAGCATAATAATTTACAATGACATAATAATGGCTAACTTGTGTAACACGTGATAACTATATACAGTGTCTACAGTGGCTGTCTCATCAACATGATTGTTAATTCCCCTAATATAGATTGCAAATAGCTTATTTATACAACACGTCAAGGCTTACCGTGCGCTTTATGCGTTGTCTCATTCGATCTTCACAGCAACCTTAGAAGGTAGATGCCGTTATCATCCCCGTTCTACAGATAAGGAAACTGAGGCTAAAAGAGATTAAGTGGACTTGACCCATATCACATACATACTGTGTCTTATACATGCCTACGTGTATGAACATTGTCTCACTTAAGACTGTATGCTCCTTGAGAGCAGGAACTGTTTAACTTTCTTTTTTTATTCTTAGATCCTAACACAGAGCTTGGCACGATGGGGTTTGTTGTTTAATTAGTTGGTAGAAGTCTTCTGGGCTTGGAAGAACCTGACAGAGCTTGGATAATGGGTATCAGAGAAGTCTTTTAGTAGAGAAATCCATCACACTCCACACCAAGGTAGCACAGCTACCAAATACCTGGAACAGTGCTGTACACTGTGTAAACACTTCATAAATACTTGACTGACTGACACAAGTTATGTCTATTCCATGAAGTGGCCCTAAAGGCTTAGAGCATCCTGTAATTGGAAACTACTTCTTTTTTTCTGTATTTGTACTGCATAGATTGCCTTTGACAAGTGGTCCTTGAATGTAGCCCAAGATCTCTGCTAGAGGTGACTTGGGAGTCCTTCCTTTTAGGCACCTTCTCAACTTCCTTTCTTTAAAAAAGAAAAAGGTAACATGCTAAACATTTCACAAAACTCAAAGTACTGTATAATGTGTTATTAAACTTTTTTTATTAAAATGATCAATTAAATTATTATTTTTATTCCCATAATTATTATTTATTATTTTCACAGGTTCCTCTTTCCCTTTGCTCATTCCTTTCTTCTGTGCTTTGCTTTTTCTTCTTCCCTTCTTTCCATGTGCTCATGTAGTTCTGTCTGAGTGTTTAAAATACAGGCAACTTTCAGATTCCTTGTTCACCCTTAAGCCCTTTTTGTAATCTTTTCCTTTTTTATAAAGTTCCCAAACTTGGCTGCAGTGATTAGGGCATGACAAACACAAAAAGGGACTGATTAGATGCTGGCACCTATCAAGGGATTAAAGGTATGTTGACAGAATCACATTATTCACCTTCTTTTCTTTCTAATTCATTTCAGATTTTTTTGCGGGTTAAAATTAGTTCCTGGCCAAGGCCTGGCAGAAGCCATCTAACTTGGCAAATAGAGGAAACAAACAGCTTAGAACTGCGTAACTTCTGGACGATGGTGAACCAATAACCTATGGACTTAATTCCGGAGTGTATTTCTGGTTTTAGTGGCTGTAGTACGTTTGTGCCAGGATCAGAGGAAAGCAAGCAGATAATTGGGTTAGAAGCAGGAAGAAAATTACGGGGAATCATCTTTCTGTGTGTGGATTCTTGGTCTGTTTATTTGGATGAACCATGCTCTGTGGCAGCAAAAATGATAAAGGCAGATTGTGGTACAGTGGATAGGAGGTCTGGAGGCAGGAAGAGCTGAGCTCAAACAATCCTATCTCAGCTAATGGTATGTGACCTTGGGCAAGTCACTTAACTTGCTGGGTTTCAGTATCCTAATCTGTAAAATGAGGAGGTTGTAATTGACTTTCCTTCTGTATCTAAATCAATGATCAAGAAACCTATGAAGAGACCAGCCAGAGGCCTGATACATGAAGATTTGTTGAATGAGTAAATAATGAAAGGTTCAAAAATACAGTTATTAGAAAATGGACAATTTTTTTAGAGCAAAAGCCTAAAGGTACTAAAAGGTTTCTGTATCTACAGTGTATATACAAAGTTATTCAGGGGCCTAAATGAGCAGCCATAGTCTTCCTACTGTGAAGCAGATGATGCTGAGCATGGAGGCCTGTGGTCTTCTGGGGTATGCTGGAACCAGCTCTAACCAGCTCGCTGGAACTGAATTGTCAGCGTGAGCATTTAAACTTTGGAAATCAGGGCTGGATTTGTTGTTTTGTGGATTGTCTAGACCTATAAGAAAACTAATAATGCAGATTAAACTTTAAAATGTGTGCATATTTTTTAGTGTACTGCCAAAGGAAAGAAATCCTATTTTGACATTAGAGCAAGTTTCCTCTCTGCCTGTCTGGTACTTTTGCTCTGACATATGCCATGCTGACTCACCTGACTTTGAAACTGTTGCCGCAAATCCTGTTCCCTGCCTCCATCTCTCAACTGTCTGCTTTTGTCCTGATTGCACTAGTAACAACTCTCTCTTCACTGCTACCTCTTGACACTCTTGGGTTCTTCTAAGACTCAGCATAAGAACTGAATGAAGATTTTCTTCCCCTTCTATTTCCCCCAGCCCCAGCCACTACTTTGTATATATTGCACATATATCCTTTATATACTTAACTATCAACACATTCTCTCCCTGATTAGAGCATAAGATCCTTGACGTCAGAAGCCATTGAATTTCTGTTTTCTTTCCACAATGCTTGACAATAGTAGATAGGTAAATGCTTGTTGATTGATTGATTGAAAGTGTTAGATGACCTTTAAGGCTCCTTCCAGCTCCCAGTCTATGACACTCTTACCATGAATTTATCTAAATAAAGGATTTTTAATTTGAAATCCATGAGCCCCACAGGGTTGGGTAGATTTCAAGGAGTATGGTGGATAGAAAACTGACCTTGGATTCATGCACCTCTCAGTTCAATCCCTGCCTCTGGGTGTATGACATGGGGCAAGTTGCCCCCAGTGGTTCAGGCTGCTCTCGAAGACCATGAGTCACATATGACCCACACCAGTAAAAAACCATAAGTCTCAACCAAAAGGGAAAAAGTGCTTAAGGCATTTTGCTAGGTGCTAGGGACACAAAGACACAAGCCAAATACTTTCTGCCCTTGTGGAACTTATTCAGATCCCATCTTATCCTAGATTTAGAGTATCTTGAGTGGTGGTTGTTTGTTTTTTGGAGGGGGAAGGCAAGGCAAATGGGGTTAAGTGACTTGCCCAAGGTCACACGGCTAGTAAATGTCAAGTGTCTGAGGTCAGATTTGAATTCAGGTTCTCCTGACTCCAGGCTCTATTCACTGTGCCACCTAGTTGCCCCAAGTACTGTTATCATATGGATATTTTTCAGTCTTGTCTGACTCTTCGTGACCCCATTTGGAATTTTCTTGGCAAATACTTGGGGGTTTTTCCATTTCCCTCTGCAGCTCGTTTTACAGATGAGGAAACTGAGACAAACAGGTTAAGTGACTTGGCCAGAGTTACACAGCTAGTAAGCGTCTGAGGCCACATTTTAATGCAGGAGTCTTCTTGACTCCATGCCTGGCACTGTATCCATTGTGCCACCTAACTGCCCCTTCTCTTGAGTGGTAGCATGTGGGATTTAGAGATGTGGAGGACACTGGGACAGGAATATGGTCCACTTGGTTCTTTATATTTAGAATTATAATTTATAGGACTATTAAGTGAGAATTTAGCTTACGCCCAATAGACCATAAGTAAATTGAGGTCATGTTATCCAATGCATTCATTCAAAAGATGAGGAGACTGAAGTCCAGGCATGTTAGGTGATTTACCCAGGGTCACACGTGACAGATGCAAGATGTGCTCCCAAGTCCCCTCTTCAAAGCCAATTCTTCCCCCACTATAGCTGCTGACTCTACAGTGAGGCTCATATTTCAGAGTGAAGAAGAATCTTAGTTATCAGATAGCCCAGGGGTTCTTAACCTGGGCTCCAGGAACTTGGTTTTTTCCTTTTAATATTTTGATAACTAGATTTCTTTATAACTTGCTTCCTTTGTAATCTTATGTGTTTTATGTATTTTAAACCATTATTCTGGAATGGGGTCTATAGGCTTCATCGGATACTCCCTAAAGGGATCCAAGAAGCCAACTGAGGTTAAGAACCTCTGGTAGCCCAGCCCCTGATTTTACAGGTGAGGAAACTGAGGCTCATAGAAATACAATGACATCCAAGATCACACAAACTAATGAAAAAAACCAAGACATAAGTCCCAGGTCTCCTAACTTTTATTCTCATGTCCTTTCCCCCAGAACTAGACCTCACTGACCACCCTATAAAATTGGGTGTGTGCATGGATGAAGTGGGAGATTTCAAAGGTGCTCAAGTGCCCAGAACTTGATGTGTCAGACAACTGTTTTCTTTCTGACCTTTCCTTTGGGTAGAGGAAGGGAATTACGATAGAAGGGTAAGAAGGAGGCTGGATGGATTGCTGGAACAGCAGCCATTTGAAGAGGAAAACAGCTTCAAGCCTTCACTGTCTTTTTTCTCCTCCATCAGTGTTCACAGACCCGTGGAGTGAAGAAGAGTTTAAAGCACAGTGGAACAGGCTGCTTGTGCATTTTTCAGAGCATCTGCATCTTATTTTAGAAGCATTTGAAGCACTAGGCCTCAGCTCTTGCTCAGCCAATTTGAAATGATTAAGGATTTTTTGCATTTCACGAGGACTTCAGTGTTTAGATGAGCCAGATAGGGCCTGGGTGCAAATCTTAGTATTTGGGAAGCACTGAAAATTGTTAATTTGCAGAGGAAGGAGCCAGGATGTCAAGCTCGTGATATCTCCCTTTGATTTTATAGGGGGTCTAAATTTAGATGCTTTCCTTGTAAACCTCTAACTCTCAGGCTTGGTCTTTTTTTTCTCTTCCTCTTTTAATTTTAATTTTATTTTTAACAGTATGGTGTGCTTGTTTTTAATTGCATCAGATTTGGTCTCCTGCCATGTTGGGAAGGAGAGGATACCTGCTGTACAAAAATTCAAACCACCACCTGTTTAACTGGGTAGCCCCATTCCAAGGGCATGGAAGGGAGGGCAGGGATGAGTTGTACTAGACAGAATAATGAGGGACAGTGAATGATGCCATTGGAGGAAGCTTCTTCAGTCTCATGATGACAATGAGTACATTTCCTACTTGGAGACACTTTCCTTATTTTCTCCAAATGCGGCTGCCACAAACTTAACAAAGCCTCCTGCCCTTTGATTCCTCTGATTTCAGTGTGTCTGTCTCCCTTGATTACCTTTCTTTTTGACCTCTTCCAGGCATCTTGAAATGTTTCTCTTGTGAGCTTCAGCACCCACTCTCCATCCCTACTGGGACTTTCCCAAGACTGTCAGTTTGACAGCCTGATTGAATCTTCCACTGAAGTCCGAAACCATTCCAGACACTAGGCAGGCAGATTCTAGGGTTCAAAACATTATCCTATGGGATTGTAAGTGGAGCTCTGCTTTGTGAACCATGATCAGTCATAACGTCTCCATTAAAACAGGACTGGGAGGGGCAGTATCATTTTGGGGGGAAGACCTTGGATTAGCTGCTGATGTCTTTGGTAATGCTTGGTATTTTGAGCAGGAAGTCTGCCTTGTTGTTCCCAATACCCTCTGAACTGTTCCTGACTTTCTTGAAGGCAATCATGGCATGTATGACTTCCGCTGTTGTCTTACTATAGGATTTTTGTTTGTTCTCTTGTTCTTCACAGACTAATGACCTGAATAGGATTTCCACAGGCATCTGTTCAATTCAACAAACATTTATTAAGGGCGTGTCAATCAGTATACTGAGAGAGGAGGGAACCACATGTATAAGTAAATACAAATTGTATGAAAATAACTTTCAGAGAGGAGGAAAAATTCTGAAGGAAGGGCAATTTGTTAATAATATAACAGGGATTCCAGAGGGCACAGTATAAGGGTAGGGGAGAATCTAAAAGGGCAGTGCAGGAAGGGGGCCAACATAGACGGGCATTTGAAAACTTTTAAAAATTTTTTTCACATTTAAAGAAATATATTTGAAAGATTGAGAAAAGACGTTAAAATTTCTCTTCCAACAAAGTATCTCCCATGTGTGTGTCAAAATTATTCAACATTCTTTGAAAGATACAATGATAAAGATAACCTTGTCTGATTAACTGATCCTCTGACCAGAGATACAACATGAGAATTAAATAATAATTATAACAATCACAATAAGCGATCACATAGCACTTTAGGTTTTGTGAAGTGCTTTACTAATTTTTTTCATTTTATCCTTACAAAAACCCTGGCAGTTAGATAGAAGATGCTGTTATTATCTCTACTTTATAGATGAGTAAATTGAGGAAGTCAAATTTTAAGTGACTTGCCGGAGTCACGTAGCTAATAAATCCCTGAGGCTCAGGGACTTCCTGACTGGATCCAATGCTCTATCTGCTGTGCTGCCTAGCTGCCAAAGGTAGCTTCACCAGAGGGTTGCACCATTATCGTGGAGGAAATTCAGTGCTGAGTACAAGCTAAAGAGATGAGATATTCTGGAGCCTTTCAGATAGTATTGTGTTGATTGTGTCAAGCCCCAGAACAATACAGAATCCCCTAAATGAGTTCTTTATTCACTTAAAAGAGTTGGACCTAACATTCTGCAATGGAAAAAAAAAAGTAGATGAAGAACATCTACCTCCTATCAATCAATATGCATTGGTTAAATGCCTACTGTGTGTCAGGTACTGTGCTAGAATTTTGTCTAACCAAGGGTTCTCAATTTGGTTTTGTTTTTTGTTCCACGAACCCATTTCAACAACAACAGCGACATCAACAACAACAAATGCATTGTGAGCCCCCAAGGTAATGTACTATGCTACTCATAACATTCTTTGTAATAATTTACTGCTTGAGGCACCATTAAAGAATGTTTGGCATAAACCACTTGAACCATCTTGAATGTTTAAGGAGTTGGCAAACCACTAAATATGTGGCATTGATCTAGACCATGATGTACAGCTAGTGGACAACTTATAGCACCCCATCAGTGTATATGTATCTTGAACAGACATTGTTAATGGATAGGAAGTTGGGTTCAGAAATGAATAAGGGGAGGAAGCAAAGTTAGATTGCCTCTAGGAAATTACAATGTTCCTTTAATGACTCTAAGATGTTCCTTGAAACAAAGGTCCATCTTTTAAAAATCAATATTCAACTCAACATTGTTTTATGGCTATGAATCATAGAACATTAGAGTTTCTGAAGGACTGAGGTTGAGGGTCACCAAGAGGGACAGAAGAAAGGCACATGTTAAGGATTATATAAGCTAACTGATGTAAAGGATTGAAAAAAGAAAATGGGTTGGTTATATGGTTAGAACAAGGGATTACTGATGAACAAATTGGGTGCTTGATTGGGATCCTTAAGATATGAAGAGAGCTCCAGGAAGCCCCCTTACATGTTGGTGGATTTGTCAGTAGTGGATTTATGGTTGAGGGGGAGAGGGGTGTGAGGGAGCATGGGAAAGAGTCCTACAGAATGTACAGGAAGGCCAGGTCATGATCCACATCTTCTGGGAAATACTATCATGGATGTGTTTACCACTCCATTGAATACTTGAAGTACATGATGGTTATTGAGGACTATCATATAGAAGAGGATTAGGTTGTTTTGTTTGAATTAAGAGAGACCAGCTAGACACAATGGGTGGAAGCATTCAACAGGTGCCTACTAAATGTCTGTTAAGTTAAAGTTCCAGGAAAACAGCTTGATATATGGTAAAATAAAAAAAAAACAAACCACATTCCTATTGGAGCCAACCAAAACTATAAGGGGCTGCTGTGGGAGGCAATAAGCTCCCCATTACTGAGGATCTTCAACTGGAGGCTGAATGACTGCTTATCCAGAATGTTTTAGAGATTATTCTTCTTTAGGTATAGTTTGGAATAGGTGTCCTCTAGGATCCCTTCCCACCCTGACATTCTGTGATTCCTACAATTCCCATGATTCCTCAATGGTTTGGAAGTTGATCCTGGTTTCTTGCTGGTGTTCTTATCAGGGAGTAGCTATGACCCCAAGAAAATTAGACTAACAGGGTCCCTCCCAACTCTAGAATTCTGAGATTATGTGGTTTAAATATCCAATTACTTGTGGGCTTACCACTGCCCCTCCCAACCTCACAGTTGTAGTATGTGGTCCCAACCTGTGAATTCATCATGATAGGGAATTTCCTCTCCCCTTTTCTCCCTCCCCTCTCCTCTTCCCCTCTTCTTTCTCTCTCCTTCCTCTCCTTTTCCCTCCCTTTATCTCCCTCTCTCTCCATTTCCGCCTCTCTCCCACTATTGCATAATTCTAATAGGATGGACAATTGAATACCAAGATACCTCCCTTTTGAGCTTTGTGTGTCTTCAGCTCAATACACTTAGCTCTTAAAAAGGTGTCTGAGAACTGCTTGTTAATCTAGAAAATTTTCCTTTTGCAAAAGACCATACATTTAGGGATCATGAAACACGCACAGATTAATTTCTTCCTGGTGTTTTTGTTGTTTCCATTTGCATTTTTGAATATTTCCTCCCAGGGAAGTAGGACTTTTGTGACTTGTGGTCTCAGTGGTATATTATGAAAAAAGCTAATTTCTCTTTTGGACTTTGTTTCCGAAGCTCACAGGATTTTTAATAGTAACAAATACAGCTTTGGGGAGATTTTTTAAAAAACAACAACAACCAAACAACACCTTTCTTTTGCATTATTAACCTGAGTTCACCACCTCCGTGAAGGGAAAACATTTGGATCCTTGAAATGATTGTGAGCACAAGTCTTTTTTTTAAAAAAATGTATTCATTTATTTATTTACTTTAAGTTACCAACATTCAGCTCTACAAGCTTTTGAGATCCAAATTTGCTCTCCCTCCATCTCCTCCCCCATCCTCCCCATGGTGGCTTGCAATCCAATATAGGTTCAACAAATACCTTCACATTAAACATTAGTCAAGGTGTAAAGAAGGATTATAACCAATGGAATGAACAATGAGAAAGAAGGAACAAAATAAAACACAAAAGAGAGGGAGCAAGTTTTAATATAGAAGCTGCTAGGTCCTGTGTGATCCTGACTGTAGTTCTGTGATATTTCAATTATTTCTTTCTGGCTGCTTACAGTATTTTCTCCTTGACCTGATAGTTCTGGAATTTGGCTACAATATTCCTTGGAATTTTCAGTTTGGGACCTCTTTCAGGAGGTGTTCAGGGAATTTTTTTGATAACTGTTTTACCTTCTGATTCTAGGACAGTGGCTCTCAACCTTCCTAATGCCATGACTCTTTAATACTCATATGTGGGCATATCTGCAAGTGGGCAGACCTGCCTGGAGACGGATAGAGGAGCAGTGTCTTGGTTCCTAAGACCATTGGAAATATGTTTTCCAATGGTCTTAGGTAACCCCTGTGACACCTGTGAAAGGGTCATTCGACCCCCAAGCGGGTCCCGACACACAGGTTGAGAACCACTGTTCTAGGACCTAAGGACAATTTTTCTTCATGATTCCTTGGAAGATGTTGTCCAGGTTCTTTTTTTCATCATGGCTTTCTGGTAGACCACTAATTCTTAGACGATTTCTCCTGGATCTATTTTCCAGGTCAATTGTTTTTTCAATGAGATATTTGACATTTTCTTCTATTTTTTCATTCTTTAGATTTTGTTTGACTGATTCTTGATGCCTCATAGAGTCATTAGTTTCAATTTGTCAGTCTAATTTTTAGCCAAATGTTTTCTTCAGTTAGTTTTTGAATCTCCTTTTTCATTTATTCATTTTTTACTTTTAAGGAGTTATTTTCTCCAGTTAGATTTTTGAACCTCCTTTCCCATTTGACAAATTTTACTTTTTAAGGAGCTGTTTTCCTCAGTGACATTTTTTTTCCATTTTACCAATTATATTTTAAAATAGTTGGTCTTGGGGGGGTGGAGCCAAGATGGCAGTGTAGCAGCAGCAACATATCGCAACTCTCACATAGCCACCCCAAAATACCCATAAAATAGGACTCTAAACCAATCCTAGAACTCCAAAACGCACACAAAGATACTTCCCACTAAAGTCAACTTGGCTACGAGGGACCATATCAGCACTGCGAAACCAGCCTGGCCTGAAGCTGCTGCTGAGCCCTGGGGGCGGCCAGATGAGAGGAGCGGTGAGCGGATTAGCGGCAGCTGCGAGCAGCATTGAGAACTAGGTCAGTGGGTCTTGCGAAGTTGGGAGGGGAGCAGTCTGGCCGAAAGGCCTCCAGAGCGGAAAAGCGAAAGGCAGAGGTTTTGCACCCACCTCTGCTGTTGCAGCTTCCCGCCCGTGGCCTGCAGACAGCAGGGGGAATAAGCGATTGTTCTGAGGCCAGTGCTCTTGCGTTGAGCGGCCTGGATCCGGATCGCCGTCTTGGGCCTGGGTCTTGGAGTCCTCATTATCCAGCAAGCCGGAAATAAGTAGGAGGGGTCCCAGCACCTTCCTCAGAGCTACGGCAGCCAGGAGGACCCCACCAATTTGGGACAGAGCTTTCCCTTCTGCAAGCAGAGCCCCATAGAGATTAAAAAAAAAATCATGGACTGACCAACCATGAGTAAGAATAAGCATAAGAAGCAAAGTAAGAACAGCACCCTAACCCTAGATTCCTTCTTTGAGGAAAAGAAGGATCATGGCAAAGAGAGGGAGGAGGAGAGTGCAGCCAGAGCTCCCACACCAGGGGCCTCCAATACACATGAAGAATGCCTTAAAGCTAGAAATGAGCTGAAGAAGGTTTTTGAAAATCAAATAAGGGAAGTGGAAGAAAAATTGGGAAGAGAAATAAGAATGT
>CM053585.1:520367033-520391411 GCA_028646515.1 Pseudochirops corinnae
GGATACACTGGGATGGCTGTTTTGGGCTGGTGGGTAGGGGAAAGATGGGGAGAAAATATGTAACTCAAAATCTTGTGGAAATGAATGATGCAAACTAAAATAAAATTAAAAAAAAAATAAAATAAAAAAATAATTAATTACTACTGACAGAAACCCCAAGGAAATTGCAGAGCTGCTGTATTCTTTCAGGGATAGGATGACAGAGAAGAAATGTGAGACTGTACTCCTTTTCACCCAGATCCTGGGAGGAGAAACCCTTGCTAGATGCAGGATTGGTGCTCTTCAGAATGGCGCAAAGAGATGGCCCTCAAGAGTCCTTCCAAGAGAAGGATGGTGTTACAGGGGAGCCAATGTGGGACAGAAAGGCTAAAGGTGATACAGATGTGGTAACAGAGCCAGAAGTCCATGTATCTACCTAGCCAGATGGCCACAGGAGGGCTGTAGGGAAGTAATTCACAAACTCAGTTATCCTTTGATCTTTAGCCTCATTATAGTACCTTGATAAGATCATAAAACAGTGATTTCAGTAGGATAGATGCTCTCTCCCTTGTAACTCCTCCATGCCATCTCATCCTTTGGAACACTCAGTCAATCAGCAAGCATTTATAACATCTAGAATGTAGCCAACAGAGTGTTAAGCACTGAGGATACAAACACAAAAGCAAATCAATCTCATCCCTCAAGACAATGTGAACAAACACACAGATGTACACATAATGGATATCAAATATATGATATATATTATGTGCGCGTGTGTGTGTGTGATGTATATAAAATGAACACAAAGTAGTTTTTGGAGGGTGGCTAGAAGGCTACTGGGGAGATCTGGTCAAATTTCATATAGAAGATAGTACTTTAGCAAAGTCTTAATCATCTGCAGAGAATTAAGACTCCAACAAACTAAAAGTCATCTTTTGCTTCTTTCACTGTCTAGGGATTACCACTACCCCACTCTGGCTGCCCATCTTTTATTTCTTATTCTCTGTACATGGCCATTCTTCCTCATTTTCCAGCTGTACATCTCCTTGACTATATTTTCTACACTAGTGTACCTCTGGTGAGTGATTTTCAGTAACATTCTGCTGCCAGCCTACCCTCAACCATATGCCTTTTCATTGCCCTGTGGGTTACTTGTCATTTTAATTGTTCAAAGATTGTGATATTCCATAGACTCACAATGAAAGATTATCCTTGGGGGTGATCATAAGATTATATAGAGAGTCGGAGGGTTAGGGTATATGCTTTTGCACTGGTAACCAGTTTAGCATCATTAGGACTGAGCAATTCCCCAAATGGAAATACAACACAATTTCTTCTTCATATTCCATTCTGAACCTACTTCATTCTCCTTTGTCATTGCTTATTAGTGGGCTAGTTCAGTAGGCTGCCTGTTCAGCTGCATGGAACAATTTAGGTACTGGGCATTTTATCCACTTTGTTTTCCTATATGAATGATTAAACCAATATCTTTTGTATTTCTGGGATTTTCCCTGCGTATGGGCAGTGTTTTATAGCTTTATATGTCCTGATACAAATATTACTAGATGGTCAATACTAGAAAATACATGTTTTGCTAAGAGTAGGTGAATAACATTATCTTTTAAGCCATGAGACAACTCAGAGAAATGTACTCTAGTGACCCATTTAGGGTATTGGTGCAATCAGAAATTTATACTTTCTAAAGGAAATCTTGAATAGGAAAATGTATAAACATTTCAGGAAGATTTCTTAATCTTTCTTCAAGATAAATAGTACCTGAGGTTGGACACTCAAAGTCTAATCCCAATAGCTTCAGAAACTTATGCTTCTCTCACTATTTGAAGGTCTAGTGATCAGAACTCCCAAATTATCCAGTAGTAAAAGCTGCATGCACTGCCAAGTATAAATTTTAATCAAGTCTTAGAATTGAAATCCTGTTGGTAAATATTTTGGCTGAATGTTTCCTACTGAGGTAGGCGCTTAGCCAAAATAGTTGTCAATTGAGCTGAAAATTTGTCTTTTCAGTCGCAATTCACTCGTGCTTTGTCACTCTCCTTTTGCAGATGGAGATCATTGTAGAGAAACATAGGAGAAAACATTGAAATTAAAATCTCATGCTCTACCATATTCAATACTTAAATTTTGAAGATTTGTTATTTCACTTGGGCATGTCCTCTATCCATTTCCACTTCCCTTGATAAGGATGATGATCTCTTCATGCCTTCACACATGGCCATGAATGACTGTGGTCAAAATTTTATCATCTCCCAACTCCATGCCTTCTTACTGACTGTCCCCCATGCCTACAATGTCCTTCCTCTTTAACCTCCACCTTCTGGTTTCTTTTCTGCATTTTCTCCCTTTATTAGTATCAGGGGAGAGGCAAACTTAATTATCTTCTTTAAATTATGTATCTTGTTTCCTTTGTTTGCTCGTTTGCTTGTTCATTCCTCCTGGATGTAGAATAGTGGGGGGGGGGGAGGAGGGAGGAGAGGAGGAGGAAAGAGGAGGAAACGAGGAGGTCCTGCTATGTCACCTTCAAAACAGGAGAATGACTTGCTCTTCCCCCTTTTTAAACGAAAGATGCTCTCTGTCCTTTTTCTGGATCTGTGATGTCACTAGTGTAGGGAGCTGAGAGTAAGGAAACACCTTCTACCAATTCACATCAGCACTTGCTCTAAACGGAAAATCACCTGGGAAAGGGAAGAAGCATCTATCTGTATAGCCCCTACTATGTGCCAGGCACCATGCTAGGTGCTTTATATAAATGTTCTCTCATTTGATCCTCACAACAACTCTGGGAGGGAGGTGCTATTATTATCCACATTTTAGAGATGAGGAAACACTGAGGCAAAGGGAGGTTAAGTGACTTGCTCAAGGTCACACAACCAACATATGTCAGAGGAGAAACTTGAACTCAGGAGTTTAGTCCTCTACATACTATACATACTATATCTTGATGACTGTCATTACATAACCATATCAAATGAATATGAGGCATAGTGGAGAGGGCTAAGAGAAAGGAAATCTAAATCTTTGTTCTAATCTTGAATAGAGCGCTAGCCTTGGAGACAGGAAAATCTGAATGCAAGCACTGGCTTAGACTCGTCTTAGCTGTGTGACCATGGGCAAATCACCAACCTCACCTAACCTCAGTGTCTTCATCCATAAAAAGGAGATAATCATAACTCCATAGGGATATTCTGAGTAGCAAATAAGATACTATAGAAAGCATGTGGCACAACTGGTGGCACAATATAAATGTTAGGTATTATTATTATATTGTTATTCTAACCTGGGCTATGTCAATGGCCAACAGCGTGACCTTGAGCAAACTCTTATGCTCTCTAGGACTTAGATTTCTGGGGATGGAGGGAGAGATAAGGAGAGGGAGAGAGGGAGAGGGAGAGGGGGAGAGAGAGAGAGGGAGAGAGAGAGAGGGAGAGGGAGAGGGAGAGAGAGAGGGAGAGAAAGAGGAAGGAGGGAGGGATAGTGAGGGGGAGAGAGAGAGGACAGAGGGAGAGAGAGAGGAGGGAGGGAGAGAGAAGGAGAGAGGGAGGAAGGGAGAGGGAGAGAGCAAGGAGAGAGGGAGAGAGGGAGATAGGATCCTTTATCTCTAAGATCTTTTTTTTAAAAAGGGGGAAGAGTAAGTCATTCTCCTGTTTTGAAGGTGACATAGCAGGACCTCCTCGTTTCCTCCTCTTTCCTCCTCCTCTCCTCCCTCCTCCCCCCCCCACTATTCTACATCCAGGAGGAATGGACAAGCAAACGAGCAAACAAAGGAAACAAGAAACATAATTTAAAGAAGATAATTAAGTTTGCCTCTCCCCTGATACTAATAAAAGGAGAAAATGCAGAAAAGATAAAGGTTATTATAAAATCTAAATAGGGAATTTTAAACCAAGAGCTTTCTGTCTATTTCTCCCCAGTCCTTGTCTAAAAAAAAGTGAAACATATGAATATTTATTGGAATCTTATCTCTCTAAAATGTGGAATTAAAATTGGTGCTTTATGAACAAGAAATAAAAGTCATTGTCTCTTTATCAGTTTGCAGACTTTTCTTGTTTCCCTGTTCAATTCTTTGTATCATTCAAGTAGCCTTAATCAGCTGGTTGGTTAGATAGAGAAATGCATGTGGAAAGATACAAGTACATTAGCCTCTTCTGGTCCAGCTCCCCTGACAACAGGAGAGGAGGAAGTATGGGTGAGCCCTGTCTTTTGCTAGCTAGGCTTTACAGTGCTTGCTCACTTTTCCAGCAAAAGCTCAGCATCATTGGAGGGATACAGGATCCTGACCAGCACCAGAAATTCTACTCTCACGCTTGGTGGCTCATTGGCAACATTTTATGGAGTGGTTTGTGGTCATTGCATTTTCCATGAATTGGTCAACCCAAGCCAGCTCTCCTAACCTTCTGTGCTGATCTGGCCTCACATGAGGTATCTCACAGGATATTGTAACTACTAGTTTGTAGGTGGGGAATCTGGCCCTCAAATGTGGCTTGTATTTGATTTTCTATTTTAAAAAATCCACCATAGTCTATATTTAGAAACCTGGCCCAGGTATGACATATAAAGGCAGATGTGATGAAAGCATCTTAGAACTGGAAGATTCCTCAGAGGTCATGTAGTACAACTCCAGCATTTTGAGACCCAGAGAGAGTATAAAATGACTTGACCAAAGAGATGCCACTGTTGAGTGGGACAGCAGCCATTTGAACATAGTCCTCTGGACCCAGAGTTCTTTCCACTGTGTCATGTAGGGAGACCTCAAAAACCATTGGAAGTGCTCTAGGGAATTGAATGATAGGACCACATACAGCCACTGATGCTCACTACCTACGTCACTTGGATAAGTCCTTGAATGGGCCTGGATTTTAGTTTCCTGACCTACAAAAAGAAGCGGTCAGTTAGCTTTTGAGATCCCTCACAGCTACTGCCAACGTTATGAAACTATGATCAGTTCAACAGCCTGAACTTGTGTGGGGAAATGTTGGCCTTCCACAGATAAACAACTGAGAGTGTTTCTGTCAAGGTAGGTTATGGTGTATGTATATCTATTGATAGGGCAGCTAGGTGGTGCCCTGGATAGAGTGCAATGAAGTCAGGAAGACTCATCTTCATGAGTTCAAATCCAGCCTCAGACACTTACTAGCTGTGTGATCCTTGGCAAGTCACTGAACCCTGTTTGCCTCAGTTTCCTCCTCTGCAAAATGATCTGGAGAAGGAAATGGCAAACCATTACAAGTGTCTTTGCCAAGAAATCCCTAGATGGGGTCACGAAGAGTCATACACAACTGAAATGACTGAAGAACAGCAAAAATCTATTGATCAATGAATGATAGACATAGATGTCTACATATACATAAATGTATATATACACAAATACATATACAGGCCCAAATGTGTATATATACATATGCATGTATGCATACTCTTGTGTGTGTGTATATGTGTATATATATATATTATTTATGATATATATGTATATATGGGGTATGTGTATACATGTTGATACACCCAAATGTTAAGCTATAAGCCCTCCTCTCAGGACCTTATTGCATGCTCCATGCCAGGGACCACCACATGAGGGAAATATTTGCCAACCAGAAAAGTATTCAGAAGAAAGGAAATCTTGATGCGTTCTTTTGAAGATTGGGCAAATCCCGGGAATATTATACTCTAAAACTGATTCCTAAAGGAGGTGGTAATACCTTTTTCCCCAAGTTCTTTGATCTGAGAAGAGATGCTTCTCTGCACAGTAAGGGTCCTTTCAAAGGATGGAAGACGGGTGGGCATAATGACTCCAAGAAGATCTTTCACAACCAAATGGCTTTACCCTTCACTTTTTCAACAGGTCTCAATGAGGATCTTATTTCCCATAAATGTCTTGGTGCAAATCCGTACTTCTCCCTAGGAAGTGGACAATGTGAATACGTCTGGGAATGCACTGAAAGAAATCCTTATCAAACTTTCAGAGAATGGAGATAATGGGCCCTCCAGAAGGCACACGTGATGAGGCTTGCTGAGCCGAGATAGCATCTTAGTTAATACTGGAGAAAATATCCAGGAAGCATTCAATTTGGATCAGAATTTCCTAGATGATATCATCAAAGTTCCACCTCAGTTTGTGGCCTTAACTGCTGGAGCTTGGGTGTGAGAGTGTTGTTCATCTCTGTCTCTTTAATGTTATTATCCAGTCCTCTCCCATCTTGTTGCCCTGCATAGAATGGCTTGTGGAGGCCTACTAGAACAGCAGATGTTACATAAATCAAACCAGTTTCTCCCCTGGTCCCTTGTGAGCAAGTGTCTGATTTACATCATCTCGGTTTTCTTGCTGTTTGTTATAACAGTTTCCAGGTTGGCTTGTCACAACTTCATTTATTTTTATAGCTTAGTTATAATATGGGTTTTTTTTGTCGGGGAGGGGAGGAGCATCCTTTCGTTTTGAAATCTTTCCCCACTACCACATCTGGAGAGAAGATATGAATTCCCAGTCCAGTTGTTGATACCCCTTTGGACACTCTTCTGGGATTATGGCTGGACTTGTCACTACACTGTGTTTGACTAGAGCACTTAGAATCAGGAAAGCTTGGGTTCAAAGCCTAAAATGAACATTTAACAACTGTGATTACAGAGAAGTCCCTTAGCCCCTCTGACCCTCAGTTTTCTTATCAGTAAAGTGGAGATAATAATGCTACTAGTCCCTTTGTGACTGTTGTGAGTCTCAAATGAGGACGTGTGTGTAAAGTTGTGTGGACAGGGTTCTGTAAGCTGTACCATACTATCTCATTGGTAACTCTTGTTGCTGCTAGTCTTTGTTGTTCTACTCTTCCCAATAGTCCAGCTACACCAGGGTAGAAGTCAGTTTAGGAAATCTGGCCAGAGCCTAGAAGTAGGAATGTAGCATCCTGAATTGGCAGGCTCCTCAGAATTCCTCTGGTCCCACCCCTCATTTTACAGAAGAAGTTGAAGACCTTGGAAATGATATTCCTTGTCCAGGGTCACAGAGGGAGTGCTATATTCAAACCCCAGGACACCATTTCTAAAACTGAGGCTTCACTACATTATACACTGCCAGATAAGACAGATATCAATCTTTTCCTTTGTCTTTATGGGGCCTGGGAGGATCCTGGAAAAACTGGAAATTCAGGGATGAGACCTACCCTCCCTCACCTTCCTTAGATAATCAGAGTTAAAAGAGGTTGCTACTACAGTGGTACCTGACTGAAGGATGTGGTATAGTATCTACAGTTATGTCACTGGATTTAACTCCTAGAAAGATGAGGAAAATGTTGGCCTACTGTAAACTGATCTTGCATGCCACCTTCATCTCCTTTCTTCCCCAAACTCAGAACTACCTCCCAGTCCTGCCATAATAGCTCTGGTTTCCTACTATGAAGTTATAAACCATCTCAGATCTTAACATGGGTAGAATGGCTTTAGAATAAGATCAGGAGGAAGAAAAAGGAGTCTAGTATCCTTCCTTTCTAATATCTTATGGAAATCTCTATTACAATCTGGGCTTTTCCACATCTTGAAGGAAGAGACGAGGAGGGAGTGTCCTACAGCCTTGTCAAAGGTTTAGTACAAATACATGGTGGCAGGGTAGGAAGAGTTGTGTGTAAAGACCAGAAAAAAAGGACCAAATTGGATTCATTCCGAGTATGGAAAGGAAAGTAATGAATATCTAATAAGGCTAAAAGTATAGATTTGGACTAGACCATAAACGGGCTTGGAAGGGAAATTTATACTGGATATTATGGGTAATGAGACGCTCCTGGAGTTTATTGAGCAGTTGAGACTGAAAACATCTATAGGTTGTTTTGCTTTATCAGCCATTGTCCTCCTCATCATCATGTTCCCTTTTTTTTAAAAAGGAATTCAAATAGAACCACCCTAGGCTAAGCCATTACCCTGCTATTACTCTTTTATAATTAATGTTCTGCAGACTTGCACAAATAAATATGACTGCAATTGAATAATATTATAAGGATATTAATCCATCTTCTATGAGCTTCACTGAAAACATCTTAGGGATGACTCCAGGAAGAAAGTCGACAAGGAGGGTGAACAAGCATTACTAAGCACCTACTTTGTACCTGGCATTGTGCTAAGCACTTTATAAACATTACTTCCTGTGATGCTCACAACTGTGAAAGGTGGATACTATTAATATCCCCATTTTACAGTTGAAGAACTGAGGCAGACAGAGGTGGTCATCTATCTGCTCAAAATCATAGAGCTAGTTAAATGTCTGAGGGCAGATCGGGTTTCAAGTCTTCACAACTCAAGGCCTGGTGCTCTGTGCACTATGGTGCCGCCTCCCAGACCCAACAATAAGAATGACATGTACCTCGTTCTATTTCCCTGTGGTTTTAATTCCTACTTCTATGTCTCCATATTTTAAAATATTTTCATTCCATGGAGTTTGAAAATATAGTACTGAATATAGGAACAACTATTAAAAATACGATTCTTAATGGGTCGATCTTATGTCCTACTGGTTGCAGGCAGCAATTTTGTCTATGATGATGCTCTGGTTTCAGGATGGTATATTTATTGACTATTAGGGGAAATTGGGAGTGGAGCACACAGTATTTTTAATAAAGGGATTTGTCTCCTATTAGTTTACAAGAGAGAATGAGTTTCCTTTATGATTGTATAATCCTAGCCATTGAATTGTTTAGGTGATTGTAAGATGCTCTATTGTGGTGTTTCCACCATTTGATGGCATAATTGATGACGATCAGTAAGTCTGGATAAGTCTGGTCTTTTACAAATAGCCTTTTCATAATTTCTTGTGACCATAACCCAATCCTAACCTCTATCATAAATCTTTCCATACCATTTTA
This sequence comes from Pseudochirops corinnae, assembly GCA_028646515.1. Classification (NCBI taxonomy): domain Eukaryota; kingdom Metazoa; phylum Chordata; class Mammalia; order Diprotodontia; family Pseudocheiridae; genus Pseudochirops; species Pseudochirops corinnae. The sequence goes on from CM053585.1 coordinate 520,375,865, forward strand.
ACTCATGCTTTAGACAGTCATACGATGCTTTGTTGCCATGTTTTTGGTTGGGTTCATATTGTTGCTGCCCACAGAGCCCCTTTTGATTACACTCTTGGACTAGAGGTGTTTTATGGACCCTGCCCAGAAATCACCAACTTTTGGTGACATTTGACACATCTATTAGTGTAATTTATGTTCTCAGCCTCCACTATTGCTTTCGGAGTTGAAGTAATTGTTTTTCCAAAAATTTTTTTTGTAAATTTTTAGGCTGCCTGTTATTAATCTGAGAATAAAGCTCAACCTGTTTTCTCCTTTTGGACAAAAAAGTACTGATCTTTTTTTCCCCTTGAAAACTGGGATTCCCCCCACCCCAGACTGGAAATACAGGGGTCATTCGCTGGCTTAGTCCCCTTCTGATCATCATGGAAGCTTGTTGTTCTTCAGTCGTTTCAGTCATGTCTAATGCTTTGTGACCCAATTTGGGATGTTCTTGGCAAAGATAGCCAAGGGTTTTGCCATTTTTTTCCTCCAGCTTATTTTACAGATGAGGGAACTGAGATAGATAGGGTTAAGTGATTTGCACATGGTCACACAGCTAGTAAATGTCTTAAGCTGGATTTCAGCTCTGGTCTTCCAGACCCAGCACTCCTATCTGTTGTACTGCCTAGGTGCTCATGGAAGCTTAGACCTGTTTTATTTCTGACCTATTCCAGTGCACCTCTTGTTAGGCAACCTAGTACCCGCCCCCCCACCATTTACTAGATGAATGTCGAATTTAGTGCAGACAGCTCATTGACTTAGACTTCTGTAGCTCAGAACTCTGAGTTCAGAAGATGCACCAGCCTCAGCCTCACTGCTAGCTGGGATTACAGGTGTGTCCCACCTTGCGTAGGAGTGGTAATCTTTTTATAGCCGTCTTGAGGGTGATAATCACTGTTTTTCATGAATATCGTATAGGTTTTACTTAGAAACTTTCCAGATTTATGGCTACTTTACCATGTCCCAATTACATTTTAAGATAGGTGTTGCATAGGCATTAATTCTTTAAATGTATTCTTTGCATTAAACTTTGACATCAGTCTGCCAGTAAATCTCTTAACATGTGCACTCAGCTTTCTTCAGGATAGCACTAACACTAGATGTGCCTTGCCTGGAGAAGACCAAGACGTTTTAAGATATCTTCATTCATTGGTCCAGTTGGGCCTCCAGATTCAAGCTTCATTTAGAATTTGAGCTTTCCACATAGTAAATGAAAGTGATATTTTAATTTTATTGGAGAAAGTTTTCATGATATGAAATAATTACTTGTTTTTTTTTAGTAAAGTCGTATATAATTTGCTTCCATCTACATATTTTAAATAATTAATACAATATTTTGATGTGATTACCTCTTTGTCTTGAAAGATGTGCTGTTTTATTCAGAAGTAATGAGAATGGATTTAAACGGTTGTTTTTATGTTTCCTAGGAATTGACCAGTCTTGTACATTCTTGTCTCTACTCTGCTGCTGTCCATTTCTCAACCTTGCAATTGTAAAGTGAGGGGGTTAAATTAAATGATGTCAGGCATCCCTTCTAGGTATAAACTTCTATGATTCTCCTTAATAACTTCCTTGACTCTTTCCCCTCTCCCTCCTAATAATTTCAAAATGTGCTAGCTTAAATAATCTTCCCCATTTTCCTTAGGGAGATCATTACTAATGGCCTTCTGTAATTTTTTCCCGGCTTATGTGAAAATATCAACTCTGCAACAGGGCAAACAAAATGGTCAATGTTAGATGACAAACTGCTGTTGCTCCGATTCTCCAGTACCCCAAGAGAGAGTTGAGAGGGTCGATTGGGAAAGATATTTTCTAACTCGAGTAAAGCAAGCATTCTTCATTTCATCTCTGTGCATGGTCAGGCTATCACTTCCCATTCCCCTTACTTCCCTGCCTTTTGAAGAGGATCCTTTATGACCTAATGTGTGAGAAATGCAAAGAGAAGAGAAGACAAGGTCCCTGAATTCTCAGAGCTTATAATATAGAGGGAGAGACCACAGTAAAATTCTGTCAATATCCGTCTAGACTACTCTATATCTATAAATGTACTAGGCCCACCAAGTAGAATTTTTCTAGGTTGTTTTCTTTTTTAAAAAGGAGGGAAGAGTTTTATTGATACCTTTTGTTTTTAACCTCATAGTAATTTCTGGAAATAATTAACCTTCCACTCATACTCACCAAAATTGCATCCCCCCTCCTTAACAAGCAAAAACCTCTGAAGCAGTGATTGTGTATAAAAATGTATGCACCATTATATATGAGGAAACTGAGGATCAGAGTGATTAATAGACTTGTCCAAGGTCACTGGCAGAGACAGGATTCGAACCCAGGTCCTATGACTGTTGTGATAAAAATTTGTGATGAGAATCAGAGGCACAAAGGGCTGACCATGATCTATTTATTAGCAAGGCTAGCAGTTGCCAATAATAGAGGTTCATGGCACTTCAGGGACTGGAGATGCATCTGTCAGAGCAGTCTTTTATGTAGTTGAAAAGGTAGCAAGTTATGTGGGGCACCAAAAATAGTCCAGGAATGCAGACTACACTACACCTCTGATCCATGACAAAGGTGAAGGGTGAGCTGTACATTGTGCTTAATCACTCTGACTTGCAAGAGGGGGGCTCCAGAATCCATAGCAATGTGACAAATACTGAATCAGTCAACGCTCTCTGCAAAGTCCTATGACAAATACCACTACGCACCAGAGAGACCCAGTGCTGGGCAAAACATCTCCTCACCCGGGTGACTCATCCTCCTTTTCTCCCTCAAAAGACAAGACTTCTGGCAAACCTAAGCTCTTAGAAACTCTACCACTAAGGCCTATAGAATTTAATTCAAATCTGATCCATAGAGATGAGTTACAGTGAGGTTCCTAGATGTTCCTGCTATAACCTTTTACAAAACACGTCTTAATATAATTTAGTAACATCAAATTAGGAACCCACCCTGTGGGACATGACTACAAAATAAATTCCTTCCATTGTACCATGCTGCTTCCCTAAAAGCATTTGTTGTACCAGATACAGTGCTATGTTCTGAAAAGATAAACACAAAAGTGAAAGTTTCCACCTTTTACTATCCATTCCCTTAGTATTCATTTAGTGTTGAATAACAAAAGCCATCTTAGCCACAAAGTTGTTTATATTCTTTGTCTACTGGGAGTAAAAATCAACAAGCTAAAGGGGTTGTTTGTATTCATGGCAGGGTATACATGTATACAACTGTGTATCTAATACATGTGTTTATAAACACAATACACTGGTTGGTGGATTTTCTGGATGTCCACTGAGTCTAACCTTGGATCCCATAAGGCAAGTAGATGCTGCATTGGATACTTGTCCTTCCTACAGCTGCTCTTTCTCAGGGACCCTTCTCCATCTGTGTGAGTTTTTGTTGTTGTGGTTGTTTTTTACTGCAATTCAGTGAGCCAAAGCCTGTTGTGGTGTGCCACATCCCACCTGGAACACATTTTCACTAATGACTGCCGTGATCGAGGGCAGAAAAGACCCTTGGGTCTTCCATTAGATCATCTTTGTAACACTTCGTGAGATACTCAATAGCTTTCTTTACACCAAGTAAGAACCCTACCTTCACCAGCTCCCTCCCCATTTTCTACCATTGCTGTACCCCTTTTCTGATAATAAGCCCACAATCATCATCATCCTGAATAACTGCTATTAGTACATTGAAGTCTAGGAAACTAAGCATGTTTTTTGTGTAACCCAAACTCAGTATTTATATCTGAAATACAATCTCTCCTCACCAAACATTATGACTGGGAAGTAGATAGCAAATGCTATTGGCATTAGAACAGAATTAAACCTGTCACTTTTGTAGATTTCTTCCATTTTCCTTTTCAAGGTGTTTCATGTCACCTGGAGCAGGGCTTGGGGATACAAGCATCAAACTTGAAGTCAGGAAGACCTAGGATCAAGTTCTGCCATTGACCCACCCAAGCCATGTAACCTGGGGCAAGTTTCTTCACCTACAGGGACTCTCTTTCCTCTTCTTTAGAAGGGAGACAATACCTGTGATACCTGTCTCACAGGGTGGCTTTGAAAATAAGCTGCTATCATGTATACAAAAGACTTTTTAAGCTGTAAGGCACTGTACAAACATTATTATTTCTAATTAATCCCTGCTGTTCACAGACCTTCCCACATTCCATCGCTTACTGAGTAGGTTCCCATACATGAAATCCAATTTATCAAAGTACATATTTCAGAATGACCAAACACATTAGTATTTTGAAGATCTATTGGCAGAGGAATTCTATTCATCAAATATCTTTCTTTAAAAAAAATAATCTAAACCCTGCCTTTGGCACCTGCTTGCCATGTGACCCTGGGTAAATCACTTAACCCACTCAGTGATTTAGGAAACTATGTAAGACAAGAAGTTGTAAACCTACATTATTAAAGGAAGCTCCATCATCTGGAAGGTCTCTGTACCAATGAAATCACATGTCCAATTACTATTCCCAAATCTTTTCTTTTCAGTATCAGCTTTGTTTTAAAATATATTCCTCATTCCTCCAATACACGTTGAATCTTTCTTTGTAACAAAAAAGGGAAGAAAAGGAAAAGACCAATCAGTGCATGGGCAGCTAGGTGGTAGTGTGGATAGAGTGCCAGGCCTGAAATCAGGAAGACTTGTCTTCCTTCCAGCCTCAGACATTTACTAGCTGTGTGACCCTGGGCAAGTCACTTAACTCTGTTTTCCTTAGTTTCCTCATCTGTAAAATGAGCTGGAGAAGGAAATGACAAACTACTCCAATATCTTTGCCAAGAAAACCCCAAGTGGGGTCACAAAGAGTTGGACATAACTGAAATGATCGAACAATAACCAATGTATTTACTATGTATAATGGAATATGCTATATCATATACCCAAAGACTCAGTAAAGGGAAAGAAGTTCATTTCTTTTCACCTCTTCTCTGAGGCCAAGTGAAGCCTCCTTTTTTTAAGGTTATGTGTCATATTAAACATATTTCCACATTAGTCATATTGTGAAAGAAGAAATCAGAATAAAAGGGAAAAACCAGGAGAAAGAAAAAACAAAAAGAAAAAAAAGGTGAAAAAATATGCTTTGATCTGCATTCAGGGTCCATAGTTCTTTTTCTGGATGTGAATAGAATTTTCCTTTATGAGTCTTTTGGAATTGTTTTGGATCATTGTATTGCTGAGAAGAGCTAAGTCCATTATAACTGATCATTGTACAATGTTGTTATTACTATGTACAACGTTCTCCTGACTCTGCTCGCTTCACTCAGCATCAGTTCATGTAAGTCTTCCAGGTTTTTCTGAAATCTGCCTGATCATCATTTTTTATAATGACATCTCCTTCTTGACTAGATCTAGAACAACACTAATAAGCTTCTAGATGGCTCTTTGGAAAGCTCTCTGACAGTACTATCAGCAGTAAATCCCTGTACAACCTGCAAATTCCAGGATCTGGTTGAGTCCAACCTAGTCACTTGGATTTCTTTGGGAACTATTAGTTGATGTCAGAGCTTTCCCACTACTTGAGTTAGGTGGAGATCAAATCTGTCTGCTGGTTTAAGTTTAGGTTCAGCAAAACATGATGAGGCAGATACTCTTGATTGTTGGTTACTAGCCACTAGCAGGACCTGTTTGTTACCTCTCTTCCTTCTATCTTACAACCACATTAAAATGAGTGCTAAAGCATCCAGTTTAAGTCAGCATTGGAGAGAAGGTAGGATGCTCCCTGGCTGGTCACACTCTACTTCTAATTAGCCACATTGTGAATTATCCCTGTGGGACTGTGGTCATCCCCTCATGATTGCCTCTTTCCCATATAACTTATACTATTGGTGGGGAGCAGTAGAGAGGCAGTGAGTATGGTGTAGTGGAAAGGTCACTGTTTCAATCTCATTTCTACCACTTGCTTCTTGTGGGGATTGGGGGAAGTCAGTCTCTTAATGAAGAAGTTGGATTTGATGAACTCTAAGTCAGCGGTTCTCAACCTGTGGGTTAAGTTCAATTTGTAACAATGGAAATACATCCTGCATATCAGGTAGATTCATAACAGTAGCAAAATTACAGTTATGAAGTAGCAACAAAAATAATTTTATGGTTGGGGGTCACTACAACATGAGGAACTGTATTAAAGGGTAGTGGCATTAGGAAGGTTGAGAACCACTGCCCTAAGTGCTTTCCTGCTCTAACTTTGATGATATTTTATATGGACTCAACCTTTTTTGAGTAGTACTGAAACCTATAGAACCCTTCTCAGAGTAAAGAAAACCAATTATATTGAAATACAGTTGTGAAAACATTTTTAAAAAACCAAGAAGTTACTGGACCCCAGGTTAAGAATTCTTGCCCCACATTTGAGTCTGCTTTCTTCCTTTCCTATAATCACTTGGGGATTGTTTTTACCTTGTATTACCAACAATAATAATAAAAGCTAGCATTTATAGGACACTTTAAGATAAGCAAAATACCTTACATAGATAATCTCATTTGATTCTTACAGCGACTCTGCTAAGTAGGTGTTACCCACATTATACAGTTGAGGAAACTGAAGCTGAGCCCTTAAGTGATCAAGATCACATAGTGAGGAATGTTGTCTGACACAGGATTTGAATTCAGGACTTCCTGCCTTTAGGTCCAGCACACTTATTGCCTGGGCCATCTAGCTACCAATATGCACTCTATGTACTGAATCCTGTGTTAGGTCCTTGAAGGGAGGAGCTAGGGGTGGTTTTGTTTTGCTTTTGGGCCTTTGTACTCCTGGTACCTAGCACAGAATACTGCACATAGCAGGAGTTTGATGAATTGATAGAATTAGACAACTACAATCCCTGACTTCAGAGTACTGATAATCTAATTGTGGGCAAGTGGTTGTCCACGTAGATACATTTCTTGGTTTTGTTTACTGATGAGTCTTGTTGACATGCTGCCTCCAAACCCTGTTTGGATGCATGCACATGCACACACACACACACACACACACACACACACACACACACACACACTGAACATTTTCTCAGAATAGTTAAAATTGCATAAAGGCAACTGCCTCTAAAAAAGAGATCTTCACAGTGTCCGTTAGTTATTTACCATTTCTTAAAAAAAAAAGGTAAGTGTGTGCCTTAACTTTAACAAGTCCTCACTATGTGACATCTCTCTATGTGTGTGCCCTTGAGCACCATTCTAGGCCTCGTTTTCTGATCTATAAAACTGGTGTTGGATTTCATGACCACTGAGGTCTGTTCCATCTCTGCTGAATGTCGCCTGCTATTTTTAATCTGAGTTTGGTACTGTTTAAAGTTGCATTCTTTTACATGAGTTAGTATTGTATAACGGTTAGGGCACTGGACTAGCAGTCAGGAAAATCTGGATTTAAATAACACCTTTGACATAATATCTCTGCGACCTCTTAATATCTATGTGACCTTGGCTTTAAGGCCAAGGCCATTGGACAACTGCCTAAGGCAGCGGTTCTCAACTTGTGGGTCACAATCCCTTTGGGGGTGGAATGACTCTTTCACACGGGTCACAGGGGTCACAGAAAACACATATTTCCGATAGTCTTAGGAACCGAGACACCACTCCTCTATCTGTCTCCAGGTGAGTCTGCCCACATGCAGATACACCCACATACAAGTATTAAAGGGTCGCAGCATTATGAAGGTTGAGAACCGCTAGCCTAAGGCTTGAATGTACTCATAGTACATGACAAAAACACCCAGATGATGGAGGGCCTTAAATACAACGGTGAAGGGTTTGATTTTTATCCTAGAGGCATTGGGAAGCCCTAAAGATTTTTGAGGAGGGAAGAGATCTGCCCACTTAGGAAGATTATTTTGATGGTTACAAACAGGAAAAAGAAATTGCTACTCTTTCAATCATTATATCAAAGTGGAAACTATATAATCCCTTATGTGTGGTTTGATTCAAATTGCAACATATGCTTATGTTTTCCCTTCCCCACTTTTTTTTTTCTTTGCAATGAATCCAATAGGAAATTCTTGGCCTTCATATCTGCCTTTATATGGTGGCTCAGTTACAACAGGATTTTACAAACTGGAGGCATTCTTTCATTCGCTAGACAGTATCCTGATGTTGCTACCACTCAGCCCGAATCTCATGATTTCCAGAAGGAACTGCCTATTTTGAAAGTTAATTAATTTCTGGTAGCTCAGAATAAATGAAGTCTTAGGAGAAGCTTATGGCCCTTTCTGTCTTTGTGATGCTGGGCATTTCTAAAACCCACATATCCCAGGGAACTTTTGTGCATGTTGGTTTCTGACAGGTTACATGTGGCTAGTTTCACTCCAGCAACAACATTCTAAAACCTGCTTAAAGGAGCTTATGCTAGATAGAGCTAAGACTTCTTATCTCTTACCTGGGCACTGCTTTTGGAGAGATAGCGGTAGAACCTGATAATGGCTTCAGCTAGATAAACTAGGGAACACTTGCTGGGAGCCTTTCCTGAGCTCTGAGAGAGCTGACTCTCCTTAGGGATATGGAGGAAGAAAGATGAAGGGATATTAGAGCCTAGATCAAGAGTTCTTCATCTTGTTGTGCACCTCAATGAGTCCCTTTGGCTGGCTAGTAAAGACCCCTTCTCACAATAAAGTCTTTAAATGCATAAAGTAAGATATATAAGCTTACAGAGAAAACCAAAGGTTAGTGAAAAATAAAGATGTAATTTTTTTCCTATCTTGAAATCTATCCATGAACTCTTTAAAAATTTGAAGACTTCAAAGTTAAGAATTCTGGTCTAGACTGTAACTACTGGGAGTTTGTAAATGGACTGGCCTCTGGTTGTGGGAATTTCCTGATGGCCTGGTTGCTAGTTTCTGAGACTGGCTGTCTCCAAAGTCAGTAACTCCTCCCCAAGTCAAAAAAAAAAACAACTTTGATGATTGAATAGCAGAATTATTTTCAGGATTTACATCTCCTGATTGCATCAATGAATTCAGTAGTTAAGGATGGAAAAACGAAATGAGGGAAAGAGGAAGAAAGGAGCTATTTCCTAATCTACAAACTAATCTATAGTTTTAGAGTGTTGTTCATTTAGGGGTAAGGTTAGGTATTACTTTCTGAATAACCCAGTATGGCAAAAATGTTGGACCTGGAGTTCAGGTTCACCTGCCAGCCCCAGCCAGTACTGATGAGCTCTTCATCTTCGGACGAGTCTTTTTATGTCCCTAAACCTCAGCCTTCTCTTCCATAAAATGGGGGTAATAATATCTAACCTGTAGATGTAAGAAAAATGCTTTCTAAATTATTATATAAACACTGTGTAAATAGGAATTATTATTAATAACATTAATAGTATTTGCATGTGATTTCTTCCCTATGATTTTTCCTTCTATGATTTCCTTCCTTTCTATGCTGAAATAGACCCCTTGAATAGAATAGTGGATTTTATAGAGGTACTGAGTTCAGATCAATTCTACTTAGCCCACTGCCTGGCATATGGTAAGTACTTAATAAATGCTTGTTGCTTGCCCCAAATTTTCCCCCCCAATTATTTTTTGTGACCGCAGTTTGTTGTACCATATATTAATAAGGGACCTAGGAAAGGTCACTTCACGTTTGTGGTTCTCATCTGTATAATTCATGGAGGGGGAGATTGGACTGCAAAGTCCCTTCCAGCTCTTATTCTACCCTTTATTCCAATTAATGTAATCATGGAAGGCAGTCTTAATGAATGAATAAGCAGTAAAGTAGGTATTAAGAAATTTTCTTGTAACCTCCTCATGATGTGTGGATAAGCCTTTCCTCAATTCCAAATGATCTTAGGACCTTGGGCCATTGGATGAAGGCCTAAATGATGCCATACAGGAAAAAGCTTATGAGTAGGTCAGAAGATCAAGTCATTCCTCTTGGGCTTAAAAATAGAAGCCAGTTCATTGATAAGTCAGTCAAGGAGTAGACTAGCACTGCAGGTGAGAGACTACAGGTTTAGGCCCCAACAGGGAATCAAATGACTCTTGGTAGAAAGAGGGGAGGAGAATCTCAATTTTTCTCTGTCTCTATCTCTGTCTTCCTCTCCCTTCTTTCTCCCCTCTTTCTCCCTCTCTCTTTTTCTTTCTCCCTCTCCCTCTTTTTCCATCTCTTTCTCCCTCTCTCTTCTCTTTCTCCTCTCTCTGTCTCTCTCCCTCCTCCTCCTCCCTATCCTCCTCTCTTTCTTCTCTCTCTCTCCTGTCTCTCTGCCTCCAGTCTATGTGTTTGTCTCTTTCTCTGTCCCCTCTCTCTCCTCCCTCCTACTCTTTCCAGTCTTCCATTGACTAGAACTCTCCCATTTAAGAAAGGACCAGTAGGAAACAAGCCATCCAGCTGGGAGAAGAATGACATACTGTGGCCAAACAGATTGTTACCCATGAAAGGAGAGGCTATACCTTTGTTTTCCCACCTCTTGTCTGGGTTGTGACAAGCCTTAGGACTGATGTCCTGAAAGAATTGAAGGAGAATATCGACTGCCAGGTCCCCCATTCAGCCATGTTGGCTATTAGCATGTGGCCACCTCTGACAACACATCCATCCCAAAGCAGAGAAACATACCAGGGTCAAACACAGAAACAGATGACTTCAGAAGGAAGCAGCTTAAAGGAGTGTAGACTCTTACACTAACCATGCTGCTTATGGCTCAGTAAAGGATTTAGGATAAGGAGTTATGATATATCCTTTGGCCACATATGTTCTGTATATGTGTGCCTCACTACCATTTTATTCTTTAAGCTTAACTCCACTTATCCCCCAGACTATATATTCTTATGGGAGGAGTGTATCTCAAGCATTTTGGGGGAAATGTGGCACACCAAATAGACTATACAAGCTTAGTAAATGTCTTTACTGTTAAGTTACATCTGACTGACTAATTATTGGTGGGAAGTATACTGGTGGGGTCCCATGAAAGACAGTACTAGAAAACCCACCCCTAAGATTGCCTCTAGAACCCTGAGGGTAGTAGTAGTCATTTACCCTCTAAAGACCTTAATCCCCAAGTGATAGTGAATTGGGGCAGTAGTCCCAGGGGTCATGCTATTCTTTTACCCCTGAACTGAAGTTGAAATGCAAGCCACACACTTCAAGAATTAATCATTTAGATTAAGTAGTTTAAGGCACCTTCTCTCTACTCTATCCACCCCCCCCCCCCTTTAAGTTCCCTTTTATGTGTCTTCTCCCAATAGAAAGTAAGTTCCTTGAGGGCAGGGATTGTTTCTTTTTAGCTGTATTTGTATCCTCTTATCCACTTAGCACAATGCCTGGCATATAGTAAGTACTTAATAATTGCTTTGTGCCGTTGTCTTGCTTAACAACTAGAATCCTTCCCCTGCCCCACCAAGTTAAACTGTTTTCCTTGGACTCTCTTTCTTCCACCCACTTGCTCTGTTTGTTTTTATAGACTCTTTTTTTTCTTCACTGAATCTGAAGATGGTTTTAGATTGCTTCATTTTCTCTACTCTTTTCACTGGGAAAAATATAAAAGATGCTGTTTGCCCAGCCTGGAGAAATATTTACCAAGTTATCTAAAGCTTGTCTCCTCTCCAGACTCAACCTGCAGGGTCAGTACTGTTTCCTTGATGTGGCTATTAACAATAAACTTATCGATTGATGACAGTGGGTTGGGAAACCCTCTCTCGAAGACAGCTTCAAGATCCACCTCTCCTGCTAGAGGAAATACCTGACAGACATAAGGGGAAGCTCTGCTTCCAACAGAACCAGAGGTCTGTTGCTGTACTGCTAGGCAACATTAGGCTGAAATGAGCAAGTCTCCATGGTCTTTGTTGGGGGTAAGGGTGAGAGAGGGGAACTGAGCATGTCAAACTACAGTAATGATAGGAATGGGGATGGAGATTTATCTAAACCTGTTAAGATAATTATGACTTAAGACAAGATGTTGGAGTTTAAAGGAATCCTAGAGCTCATTTAGCGACAAACACTTTATTGTACAAGATGAGGAAACAGTCATAGGGAAGTTATGTGACTTGACCAACATCATGCAACCACTAAGTGGTTGAGACAGGATTAGAGTTTGTTTCTGGATTCCTGGAGCTCTTCATTACACAGTCCTACATTTCTTAAAGTTAATTATTATTATCATCATTATTTTTACTTAGCTCTTTGAAGGCAGGGACAGTTTTTGTCTTTTTTTGTATCCCCAGAGTGCGGTACAATGCCTGGCATATGGAGCATAATAAATGCTTGCTGACTGACTATATACCTGGCATGTGGGGCTAAATAAATGCTCCTTAACTTGGCAAAGAGAGTTTCTTTTACATCCTTTGTTTTACCAGAGCAATACAGCATTTATATAGCTCTGGAAGGTTTGGAAGTTGTTTTACATATATTATCTCAGTGGATCCTTACAACAGCCCTGTAACAGAGATACTATTATTATCTTCACATTTCAGGTAAGGAAACTGAGGCTAGGAGGAATTATATCATACAACTAGCAAGAGTATGAGGCAAGATTTGAATTCAGATCTTCCTGACTCCAAGACTAGTGTTCTATCCACTGGTTAGTTAGATAACCCACCTAGAAGTCGACTCATTTTTGGGTAGTGAAAATGGAAGTGTGAGTCTCATCCTAGAATCTAGAGAGTTATACACCCTTGTCCTTTGAGGAAAAGCAGGAAAATCACTGTATAGTGAAATCTACAATAGGTGCTTCAATATTTATTGAAAGAATGTTTTTATGAACTTTGTGACCTTCAGGAACTGGACACAGTTGGAACCACCTCTAAAGTTAGTCTTCAAAAGTTAAGAAGCTAATACACCTTCGAAAGTGTTCTGGACAGAACAAGGATCATTCTACATTGGCAAGCCTTGGTAAGGGAAGGTCCAGGCCAATGTCAGAACCAGCTGGGAGTCATAAAACCCTACTGTTACGGCATTTGACCAGTCAGTCATTAACACCACTTCTCCAGGGGAACTGACTCTTTCACACATACACACTTGGCATGGAACCAATTCAGGTCCTTTGAGGAGGTATATGTAACTGGCTAAACTGGTTTCCATGACAGAAGAGGGCCCTTTTCTTCTCACTCTGTTGATTAGTTGGTTTCTTTGCTCTCAGTGGTCTATTGTCTTGGCCTAAACATAAAAGGAGCCAGGTTTTACACATTTTCCAAAATTTCAATGTAATTGTTTAAAAATAGGCCTTAAAATTTCATTTTCTCTCTATTGGTAACCATGGTTGCCATGGAGTTCAAGTAATAGGTTGTGATGTTTAACACTGAATTAATTACTACTTCTCACTCACAGGGAACATCTAATTATACATATTCATGCAGAGCAGTGTTTGGTATTTTTGAAGGAAAAAAAAAATCTCCTCATACTGTACAAGTGAGTATACATTGGGGAATGCATTTGGCTTGATACACGTGAGGGTTTTTTGTTTTTTGTTATTTTTTTTGTTCACACTTCTTTTCCCTCCCTGTAAAGTGTTATATAGTTGTTTTTAGATGATGGGGCTTTGGTTTTAATTAGGATTTCTCTCATTGGAACTGACCTACATTAAGGAAACTTGCCCTTTCACCCACCAAATGGTTTTATCCCAAGTGATAACAATTAACTAAGTCTTGAGTTTTACTTTGGCTTCTATGTGAGGCCTTTCCTGATCCCCTCAGCTGCTCCTGTCTCCCACAGCCCTCAAATATCTTACACTGGAAGTTCAGAAGGGGACATAGACAAGGAAGGTAGTGTTAGATCTTACTGTGATAAATTTAATTTATACTTTAAAAAACCAAGCTCTGAGTGCTAGAACCAAGTTCACAACTTAAACAATTTAATTTCCTTGTCTACATCTTATATAGAGCCAGCACGATGTAGTAGAGAGAGCAGGGAAGCGTCTCAGAGCCAAGAACTGAGCTCCAATCCCTCTTCCAACATGTGTTAGCTCCATGACCTTGAGCCAATCACTTAACCTCTCCAGGTCCCCCCTCCCCCCCCCCACTGCCACCCCCACTCCCCACGAGTCTCTAAGACTTTGAATGACAGAGAAGGTGTGGACCTCTATTGGTAGAGAACATTTGTTATCTGGGAATTTCTTGGACCAATAAAATAGCAAGTCCATTCCCTATTACCCATTCTCTTTATATCTATTTGTGTGTGGGGGGCGCAGTCTCTCTTGCTAGAAATGTAAGCTTCTTAAGGGCAAGTCTCTGTATCATTTTTATCCTCCAAACATAGCACAGTACAATGGCATAAATCAAACAATTGGTAAATACATATTGATTGATACAAGAAAAGGAAATGAAGATGTTAGGATGCTTCCTTACCCAGCTCAATATTTCCCAGTTATTGTATTAACACACATGGTACAGCCCTTGGAGGAGTGGTTGAAAATCCAGATTTGTTGGACAAATGGAGAAAGTGAGGCTCAGCTTTTGGCCCAAGATCCCCACCTCCATGAAGCAAAGGCCAAAGTCAAGCTGGGGGGCTGCCTGTGGCTCCTGTCTCTGCTGCCTCCATGACACCTCACTGCTTCCTCCTTGGAGTCCTGGGCCCATGAAACTCCCATTTTTCCCCTTGTGGGTGGATGTAACTCCTCCTGCTGCTGCTAATGGGAGTCCCCAGAGTGTTGTGAGGAGAGAACATAAATCCTGCAGAGTTTCTTCTATTCTCAACCAGTGGAGTAATTTAGTATCTCACTGCAAAGAAACCAGTTTCTTGAAACTGATAACAAGGTGTAAAATTTACTCCTTTCTATAGGCTTGTTGGAGTCCCATTTTGTCTTGGTTTTTGAGCTACTCATTTAAAAGGGCCTAAGTGTTGACTCTAAGTGGAAGAAGAACAATAGATCCTGGTCCACCTCATTTGGAAAGGAAACTCCTTATTTGGGGGATATAATGAGAGCAGCTATGAGACTGGTATGGATCAGCAATAAGGAAGCTTTTGGGGGTGGCATGCTGAGTTTTTCCTTCCCCGTTCCTTTGGGGTTTGGGGGCCGCCAGGATGGCTATCCTTCCAAAGTGGGAGAGGGCTTTCTGTGATGTTATCATTGTTGTTGCTGCTACTGTTGTTACTACTAACATTTTATAGCCAATTGCTCTTGTAAATGCCTTACATATTTTATCTCATTTGGTCACCATGACAACCCTGTTCCAGAGGTGCATATTATTTATTTCATATACATATTTATATATATATGTATATATACATATATATAAAACAAAATATTTAATATGTATTTCCTCATATTATATATGAAAAAGCTCTTGCTGAGAGCTTGTCATCTGACAGGGGCACACAGCTAGTAAACATATGAAGCAGAATTGAAATTCGGGTCTTCCCAACTCCAAGTCCAGCACTCTGGGCACTGTGACAGCTAACTGTCTACTGAGTGACTGTGATCCTGCTTCTCCTTTTTTTTTTTTCCCCTCTCTTTTTATTTATTTATTTTTTTTATTTTTATTTATTTTTTTATTTACTCATTTACTTTTAATTTATAAGATTCAGTTCCACAATCACTTGAGTTTCAAATTTTCTCCCCTCCCTTCCCCGCCCCCCATGGTGGCATGCAATCATGTATAGGATCTGC
>CM053585.1:520391911-520457124 GCA_028646515.1 Pseudochirops corinnae
CTCTGGGCTGGGAATCTGTCACTCTCTGTGTCACAATGGGTTCTGTCACTCTTAAATCCACTCAAATTTACTTTTTAGTTCCCGAGGACGAAATTCTTGGGGAGCTTGTTCAAGTCACTGCTTACTCTCCGCCATCTTAGCTCCGCCTCCTGCTTCTCCTTTTTTTATAAAATTCTTCTGTATTCTTGCCACAAATGCTGCCATCATAATCTTTTAGGATTCCTGCTTCAGGTCACTAAGAGTCTTCAAACTTTTCTCTGTTGGTCTGACGTCTCCATTGTCAGTAATGCTGAGTACAAAGAGTTTGCAAAGATTCGGGTTTATTTTGTTTGAGCCGTTTCAGATGGTTGCATTTCTTTTTAATCCCTGGATTGTAAAAGAGTTATTGAACCAGGGCTTTAGCCTGCCTCTTCTTACCATCTGGATCGTCCCAGGCAAGTAACTTAATCTCTATCCACCAAAATTTTCTTATTTGTAAAATAGAGGGAGTTGGACAAATTGGATTCTGAGCTCCATTCTGGCTTGACATTCTTTGATCCCATACTCCAGCCTGCTCCTGCCTGTGCTGCTCAAAGTGATCTTTCATGCCAACAGTAGCCAATTTTCTGAGGCTTCCAACTCTTGGGAAACTATTTTCTCATCATGGAGAAATCTTGCCTTGAGAAACATTGTGTTCAGTAAAGATCAAGATGGAGATCATAGCGTCATGAATCAACCCAGCTCTGTGTTTAAGGTCTCAGGCTAGTTTGTGGAAGAGCCACATAACCATGACTGTAGCTTTTCTGGTCCTATCATAATTGTAAGCTGTTAATGTATATGTATCTCCTATCTATACACACATATATATATATACATGCATGTGTATCTATATACGTGATATACATATGTATATAATACATGTATGTATGTGTATTTATGAATGTACATATATAAATGTATGTGTGTGAATGAATGAGTATGTGTGTATGTGCATGGGTATGCATGGGCATGATAAATTCTAGGAGATGTGAGGTGGAGAGGAAGGAGATCTAGAAAGGATGGTTCAAGGCTAGCATCAGGAAAAAAAGCATCATGGAGCTGAATCTTGAAAGAAGAAAAGGGACTTGCTCTCCCTGGAGTCCTGTGCTGGTGAAGTTTCTCTTTTTCCCTTTGTAGGCTTGCAGAACTCCTGGTCCTAGTAATGCTATGGAGGACAGTCTACACAAAAGTATGGTGGTGGGAGAGGGCAGGGGTAGGAGATGAGCTACCAGACCATTTTGGTGGGATTGTAAAGAATACTGATGACAGTGGAGATGATATGGATCGAAAGCATCATGGAATCAGAAAATATTGGATTTATAGGGGATTTCTGGGGTCATTAGTCCAACTTTTTCATTTTTCTGCTGAGGAAAATGCAGGCAGATAGAGGAAATGATGGTATGGAGAAGTGATAGTGAGCCAAGGTGGTCAGTTATGAGATCAGGCCCCAACACAGGTGACTGGAGCCATGACTTGAAGAATGGAATCACCATTGGTGGAGGTTGCTATGAATTAGCCATATAGCCATGTCTCTGTGTGACTTATTTGAATAAAAAACTCCCTCCACCATGGAGCCATCTTTTACAGTGCTCCATACATAGGCTTCTGAATTGCTAGGACCAAACGCATCAGTGACCATCGGGACCCCTCTCCCAGTGGCTACAGAATAAAATGAAGATTCCTTATCCTGGCCTTCAAAGCCATCTCTAATCAGATACTTAGCTTCTTTGGAATTATAGGTGAGGAGCCGAACTGTTGGGATGGAATAATGCAGGTGAGAGCTAGTGAAATCTAGACAATAGTGTCAGCGTAATTAGAGAGGAGAAAATGAGAGAGGAGAAGAAAGGAAAGAAAAGAAGAGGGGAGAGGAGGACAGGAAAGGGGAAAGAAGAGAGAGAGACAGAGAGAGAGATAGTATGAAAAAGAGAGAGAGGGGGAGGGAAGGAGAGATATCTTGGGGGCAGAAGCAACAGTTTTATAGATATGGCATGTGTAGAAGGTGGCATATGGGAATAGGGAGTCAAAATGGCTTAAAGAGAGGACCCTGCAAGAATTTCAGAGTCATTCTCTCTTGATCAGAAGTTCCAGTGGGGCTCTAATTAAGTTCTTGAAAAATATAAGTGGTATGGCTTTGGATAATTTTTTACTTATGAAAAATTAAGATTGTTTTCCCAAAAGGACAATGAAGCTCCAGGGTACCTATGTAGCCAAGTATATAGAGCACTGGACAAGTAGTTAAGAAAACCTGAGTTTGAGTCCTACCTCAGACGCTTGTAATATATGAGAGCCTGGGCAAGTCAGGGAGTTGGACAAATTAGTATCATCCTCAATTTCCTTGTCTGAAAAAGGAGAGCAATAGTACCTACCTTCCAGTGTGGTTGTGGTGATCACATGGTACCATATTTATAAAAGCACTTAGCATGATGACTGGCACATACTAGGCACTTAATAAATGCTTATTCTCTTCCTATTCCCTCCCTTTTTTTCTTTTAGGGTTGTAGTGAGGGTAAAAGGAGGTAATATTTTAGAGTGCTTTGTAGATCTCAAAGTACTGTATAAATACTAGATCTCATTATTATTTTAAAGGTATTATGAAAGAAAGACATGATGGATCTCTTTTCTCATCTTAAATAATTCTATTTTCTTCTAGAATTCCTTTGGGAAGGAAATAATTAGTAAGAAACTTGTTATCAAACATTGCAAGTTCACGTGATCCAGTTTTAGGATGAATCTTGTTTAGGTGTCCATTCCCCAATGTCTACATGGCACTTTTTTAAAGAAGTAAATCTGTCAGGTTTTAGACATGTAACTTGCAAGACAGTAAAAAAAAAAAATCAGTTGAATTCTGCAGGCTCTGAAATGCTCATATCAAGTACACATCAGAAATCTGAAAAAGCCTGACATCCACAGCAAACAAGTATCAGCCCTGGGGAAGTCCAAGGTCTCTTTATCTGGATCTGAAAAATCCTCTAATCTAATTTAACTCAACAGCATTAATTACACACCTCCTATGTGTGGTACTTGTACTATATACTGAAGAGAAGAAGCAATGTGTCATCATCAGCGACGAGTTGGTCTCTGAATTAGGTTGACCTGAGTTCTAGTCTCAAATGCTGCCTGTTGACCTGGTTGGTCACTGAGATCCATGCAGCTCTCTAACGCTCTAAAATTGGAGAGCAGGAAAGATTTTCCTGATCTGGGAGTTCCCTACATAGAAGAAATCACAAACTTAAACATTAGGGATACAGAGACAAAAAATGAAACCACGTTTGACTACAGACACCTTATAATCTAGCAAAAACCTTGCATGCTCATCTAAAGCACTGAGACATGGGGAAATTCCTCAGATCCTGGCACCCATGTGGTCATAGATAGAGGGGACCACACCATTAATAATAGGATTTTGACTCTGTTGACAGATCCCATCCAAATTATTCTCCTCTAGCAGGTCCTGTGGTCAGAACTTTTTTCAGAGTGCCATATTCATAATAAAAATAAGTGTGGACACCTTCACTAACCTCATCAAGGGAAGACATGTTCTCTTATCTGTCTCCCTCCTGTTCAGAGGTTCTTTGCAGATCTATATAGCAAGGACAAAGAACACATGCCTGCTGACCCCCATCATCTTCTCAGCTTCTCTTTTGCATTCCTACCCACTGGTTTCCTGCCCCTCCTCCCTTATGGCGATCTCCCCTGGAGATGTGCAAAGACTATTTTCCCATCCTTCACCTTCACTGCACTTTCATTCCTTTGTCCAAAACCCTTTTCTTGATCGCTCAGCCTAATTTTTCCCCATCCTTTTCATATATTGTACCTAGTTATGCTTCACCATTTCCATGCTAAAAAAAATTCCTATCCCTTGTGAATGCTTATATCTTGTGGATATTTTTAGCTTGCCACCGTGTCCACCTCCACCACCCACTGCTCTTCCCCACTGTTTCTGCTTAGCTAAGCCATACATATTTAATTCTCCTAATCTTTCCTTATCCGCTGGTCCCACCAGACCCTTAATAGAATGATGCCCTTCTCAGCACGCCCTCCTGATGACCAGTGCCTCCTGGCACTGAGATGCCAAGACGGCAGACTATCTCACTGCATCTATATAGAATTTTTTTGTATATATTCTCTTATGGGTCTCAAAACTCAGAAAAGAAAAAAATGCAGGTAATATCTCATTTTTGAGAGTACCATTATAATGCCCACCAGAAATAAAAGGAGAATTCTGTGTCCTGAATGAGAACTCAGACTTGTACTACCTTGCTGATGGGAATATGACAAATTTGGTTAAGCACACTGTGCTGGGCTCATAGATATAGAGCTAGAAGAACTCTCAGAGCCTGATGGGGCCTTGGGTTTGGAATCAGAAGATCTGAATTCTTCCTTCTGACTTTTGTTCCTTTTGTGGTCCTGAGTCGTGCTTCAGTGTCCATATTTATAAAAATGAGGGTCTGATATGATAGCTTTAAGATCCCCTCTAGCTCTGTATCTATGATCCTGTGATCCCATTCATTTTACAGATGAGGAGACTGAAGTCAAGGAAGGATAAGTGATCTGATGCCTTCAGTTTTAATTAGATCTGAATGGAATGATTCTCTTGAAGTCAAGTCTCCTCCCTCCACAATCCATTCTTCACTCACTCAGATGCCAAAGCAATCTTCCTAAAGCACAGGTCTTAGGTCAGTCTCTTCCTGAAGAATCCTCAGAGGGTCCCTTTTGATCCCAAGTCTGAGCCATCTTTGCCCCTCTCCTTCCTCTCCACCTGACCCCTCCTAGAATTTATCACGTCCATGTATATCCATACACACACATAGATCTACACTAGTCCAGGCTCTGTCATTCGCTTGCATATGCCCTTAGGCAAACCACGCCTTCTCCAGGCCTCAGTTTCTTCATTTGTCAAAGCGGCTGAGTGGACAGTCTCTAAGATTCCTTGAAGAATTTTATTTTCATTCTATGACACAACTCATCATGGGTCACTTTATTTTGATATGACATTTGAGTCTCCTGACAGAAATCGCAGAGAGGAGCTCACCTTCTGTGCTCTATTTCATTTTGAGGATCAAGTCAATAAACATTGTATAAACTTTAAAGTTATATACATTTTTAAGTTATAAAAAATTACTTGAAGGGCAGGAGAAATGCTCCGATGATTTGTAGCTGACTCTAGTATCTTTGCCTTTGCCACTGAATACCTGCTGAGTACCACCTTGGGCCTTTGCCTCATTCAGTACCATAGACAAGAAAACAGATTTAATGGCAATTTTTTTCCCCCTCTAAAGCTAACAATTTTTCACAAGTTAATTCTTCATGCTTTTTTTCATTGCTCACTTGTCTAGTTTTTTCAATTACTTTTCTCCCTTTTTCTTTGCCCTGCTCAGCCTTTCCAGTTCTCTTCAATTTAGAGTCCTGGGTTGGCTTCATTTCCATCTTCTTTCCTTCTTTTTTGGGACTGCTAACACTAGATCTGGCTGGTACTATTCATAGGACTTGAGCTGTGAATCTGAGCAATAGAGACATAGGTCTCTTCTGTCTACTTTACAGGGATGAGGTTACACCCATAGTCAACAAAGAGTTATAGGAAAGACTGGCAATTTCCGAGAACAGTATCCCTTGGACACCTCACTCTTCCTTCCCACTTCTTTCTCACTCTCCCTGTTTCCCTTCCTGCTCCCCCTCTCTCCACCTTCTTCTCCCTTATCACTTTCCACCTACTTTCCTCTCTTTGCCTCTATTCCTTTCTGTCCTTCCTTCTCCTCTCCCCTTCTCTCTTTCTTCCTCCTTTCCTCCATCTCTCCTCCACGCCCATAATAATAATGATAATAATAGCTAGAATTTTTTATCACTACAAAGTTTGCAAAGCATTTGATAAATTTCTTATCTTTTCTTTACAACAACCCTAAGAGATATTGGAGTAGCTGCTATTATGATCTTCATTTTACACATGGCAAAGCTGAGGAAGATATAGGTTAAGTGACTTGCTCAGGGTCACAGCTAGTAAGTGTTTGAGGTTAGATATTTGATATCTCTCTCTCTCTCTCTCTCTTTCTCTCTCTCTCTCACCCTTTTCCATTCCCTCCCCCCCCTCTCTCCCACCTCTCTCTCTCCACCTCTCTCTCCTCTTTCCTCTCTCTTTCCCCCTCTTTTCTCTGTTCTTTTTCCCTTCTCTCTCTTCTCCTCCTCCTCATCCTCCTTCTCTTCTTCCTCCTCCTCCTTTTTCTTCTCTTCCTTTCTCTATTCTGCTCTCTCTTCCTTTCCTTCCCTGCAAAGGTTCTGGGTCTTTATGCCATAATGCTCTTTCTTTTCTATATTATTATTTTTATTTTGGGACTTATATAATTCCCATCACAAAGAGATCTTCATTTGTAATGTGCACAGCTAATAGGAAATTAGGATGGATAATAGTAATGTCATTTTTATGGCCCTTTAAGGTTTACCAAGTGTTGTACATAATATATTTTCTCATGTTATTCTAAGAACTTCCAGGTAATTAATCCTTTTAAAAACATTTTTTCCTAGATAGAAGCAGAGGGAGAGGTAAGAAAAATGGGAGATAATTGGGTGAGGAACAAGGTGAAATGGAATTCAAGGTGAATAAAAAGGAATTCCATCTTTCAGCTGGACTTGGGATACAAATTTCTTCTTTTTCATTTTGAGCATCTCCTTCTGTCTTCTTGGAGCTATTGATGTTGCCTTAGGAGTTTCTGTATATAAAGTGAGGGAGAAATAAATACTTATTTTTAGTGGAAATTTTATTTCTTGTGCTTAACCTTAACACCAAAATAATTTCAAAATACACAGCAGAACACAGGAGTATTGCATATAAAACTGAATCTCTAATTTCTATTTCTTGCTTATTTTTAAGTAAATTATTTATTAGACACTTTTAAAAAAAGTGTAGTAAATTCCACGGGTTGCTTTCACAACTATATTGCTTATCTATACTTTCTTCTGAACTACCCTCTATTTTCTTCTGTGCATTTTTGGAAAGTATTTTAGTAGCCTACTTTTTTGGCATTAATTTTACTAACCCTGGCTCTCTTCCCCAATAAAAAGAAAGTTCTGAAAGGAACTACCAAAATGGAAAGGCTTTGAATATTATTTTGGTAACAGACTTGGTCTGCTTTCCAAGAACTGACCTGGCTAAATAGAGAGAGGTTCATGATCAGTAGGCTGTTTATTTGGCAATGAATTCTTTGCCCATGGCAACTTAAGACTGTCATTATCATCTTCATCATCCTCTTTCAACATACTCTTCCAGATTCCTCATTATCCATCATTATTATCACCTCCAACTGTATTCCCACCTCCAATATCTTCTCTATTTTCTACTATCATCATCATCTCTAAGTTATCCATTATCCAACAGCATCTCTACTGTCCAACATTGTCATCATCTCCAACTTCATCTCCATCATTATATATGTCATCATCTTCATCCTCATCAGTAATAGCACATTTCGATATCAGCAGGAAATTATAATCTTTTTCAATACAGTTTAAGAAAACGTGAATTAGCTTCAGCCAAAAGGTTCAAGTCCAAAAATAAATCAGATGGAAGGCATCTAAGAATTGGAAGTCTTATCACTTGATGCAGGTTCTTTGTCAGTCCTTTAACCCTCATTGTCAGTTGAGGCATCATTAGTATCTTGCTGATAGTTATAGAAAGAACTGGCCCACAGTGTGCAGGTTAATCACATTCTTTGGGTTAAGCCCCGAGCTTCCAAATGCTATCTGTAGGGTGCTTTTGGAGATGACTTTGTTTTTCCTTTCAGCTGTGGCTCACCCAACAGCTCACCTGGCTTGGCTCTGTTTCCAACCTTCAGGCAGACAAACTATAAAATTACTGTGTTCCAATTAATATTTTAAAGTGATGTCAGATTTTAAGTTAAATATCACTTAGTTGTATTTGGGAGGATGGAATCCAGCCAGAGAAAGGTTGTCATTAACTTCCACAAGGCTTTTAGGAGGACAAAGATAGGAAAGAAATTGAAGTATGCAGTTATACTCAAGGCCTGGCTATGAATGCTCGTATAACATTTAATGTTCAAATTATTGAGTAGCACTGGTGCAACTTCTGCTTAAAACATGACTCTGATTACATGTTAATGAAATTAAAAGTACTTAAGAATTTGCTCATTTCCTATTAAACAAAGGCAATCCCTAATTATATGCACTGATATAGCTGGAATTACCTGTGCGTGGTATATGCTCTGTCTCTAGATGGGATTTCTTTCTGTCTATCTAATTTTTTGACCATATATGCTTTGCCAGTTTGAGGACCCCACTCCTTATCATGTGCCTTTCTGAAAAGATTAATTTCAGGCTAGATAACTAGAAACAGCTATTTTCAAAAGACAACAAGCAAATCAAGAGGCTGTCTATCCCTTTATGACAAACAGTACTTTCATTTTTATTGGCAAGTGATGGGAGATTGATTTGATAATCTTAGGTGGATAATAGCCCCAGAAAAAACCATCTAGTGGTCATCAAACAGTCTACCCAATTAGTTTTTGGGGTATGATTCTTGGTAGGGCCCAGGATTCTATTGATTTTTGGAGCTCTGGCTTTATTTCTGAATATGTCCTTAGAGTGGCATGCCCTAGTAATCCTAAACTTTGGAGTAGGTTGCTATTCACTACTCTTATCTAGTCTTCCACCTATTCTAAAAAGCAGCTGATAGAGGAAGAGAATTTCTTTGGGTTCTGAATCCCTAGGTTATGCTAATTTTCATTGGGAAATGGTATTTGTATTGGGAGAGGGATGCAATGTGAAAAGTTGCAAAATTACTATCAGAATCTTGGGGACTAATGGGTTGAGGTTTTCTTCTTTAGAGTCAATCAGCCAATCAACAAGCACTTTTTAAATGTTTACTATATGTGTCAGGCACTATATTAAATGCTAGAGATCAAAAAAAAAAAAACCAACCCAAAAAACCAACCCTCACAATGCTTTGTGAACACTCAAGGAGATCACTCTAGGTCCATGTCAGATAAAAGTCTGAGATTTATCTTGATTGTTATGGGAATTTTCAAACTCTGTCATGCAATTATAGGCATCAAAACATAAGAACAAAAAACATGTTTCTATATTGGATCTGGTCAATGACACATCAAGCCTCATGCATGGAGGTAAGATAGTGCAGGATACATCCTTAAAACATTTATTAGTCCAGTTTGACTAAAGTGCAGAGTATATTAGAATAATTGCAAGTAGTATGAGAGAAGGTCAGACATGTAGATTCATGCCAAATTGTTGGGAACCTTGAATGCTAAGCAAGAGATTTAGGACTATTTTCAAGAAGTAATAGGGCATCAGCAAAGGGTCTTGAAGAGATAGGCAATATGGAGAGAAATGTACGTAATGAAGATTATTATGGATGTGATATGAAGGATGAATTGGAGGTCTCCCCAATTAGACTAAAAGGTCCCGAAGGGCAGGGGTTCTACTTTTTATATGTCCTATACCTATGCCAAAATTGGTATTCAGTAAATGTTTCATGGTGATGATGATGATAACTGATTCAGTGATTCTATGATAAGATGAATTACTAAGAAAACCAAGCATTCAGTTGAAAATAAATAAGTCACACAATCTTGTGCTATGCTAAACACTATGTCGAACATCACAGAACCATTATGGAAACTCAAGAAAAATATTGTTAAGCAGCCATATGCCTAGAGTTATTGCCATACAGTGGGTGGATCCAGGAATGGGAAGGTTGGTTTTATTTGATCTTCTGTGTGTATAATGTAGACTTTGTAGGGCAGGCTGGAATGAATAAAATGTAATTGAGCATGTAAGTATATAATGAATTGTCTTTGAGGGCAGGTTTTAAAACATTCTAAGGAATTAATAGAATATTAAGGTTCTTAGAGATTCTCTTTAGGCCTATACTCATCACATCCTATGTGCCAGACATGCTAAGCACTAGGGTTACAAAGACAAAAGCAAAAGAGACATTGTGTTGATCAGAGTTCTTACTTCCTTCAAAGATGTTCACTTTTTACAATGTTGTTATGACTGCATACGTTGGATCTAGTCACTTTATTCTGAATAATTTCATTTCTTTTTTTCAAATTTATTTTAAACTTAAATACACAATAAGAAAAGAAAAAGAAAACATACTATAAACCTAAATACTAAAACAAATATAAAATAAGAAAAGATAAAAAGCATTTCCATGTGCACAGCAGAATGTAAGAGAAGATTCAAAATATACAGCAACAAATGTACATTTCAAGAAACCCTGTACAATAAATACAATGCATTGTGTTCAGAGAGGTCCATCTTTTCTTCACTTCCTTGTAAGTATTCTTTTATTCTCTGCTGTGTACTTCTTACTTTGTTCTTTTTTTCCCCTTCCTCCCCCCTTTCCCAAGAAGGCTACAATTAAGCACAGATTTAATGTGTGTGTATGTATATATATATGTATATGTATATATATAATATACACCCATACATACATACATATACACATAGATATATATATATATATATATATACACTCATAGATACTTACATATACACATATATATACATATATACATACATACACATACTTAGATATCTATAAACATACTCATATATAGACATATATATTCATATGCATCTATGTTAGACTGTACTATGCTTGTTTTCCCTGTTTCTCTGAGAGTAGATAACACCTTCCTTCCTAAGTCCAAGTCTTTCCATATTTTTCTAAGTCCACCAACTCATCTTCTACACCACAGCAACGTTCCAACCTTATACTGTCTAATTATTTTAAATAGTCTAATTTCTTCATATTTTCTTACAGGTTTTCTCAAGTTTCTCTGGAATTTCCCTTGCAATTAGGTGGTCAGTGAATATGATGCTGGACCTGGAGTCAGGAAAACCTGTGTTTAAATCTAGCCTCAGACACTGACTAGCTAGGAAAATTGCTTAACCTATGTCCACCTCAGTTTCTCATCTGTAAAATAGAGATAATAATAGTATCCACCTGCCAGCCTATTTTTGAGGATAAAATTAGTTTATACTTATTTTTTCATAGAAGCTTTAAAACCATTATATCAACTTATAATTATTTCATTTTAAAATTATTTTAATGAATAAAAATAAATTTTCCCTCTCCCATCCCTCACTTCTTTGGTGCAAAAGAAAAACAAATTCCTTGTAAAAATATATATAGTCAAGAAAAATAAATTCCCTCATTGGCCAAGCCCAAAAAACCTATACCTGATTCTATGCTCTCAGTCCATCAACTCTCTGCCAGGAGCTGGCTAATATTTTTATCATTCATTCTCAAGAGTCAGGAGTGATCATTGTCTTCATAAGTTCTAGCATTTTCCAAAGCTGTTTGTTTTTCCAATGTTGTTATTGTAGAAATTATTCTCTAAATCCTGTTCATTTTTCCATTATTAATTTATCAAAGTTTTAAAAATTGTTCTTTTTTATAATATTGATGTCATAGAATATATTGTTCTCCTGGTTCTTCTCACTTCACTCTGCATCAATTCATACAAATCTTTCCAAATCTCTTTGAAATCATCTATTTCCTGGTTGCAATCACATTCCATTCCATTCATATACCACAATTTGTTCAACCATCCCCTAACTGACAAGCACTCCCTCTGTCTCTTTGCCATCATAAAAACATCTGCTATAAATATTTTTGTACATGGGGGTTCTTTTCTCTTTGATCTCTTTTGATGTATAGGTCTAGTAGTGGTATTGTCGGCTCAAAGGATATACACAGTTTAGTAACTTTCAATTTGGGGCAGAGTTCCTAATTGCTTTCCAGAATGGCAAGTGTGATGCCGGAGAACTGATGATGAAGCATGCTACCCACCTCCCAATAGAAAAGCAATAGACTCCATATGTAGAATGAGATATACATTTATTAGACATGACTAATGTGGGGTTATGTTTTTCTTGACTATGCATATTTGTTCCAAGGGTTTTGTTTTTCTTCTCCAATGGGGGAACGGTTGAAGGTAGAGAAAAAAGTTATTTTTTTTTAAAAGTAAAATAGTTCTTGTCCTCAAGGAGCTGCCATTGGGAAAAACAACAAGAACGTCTATAAGTCTATATAAGATAACATGCAAAGTAGGTGCCACTGAGGCAAAGAATCACAAAGTTATTTACCTGAGGTCATGTGGCTTATTAATGGTACTACTGAAGTCAGCTAACCTACAGATAATAGTTCAGATGGTTCATTGTTCTAAAAAAAAGGTCATTCAACCCTCAAATGGTTCTTCTGCTCAAAAGGTTTCAGTGCTGTCCTGGTGCCTATATAATAAAATACAGACTCCTCTTCTTGATATCTGAAGACATTTACAATCTGGCCCTAATTTGTCTTCTTATACTTATTTTATTTCACTCACTCTATATATTCTAGCCAATGACTATTTGGTCCCCTACATGGCATTCCCCCCTCTTCTTTCTGTGCCTTCGCCAGAGCAGTCCCCCATACCTAGAATTCTTTTTCTTCTCTTGTGCACCTCTCAGGATCTCTTACTTCCTTCAAGGTTTGTTATATCAGGAGCCACCTCCTACGTGAGGTGATTTCTGATCCCCTCCCCATGGTTAGCATCTCCCTCCATGAATTACTTTGGAGTTAGGTAGCACATCTTAGATATTTACCCATCCATGTGTACGTTGCCCCCAATTTCTCCCTCCGCTGAAAGAATGGAAGCTCTTGGAAGGTAGGAGCATGTTATTTTAATCTTGGTAACCCACATGAATTCTTGTGGAATTTGGCTGAATTGAAACATGGATTTAAATTTATATTGGTCTTTCCAACATTAATGGCTTGTAGCTGCCTCCCAGCCACTGCTCTTTCCTCAATTTCTTGTCTCCTCTGCTCACAAGAACAAAGACACTTCTGCCTATAGCAGACGTGTCCAGAGGAGAGTCCTACTACAAACAGATTCCCATGACAACAAAGCCCAGAAAATAAAACAGAAAGAAAAGTCAGAGAAGATGATGTTGAACCTCTCTCTCTGCCTCATTCCATTAGTCAGACTACCTACAAGTATAAGCATTGGAGGGTCCTGGGGAGAGTGAGAAAAATCACTTATCTCAAGAGGAAGGAGCAAGTTAAGGAACAGAGGAGTGGGGGGAGCCAGAGAAATGGAGGCTCCCAAGTAGAGGGGAAGGGGGGAAGGAACAAACATTTATCAAGTCCCTTCTATGTGCCAAGCACTCTGCTAAGCACTTTACATGTATCTCATTTGATCTTTCCAATATTCCTGGAGGTAAAGGCTTTTATTCTTCCCATTTTTAGTGGAGGAACCTGAGGCAGCTAGTGTCTGAGGGCCACACAGCTAGTAAGTCTCTGAGGGCAGATTTGAATTAGGTCTTATGACTCCAGGTTTGGTGCTCTAACCACTGCACGACCTAGCTGCTCTAGGTGCTACTGATCACTCTGACTTCAATTCACCAAGTATGTGTCAGACCCTGTGCTGGGGAGCTAGGGGGAAAAATGAAACCAGCTCTGACCCTTAGCAGTTCATGTTCTGGAATGTCACAGATCAGTTGTCACTTTTATAATGTAAAGACATTATTGGTAATAATACTCCAAATTAGCAGAGACTGATCTTATGATTTCATTGATTCAAAGACTTCCCACTTTAGGAAATTCCCTCTTCTGGTACAGGCTGCCATCATTTTTGCAACACTTGGTTCTTTTCTTTTTCTGTGTCTCCAGTACTTAACACAGTGCTTGAGACATAGTAAGTTCTTAATAAATGTCTGTTGACTGCTGATTGACCTAATGATTTATAGGCTTAAAAAGTTACATAGAGCATGGAGAGGTTAAGCGA
This sequence comes from Pseudochirops corinnae, assembly GCA_028646515.1. Lineage (NCBI taxonomy): Eukaryota > Metazoa > Chordata > Mammalia > Diprotodontia > Pseudocheiridae > Pseudochirops > Pseudochirops corinnae. The sequence goes on from CM053585.1 coordinate 520,405,732, forward strand.
TTTTCCTAGACTCACAGAGCCAAGATTTAAAGTCGTGTTTTCCTGCCTTTGAGGTCAGTTCTCTATCTACTATGGCACACTGCCTCCCCTTGATATTAAAAAATATGTGGTGCTAATGATGGTGATGATGGCAGTGTTGGTGGTTGTGGTGGTGGTGATGGTGGTGGTGGTGATGGTGGTGGTGATGGTGGTGTAATCTGTAGGACTTAGGGTTTTCACTCTGTTCTGTGGCACTTGCACCCTAGATTTCTGGGGTTTCTGGCTTCCTTCCTGTGCTCTCCAGCTTTTGAAGAACCTCCACCCCTTGCTTTCTTTCTGTGTGCTTTGATTTTTGCAATGTGCTGCACAGTTACCAGAAAGCTTCCAGTGCCTTTACAGGTGTCTCTAATCCCTCCATGATACCTGCAGGGATTGTTCTGAGTCCCCTCTTCTCTTCTCCTCCAAGCCTTTCTGAATTGCTTCCTTCTCTGTGAACTTTAATGTGTTTGATCAAATTATTTGAAGACTTACTCTAAATTGTTCCTCCAATTCTCAGTGAACATATGCTGTCCATAGTGCCTTGATTTTTGTTCTGACTTCCCTTTTCCACGTTTCCCTTAAGCCAAAGCAAGGTTCCCATACAAATCTTTTCCTTCTAAAAATTAATTAATGAAATAGGAGAGAGTAATATCAGGAAAGCCCAGAGAGGAGAAAGTATCCAGGAGAAGAAGGGATCAATAGTATTAACAAGAAAGATGAATCAAGAAGTATGGAGACTTAGGAAAGACCACATTTAGCATTGAAAAGATCATCAGTAATTTTAGAAAGAACAGTATCAGTAGAGTGATGTGGTCAAAAGCCAGATTGCAAAGGGTTGAAGATTGAGATGAGAGGAAGTAAGGGCAGTGAGTATAGGCAGCTTTCTTTTCTAGGGGTTTGGCTGAGAAAAGGAGTACAGATATAGATCAATAGCTTGACGGATGAAAGAATTTTGTTGTTGGCTTGAAAAGAATGGTAGAAACTTGGACGTATTTGAAGGCAGTGTGGAAGGAATCCGTACCTTGAGGAAATGGTATTGTCTAGTCAAATTTCTTTTTAAAAATGGAGGAGAGAGGGTTGGGGTCAAGATGACAGATTAGAGGTAACAACCCAGCTAAACCTTCCCAACAGTTGCCTCCAAAAACTTTAAAATAATGCCTCAAATAGAATTTTGGAGTGGCAGGGCCAACTAAAGGTCAAGGTGACATTTTCATAGCCTAAGGCAACTTAAGAGGTCCGCAAAAGAGGTCTATGATACTAAGGTGGAAGCCTGCCTAGAGCACTGCCCCAGCCCAAGTGGTGAGCCCTTGGAGGTGGCTGCAACAGTGGTAGGAACTTAAGGAGTTCTAAGCCTGGAGAGGATAAGGCAGTCATAATATAACCTCAGAAAGAGATTACAGAGGACTTGTCTGTTGGTGCTAGGTGCAGGGTCTGGCACTGTTTTGCACCTCTTTTGCCCATATGTGATTCCAGTTTTCAGTTCCAAAGTAGAGCAGAGCCCTTGGGGTCAGTCACAAGGGAGCAGGAAACCTGGTCACGGTTCCAGGGCCGAGAGGAATGCTAGTGCTTATGGCTGCAGGGGAGCACAGCCCCTTTCTGGATAAAGACTAGCATGTAGACCAAGAGAGCAGTGACCACACCACCTTGGAAGCACCAAAAACTTGCAGACCCACAGAACTAGCTCTGAAAACAGCAACACAAAAAAGCTTGAAGCTTGGGACAGGACCTCCCTCCTTTCCCCCCACCCCAGCCAGGTGAGCAGAGCCCAATTTTAACACAAAGTTCAAAGTTAAGTAATTGGCTGGAAAAATGAGCAAACAACAAGAAAAGAACTTGACTATAAAAAAGCTATTATGGTGGCAGAGAAGATCAAGATACAAACTCAGAAGAAGACAACAATGTTAAAACAGCTACACACAAAGCCTCAAAGAAGAAAAGTACTAATTGGACCCAAGCCCAGCAAGAATTCATAAGAGTTAAAGAAAGAGATGAGTGATAGAGGAAAAACTAGGAACAGAAATTAGAGTGATAAAAGAAAATTATGAAAAGAGAATTAACAGCTTGGCAAAAGAGGCACAAAAAATAGTGAAGAAAATGACACCTTAAAAAATAGAATTAGCCTAATAATAAAAGATACACAAAAATCACTAAAGAAAGGACTCCTTAAAAAGGTAAAATTAGGCCAAATGGAAAAGAGGTACAAAATCATTCCTTAAAAATTAGAATTGGGCAGGTGGAAACTAATGACTCCATGAGATGTCAAGAAATAATAAAACAAAATCAAAGAACGAAAAAAAAAATAGAAGAAAAATCCTAAATATCACATCAGAAAAAGAATTTACCTGAAAAATAGATTGAGGAGAGATAATTTAAATATTATCAGACTGCCTGAAAGCCATGATAAAAAAGAACCTAGACATCCTATTTCAAGAAGTTATAAAGGAAAACTGCTCTGATATCTTAGATCTAAAGAGAAAATAGACATTGAAAGAATCTACCAATTACCTCCAGAAAGACATGCCCAAATGAAAACTTCCAGAAATATTATAGCCCAGTTCTAAAGCTCCCAGGTCAAGGAGAAAATACTGCAAGTATCTGGAAAGAAACAATTCAAATACTGTGGAGCCACAGTCAGGATCACAGAAGATTTAGCAGCTTCCATGTTAAAGGAGCAGAGGGTTTGGAATATGATATTCCAGAAGGTAAAAGAGCTAGGATTACAACCAAAAAGAACCTCCCCAGAAAAACTGAGTATAATCCATCAGGGGGAAAGTGAATATTTAATGAAATATAGAACTTTTAAACATTCCTGATGTAAAGATCAGAGCTTAATAGAAAATTTGACATTCAAACACAAGACTCTAGAAAGGTATAAAAAAAGGTTAACATGGAAAGAGAAATTAATAAAGTTAAACTGTTTACATTCCTGTATGGGAAGACAATACATATAATTACTAAGTGGTGCATTTTGCTGAATAACTTCATAACAACTTCCTATTCTGTTACTCCTATTATTATTAGGGCAGTTGGAAGCAGACTATGTAAAGGGTATGAGTGTGAATCAATTGTGTTGAAATGATCTCAAAAAAAGGGGGTGAGAAGGAGGGAGGCACTAAAAGAAAGGGAAATGGAGAGATAGAATGGGGGAAATTATCTCACATAAAAGAGGTGTGCAGGGAAGAGCTTTTACAGTGGAGAAGAAAACAGTGGCATGAACAATGCTTAGACTTGATTCTCATTAGAATTGGTTTAAAGAAGAAAGACTACACACACACACACACACACACACACACACACACTCACACACACACACTCACTCATTCACTCATCTGGATATAGAAATGTTACCTAACGGGGAAATAGGAAGGGAAATGGATAAGAGAAAAGGGGGAGGTGATAAAAAGCAGGGCAGATTAAGGGAGGAAGTGGTCAGAAGCAAAACAGACTTTTGAGAATAGATGAGAGAGACAGAGAGAAACACAGAAGAAAATGGGATGGAGGGAAATACACAGTAATCATAACTTTAAATGGAAATGGAATGAGCTCAACCATAAAATGGAAGTGGATAGCAGAATAGATTAGATACCAGAATCCAACAATGTGGGAAGAGACACGTTCGAAACAGGACACAGAGATTTAAAACAAGGAGATGGAGCCTAATCTATTATGCTTTGACTGAAATAAAAAAGCAAGGATAGCAATCATGATCTCAGACAAAGCAAAAGCAAAAATAAATGCAATTGAAAGAGATAATCAGGGAAACTACATTCTGATAAAAGATACCATAGACAATGGGCAGCTAGGTGTTACATTGGATGGCATGCTGGGAGTCAGGAAGACCTGAGTTCAAATCCAACCTCAGACCCTTACTAGCTGAGTGACCTTGGCTAAGTCACTTAACACTGTTTGTCTCAGTTTTCTCATCTATAAAGTAAACTGGAGAAGATAATGGCAAATCACTCCAGTATCTTTGCCAAGAAAACCACAAATGGATGTCATGAAGAGTTGGGCATGACTGAACAATCATAGACAATTAAGGAATGTCAAAAAATTTTATAGCAAGTTTCTCTGATAAAGGTCTCATTTCTCAAATATATAGTGAGTATAGAACTGAGTCAAAATTATAAAAATAAAAGTGATTCCTCCATTGATCAATTGTTGAGGGTTATGAACAGTCTGGTTTCAGATGAAGAAATCATAGATAGCTAGGACTTCTACACACACACACATACACACTCACTACAAGGGAGAATGAGTGCAAAGGAGATGGGATAGGCAAAGAGTATTTCATTTCAATTCTGTTTAATCCAATTCAGTTTATCCAGGAAGATGGCAGCTGGCTGTACTTTGGAAGAGGCCAGAGCCTGACAGTACAGTGTGACTTAGTGCCTTTCCTCATATAAACAACCTACAGGTCATCAAGGAGCTATTCCACCCATTAGGTAGAGTATAGCCCCAGGAAAAAGCAGAATAAATATTTCATCTCTATGTATTAAAAAGTAATGCATGGTAAAATACTCTTCTGGGGCAAGCTCATCCATGGCTGAGTTCAATCTGTGACACATCACAGCTTATATATTTCTCCTCCTTCTTCCTTTCCTTCTCTCGCCCTCTATCGACTCTGGTTTGAATTCTACCTCTGATGTGGACAAGTTTTTGTTCTGGGTCACAGGGCATCTTGTGTTCTGCCTTGGGTGGCTTCTGAGTCACCAGTATCTATCTCTTGGGCAGCAGTTATGGCCCAGGAGTAACAGAGCAGGGAGTTGTTACGAAGTTATTCAGCAAAATGCACCACTCAAGCCTGACCCCACTTCAATCATGAGAACAGCATGAGGCTTTTAGAAAATCCCAAGCACTGCTTGAACACTAATTGATTTGCCCACTGTGGACAATATTAATAGAAGCAGATATTCCTCTTGTGCCCCTGTGTGTGTGATGTGTGCTGCCTGCGAATGGCATATGGGAAGTTTTTCATGGAAAAGTGAAAGAGAATGTTACGTGGAGTAGGGTTTGAGAAGCAATCGGATCCCCAGCCCCTCCTCCCTCATCTCTTCCATCTGCTTTGGCAGAAGGTCCAGCAGAGCAGGGGCACTGTGCTAGATGCTGGACAACGAATAAATAATCCCCAGTCTCAAGGAATTGGTGGTTAAATGGGGGTGGGGAGAAAACAAATACGCATAATCATATACAGAATAAATGTTCACAACGTAAACATAAATCAGTACAAGGTGGTTGAATGTGAAGTACTCAGGCAGGGAAGGTGCCAGCTGCTAGGGAGTGATGGGTTAGTGAGGGGACCCTGGTCAGTGTAGGGCACAGAGGGCTGGACCAGCCAGAAAGGCCTGTGTTCAAATTCAGCCTTTTACACCTACCTAGTAGCTGGGTGGAATGTTGGGCCTGTCACAGTGTCTCTGCCTTAGGCAATTCCTTAAGATTTACCTACTAAATTATAGATACTGTGGACTTGTTGGTGGAGGGATATCTGACTTACATTGATGAAATCAGAGATCCTTGACCTGTGATGATCAAGCAAATGATGTTTTTCTTTTTTTTAATATTTAATTGATTTGTTTCTTTACTTTTAGTTTACAAGATTATTAGATTACACAATCCCTTGAGTTTCACATTTTCTCCCCTCCCTCTTCCCCCCCGCCCAAGGCAGCATGCAGTCAAGCATAGGATCTGCCAATACTTTCACATCGGCAAATTATTTTTAAAAAATTGATACAATTTGTTTTGACACAAGGGACATTTGCCAACTAACAGCCAGAAGCACTTCCCCCCTCAGAGGAGAATATGCTGAAAGAAGCCAGCAGAACTGCTTAATGGGGTGACTGTGCCCTCCAGTCCTCCCCTGCTCCTCACTCTCTCATTCCCCATCTCCAGTCTGTTGCCAATTCCTGTCAATTCCACCTTCACAACACCTCTCGAATTCGCCCTCTTCTCTCCTCTGGCATTGCCATCCCCCTGGAACTGACTCTCTTGACTACTACAGTAGCTAGTGGGGCTCTGCCTGCTTCAAGCCTCTCACTACTCCAGCCCAACCTCCATCCAGCTGCCAGAGTGATTTTCCTAAAGCACTGGTCAGATCACGTCAACCCCACCCTCAATAAACTCCAGTAGCATCCCATCACCTGCAGGATCAAATAGAAAAACCTCTGCTTCACTTTCAAAGCCTTTCATAAACTACCTACCCCATCTCTTTATTCCTGTTGCCAGTCTTCTTAAACCTTACCCATTTCCCCCCCACCAATGCCACCTACTCTCCCATCAAGTGACACTGACCTCCCTGCTGTTCCTGGAACAAGACATTCCGTCTTCTGATTTGGGACATTTTCCCTGGCTCTCCCCCATGCCTGGAATGCTTTCCCTCCTCATCTGCTCCTCCCAGCTTCTTTCAAACCCTAGCTAAAATCCCACCTTCTATAGAAAGCCTTTCCCTATCCCCCTTAATTTTAATGCCTTCCCTGTGTTATTTCCAATGTATTTAGAGAGAGACAGAGAGACAGACACGGACAGACACAGACTTAGAACTTACTTGTACCTAGTTCTATGTATGTTGTCTGCCCTCATTAGACTGTGAATTCGTGGAGGGAAGGGACTGTCTTTTAGCCCTTTGTGTACCCCCGGCTTTAGCCCAGCACCTTGCCCAATGTAAGTGCTGAATGTTTACTGACTGACAGATGAACATGTCACTTTCCCCTTTTGTAGTTTATTGTTAACAAAAAGGAAGTGTATCTTTTACCCAACATTCATTGCTGTATTTGACCTGAGTTTTGTTATATATCAGGGGGGTTTTCCTCATTTACTTTTTCATACTTTTTCATAATTGATATTGAAGTTCATCTTCACACTACTCATCCAGTAAAGCCATAAGAGTGACCAGATCTCTGCCCAGGGGCGTGAACATTTAGACAACTCTCATAACACAGTCCCTCAGCAGTGTAGACATAACTGAATTTAGCACATAATCAGAAAAATGATTAGTTGAAACAGGATTCTTGATTAGCTAAAATGATTAGTTAAAATAAAACTCCTCCTTGATCTGCCCCCAGCACACCAACCCCAGTAACCACACTCCAAGTGAACTCTTCCTTCCCCCTTTGGTTTACTATGGTTCCCTCTGGCCTTTGGAGAGCAGAGAACAAGGCCAGTGGGTACCCTGGATCAGGGAGATGGGAAAAAGGTCAGGGACCCCCTCCCATCTTCCCTTCTATACATTCTACAATCCAACAGCACTCTCCTCAAAAGTGACACTCTACTGACTGTTTTCCATATCTAGAAAGCTGTGTCCCCTTACTTCCCCCTCTTAGTGTCTCCGGCTTCCTTAAAAGCTTAACCAAAATCCTACCTTCTGCAGAAGACTTTTTCTCCCTCCCTCCCTCCTCACCCCCTGCCCCAGCAATTAATGCCTCCCCTTCTCAGATTGTCTTCCATATTCTCGGTAGGTATCTTGTATGTAATTCGTGTAAGCTCTTTGAGAGTAGAGACTGCTTTTTGCCTTTCTTTGTATTTCCAATTCATGGGGACGCTCTGACTTACTGGATTCCCAATGCTTAGCACAATTCCTAATAATTGCTTGTTGACTAACACCCTCCAATTGAATTTCTCTTGAAGTATTCTTGCTCCCTGATGCCTAATTATTAACTCTTTTAGAGACTGTTCTTTGCCATTCTTTTTTTTTCCTGCTTTTTGGAGGTCAGTTGGCGTTAAGTGACTTGCCCAAAGTCACACAGCTAGTTAGTGTCAAGTGTCTGAGGTCAGATTTGAACTTAAGTCCTCCTGACTCCAGGGCCGGTGCTCTACTCACTGCGCCATCTATCTGCCCTGTTCTTTGACTTTCTTTGTAGTTTTAGTTTAGCACAGTGCCTGGCTCATAACACATACTCAGATGCTTATTGACTGACTGACTGATCGCCATGGTACCTGTCCTATAGTTGCCAAGCCATTTTCCCCAATCCCTTCTACTTCTCTTACTTCCCAAGGGATAATCAAACTTCAGGGAAATGAAAAATAAATCCTCTTCTGTAGTCTTACAGAAGAGGGGGTCTTACTGGGGGAGTTACTGTGTCACAGGAAGCCAGTTGAAGTCCCAAGATGTAGCAAGTCTTGAAGATTATAAAGCTTTCTTTTCCTATGCTGTCTTTCCAGCATGAATGTGAATGCTAAGATGGGAAAGAAAGGTTGGTATAATCAGGCCACAATTTCAACCGGGTATTCAGACTGCCTTGGCTCAGTGAATACCAGGCATATTGTGGTCCATAGGGCTTAAATATACAGTAAGAGATGAAAGCTGGCTGGCAATATAATGCCTAGGTAGTGGAGGCAATGGGCACCGTGGGATTTGAATAAGAACAATTCAGCCATTCTTCAAAGGAGACAGAATAAACATAAGGATTGAGGCAAGAAGTTGTTCTCACAAACTTTAACTTTGCCTAACATCATTAGTTGAAGAAAAAAATACACATTATTCTCACAACAAAGCAATGGTGGTGAGAGAAAGGCTCCTGCCCTCCATCCATCCCCAAGCTGCTGAGAACCTCAGTGGCATTGATGCTCAGTGAGTGGGAGGTTTCTGTTCATTTGCAAATACGATGACATTTTCAGCTTTTTGTACCAGGAACGGAAGCTCCTCGGGAAGCTTGTGGTTGAATGAATTCTCCCCAGAGAGCACTAAATGAGGTTAAATCCATTTGTTGAGGGAAGGGGGGGTGATGGAAATGAGTTTTTTCTTGCCTGAATTGCCTTGGAGAAAATAAAATTTTGGTATCACACTCTCCCAACCATCTTCCCCACCTTCATTGTTTCTTCTTGTGGCTTTAGGCACAAAACATGGACAGCATGTCCCCTGAGCAGCTTCTGGTAGAGTGAGTCACAATGTTCTTGCCCAGGTGAGGTTGGCAGATGACCAGGCTCCTGTGAACTTTCTTCACACACCTTAATACCTCATTTCAGCAGCAGCTCTGGATTTAGATCTTGTTGACTTAGGATGCTGATGCTTTGATTTAGCATCTTAAGTCATTCAATGAGGCTGAAGATGATTTGGAAAATGGTTTAATGCGCCAGAAATTAGATTGAGATCACCATGTATAGATGAAGAGAAACCATCTTACCTGTAAACTTCTCCTCCAAGGAGCATCGTATCTTGCTTATTAACACACCCGAGATGTCACAGCATGAGCTTTCCTTGCTTAATGCCCTGAATTTTGCTCCCACCCCTTGGCAGAATTCCCAACTGCCATAGGCAGGATTTATTGTTCATGGTAACCCACGACTACATCTCCTTCTGTTTTCCACCAGCAAACTCCAATAGTTTGCTGCTATATCCTGTTGGTTTCTCAATACCTCTACTTTTCTTCCTCCAAACGTACTCGTCTCGCCCATATTTAAAATAACTTTCATTAGACTCCTATCTTTTTTTTTTTGCTTTTGCTTTTCTTTGGTTTTCCAGCACAGAGCATAGTGCCTGGCACCTTGTAAACACTTAATAAATGATCTTTGACTATCATCCCTTCAACCTATCATTCAATATCTCTCCTCGATCTCTCAGCTAAACTCCTAGGAAAAAAGTCATCTATATTTGCTGCCTCCAATCCCTCTCCTCTCATTCATTCCTCAACCCTTTTCAATTTGATCTCACTTGATTACTCAACTGCATCTGCTCTCTCCAACAATCTCCTAATTTCTAAATCTGATTAGTTTGTTTGTTTAATCATTCTCCATTGTTCTTGTCTTCTCTGCTGCATTTGACATTTGAAGATCTTCTGGATTCTCTCTCCTCTCTGGGTTTACATGACGTTACTCACTCCTGGTTTCTCTTTTATCTAGCTGAGCCCTTCTCAGTCTCTTTTGCTGGGTTATCATCCATATCCTGCCCCTTAACTGTGTGTCCTGGCTCCTCCCTTTATCTCTCTCCATGTCATCTCTCCTGTAGACCCCATCAATTCCTCTTGGCTTCATTATCAGCACTGTGGTGCATGATGACTCCCAGGTCCATACATCAAGCCCCAGCCTATCCTTTGAGCTTTAGTGTTACATAACCAATATCTTAAATATTCTAAGGTGGAAGACCTGCAGATATCTCAGACTCAGTATACTTAAAACAGACTTATTATCTTTTCCTCCAAACTTCCTGTTCTTGGCAAAGGTATCACTATTCTTCCTGTATCCCAGGTTTATAATTTGTTATCTGCAATTCCTCACTCTTCTAGGAGGATTTGATGTGTAGACAGAAAAGTAAATAAAGGATTTTTTTTGTTATTGTGGAGTCCTTTTGCAGCTTCAACTCTTTTTGACCCTATTTGGGATTTTCTTGGCAAAGATACTGGAGCAGTTTGCCATTTCCTTCTCCAGTTCATTTTACAGATGAGGAAACTGAGGCAAACAGGGTACAGTGACTTGCCTAGGGTCACACAGCTAGTAAGTGTCTGAGGCCAGATTTGAATTCAGGAAGATGAGTCTTCCTGGCTTCAGGCTGAGCTGTACCACCTAGCTGCCCCACAAAATGTATACAAAATAAATATAAATCAAAGTTTTTGACGCACCAAGAATTTAAGGAATTGGGAAGGACTGCTTTCAGCCCTAGTACTTGAGCTAATATCTGAAGGGAGCGAGGAATGGCAAGAGGGAAAAAAGAGGGAACAGGGCATTCCTGGCATGGAGGTCAGCCTCAATGTATAACTATATCTTCTCTGGGTAAGATAAAGATGTGAAGGGTTGTCAGGTGGCAATTTGCCCCTGTACTGGGATTAGATTCACTAGCAAAGAAAAAGAAATAATTTCACTTTGGAGGACATGGAAATTGCTACAAAGGGAAGTTATTCAATGACCCATGTCAAACTATAGTATTTTCCACTTTTCAAAAGTGCCATAAAGGCCTTCTAAGTTAGACCCAGTGACTAGCACAGTCCCTAGCATGTAGGAAACAATAAATACTTGTTGATTGATGAAACCAGGCAAATGGGGAAAAAATAAAATGTCCTGCTTTTGCTGCTTTCAACTCCTCTAAACTCTTTAATTGATGACAATAGACACAGCTGAATATATCATGGCATAGTGGGAGGAGTTCCAGACTTGGCTTCACCAATACCTGGATTCATATTCCACTTCTGACACTTAATTTGTGACCATGGACACATATCTTAATCTCTCTGAAATTCAGTTTCTTCAACTGTGATTGAGATAGGAATACCTGAAGTCCCTACCTTGTGGGGTTGTTGTGAGATTCTGATGAGATGAATGAGGAGTGCTTTGTAGACTCTAAAGCATTATGTCAGTTATGATTCATCAGTGTAAATTACTAGAGCTCTGCATATCTCAGGAGACCCACACCCCATCAGCTTCTAGGAGGCCTCCCCCCTTTTATTTTCATTCCTACGGAAAATTCTTAGCTTTCTGATTCTGTGATTAGAGTCTAACCTCTTAAGCAACTTAATGTTGTTTTCTGATAATCTTAATAGCCCCCTTCCTGGCAAAAATAAGTTCTGCTGTGGCCATCTTAACAAGCAGCAAGAAAGGAAATATTTGGTGCAGGAGCAGTAGCATGTGGGACCATAGGATTATTGAATTAAGAAACCTGTCCCATTTCTGCCTTATTCATCCTATATTTCCCCTTCCCTATGTTGGGGGGGAGATGAACCTAGCAGGCTGAGACACAGTGTCCATGAGGCCAAGGTGACGTGTTTGATGTCTATAGTGCTTGCGCTGTTTCTGTTTGCAGTATGTCAATGATTGCTTCTAGGGTAAAAGAATGTGGGTAGATCAATGCAGCTCCATTTCCATGGCTGGATAAAGCATCTCAAAGTATGAGCCTTTATTAGAGGGAGTGCGTCAGCAACACTGAAAATGAAGACTACCAGTTTACAAAAAAGATAGGGCAGCTAGGTGGTGCCATAGTGCATAGAGCACTGGGCCCAGATTCAGGAAGATTCCTCTTACTCAGTTCAAATCTAGCTTCAGATACTTATTAGCTATGTGACCCTGGGCAAGTCACTTCACCCTGTTTGCCTCAGTTTCCTCATCTGTAAAATGAACTGGAGAAGGAAATGGCAAACCACTCCAGTATCTGGAGGAAAGGAAAACCCCAAATGGAGTCATAACTAAAAAATGACTGAATGACAACAGTTAAAAATCAAAGAATCCTGTTGGCTATTTGTCATTGGTAGCCATGTATTTGTAAGGCTGTATTCCATGAGATTTTTTTCCTCTTTCCATTTTATGTAAGTTGAGCAGCTTCTTGAAATAATACACAATACTGAGTTTCCTGAGTGATTGGTCTCTTTTATATTAATCTCAGGCTAATGCCCATGGAGAAAAGAGCTGCTTACAAATCCATTCATTAGACCCTGGGTTATCTATCATTCTGTAGTTCTGTTGCAAAGTATTATCATATGCAGTTTTATTAAAAATCTTAGGTCTTTCTGGGAACTACCATTCTTGAAAATACCCCAGTAAGGATACTAAGAGTGAACAATGAAATTCAAAACCTGAACCCTTTGCTGACACCATCATCATCATCACCATCATCATCATCATCATCGTCATGACTCTGAAAGCCAAAGTGGCTTCAGCTTAAATAAATTATCAATAAATCAAGTATTTAACACCTATTATGAGCCAGGTGCTATAGTGGTATGGAGGCCATAAAGACAAGAATTAAACAATTTTTTTACTCCTAAGGTACTTGTGTTCTCTCAAGGGAATCAACCAATAGACAGGAGAGAGAGAGTGAGAGAGAGAGAGAGACAGACAGAGAGACAGAGAGAGATGAGGGATGAGGGATGGAGGAATAAGGAGGAGCTGATTTTTGAAGGAAACTAATGATTCTAAGAGTCAGGAGAGATGAGGAGGATATAAATTGGAATGCAAGGAGGAAGAGATGGAATCTTTTATGTGATAAATAGCAAGAAGTCAATTTGGCTTCACCAAAGAGTGTGTGAAGGGGAATAATGTATAAGAAAGTTGACTTATCATATAAAGCTGAGTTTGCTAAATCTTTTTAGTTGAGCAGAATAGTCCAGAGCTAGGCTTTTGCCTTTAACCCTGATTTTTATAAAATGACAATGTACATATCGTTTTTTTAAAATTTTAACTCAACAAATATTTATTAAGCATCTACTGTGTATAAAACACTAATACTGGGCATGAAGGAGACAAAGGCAAAAATGAAATAATCAGTTCTTTAGAAGAGCTACCTTCTACTGGGATAGGGGAGAAATACAACATAAATGCAGGTACATAAATACAAAGTATATTCAAAGCAATACAAGATAACCTCTAGTGCACAAGAACCCTAATAATTCAGGGAACAGGGAAAGTCTCATGTAGGAGGTGGCTCCCCAGCTGTGCTTGGAAAGGGATGGATGGAAAAGCATTTATTAAGCCCTTACTAAGTATCAGAGTTCTAGGGATACACATTTAAAAACAATAACAAGGTAGTCACTACTCTCAAGGAATTTACATTCTAGTAGGAGAATACAACATATATCCAAGGATAGAGCCAGGAAAGGGTGTTTGGGTCAGGGAAGGAAGTTAGAAAGATTTTGAATGGAGTCCTAGAGCAATAGATTTCAAATACATTATCTAACCCCCACAATAACTCTGATGTAGACTGAACAGATAATTATTTGCATTTTACAGATGAGGAAATTGACTCTGAGAAATTAAGTGTCTTGTCCAAGGTGATGGTTGGAAGAAGCTAGGGATTTTGATGGGCAGAGATGAGGGGGCAGTAGCTTTCAGACATGAGGACGATAGCAGCATAATTGATTCCATCTCCCATCTCAACTTCTTTCTCCTGGCCCTCCTCCTTGCCTAGACTGTTCTCCCTCTTACTTCTATGTCTTAGAATCTCTGGCTTCCTTCAAAGCCCAATTCAGATGCCACCTTCTGCTGGGGCTTATCTAATGCCACTCCTTCAGTTATTAGCATTCCTTCCCAGTTAATATGACTTTGTATCACTCTCTGTATTTGCTTAATTTGGGGATATTTTGCCCCACCCCAATGTAGATTATAAGAGCATTGTAGGCAAGGACAATTTCGTTTTTATCTTTATCTCTTTAATACCCTTCAGAGCACCAGAGACCCTTAATAAATGTTCAGTTGAATTCATCAGAATCTACAGATGTCATCAAATTACCTTCTCTGCCTAAGATCTACTTATATTTTCTTTCAGCTCCCATTTTTTTCTATAACAAGGTAATTTGGTTCAATGAAACCAGTTTTGGAGGAACGGGTATCTTCTGAGTACCTGTGATGTTCTCAGTTAGCTCCAAACTCAAATAAATGTACAACTAAAGTTTCCCCCAGGAAACAGTTTTGCCTTGGTTCTTTCTTTGAGAAATCCATAGAGCTTTATGAGCATTCTATAAATTTCTGGAATTCTTATGAAGTGTGAAGGAAGGGTCCAGCTTATTTTCTAGAATCAAGAAGTTGGAGTTTAATTAAAAGAAGTCTCAGCTTACTTAATAAGTCTGTGTATGGAATTCATCTTTCATAGCCTTTTCCCACTGTCCAGCAGCTCTGATTTAATCCATGAAGGGAACTCCTTGTGTGTAACTCAGACAGATAGGAACCTTCTCTGCATGATGGTGTGAGGAGGACACTGAGAGATTAAGTGACTTGCCTAGGGTCACGGAGATAGAATAGACTCAGGTCTTCTAGACTCCAGCTCTGAGACTTTGTCCTTGGTGCCTCCCAGAGCCATAAACTGAAAGAAGCATTTGGGTCCCTAATTTAGCCTGATCATCTATCTATTCACCATAGAGGTAGTTTGCCTTATCTTATTGGCAAACTAAACTTTTGATTCCTTATTTTACCAGAATTTCTAGGTTCTACCTCAGAGTCTCTTTGGGACAAGGAAAAAATAAAACCCCAAACTCCTTTTAATTCTAAGGATGACATTTGTCATTTTTATTTTCTTGGAAATTATAGGAGAGTAAGTCTTCCATACTTACCAACCATCATTCAAAATAATTCTCTTTAGTATGACTCTTGACACCAGTGGCTTCCCCATAAGCGCCTGGCTGAAACCAATATGCCACATGGAGTTATCAACTTTCTTTCCCTCTCCTACTCCCTAGACCAAAATGAGCAGTCTTAACTCCTTGGCCACCAATGAATTTGTTTCTAAGTCTGCAGGTTTGTGCTCATCGATAGCCAATGTTGTCCAAAGGTCAACAGCATAGGACAAGGAACTTCCAGGTCACAGAAGCTCAAAGTCAACATAGATATGGCAAAATCTATGAGGCATCTTTTCCCTCGAGAGAGACATGTTTTCTACTTTCTTTTAGGGATGATATCCACAAAATACACATTTGCATGCATCATGTCCTACTACCAAGACTAGATGAGTTCACAAAAAGTTTTTAGTTGCTGAGCTTTCACCCTTTTGAAGAATTCACAGTCTCTTGTGAAACATTCAAAATCTAACTACTTGACCTATGAACCCATAATGTGGCTTTCTGGATTAAGATTAATTTCTCTGGCATAGCAACAAACTAATTAATTTCACTGTTTTGTGTGTTCTGAGAGAGTTTATTCTTTATCATATTGTCCTAATTGGATTAGATATAGAGTACTTATATGGTCTAAATGTATTCTGAAATTCATATCAATGGCTTGTATCCAAAAATCATTAGTTATACCCTACTCCTTTGAATGAAATAGCTGAAGGTATCCAGATACTTACAAAACAGGTGCAGCAAACTTCCTCTTCAACATTAAACTGACTAGAAGCAACAGGAAGAGATTAGAATGTGGAAGTTAAGGCATTAACTTGAAACTTATTTTAGCATTAGTCTCATTTATCATTTTCATATGCATCCTAATGAATATTTATAGAATGAATGAGTAAGTATATGAATGGCTGAATCCCAGGATCATCGATCATACTGGTATACCAAGGCAATGCTCTAAGTATCATTTGGATTAAGTTGCTGCCATGGTCCCTTCTAAATCTCAAATTTGGTCTTGTGTTTTCTCTCAAAGTGGAATGGACTGTCTTGGAAGATAGTAGGTTAGCAATCACAGTATTAAAATAAAGGTTGTATGATCATTTGTGTAAGACAAGGATTGATTTCCTTTTTTTCTTGATTTTTGTTTTTTGTGCCTTCATTCCCAATTCCATGCTGTAGAAATAGTAAGCACTTAATTAAAACATTTTGGTGGGGTGTTGTTGAATATTGTAGAAAGGAATCTTATTCAGGTATGGGTTTAACTAATTGGCCCCTTCCAAAAGAAAAAAAAGACAAGAATGAGGTAATCCTAACTAAATAGTGGTTCAATCTACCCATAACTTAGCTGGGTTTTTAATAGACAACAAGCTAAATATGAATCAACGATGTGATATGGCAGCTACAAAAACTAATGCAATCTTGAACTGAATTGAGATAGGAATAGTCCAAGACAGTATAGAAAAAGAGTCCTATATCTCTCTTTTCCACTTCTGCCCTTCTCTGTTTTCCTGAAAACTCTCCCCAGTGATGTTACCACTGGAATTTGTCCAGTTAGGATTGTAAAAATTGTCCGACCCAAACCACAGAATGTCATCCATAGCTAGGAAAGAGTCTGATGCAGTTGGTGTCAGTAAATCTCTCTAAGGCTTCAGGTGACAGCCACAGCAATAGACAAGGAAATCTCAAAGAAGGCTTCCCTCCTGCTGTAAGACCAATGAATCACCCTGTCACCCTCTAATTTAATTGATGTGGTCTCTTTGATTTGTTTCTTGATGTTTAACAGGTCCACCTAAATGTATTTTTCCCCTAAGTGGCAGGACCTCATTCACTGTATGCTTCAAATGAACAAAAGGCCTTTGTCTGAATGAGAAGTAATGGATGGCAAGTATTCCAAGAGGCGACTTCATTTTCAATAGCTCTGTAAAATAAGTTGGCTTTTGGTGAAACTGATTGCTTCAAGTCTAAATGCTATTGTGCTGTGCTTTCTTCAAATTGGCATGTTTTATCTCTAGGGGTATCTATTTATTTCTCTTGGTTTTCATCAATTTAAGGCTACATAGAATGGTTTTGTCTGAGTTAATGTCCCTGTCATACAGCTCTCCTCTTATCCCCTAGGGATGGCAAAAATACAATGGACTGGAGAATTTCAGCTGGCTGATCCTTTCTCAGCCACAGCTTCCTTTCCAGTCCTTCTTTCCTGGGATCTGCTCACTTGAAGCCTTGCTAGAATTCTTCTTTTCCACATTTGGGAAGATTCCCCCTGAAGTAGCTGAGATTATGTATTCTGAGGCATGGACCTTGTCATTCCACGTCTGAGACACTGGGTATCAAAAAAAGCGATGATTGCCTATCAGGATTGCTTTAGACCTGAGAACTTCTGAGAAATTTTGAGAGGCAAAAGTAGTTATAATTAGTGACTTTGAGAGAGATATTGAAGAATGGGCTGGATTTGGAATCAGGAAGACTGAGGTTACATAGGCAGGAAGCATCAAGGGCAGATTTTGAAATGTGGTCTTCTGACTCAAGAGCTAATATTCTGTGTTTGTGTGTGTGTGTGCGCGTGCACATGTGTGTGTGTATGTATATATGTATGTGTATATGTATATACACATGTGTGTGTATATTTCACATACATACACATGTATACATTTTCGCCATTTCCCTGCTTATTTTCAGGCAGGATTTCTCCACTTTTTTTATTGTGGGAAAGACTTGATAAGTGAATTTTTTAGAATTGTGTGTAAAATAAAATTAAAGGGGAGACTTCTGGAGATGGAGCCAAGATGGAGAAATAGAGAAGGCTCTTAAGCAAGCCCTCCCAACATTCCCCTCCAAACAACTTTAAAATAACACCTCAAATCAAACTCTATAGTGGCAGACCAAAAAAGGCTCAGAATGAGACATTCTTTCAGCCCCAAATAACTCAGGATGTTGGAAAGAGAGATCTGTGACATGGGGGTGGAGGCTGGCCCAGAGCCCTTGTGGATGGAACATCAGTGGTGGGATTAAGTAATGGCAAAAGTAGCAGCAGCGACTTCAAGAGCTCTGAAGCCAAGGACAGTAAGGACACCAGGCAGCTGATCAGAAAGAGATCACAAGGGACTCCCTCTGCTAGCCCTGGATGCAAGACCAGATACTGTTTAGCAGATTCACTGCCCATACCCACTTTTGGGTCCCAGTTCAGGGGCAAAGAGGAACATTTTCAGTCAAGAGGGAATGAGAGTCTTCAGGAGCAGTATTGCCTTTGGTCTCAAGGGATCAGTGACCCTAGGAACAGTATTACTTCTGGTCCCAGAGGAGCAGGACTCCTAAGGACGGTATCATTTCTGGTCCCAAGGGATCAAGGCATCTTCCTGGGTAGGGATCCAGGAGAGCAGTTATGATACTTCTCCCTAGATCACACCATCTTAGAAGCACCAAAAACTTCCAAACACCCAGAAGTAGCTCTGAAAAAAGCAACCTGAAATTTGAGACAGTGCTTTACCCCCTTGCCAGCAATAGAGCCCAACTTTAAAATAAAGTTCAAATTTCTTTTTTAAAAGATAAGAGTAGAAAACTGAAGAAACAATAATAAAAAAGAAATTAATAATTAAAAACTACTATGGTGACAGGGAAGATGAAGACACAAACTCAGACTACAAGGAAAGCCTCAAAGAAAAAATGTAAATTGGACATAAGCCCAACAAGAATTCCTGGAAGAGCTAAAAATTATTTTCAAAACCAAATATTAAGAGTGGTGGAGGAAAAATTAGGTCAAGAAATGAGGGCAAAAGCAGAAAATTATGAAAAGACTATTAAAAACTTTGTAAGGAATTCTAGTGCCAAGATGGTAGAGCAATGAAGGCATCCTCTGAAGCCCTCTCAAATTCCCCTCCAAACAATGAGAAAACTGCCTCAGAATTGATCTAGGAGCAGGGAGGCAGCTTGCCAACCTGGCATGAAAGGTCTATCTCACTGGGGTTGGTGGGAAGCAGGGTCCAAGAGCAGCAACAGCAATAGCAATGGCAGCCAGTCTCACATTAGGGGGCCTGCACCAGGACTCCAACCTGGGGCAATCCACTAGGGGAAGCCTTACCCTCCTGAAAACCAACAGCCCCCTAGGCAAGTGAACAATCCGTACAGCTCAGCAAAGCCTCAGCCCCGCCACCCCACCCCTAGCACTAGCTACCAAGGAGGCTTTGACCCTATTACTGAGCAGTAAGTAGTGAAGCCACTCCCTGGGACTGACCAACAGTGAGACCCTGCCCCTAGGGTGACCAGTAGAAAGACCCTATTTCCATAGCAACCCAGCAGCAGGGCCCCACTCCTTGGGCAGACCAGCAACAAAATTTCTCCTCCAGGCCCTGCCAGCAGCAAGGCCTCATCCTTGGAACAGCAGCTACACTCCACACCCAGGGGAGGCCAACAAAGAAGTCCTACTCCCCACCTCCATTACAAGCTAGAAGGGAAGCCTAGAGAAAGTAAAAGACAGTAAACAGCTAAGCCCTGAAGCCCAGTGAAAGCCAGCAGTAAGACCCAGAGCCCCAGCACAAAAAGCTTGGGACAGTCACCAAAAAAAGGCAGGAAAAAAATGAGTAAAAAACCCCAAAAAACAAACAAACAAACAAAAAAGAGCTTGACTGTAAAAAGTTATTATGGTGATAGGGAGGATCAAGGCATGGGAAGCCACAAAAAAAAAAAATGCAGTTTGGTCTTAGGCCCAAAAAGAATTCCTAGAAGAGCTTAAAAAGAATTTTAAAAAGCAAATTAGAAAAGTAGAAGAAAAAAATGGGGAAACAAATGAGAGTAATTCAAGAGAATCATAAAAAAAGAGTCAATAGCATGGGAAAAAATATATATATGTATATAAATTTACAGAGGAAAATAACTTCCTAAAACATAGAATTAGCCAAATGGAAAAGGAAGTACAAAAGCTCATTGGAGAAAATAATTCTTGAAAAATTAGAATTAAACAAGTAGAAACTAATGATTCTATGGGACATCAAGATAAAATTTTTAAAAAGTAGAAAAAATGTGAAATTGCTCATTAGAAGAACGACTGACCTAGAAAATAGATCCAGGAGAGATAAGAATATAAGAATAATATAATAAATATAATATAATATGATATAAGCATATAAGAATTATTGGACTACCTGAAAGCTATGGTAAAAAAAAAAAACCAAAAACCCAAACCTGAACATCTTTCAAGAAATTATCAAAGAAAACTTCCCTGACATGTTAGAACCAGAGGGCAAATTAAAAATGGAAAGAATCCACCAATCACCAACTTAAAGAGATCAGAAACATCATAACCAAATTCCAGGGCTCATAAATCAAGGAAAAATATTGCAAACAGCCAAAAAGAAACAATTCATATATCATGGAGCTATAGTCAAGGTTACACAGGATATGACAGGTTCCACATTAAAGAACCAGAGGGCTTGGAATTTGATAAACTGGAAGGCAAGAGAGTTAGAATTACAACCAAGAATCACCTACCCAGTAAAATTGAATGTAATCTTTCAGGAAAAATGGATATTTAATGAAATACAGGACTTTCTCACATTTCTAATTAAAAGACCTGAACTGAATAAAAAAATTGACCTCCAAATATGAGACTCAAGGAAAATATAAAAATGGAAAAAAGAAATAAGAAAGGGGAAAAAACATAAATTCAATAAGGTTAAGCTGTTTATATTTCTATATAGCAAGATATTTGTAACTCTTAACAACTTTATTACTATAAGAACAATTTAAAAGGAGTGTATGTAGACAGAGAGTATGGCTATAAGGTAACTTTTATAGGATGGTACCTCCCCCTCAAAAAATAAAGGAATGAGAAAGAAAATTGCACAGAAAAAAGGAGAGGGTAAATTTTGAGTTCCATTTCTCTCCCTCTTTCCCACTCCTCCCCCCTTCTTGAGAAGGCAAGCGATTTGATATATTTGAAGTCATGCAAAAGATATTTTACATAAAACAGAATAGAAGTAGATAGCAAAATGGATTAAAAACCAGAATCCTACAATATTTTTTTTTACAAGAAACATTTGCAGCAGAGAGATACACACAGGATAAAAGTAAGGGACTGGAACAGAATCTATTATGGTTCAGCTGAAGTAAAGAAAGCAGGGTAGCAACCATGATATCAGACAAAGCAAAAGCAACAATAAATCTTATTAAAAGAGATAAATAAGGAAACTATATCTTGCCAAAAGGTACCATAGACAATGAAGTCATATCAGGACTAAATATATATGCAACAAACATCTAAATTTTTGAAGGAGAAGTTGAATGAAATCACTCTAGTGGGGGACTTCAACTTTCCTCTCTAAGAACTAGATCAATCTAACCAAAAAATAAATAAGAAAGAAGCTAAGGAGGTAAATAAAATTCTGGAAATGTTAGATTTGATAGATCTCTGGAGAAAATTGAATATGAATAGAAAAGAATATACATCTTTTTGAGCAGTGCCTGGCACCTATATGAAAATTGACATAAAAATAAATTGACATTTATTAGGACATAAAAACCTTACAACCAAATACAGAAAAGCAAAAATAGTGAACACATCCTTTTCAAATTATAATGCAATAAAAATTACATTCAATAATGGACAATGGAAAGAGAGATTAAAATTGGAAATTAAATAATCTAATCCTAAAAAAAAAATGAGTTAAAGAACAAATCATAGAAACAACTGATAATTACATTGAAGAAAATGACAATGAGACAACATATCTCATTACTCAAATATATAGGGAACTGAGCCAGATTTATAAAAATAAGAGCCATTCTCTATTTGATAAATGGTCAGATGATATGAACAACAATTTTCAGAAGAAAAAAATCAAAGCTACTAATGGTCACATTAAAAAAATGAGCTGAATTACTACTGATTAGAGAAATCCAAACTAAAGCAACTCTGAAATCCCACTGCACATCTATCAGATTGACCAGAAAAGGTAAATGACAAATGCTGGAGGAGATGTGGAAAAATTGGGACGCCATTGCAGGATTGCTAGAATTGTGAGCTAGTCCAATCTTTCTAGAGAATAATTTGAAACTATGCCCAAAAGGCTATAAAAGCATGCAGACCCTTTGACCCAGCAATAACACTAGTGGGTTTGCATTCCAAAGAGATCAAAGAAAAGGGAAAAGGACCTATTTGTGCAAAGATACTTACAACGGCTCTTTTTGTAATGGCAAAGAATTGGAGATTGAGGAGATGCTCATCAAATAGGGAAATGCTGAACAAGTTGTATGGAATACTATTGGGCTGTAAGAAATGATGAGCAGGGTGGTTTCTGAAAAACCTGGGAAGATTTATCATGCAAAATGAAGTCAACAGAACTGGGAGAACATTGTACACAGTAACAGCAATATTGAAATGATGATCAACTGTGAAAGACTTAGCCACTCTAATCAAGACAGTGATGGAAGACAGCTCCAAAGGACCCATGATGAAAAATGCTATCTACCTCTAGGTAGAGAACTGGTGAACTCTTACTGCAAATTAAAGCATACTTTTTTTTTTTTTTTACTTTTCTTTCTTTTTACTTGTTTGGTCTGTTTTCTTTTTCAACATGACTAATAGGGAAATACCTTTTGCATGACTTCACATATATAATCAATATCAAATCACTTGCCTTTACAAGAAAGGGGGGAGGAGTGGGAAAGAGACAGAGAATTGGAACTAAAAATTATTTAAAAATGAATATTAAATGAATTTTATATATAGGGAAATATTTAACAAAATAAAAATATTTTTAAAATAATGTAAAAGTAAGGAAACTGAATACGAGTGTCTTAGGGCTCTCCATTGAGTCAAGATCATAATCTAAATAAACTGTATGGACTTTGTGACATCATTTGGCTATTCAAAAGCCTTTTTTGCTCATTTCCTGTTTCTTAGTTATGTTTTTGCTAGATGAAACTACCAGATAAGTTATCTTAGAACAAGTGAGATATCTTTGAATTGCTCCTATCAAAATATAATATCTTCTAGTTGGCTTTCAAAACCAAAGCTTTCACAATCTTCCTATCTTTCCAGTTTTCATACACCTTACACTTACCACCTTCACCATCATGTACCCCACACTCTAATGACTCTGACCTGCTTGCTGTTCCTCCCACAATACTCCCTATCTCCTGACTCTATACATTTTTGCTGGCTGTCTTCCATGCTTGGAATGCTGTCTCTCCTCATCTCTAACTCCTTCTGTCCTTGGTTTTTTTCAAGTATCAGCTGAAATCTCATCTTCTGCAAAAAGCAAGTCCCACCCCCACCTCCAGCCCCTTAATGCTCCTCCTGTCTTTACCTTGAGATTATCTCTAATTTGTCCTTTGTCTATCTTGTTTGTGCATGGTTCTTTGCATGTTTTCTACCCTATTAGATTGTGAATTCTTTTCAAACAGGGACTTTCCTTGTGTCCTCAGCCGTTATCACAGTGCTTGGCATGTAGTAAACCTTTAACGAATACTTGTTGACTTGCTGTACCCACTAAAAAGTGGGGGATCGAACTGCTTGTTGTTGTGTAGCTTTTTGAATGTCCCTCTGGGAATCATTTCTGTGCCTGAGACTCAAGAAGCCACTTCAACCTCAATTTCAGAGACTGCTCCATTTCTGGCATTAATTTTCCATGTGACATAATCTATTGAAGGATTTCCAGGGCTTCAGAACCATGAATACTGGATCTTAGCTAAAAATCCACAAAGTAACATAGAGGAAAGAGCCCTCAAGTCAAAAGACCTGAGTCTGAGTGCTGGCTGAGACGTTTACTGGGCTTGCCATGTTGGGACCTCCCCTATGCTTTGATTTCCTCCAAGGAGACCTATAAAATAGAAACAATAATTCTTGTAATGTACTCTGAAGAGAGGCAGCTTTCTAGCGCTCCGGATGACTCTTAAACACAATAATTGCAGAGAAGATGGTGATTGAGAGAGGAAATTTCCCACTAGCAAGTCCTTATACTAAGGAAATTATAAGACACGACCCCCTCCTTCCCTCCCTCTAGTTCTCTCTTCCCTTCCCATGCTTGCGTTACCTACTTCATGGAGCTGGAAAGCACTTGGTGAACCTTACGGTGTTACCCATGGGGTGTCCCAAAAGTTTTAGTGTAGTTTAAAGCTATAGACCTTACAAGAGAGCTGTCATCATTGGTGTCATTCTCCTTTCTAGTCCCTTTCTGGTCTTGAGTCTCAAACAAATAAAAAGAAAGAAAAGAAATGACAAGTTTGTAGCTTTGATTTCTCTCATTTCCTTCGAAATAAAGCTCAAATATCACTTCCTGCAGGAGTTCTTCTCTCTGCATCCAGCAGCTAATGTTTCCCCCTTAAAATTACCTTGTATTAATTGTATACATTTTGGTATGTTCGTTGATGGATGAATCCTTCTCCCTATAAAATGTAAGCACCACAAGACACAACTTTATTACTTTTTTCTTTGTATCCCTATGTCCTTGTACATAGTAGGTGGCTAACAAATTCTTGTTTATTAAAAGTGACCGAAGCTGAAACATTTCCAAAGTTGTTCCCATACTCTTATATGTTACCCACAAGAATATTGACACCCTCCCCATCTTCCTATTTCCCTAAAATGGGACTAAATAAAATTTCTTTCAACATTATTCAGTATTATCCAAAAACTATAGACAATCCATTTTTTTATTGAGAGGTCCAGTGTGAATGAATGAATTCTGCAATCCCTAAAAACAAAGCACTAATGATTCATCATTTCAGCAAAACTACAAGAGATAAATTCAAGGGGAAAATTAAAAAGAGGTGTTGATAAAGAGCATATTTTATTAATTCATTGGACCCTACAGTATATTAACAGCATATTAATATTTCCTGAGTAAAATAAAGTAGCAAGTGATAGCAATCTTGGTGCAAAAAGCAAAAGCTTTGGATAGTTTCAATCTTGAGTCATTGGGTGGTCCTCCTCCATTGGCTCCAGGTTTCCATTAGTTCCCCAGTTTGTTAGCACCTTCCCAGGAGAATTAGAAATTAGAAGAAAAGGAGATGAAACTCAAACCAGCTGATTTGACTTCTTGCTAGGAGCTTAGTCCTGGCAAGATAGTGGAAAGGAGAGGGAGGAGGCAGGAAGAAGAGCAAATAAAAAGACTGTAACTGATTCTTTTTTTAAAAGGGGGAGGGGGTTGTATCATTATCATTAAAAAGTTAGAGTTAAAAGAAACTTTTAGAAATTACACACAAGGTCCAGAATTCATAGATGACACACAGAACGCTTAAGTGACATACCCAATGAAACTAGTATCAGAGGATTTGGCACTGGAGATCAACTCATTCTTGTAACCAGGGAGTCCATCATAAGCGAGCAAGTGATGTATCAGGAATGACTTGTGACCATCATCAGCTACAGGGAGGAGTGATGGTCCCCTCAGTTTTCAGATTCCCTTGACCTCTTGTCCTTGTGTTACTATGGTTACTACTCTCATTCAAAGAACCAGCTACTAAAATTTTTGAATCTCTTCTGGAAATCTCAGCCTCCTCTGTCCTTGGATATTAGGAGTTGGATGGCTGGAAGAAATGATTATTGTAGCAGAAACCAAAGTCACACATAGGGCTGGCTTAGGACTTAAACCAAAAAATGCTGTAGACAACTAAGGTTTTCATACCTGGGATGGGTCAGGTGACATAAGAATCTATGTATACATACATATAGAGAGAGAATGATGGGCCCTCATGAAGCTTGTATTTTAAGGGGGGAATATTGAACAGAGGGATGTGGGAAAGAGGGGTGAGGTAGTGACATAGTGGGGAAATGGCCTAAAAGTGGCATGGCAGCCTGGTTTCCTGCCAAATAAGGCCAAAAAATAATTAGAGTTATGAGACATAGAGATAGAGTCCAAGTTTTTGGTGAGAAGGATGTGAGAATGGTACCTGCAATAGAGATAACAAATTGCCATGATAGCTAAAATGTGCTGAGACTCCGCTTCCAAAAACCTTTGTTGTAAATTTTGTCTATAAACAGCAACTTTTTTTGTTTATTGGTTGTTTTGTTTTTTGAAACATGAGCTGCTAAAATAAAGTGATGATTTAAAAACAAAATGTCTTCTGGGTATTAAAAGCAGAAGTCAGAGACGAGCAAGAAAAAGCAAATTAGACAAGCAAGTCAGCAAGTGGGAGATGAAGGTCTTTGGTGATCTCTTTTAAAATCTGATGCCAGTGGTTCCAATTGCCCATGACTACATGACAGGAGTGCCTCTCAATTTTGGTACTTGCGGCATAATGTTGCTTGGCCCCACCCTAATTCTGCCTTTCTTGTCCAGCTACAGATAACCAGTGACTTTAAGTGACTAGTTGAAGGTCACAGACATAGAAAATGGCAGATCTTAGAATAAGAAACATGGCTTTAGAGCTGGGAGGGATATTGGAAGCACTTGACCCCAGTCTTCTCATTTTACAGCAGGGGAAGTTGAGGCATGTAGCCTATAAGTGAAGTCATACAGATAGAAAAATAACAGATTTGGGATCCAATCTTAGGTAGGTTCTCTGACTCCAAATTGAAACTCTAAACCCTACGGTTTGTAGATCTCAGTGTTTTCACTTTCCAGCCTTGTTGTTAATCTCACTAGACTGTGGAATTCACTCCTCCATTCTCAGCCTTTCCCCATGTTAATCAGGCCAAGTGAGCTGTCAGAGAAATGGAGAAAAAGAAGTAATGCTTTTGAATGTCTCTTTCTATTTTTTACACAAGGCTGTAAAACCTGAACCTTGTCAGAGGGGAAGGAGTGATTAGGGAAGGGAAGGAATAGGTTACAGTTTCTCTTGTAAAAGCATACTCTTATAATTTAGAGCAGTAGATTTCAAACTGAATTCTCCAGAAGCCAAATCAGAATCCCACAGTGAACAGTGTCAGCCTTGGACTTAGGAAGATTCATCTTTCTGAGTTCAAATCTGACCTCATACACTTCCTAGCTGTGTGACCCTGGGCAAGTCACTTTGCCCTGTTTGCCTCAGTTTCCTCACCTGTAAAATGGCAAACCATTCCAGGACCTTTGCCAAGAAAACACCAAATGGGATCACAAGGAATCAGACATAACTGAACAAAAAAAATGGGCAGAGTTGAGGAGGGAGTGACTTCCAGTTATAAGGGACAGAGAGCAGTAAAAAGGTAGGAGGTCAAGCAGGGTAGTCAGTACAGTAGATAGAATGCCAGGAGTCAGGAAGTCCTGAGTTCTGATTCAGACTCAGACACTTAATAGCTATTTGACCCTGGATAGGTCCCTAAACCTCTGGTTCCTCAGTTTCCTCATCTGTAAAATAATGATGATGTCCTAGGGTTGTTTTCAGGATAAAAATGACATAATATTTGTAAAACACTTTGCAAACCTTAAAGTGCTCTAGAAATGCTAATTATTCATATTAAGTTCTGATTTTGTTGTTGCTGTTCTATTTCCTTGTTGCATTGTAGATGGCATTTTCCTAGACCTGCTTTCTCAATTTTTTCATCAGTTCAAAGGTACTTCGATGTTTCCCTGTAATTGCACATGGCCATAATTTCTTAAAGATGTAGTAGGTTTTAAAATAAATGTTAGTTGACTATGAAAATATTTAGATCATTGAGCATGGGATGTTAGAGCTGAAAGTACCTTCTGAGAAAGTACCACTGAGCATAGAGCTGCAGCATCTCTGAATTAGAATGGAGGTCGCAGGTCATCAAGCTCTAACTCATCCCTGAACAAGAGTCCAGTCTCTCCAATGCACCCAGTCAAACGGGTGTCCAGCTGTTACTGTGCTCTCCAAAGAGCAAACTACGACCAGAATCAAGCCATTCCACTTTGGGATAACTCAGGTCGGGAAGTTTTCTCTCAGTCTAAATGAACTTCTCTGAGACAGAACAGAATAGTTCACATCCTCCCTTTGATGGTCCTTAGCTCTTACATCTCCTCCCTTCCCTCTCATCACCAGGTTCCCTAAACATTTCTTCATATGGGACATGACCTCTAGACCCTTCTCCACCCTCTGTAGACTTCTAGAAGTTGCTTTAATCTTCCTGCCCATTTCTGTAAAATTTGCCGCCCAGCTGGGAACCACAAAGCTCTGGGGATGGGCCGGATCTGAGCCAAAAGCTCAGAGTGTATTTCCAGGCCCTCTTTGTTCTGCTGATCATCAATTTCTTCATTGGTCTAGGTTTAATTAGCTCACAATGGGACCCAGGACTTTATCTCTATCAGGGGTATTAGGCATCTGGGTTTTGGTGTAAGCTGGAAAATAGCAAATGCTGATGCTACATTTAAGGTTATCGCTAGTTTGTGCTCAATTACAATGAACCAGCTCTGGCGATAAGTGGAAGATTCAAAGGAATAACAAATTAATTTATTATAATCACCCAAGACTACAATAAGCCCGAGAGGTTTACCATGATGGGCACTTCAGGAGCATTTTGTAGACTCTCTTCTAGATTGCTTCCCCCTACATTCTTCCACCAATAAAGCGAATAAAACCTACTTATGTAATGTGATTTTGGCCCAAAGTTGTTTCTTATCTAACCATCACATCCTATCTCTTACAGCCCACAGGTACTTTTTAAAGGAAATGAATTGTGATTCCTTCTGATTTGCTCAGATGAAGGGGGTGGGGAGGGAATGTACTTATGCAAGAGGGCTAGATCCAAAAAGGACTTGTGTCTTATCCAACAGAAATGATCTTCCTCACCCCTCCTTGCACCAGCTCCTTAAACCAAAGGGCATGCTGGCCTCAGTAACATTTTTTGCCACTGCACATCACATCTTATGAGATCCTGGGCATCTTTATAGATTGAAAATAGTGTCTCTTTGTCAGGGGAAGCAGTTGTAGACAACACATCCTCATGGGAATGAAATCCCATTACATTGCTGTTCAATTGTTTCAAACATGTCCGACTCTTCTTGACCCCATTTAGGGTTTTCTTGGCCAAGATACAGGAGCTGTTTGCCATTTCCTCCTCCAGCTCATTTTATAGATGAGTAACTGAGGCAAACAGAGTCAAGTGACTTCTCTAGGGTCCCACAGCTAGGAAGTGTCTGAGGCTGGATTTGAACTCCGGGGGATAAGTCTTCTTGACTCGAGGCCCAGCACTCTATCCACTGCTCCATTTAGCTGCCCTAAAACTGAATATAAAGAGTTGATAAGTTGTATAAGTGTGTGTGTGTGTGTGTACATATGTGTGCATATATGTACATTTACATATATAGATGTATTATACAAACGTATATGCCCCACTAAAGCTTTTTTCAAGTATCAGAATGAGAGAAACAGAGAGGGAGAAAGAGAAAGAGACACACAGAGAGAGATAGAAGAGGAGAGGAAGGAAAAGAGGAGAGGAGAAAGAAAGAGAGAGAGAGAGCCTTACCCATGCAGTTGGCTTTGCCTTAAGAAGTTGTTAAGGTCTTCTCTCAATATAATGACAAAAAAAGAATGTTTCTTGCTCATAGCAGACCAGATCCCATTTTCAAGGACTGAAGAAAGAGACTATACCTCTTATGAACATGCTCTAGCTTCTATTAGCATTGGTCTTGTTGCATGGGTTAATCGACCTTTAGTTTTGTTGCAGAATTTTATTATCATCTACCAGGGATTGTTACCTGGGGCCTTGAACTTGTGGCTTTGGGTTTTTTTTACATTTCAGTAACTGTATTTCAATATAATTCGTTTCCTTTTAATTCTATGTATTTTGTTTTATGTGTTCAGAAGCCTAATTCTGCAAAGTCCTCCTCAGTCTTCAAAGGGGTTCATGCTACACAAAAGGGTTAGCAACTCTGGCTCTAGATTCAAATGTGCGCTGTCTTACCTGACTTTCTTGAAGACTCAATTCAAATGCTGCATTCTTCAAGAAGCCTTTCCCAGTCCTCCTGCTCTCCCTTTTATGACTAACACACTGTGTGTGCGTGTGTGTGTGTGTGTGTGTGTGGTCATATCTTCTATGTACCTAGTTCTTTATATATTGTCTCCTCTATCAGAATGTAATCTTGAGGGCAAAGGTATAGTTTTTGCCTTTCTTTGTAGCCCCAGGTGCTTCGCACGAGGCCTGGCACATGGTAAGTGCTTAAACATTTTTTATTGATTATGACTTGCTACTACCCCAGAAGCAAGGATAAGGGTGGAAAAGTTATTAAGGGGTAAGGAAAAACACAGAGTATGGGCTCTCCTTGCTTTGATTTAAATATTTCACCTTGGAATCTGCAGATAGAGACCAGGGGGTCCCTGAACTTCAATGAAGGAAAAATCACATCTTTATTTGTTTTCACTAATCAGCATTTCCTTCAATTATTTAGCAGCATTATTTTAACAAGTAGAGTAGGCTTCACCAAGCTGCCAAGGGGTCCTTGATAAAAAAAAAAAAAGTGAATAGTTCCTGCTTTAAATGGAAAATTGTTTTAAAGACAGACTTATGTTAGAAGAGGGAGAGTGAAAAGGTCAGTTCTTACAGTTATAGGACCATAGATTTAGACCTGGTCCTGTCCTTGAAGGCCATCCATCTAATCTAACCCCCTTGCTTTACAGATGAGGAAACTGAGGCCCAGAGAAGCCCTTCCCTAGGATCACACGGTTTATAAGTGACAGAGATGGGATTTAAACCCAGGTCCTCTGTGTCTGCCTTCAAGTCTATCTTCTTTTCAGAGTGCCTCTCTTATAAGAATTCATTTTCAGTATCTTAAGCAGCTCATTCTCCTCTCATTGTAACCATTACCATACAAACAGGAAACTAATGTTGGCCTTGGTTAATAAAACCAAAGCTCCTGGATAAGAGAGCATCCACCTCATGACAAACCTTCCCCTGAGCCCAAAATTAAGTTCCACAATAATAATCACTATTATTATAACAGCTAATATTTATGTAGCACTATGTACTACTTTACAATTATCATTTCATTTGCTTCTCTTTTTTTTCTTTTTACTTTTTCTTGGGGGAGGGTTGAAGGGGGAAAGGCAGGGCAATTGGGGTTAAGTGACTTGCCCAAGGTCACATGGCTAGTTTTGTGTTAAGTGTCTGAGGCTGGATTTGAACCCAGGTCCCTCCTGACTCCAGAGCCAGTGCTCTAGTCACTGCACCACCTTGCTGCCCCATCATCTCATTTGATTCTCACAAAAACCCTGGATGGCAGGTACCATTATTATCTCCAATTTACAGATGAGGAAACTGAGACAAGCAAGGGTTAAGTGACTTGCTTAGGGTCATACACCTAGCCAGTATTTAAGTTTTGAACGCAGGTCTTCCTGATTCCAGGCTCAGCTCTGTCCACTGTGCCAAAGAGTCCTATTCAAATTTTTTATCTGCTGCCTTCCTCCTCTCTAGGGAGATTTCCTCAAAACTCTCATACTACCTGCTTAGTTTTCTACTTTATACTTTAAAATTTAGCATGAGTTGAATTTCCTTTCATCACCAAGAAATCACAGGGCTAATGATGATTGACCAGGTATCCGATTGCCGAGGGGCAAATAGAAGGCTCATTTGGACAAAGGAGGCCCCTGTTGCTTGGCTGTAGCTGAGCTTTCAGGACAGAAATGGGGAGTCTATTTAGAATGCGTAGTCACTGGATATGACCCATTTCCAGAGAGCTTATGTCCTGCAGTAATTGCTTTACTATAGGGACAATGTGGGGAGGGGCTCGCTCCAACCCCTGTGTACTCCCTGAGGATAAAATGGAATAGATCACAGACTAGTTACCGCTCAATCAGCCTCTCTGAGGCATTTGAAAAAGGCACTAGAAGAACACCTGAAGGGCTTTCTGAAGTCACCAGATGGACACCTTCACTTTTTCTTCCTTCACTTGCTTTCTTTTTCCCCCCTACTCTTTTATTTTTAAGCCTCTCCCTTGTTACTAAAGTCAATTACCTTTCCTGGCCTCAGTTTCCTCATCTGTACAGTGAGGGAGTTGGCCTTGCTGGACTCTGAGGCCCCTTCTAGTTCTACTGTAATCTCAGGATTCTATAATCTTCCCCTCCTATGTGCTCTGCCATCTTTGAATCTTATCAAGGGTACAGTTACCTCCATTGACTGGTCTCATGGGATCATAGATTGAGAAGAAAACATTTTGCAAATACATAGAGCTGACCGAGCATTTGAAGGGCTATCAGATGTGAAAGAGGAATCATACTCATTTTCTTCAGTTAGCCCTGGAGGGCACAATCAGAGGCAGTGGAGGGGCACTTGAGGCTTAGTGTCAGATAAGACTCCCTAACACTGTTAAGAGATATGGACTGTCTCCGAAAGTGGTAGAATTTTTCTCTGAGAAAGAGGAATTGGAACCCAAACTTCCTACAGGTGGTAGAACCCAGGTCCTCTGATTCCAAACAGTCTTCCTTCAGGGTCAAAGAGGTTCCCAAGCCCTAACATAGAAATGATTGGGTCTTTTCTCAAGGTCCCTTTCCCACTGTCCCTCCAGCTCACCAACAGACTCTGAGTTCTAAATAATTCCTCACGTTTCAGAGCTGGATGTTAGCAAAGGAATGAGATGTTCCAAAGTGTGTAATTATCCTCCATTTGTAGCAGGCATTTGCCTTTGAAGGTTGGCAGCCAGAGGCTGCTCTGAAGATGAATTTCCAAAAGAGATCCCAAATAGACTTTGACACTGTTCTCCCACATCACTTGGTACTTACGTCTATGGGAGAGGGAGCATCAGCCAACAAAGACTGCACTTCAGAAGCCTGCTTGGTGAGGGAATCCATGTGAGCTCAATCACAAGAGGAAAGGCAGAATTTGATAGCGGTGGTGCTCATGAGTCTTTCTTTTGTATGTGTGTGCGTGTCACTTGACTTCTGAAGTGAAACATCAAAGTTACCAGGAAGATTCTTAATAAAAAGGGGCATCAGAGGGGCTCTTTTATTCTACCAAGCAGAGAAATTTCTTCTCAGTGGTACCTTTCCTCCCAAATCAAATGGCTATAAATAGCAATTTAGTCATTCCTCTCACTTCTAAGGACCCTCTGATTTATGCATTTGGATGACTTAGTGACACAGATGCAAGTTATCATCCAGCATCAGCTAGTATTTCTCCTTAGTGGAGAAAAGTCCGGGCACATGGGTGCTTTCCTGATGACATTTCTCTGCATATTTGATGGCCACTTTTCTTGTAGGGCTCAAAAAGTCTGTGGAACTTGTGACAATTAAAAAGATTCAAGAGACATAGTTTCTGAGTAATTTACTTATTTTATTAAGAAGGCCTGCATGTTGGCTAATAAAAAGGATGGTCATTGGCTGTCTCTCTCTTAGACCAAAGATAATCATGGTGGCAGAATCAATCCTGACTGGTTAACAATTAATGAGAGAATGAATATTCCGATGAGGGACTGAGAGTGACATTGTGTGGCCCTTGAACAGAGAGACTATCTCTATACACAGACCAACCCCAGCCTTGGGCAGTCTATTCAAAGATTTTTATGCCCCACCCGCGCCAGAACAGAGCACAATGACTACTTGTGGGTGGAGTCTGAACAAGAATTAGTCTAATCTCATCATCAGCAAATTCCTTCAAGAGACTGAACTTTTTAAAAAATCAGGACGTTAGAAAAAGGGGGGACTCTGGGTCTCCTCAAATCGTTGCTTATTAATAATCGTTTCTCTCAAACTTTTTTATTCATTGATTTAATGGAAGCAAAAGAATATTCAAGATTCACAAGGAGAAATGGGGCAGCAGAAGCACAGACAGTAGCTATGAACGATTTTTAAGTGGTGCCATAGTACACAGAGCTCTGGGCATGGACTCAGGAAGACCCAAGTTCACATTTAGACTCAAACACTTAACAGCTGTGAGGCCTTGGGAAAGTCATGTAATCTTAGCTTGCCTCAGTCTCTCTCTTTGTGAAATGGATACCATAATAGTATCTACTTCCCACGGTTGACATGAAGACCAAAATGAGATATTTGTAGCTTAGCGCTGTGCCTATCATATAGTAGACCTTTATTAAATATCAAATATTTCCTTATTCCTCAATCAGTTAACATTTATTAAATGCCTACTGTGTTCCAATAGGCACAAAAAGTGGCAAAAGACAGTCTCTGCTCTCAAGGAACTTACAATCTAATGGGGGAAACAACATTCAAAGAAAGAGGAAGCCAGTAATACACAGGATAAATAAGAAATAATTAAGAGAGAGAAAGTCCTGGAATTAAGAGAGGTTTTGCCCAAGACCAGCAAGGCAGGTCTACACCTTCCACATAGTCTTTACTTACAAAGGGATGTGGTGTTAACAAGACCCAAGTTCCAATCTCAGATCTGATACTTACTTACTCTCTGGTCATGGGAAAAATCACTGAAGCTCTTTTTCCTCATCTGTGAAATAAGAAAGGGATGCCTGTAATATGAACTTCCTAGGATTGTTGCGCAATCATGTATGTCAAGTGTTTTGAAGATGTTAAAGCACAACATAAATATAATTTGTTATGTTCATTCATAGAAAGAAAAGAAAATTGACCAAATCCCTCATGTTGTGTCAGTTCCTAAGAATGGTGGTGGTGGGGAGGAGGCCGGGGCAGGGAGAGTGGTTCAACTAGACCATCTCTGTTATCTCTCGCTCTAAATCCTGACACCTACTTTTCAAGTTGCCTTTTAAAAATATTATCAATATTCTTTGGACTCTTTTTGGGCTGGAGTATATCTCTCGTTGGGCAGTTGATGACCCACAGTGGGGTCTTCTCATGATCCATTTAACCAGTCAACCCAGAGGTTAATTAGACAGCTTTTATCCCACCTATTCAAGATTTTTACCTTTCACATTGATCATATACTGAGTGAAAATACTGAAAAGTCAGGATCTGGTCTTTCTTTTGTACAGAAAAGGAATTTTGTCTTCCAAGCTAATGAGACCAGTTATCTAATTATCAGCCTAAAAACCCTTTCTCTAGAAAATTAGGCCTCTTTTTAGAAAGATTAGTGTCGATTCTGGTATCAATAATGGTAGCTGTTTGTGTGAAATCTAACATCACTTTGTACATACCTATGTCTTTCTAATAGTACTATTTTTCCCCAGTGATATGTATTATTTCAGAAATGGATATGCTTTCTTATATAAATAATATATAACAGAGATTTATGAGGGCCATAATAATCAATACAACAGGTTTATGGGGGACATATTGATCAATCACTCAACAAGGATTTATTAAGTTTCTGCAATATGCTAGGCACCGTACTAGACACTAGCCATACAAAGACAAAGAGTGAAATAATTCCTACTCACAGAGAACTTGAATTCTAATGGAGAGGCAGTAAGTACATGTTAAAAATAAACAGTATAAATATAAAGTGAAAGGGTAATTTATATAAACATATACACATAAAGTAGTTACCAGGCAGGTAGGGGGATCAGGAAAGGCCTCATGCAGAAGATGGTGCATGAGCTGCATTTTAAATTCCGAAGACTCTGAAGTGGCAGAAAGGAGAGGGTACATTGCAGATGTCATGATGGCCAGTACAAAAGCTTGGAGGTGGGAAATGTTGCATCATGGATGAGGAAGAGAGGGAAGGCTAATTTGGCTAGATCATGTAATGAGGTAAGAGGAGAAATATTCAGTAAGGCTGAGAGAGAAGTTGAAGCCAGTTTGAGTAGGACTTTAAGAAGCTCAACAGAATAGCTTATAGTTTGTCCTTGAGGCAACAGGAAATCACTGGAGTTGACTGAGTAAGGGAATCACATGATCATTTCTGTGTTTCAGGAAAATTACTTTTGTGACAACGTGTGGAATAGACTGTGGAGATGAGAGACTTGAGATGCTTAACAAATGTTTATTGATTGAGACAGGGAGATAAATGAGGAGGCCATTCAGTGGCTCAGGCAAGAAGTGTCTAGGACCTGAACTCATGTATATGTGTGACTAGAGTGAAGCATTGGATACAGAAGAAGCAGCAAGATTTGGCCCGGGATTGGCTTTGTGGGAGAAGAGGAGGGAGAAGTTAAGGATAAGGCCGAGATGCCAAACCTGAGCCACTGGAAGGACAGAAATAAGGAAGTTTGGAAGAGGAGAAGGGCCACCTCCACTTTCCTCTGTCTTCTCAGAATTTAGTTAAGTACATAATAAATGGTTGGGGTTTTTTGCGTTTTTTCATTTGTTCATTCAATCAATTCATTCCCTGAGTTAATTTTCTTCAGTTATTAGAACAAGAGTTTAATTAGAATGCCTCTAATATTCCTTCCAATTTTAAACCATATGATCCCAAAATCAATAGAAGGGGTGGGTTGGGTAATTGTGATAGACTTGACTTCTCTTATCTCCTTTTACTTTGCCCTGGAGGAGTAGCCTCTCTAGACCAAAGCATGTAGTGGTGACTACTGCTGGTGAATAATTTGTAGGGAGAAGCCTTTCGGTGCAGCCCTTCCTCCAATCCCAAACTCCTTCCCCTCCCTTTTATCCAAGGCAGTTTGTACTGGGTGAAAGAACTCCCTTCTCTATGGAGGTATCCAGAGAACAAATGCTCCCACAATCCCACCTTCTTGCTGTACCTGATAATCAGGACCTGACCTGGGAAACCATAGGGCTGGTTTTCTGAGCAATTATTTATATGGCAACCAATAGCAGCCAAGTGGCACAATGGATAGAGCAAAGGCCTTGGAGTGAGGAGGACCTGAGTTCAAATATGACCTCAGACACTTCCTGGATGTGTGACTCTGGACAAGTCACCACACCCTGTTTGCCTCAGTTTCCTCCTCTGTAAAATGAGCTGGAGAAGAAAATGGCAAACCACTCTGCTACCTCTGGCAAGAAAAGCCCAAGTGAGGTCACAAAGAGTTGGACATGACTGAAAAATGACCAGACAACACTAGGAGCTCTAGCATAGGAATTCTTTTTTTTTTTTTTTTGGAGGGACAAATGCTGGGCAATTTGGGTTAAGTGACTTGCCCAAGGTCACACAGCTAGTAAGTGTTAAGTGTCTGAGTCGAGATTTGAACTCAGGTTCTCCTGACTCCAGGGCCAGTGTTCTATTCACTGTGCCACCTAGCTGCCCCCAGGATAGGGATTCTTCATCTTTTTTTAAATTTTACTGGCCCCTTTGGTACTCTAGCGAAGCCAATATACCTCTTTTCATATTTTTAAATGCATAAAGCCATATACATAGGATTACAAAGAAAACCAATTATATCAAATATTAAGTTTTTTTCAAGTTCACAAGTCACCCCCTCCCAGTTATGAAGGCTTCTTTTAGTGATAATGAAGGTACTTTTTTTTTTGGCTCAATTACCAGCTCTCAGTTCATGCATCCAGCAGAGGGAATATTGAAAAATTCAATAAAACCCCTTTCTTCTGTCACCAAGAGCACCCAAGGAGTGCAGCAGATAGAGGAGTGGGCTTGGTGAGAAAGACTTGTGTTCAAGTCAGCTTTGCAACCTTGGGCTAGTTGCTTAAACTCTCTTAACCTCAAAATCCTCATCTGTAAAATGGGGCTGACATAGTATAAATGACACCAACCTCCCAGGGTTGTTGTGAAGATAAAATGAGTTAACATGGGAAATGTTTTGTGAACTTTCAAATACAACATGAATACATTGAGTTAACTATATTGCTTTAAATCATTGCATAAATGCCAATTATTGTTGGGTGCCAAACTAGGGAATTGGAATGGGGGTAAAGAATAGGCAAGCACCTCATTTGATCTCACAAACCGTGGGAGGTAGGCGCTGTCATGATCCCTTTTTTACAACTGAATAAACTGAGACAGACAGAAGTTAAGTGACTTGACCAGGGTCACACAGCCAGTAAGTCTGAGGCAGGTTTATCTACTATGCCACCTAGCTGCCAATCAGAAGGCACATTCTTAGGGGGTGCCAGGACTCCGTGTTTTAGCTTTCATAGAAATTCTGTGAATTTGATTCAGCAAACATTTATTAAGCACCTACTTTTTACCAGTCACTATGAGACATGTTGGGGATAAAACTATTAAAATGAAAACCATCCCTGTTCTCAAGGAACATATTACATGTCGCTCTGGGGAAGAAATGTGAACACAGACAAGCACATTTAGAATATATAAAAAAGTAATTTCTGCAGAAGGGAGTGTGAATGATTGCAACAATCTAGAAAAGTTTTCCTGAAGGCGAAGGCACCCAAACTGAGCCGCAGGTGAAGCGAGGGATGCCAAGAGCCTGAGGTGAAGACAAAGAGCCTTCTAGGCATGAGGGACAGATGACCGACACATAGAACCAAAGAGGGAGATGGACTGTTACCTTCGAGGAGTCCAGGTCAGCCGCTATGGCTGCAACATACAGAAAGTGTGTGATGGGCAAGAAGTCTGGAGCCAAATTGTAAAGAGGTTTAAGTATGTCATCTTCCTCCCAGAAAGGGAAAAAAAGCTATTCTGGGGTTGCAGGGAGTAATAAAATGTCCCCCCACGGGTTGAAAACATTTAGTATTTTGGAGTTAGGTTGGAACACTTTCTTGGGAGGGGGTAAAGATTCAAAAGAAGACCAGCCCTGAGTGTTACTATCTCAGGGATGTGACAATGTGATGGGAGAGATATACCAAAGGTGATTTATTTAATAAGAATATCATTGACAAGACATGTGGCCTTTTTATTTAACACATTCCATTACAAACCACACAAAGAATGTGAGAATTCTGAGCAGATCTGATTCCTGGCTTCTGAAAACTAAGAAACACATCCAACCTATTGTGTCTAATAGCAAGATATCTTCCAGATTTATGGTTTCTGAAAACACAATAGGCCTGATAATCAATTGGTAATTGTTCCCCTTCCCTTCAACACCAAAGGAGGAAAATGATTTAATGGTAGAATAGAATAGAATAGCAATTAACTTCTTAGAGTGAAAATGAGTCAAGTCAGTGCCTACCTCTTGAATGTTTTTCCTAGGGCTGATTTTCTTGCCTTTCTCTCTCTTTTTGGAAGTCCTAAGCAGATGCCAGAGTCATACATAACTGGCATTTACCCAGTTTTTTACCCATTTACCCAGTACACACCTGTCCATCATGGTTCCCTCCTCCCGGGAGCCTTGTGTACCAAATGTTTCTGGGCATACTATCTTGTGTTGTGACCCACTCATTCCCTGATCCATAGGCTGCTGCCTTGGCAGCTTTGAATGGAACATGACAGTGGGGGAAAAGGTTTGCACCACTGAGGGCTGGATTTTTTGTAGTGTGGCTGATTGTACAGCTGCAGAGTTGATTTCTTAGAGCTGTTGGCTGTTGGCTGACAATTGAGTGGGACCAATGAAGTTTGGTATTTCAAAGACCTGTGATTTCCTTATCATAAGTCCTCTCTCTGCTGGTGCAGATGGTGACCCCCCTCAACATCTTAGTTGATGGTCATCAAGAATTACTGTGGCCAAAAAAATTATTCTTTCAGTGATCAAGGGGGTGATGAGTCTCAACCAAGTAAGCAATTAACTTTTTTTAAGCACCTATACTACATTCCAGGTACTGTGCTCTAGGATTTGGAAGTATAAATACAGAAGTAAGAGTTCCCGACCTCAAGGACCTTATATTTTCTCAAGGGAGACAATGTGTACAGTTATAAACATAAAGAAAACACAAGATAATTTGGGGAAGGTAAGAAACTATCAAATGGAGAATCGGGAAAGGCTTGATATAGAAAGTGGCTCTTCCTATGAATTTGGGAATAAACAAGGGGGTCTAAGAGGTAGCACTGAGGAGGGGTGTATTGAAGCAGGAGTCAGAACGTCATGGGCAAGGAACAGAAAGGCCAGCTTTGCTGGATTGTATCACATCTAAAGAAGGGTAATGTATAGAAAGGTTGAAAAGATAGTCTGTGAAGATCTGTAAAGCTGCCAGAGAATTTTGTTTCTGATCCAAGAGGTAACAGGGAGCCACTGGAGGTTATTGAGCATGGTCAGACCTCCACTTTAGAAATGTTAATGATAGGTAGATGAAGGTTGAATGGGAGAGTTGAGAGAGTTGATGTTGGAAGACTAATCAGGAGGCTACTAGCGGCTTTTTTTTTCTGAGCTCTGGTTTGGTTTTGTTTGGTTTTTTTTAGTTTTTCCCTTATATTGTTGCCTCTGTGCTGTAGGCAGCATGGAATAATGAATAAAGCAATGAATTTAAAGTTGGAAGAGCTGGGATCAAATCCTGGTGCTGTCACTTACTCCCTTTGTGGTCACCTAACCTTTCAGAGCCTCAGTCTACTCATCTATAAATGAAAGGGGCTGCATTTACTGATCTCTAAGGCCTTATTACAGCCCTCCATCATATTATGGCTGTGGGCGGGCTCTGTGCTCCCCCATTTTTAGTTAAGCACATTGGCTCTATATCAATGATGTCTTCCCCTTCTTGAGCCAGCTTGTAATCAGACAGGATGCTATAGAACATTGCCATTCTTTCTTACCTTCTGTCCTATTGTGTGAACTTTGGTCTCAAATGATCAGCAAACCTCTTTCATGCTGGCAGAGCACACTCTCCTGCAGGTACCTCTTGATGACAAGTTTTGGGGCAGCACAATGCTTCTGCCCCATGTAGTTGTAGAGGAAAGAGAAGGATGACTGGTGAAATGGAAAGAAATGCTCATAGGCTCTTTGTTGGCAACAGTTACAAACATCCTGGCAATCCCAGCTCAATCCCATGCATCCAAGTACTACCTTGAAAGCAATATGAATGTGAAAATTGTATTTTTCCACAGCTGTGATTGAGAATCACAGAATTTGAGAGCTAGAGAGCACCTTAATGGCCATTTGAAACATACCATGCCCAGAAGGAAGCCTCACTATACCATAGCATACAAGAGGGTTGTTCAGGCTCCACTTGAAGACCTCCAAGGAAGGGGACCCCATAACCTATCAGGGTGGCCCATTTCACTTTGGGACCATTCTTATTTAGGAAGGCTATCCTGGCATCAATCTAAACCAGCCTTTTCATTGCTCTTAGTTCTACCCTCTGGGGCCAAACAGCACATGGATAAGACATCACCCTTCTGATGTGTTTGGTCCTGCTCAACAACAAAGGACTGCCACCAACAACAATAACAACAATCCACCACATCATTGCTGCATCTTCTCTTTTCTAGGCCAAATGTGCCAAATTCCTCCAATCTATTCTCATGTTATGGACTCAAGGACCTCCATCATGCTGTTGCCTTCCTATAGGAAATCTCTAGCTTGTGAATGTCTTTCTCAAACTGTAATGCCCAGAACTGAACACACTATTCCAAATGAGGGCTGATGAAAGCAGAAGGAATGGGTTTATCATGTATTCCTGGAAGCTCTGCTCTTACTGTTCAAGGGAAGAAAGGAAGAAAGATCAAAACTAAAGGGAAGGTAGTCTTCCTATGGGTCTTACCCAGACTTCTTGTTGTAGTAGTGAAAATGTCTCTGATTTTCTGGCCCTCACCTCTATTACATCAGGTTGTCTTTTCTTTAGATGTGTTGTTTTAGTGTGGCAGGGGTGAATCATTATGTCACCATGCTGTAGAAAACGGGATATATAATTTTCCACACTTTTTAGAGAGGAGCTGACTTGCTGAATTTGATTCTTTTTTTCTAAGGAATGAATACTTTTTAATTAACAAAAATATTTTTACTCTTTCTTCCCCCACTCCATGGGGAAAAAAAAGAAAGCCCATATAATAAACATGCATAGTTCATCAAAACAAATGACCACATTGGCCATGTGCAAAAAGTCTGTGTCTCATTCTGCACCATGAGTCTTCCACCTCTGCCAGGAAGTAGATAACATGTTTCACCATCAATCTTCTGGAGTTGTGGTTAAACTGACATTTATTTCTTAAGGGGGAAACTTTCCTAATCAAAATGGCTGCATGACATGGTCAACAAAGAAGGAAGATACCTTTCTCCCCCTCTCCAAGCTACTGACTATAGATTCAGATAGTCAAGTACCAAGACTAGATTGGGTATGGTGGCTTCCTGGTGCTTGCCAGACAGCAGGAGCTTTTAGCCACTGCATTTCTAAGTATCCTAATTGATCTATAAGGAGATTCCTGTGGAGTTATTCAGATTCTGTTCCATTTAGTATGAGAAGAGACAATTCAGCCCCTGAATTTTTACTTGATGAAGATGCATTTAAGAACTAAAAAAAGTATCTTTCTAAGAGTGCTCTACTTGGCCCCAGAGAGAAGAACTAAAATGGAGGAAACTACAGAAAGGCAGATTTAAGCTTCGCAGATGGGAAAGCTTCTTAATAATTAGAGCTCTCCAGAAGTGGGATGCCTTCCCCTTTCCTGCAGGTCTTTAAGCAGTGGTCAGATGACCACTCATTCAGGTTGTTATGGAGGATGGCTTCCAACACCCAACCTAGATGCTATAATTTTCAGCTAACAGCTTTAAATGCTTGAGACATCATTAGGTATTCAAGAAAGTGCCAACTAGATGTGATTTTCTCTTGTTTTATTCATGAAGAGATTTGAGTCATTTGTCAACTGACTACTTCCAAGGCCTCTACTGATGCCCACACTGATCTCCCTTTGGAGACCTCAAGGAAGAAGACTTCTTAAATTCTGAGCCCCAGAACACAGGAGGTTCTAGGGACCATTGAGAGAGTCCCTGAGATGTTTTGAAAATCTTCAGGGTCTGAAAGGATTGACACAGTTTTGCCAAGATGCTCAACTCTTCACAGAGGTTCATGATACCAGCTCTACACCCGTGCCTTCAAAGACCACTTCAACAGTGGGTTCTAGATCTACATTTCAAACCACTTGGTCAATATCTCTACTTTCATATCCCACTCAAATTCATCATATCTAAAGCAGAACTCATTATCTGCTTGCCAAAAGAAAAAGAGAAAGGTGGTTCTCAATTTCTCTGTTTCTGTTGAAGCCATTGGTTCTTAACAAACCTCAGAGTTATCATTCAGTTTTTTCCTCTCTATCACCTCACATTCCCAAATTGTTGCCAAGCCTTGTCCATTCTATCTTCAAAATCTTCTCTTTCTACCTCTGTCTTTCTCATTCTATTGCCACTACCTTAGTTCAGATCCTCATTATGGCTCCTTTGGATTATTGTGATGGCTTAGATTTGAAGCTGGAAGAGACTTTAGAAATCATCTAGTCCATTTTATTTTGCCAATAAGAAAACAGAGGCCCTGAGAGGAAGTGACTCACCCAAGATTCCATGGATGGCCCTCCTGGGATTCAAACCCAGGCCCTCTGACTAAACTCAGCATTTTTTTCACTGTATCATGTTGCCTCCCAAATGTTGTCCTTCCCTCAAGTCACTCCATCACTTAAAAATCTTTAGTGGCTCTCCATTTCCTAACCAATAACATTCATATTGAGGAATTCTAGTTCTTCCATAGTCTAACTCCAGCCTTATTTCACAAAGTATTCCTTTATGTGTGCTCTATACTTCAGTCAGATTGCCCTC
This sequence comes from Pseudochirops corinnae, assembly GCA_028646515.1. Taxonomy (NCBI): domain Eukaryota; kingdom Metazoa; phylum Chordata; class Mammalia; order Diprotodontia; family Pseudocheiridae; genus Pseudochirops; species Pseudochirops corinnae. The sequence goes on from CM053585.1 coordinate 520,448,969, forward strand.
TTGGCTCCAGTCCTTCCTCTTCCTCTATGCATTTACATGAATAATTCCCCATGCTTAGGACAGAATAGATGGCCTTTGCCATCTCTGCCTATTTTCTTCAAAGTTCAACCTTCTCTGTAAGGCTTTCCATCTTCCTCCCAGATTTAATGGATCTTTCTTGCTCCTTGTCTCTTCGGTCATCCCATTTGATGTCCTTTGAGTACTTACAGATTTTCTATCTTGTGTTCATATTTCTCCCATTAAAGTACAATGGCTGCCCCCTTGTTGACAGGATTTGAATTTTTATTAATGAAACTTCTTTAGAGTGACGTAGTTAGTCTCTTTGGATATATCCTCTTTTCCATGAATGGGGTGCAGTATCTTATGTTGCTCTCAGTCAGTATCAGTACTTTCTTTTGAGTATATTTTGGAAAGGAGCTATAAAATATACTCTTGACTGGGATATAGGTTAGTAGGAAGGCTGGTAAGGGGAAGCCAATCAACAGAGTTTTTCCCCTATTATCCTAGCCTAGCAGTTATGGATTAATAAAAGATACTAGTATTTAATATTACTACTACTACTACTACCACCACTACTACTACCACTACCACTACTACTACTACTACCGCTACTACTACTACTACTACTAGTACTACTACTACTACTACTGGTACTACTGCTGCTGCTGCCACCATGCCCACTTCTACTAATAATAACAGGAATAGGGATAGGACCTGTGATCCCATTGGTGTTTGAAAGCCCAGGTGAGGAAAGTCTCTCTACTAATGTAGGTCAGCACCTTCTAAGACTGAGTTTATAGTTTCAGAGGGTTTTCTAGTGCAGTGATGTCAAACTCAAATAGAAACAAGGGACACTAAACCACACCTAAGGGTCCCTGTGTGCTATATATTGACTTAGAAAACTATAGGTTAACATCATCTATGTTTTATTAAATGTTTATTTGGTTAAATATTTCCCAATTACATTTTAATCCAGTCCAGGCCCACTTGGGAGTGTTGCAGGTCATGGCACCACCTCGGGCCTAAAAGCATTGAGAGGTTAAGTAACTTGGTCAAATAGCCAGTGTATGTCAGAGGCCAGACTTGAACCCAGAACTGCATGACTTCAATGCTGGTTCTTCCTAGAGAGTAGTTAGTGGACAAAGAAAGTGAAGATAACAGGTCTGCGTATAACACCCATATTTCATTTCCATTTCTACTTCCCCATAGCATTTATTAAGTGTCTGCCATGTAAAAGGTGCTGTCTGAGGTGCTAAGGTTATAAAGAAAAAAAATCAGACTGTGTTTACCCTCTAGGTGTTTTCATTATATTGGAAAATTCTACCTAATATTCATCTTTCATTCGTTTTTATTAGAGCTCTTCATAATGAGGAAAATGGACTAATTATGTTTATCTTTCCTTTCCCTTCTACAACTACCACCATCCTAGTGACATGTTTGATGACGTTTTAGAAGGAGAGATGAGAATAAAAATTGCATTAATTTTAAAAAGGAGTAAGAAAAAGGAAGGAAAAGATCTGAACAATCCAAAACGAAGACAATACACCCTGGATAATTAATGAACTGTCCAGTAGTTGCCAAATGCCGACATCTCACAGCGAATGTTGCCAGGCTGGCAAACACGGATAAGCTACAGACCTGGAATCCAGCAACTAATTCCAACATGTCTGGCTCTGACTTTGACCAAATGCCAGAAATACATGGAAGGGTCCCTTTTTCTAATTGTACAGATTGGCTTATTAGTGTTTAAAAGGAAAAAGTCAAAAAAGTATTGGGGAGTTTGAAAGGGAGGAAGGGAGACAGAGAACCCAAGAGAGGCACTCTCCTCTCATCTAATAAAGTCACTATATTGTGACAGTCATAGGTTAACTGCCATGGAAAAGTCATTCTGCTTGAATAATAGGGAAGTGAGTTGAAAATTCATTGAGATTAATTTTCTGATTGCCAACTTATTTATGGTTTATGAAAGCCTGATGCTTAAGAGGAAAGAAGTAGTAGATAGATGAAAACTTAAGGTATTGGGAAGTTAAACCATCACAAGACTGATTGAACAAATCAATTGGATGATTCGACATCAGACCAAAAGTTTGTTGAGGTTGAATGATGGAACAACAATGACTTGTCGCCAGAAAAATTCTGCCTAGACTGACTTATGGAGATCTTTTCACCTGACGCACTGCCTCCTGCCTCAAATTTCTATAGGGCTTTACATGTTATGGAGTTGGTTTTACATTCTCTCATTCAGTCCTCACAAAAATTCCTTCTGAAGTAGATGGCGGAAGGTATTCTCAGAGATCTGGAGGGATGAGGTGACTGATCAATGGCATTTGAAAAAGTCAGTTATAAAACCCAGTTTCTGAACTTAAATTCAGGCTTCTTTCTAAAACATCATGTTGATACTGGAGAGCAGGAGGAAGCATGATCTGGAGAAAAGAGTATTGATTTTTGATTCAAACCCAGAAGACTTTAAGGCAATCACTTCATTTCTCTGGACTTCATCTCTTCATTCGGGATAGGTGGGTGAAACAGTGGATGGGATACAAGACCTACTTCAGACATTTACTTAGCTATGTGACCCTGGTCAAGTCACTTAATCTGCCTCAGTTTCCTCATCTGTAAAATGGGGAGAATAACAGTACCTATCTCCCAGGATTATTGTGAGCATCAAATGAGAATAATTATGAAGCCCTCAGCACAGTGTTTGGCATACAGTAAGTGCTATGTGTCTGTTAGTTGCCATTATTTTTATCTATAGAAATGAAACATCAGACTTTGAAGATCCTGTCCGCTTCTAAAGAGGCAATGCTTAAAGGTCTGAGGTATCAGGACATCACGGGCTATCCGGGACGACTTAGAATTGAAACACTTATTTGTCCTGTCTTGTGGTTGGAAGAAAAAAAAAGCTTCCACTTCTAAATTTGCAAATGCAATGAAATTCGGCAAGGACCTCTGGTACATGAGGAAACCTTCTTGTGATCCATGAGAAAGGCAATATGCAGGAAAGTGAGGGGAGGAAAAAACCCACAAGCCACAGGCTCAGACAGGCCAGCTATAGGAAGGCAGTGCCTGGTGTAGCCTTCTGTCTCAGAGGTTGAGCAGGGCCTCCTACCTGTGGTTGGTCAATAAATTTTCACTGGGCGATTGATTATGAATAGAGGGGAGCAAGACTGGTTCAGACAGCTTTGTGAATTGGACTGTTTCTGTGCCTTAAAGGAAATTCCGTCATCTGTGCCTCTTCCCTCTCTAACCTTTTGAGCTCCTGGTAATGGGAGCTCAGTGGGACTTCGTGTCTGGCCAGAGGCTGACCTAGACTTTCAGCACAGTAAGGAGCAGTGAGAGGCGGGGGTCTGGCAGAGTTAGGTGGCGTCAGAACCAGGAATAGTTTTTCAAAGTGATAAAAATGTTAGTGGATTTGTTTGATCTGTTTAATAAAGAGGTGAAAAATAGAACTTAGCACCAAGGTGCTCTAATCGAGAGAGGTGCCCTTCTCCAAAGCAAATAGTCCCCTGAAGCATCCCTCAACCCATTCATAAAACAATCTGTGATGACTGGAGGCTCTTTGGAAGGAAGCCAGTGACAGGCAAGGTTTTCCTGGGTTTGCTGTTAACAGATCATTAAGACTCCTGGAAGCTTTCATACCCTCTATGGCTAATAATATTTTATGGAGTGTCTCCAAGGCTCCTGGCCTTTTTCTGGGTTTCTGGGGTGAGATTGTTGGGCCATTTTCCTTGAAGATTTGGTTCTAATTGCCTAGAAAACCATCCCTCTCTATCTACCCACTGCACCCCCGTCCAGAACATTTCCATGTATGGTTCCCACTCAACAGTAGGTATTAGGATTTTTCAGAACAAATGTAGAGGATAAATGATGCCGTTAACATCTTATTCAAGCATGTTAGGCAAGCACAGAGGAGAGCATGGGTTCTGGAAAGCGTTAGGGGAGAGAACAAACCGTAGAAAGTACTGCTCTGCTGGTAAGACTGGAAATTTGGTCCCAGGGATAAGTGCCTGTCTTTTGTAATGGAAGATGATATTGATACCACATCAAACAATGTTCAGTTCTCAGATCATTTTTATATCCATTATCTAGCCACAGTCCTGTAAGGTAAGCGAGGTATCACCATGCAACAAGCAGTGGGTGGAGCATTAGGAACCGGATTCGGGAAGGCCTAGTTTCAAAAGCTGCCTTAAATACTTACTAGCTGTGGGACCCTGGGCAAGTCACTTAACATTTCTGAGCCTTGGTTTTCTCATCTGTTAAATGGGCATGATAATAGCTTTGCGAATTAGACTGTTCCTGTGACTTATACAAAACTACAGCATTTTCATCTCTCTACTCTATAGCCTTTGAGTTTCTGTTGATAAGAGTTTAGTGATCAAATAAAATTATAATTTATGTAAAGCACATAATAAACCTCCAAGTGCCACCTAAATGTGAGCTATTATTATTAGCATTGTTGGTCTTGTTAGGAAAAACTTCCCAATAATTAGAGCTATTGATCAGTGAAATGGGCTACTTTGAGAGTTTGGGGGTTCCTCCAGTCAGTAGATGACTACTTGTTGAGTGTGTTAAAGAAGGAATTCCTTTCATGTGTGAGTTGGACTGGGCAAGCTAGGTGGTGCAGTGGATGGAGCACCAGGCCTGGAGTCAGGAGGAATTGAGTTCAAATCTGGCCTCAGACACTTACTAACTGTGTGACCCTGGGCAAGTCACTTCACCCTGCTTGCCTCAGTTTCCTTATCTGTAAAATGAGCCAGAGAAGGAAATGACAAGCCACCCCAGTTTCTTTCCCAAGAAAACCCCAGATGGGGTCATGAGAGTCAGACATGACCAAAATGACCAATCCAAATGAACTGGACTAGAAGGCTGCTGAGCTCCTTTCCAACTCTCAAAATCTGTGATCCTGTGATTATTATTCATTTAGTTCTTCTCATCGTTTTTAATGGAGTTCAGGTAGAAATGGCCCAAAGTTGCCACCATGCAAGATCTTCTTTCATATTTAATGTCCTGCATGCTAAGACAGAGTTACATCAAGTAACTGCCTTTTGTAATTGAATAAAAGTATTGCCCCTGTTATTCTTTCATTCTCGTCTCTTTTGTTGATGATCGTGAGATGCTTGTTATCCACAGTCATAGCTAACAAGGAATGGAGCCAGAGAATGACCCATGACTCCAGTTCTAATGCTCATAAGGGCCCCTGCTTCCTGCCTGGGTCTGTCTAGGGCTGACCCCCCAACATCAGTACATCAATAGCATGACACAGGTGGGAGGGGGTGGGAGTGGGTAAGGGAGGGATGTCCATAGCATTAATTTCTGAAACTGTGCAATCAAAGCCCCAGAGGATTAGGACGAAGGCTATGCCCTCTCTCCAACTTTGATAAGGATGTAGATTAGCAGGAGCTACTTAAGTCAAGAGCTCTGAAAGTATATACCAGAGTGAACAGAATGCACTCCATGAACTGCAATGACCAGAAATGTTGGTAAGATCACCACGATCACTGAGAAAGAGAACTTAGGATAATGAGTTCAAGACTTTGTGGCTCCTCCCTATCTAATGCATAGCGTATGCTCAATGGGCCCATTTATTATTATTATTATTATGGAAAAAAGCATTTATTAAGTGCTCTACTACGTATTAGGAATACAGACAGAAAATCAAGGAAGACTCTGCTGACAAGGAGCTAATTTCCAAATGAAAGAGACAGCACATATTGGAGGACTCTCAGGGATGACGGAAGGGCCCAGTGGTCCATAGAATGCAGAAGTAAAGCCAGTGGTGAGGCATTGTGTATGCTAGCTAACCAATAAAAGTAAATGTGGAGGCCATCCTCACCAAATGCAGAGGTGAAATATAGAATTCCTCTCTAACCCTCCTTCCCACTGAAGGCCAGCCATGCTTACTTGCACAATAAACTGTAGGATTACCACTAGTATATTTTGCATTTGGTTCTCCTCCAGCTGAAGTCTAACTTCCTCCCCCCATCTCTTAGTGGTAGCTATGTCTTCTTGTGGTCATGATTTTCCAAGGCCTCTTTCCTCTCTCTGAAATAGCAATCCTCCCACTGCTAGCCAGACCAGTCTGCACTCATTCCAGATGACTCAGAATCTGTGTCTCCCTACTAGACTAGGGTTGAGGAGGGAACAGGCAGTCACCAGGTATGCTTTCCACATCCTTGGACCCAAGCCAGATCAGGCTTCTTCTAGTCCAACCCATAACTGGTAAAGAATTGCCTCTATCTACAACACACCCTCCCTTTGCCTGAATCGGTTAATCACTCAGCCTTTTACCTTAGCTCACTTGAACCTTACAATAACTCTGTGAAGTGCCAGCGTTGGAGGCCAACAGAGGTTACATAATTTGCCCAGTCACACAGCCAAGAAGTAGCAGAGATGGGATTCAAAACCAATACTCACTGACTTTCTGCTACACCAATCTGCCATTCATAGTTGGATTGTCTCCTATGAGATAATCAGAAAAAGACCATTATCTCATTATGGACAATTATGATGACAGTATAATATTCCATTGAAGTGTTAGCCCATTCAGACCCTCTTATCCAGCTAATCTCCTGTGTTTGTTCTACAAAGAAGTTAAGGGAACATTTATGTGGAATTCTAAATGCTTCCTGTCTTTCCTCAAGGTTCAGCCACTCTCCGTGAAGCTTTCCCTAATCCTTCCAACTGAAAGTATAGTCTCCCTCCTCACATTTTCCTAGATGGCATTATCTGGATCTTGGCTTTATTATTGTACACAGGTTGTATCCCTCCCTATCCCCAAGTATGGGGTTTCCAAAAACAATTAATGCAAATTTAAGCTATTAAGACACACTCTGTATATCATAAATAAGCAGGAACTATTGTGCTTCTTTGTTATTGTAGTTTTCCATCTCCTTTCTCCTTGGCACAGCATCTTTCTAAGAACAGTAGGTTCTTAGAAACTGTTTACTGAATTGGATGAAGGAACAGAGGTCCAACGCGGTTGCATGATTTCACAAGATCCAATGGAAAGAGCCCTGGGTTTTCGGTCATAGGACTCAGCTTCCAATCTCAGCTCATCTGCTCATTACTGTTCCTTTTGGAATAGAATTACCAACTTAGTCAATGAGGGGATGCTGTGGGTAGAGTTTCCCTAGGTTTTAGTAAACCTTTTGAAAAAGTGTATCTTCCTGGATATAGAAGCAGGAAAACTCCATGAGCTCCTTCCATAACCACCCCAAATACCTATAAAATATGACTCTAAACAAATTTTAGAGCTCCAGAATCCACAAAATGACAGAGAAACAAATCTCCTTCTGAAGGCAGCATGGCAGGAAGAGCAAAAGGGTTCATCTCAGCATGCTGGGAGCTGAGATCAGCTCCGCCATGGTTTTAGCCCCAGGGTGGCCAGGACAGGCTGCAGCTGGAGCATTTGGGAGAGCTGATCACTGGCAGCTGTGGTGGTTTCCAGAATTTTCAACCCATAAATGCCAAAGACTAAGGGAAATGTCAATAGAACTCGGCTGAATTTGGGGGGGATGGAGGAATGGGTCTGGCTCTCTGCCCCCAGAGCCAAAAGCTGCAGAAGAGGTGGCCCTCCAGCCACATCCACATGGTTGCTTCAGAGCTCCCAGACTGCAGATTGCAGTGGGGCCAAGCAACCATTCAGAAACTAAGTGCTCTTGCCTTAACCTTCCTGGATCGGGATCATGGTCTTGGGTGGTGGTTCCGAGGTGGGTTTTCAGTGAGCTAAAGCTGGTGGGGGCTGCAGAGATGGTGGCCTCCTAATAGCTCTGGCAGCTGCAAAGACCTGAACAATTTGGGGCAAAGTTCTCCCCTCTGAAAGCAGAGTTCTACTGAGCCCAAAAGTCAAGTAATTGATTGGCAACATGAACAGGCAAAGGGGACAAAGCAAGCATAGCAATCCAACTTTAGATTCCTTTTTGGAGGACAAAAAGGATCAAATCATGGAAGGGGAGGAAGACAACACAATCAGAACTCCTGCAGCAAAAGCTTCCAAGAAAAATGCAAACTAGTTACAGGCCATAGAGGACCTTAAGAAGGATTTTGAAAACCAAATAAGAGAAGTGGAGGAAAAATTGGGAAGAGAAATGAGAATGATGCAAGAAAATCATGAAAAGAGAGTCAACAACCTGACTGAAGAAAATAACATCTTAAAA
>CM053585.1:520457624-520476289 GCA_028646515.1 Pseudochirops corinnae
GTGCCACCTAGCAACCTATGTAAGCTTTAAAAGCTACAAGGTGTAGCCGATACAGAGGGGAGCCAGCTGTCCTCCAGAAGACCTGAGTTCAAGTCCTTTGTTCACACAGCCCTATGACTCATGACCATTCATTTAGCCTCCCAGTACCCTGAGCAACTCTCAAAATGGGAGTTCTTAACTTGGGGTCCATAGACTCCATGGATAGATTGGGGGTTCCATGTCTTAACTTAGGATCCATGGACTCTGTGAATTAATTGGGGGGGGGGAGGAGGTTTCGTGTACTTGAGTCAGAAGAAAAAAAACCTTATTTTCACTAACCTAACTGACATCTAATGTTTCTTCCAATTATGAATTAAAAAAGAACCATCATTCTGAGAAGGGCTCCATAGACATCAGCAGACTGCCAAATGGGTCCCTGTCACAAAATCAGGTTTTCAATCCCTACTGTAATGTAAGTAATATCATACTGTATATAAGGAGGGCATGAATTGCCTACCTGTATTGGTGGAAGGAATCTCCACAGTGGAAGTTCCAAACAGTAATAAAATCTCAGACACCCCTTTCCCCCCCTCCCCTGCAAAATCCCTACCCAGATCATAAGGTGGCAGAGAGAAAAGACGTTGTGAGAAAAGGACTTAGAGGGCCATCTCAATGTCAGCTATTATTGTTAGCAGCGTTTACACTGATTTATTAACTGCTCTCCTTCTCGCCATTGGTATCTCTGGTTTTTCTTTGAAAATGACAGATGAGAACAAACATCCTTTCCCTTATAAAGACTCTTCACTTCCCCCCCTTACACACACACACACACACACACACACACACACACACACACACCCCACTGTGAGGATCTTTCTGCATCAACGCCCACTGAAGACTTGTTTATCCTTATTATTTCTTCACCAAGTCATATGCATTTCGATTTCGGAATTTAAGGGCAAACACAGGCAGCTTCATCTTTGTTCCAGACACAGCACATACATCCCTGATTTCTTCCAAAGTCCTTGCACACTCATAGAGCCAAGGACAGCACAATATTGTAGAGATGTGGTTATCATGATCAAAAAAAAGGAAATGTATCTCAAGTGTTGGTGGAGAACGGGGCACTGTACAAGATTAATGATGCATGTTGTCATGAGAACATAGGAAAGGATTTGCGTTATTCTTGGAGATACTTCCCTTTGTGACTTGAAGAAGATTGTGATCCATTTATGTGCCAGAAACTTTTGTCCTTTTGCTCCAATTCCTCGTTCTCTTCTGTGCTGTCCCCTCTCTTCCCTCTCTACTCCCTATATCGCCCCCCCCCTTGCTCCACACAATGAAGGAAAAATGCAATTCTATGTTCCAGCCCAACTGATCCACTTAATGTTGAATGAATGAATGAAGCATTTATTTAGCACTTGCTCTGTACAAAGCAAACAAAAAGAACAGTAAGAGAGTCTCTGCTTTCCAGGAGCTCCCTCTCTAATAGGGGAGATGACATGTATAGAAGGCATCATCTATAACAGGGCTTCTTAAGCTTTTTCCACTCGTGACTGCTCTTCACATTTAGGCAACATCATTGGCATTCCAAGACCTGAGGAAATGTGCAGTCCAAAGTGTGCATGCTTTGTGTTCAGAACCAAGGCTGCTATGAAGTTGTGAGATGCAACACCAGCAATTGCTGCCAGAACTATTAGCTCCTTCAGAAATCATCTCTTCCAATCCTCTTAAGTTACAGATGAGGCATGATGCCAAGGCCAAGACGGGTTAAGTCACCCACCCACAATTCTAAAGGGAGTCAGAATTTAAACCCGGGTCATCAGAATCCAAACACAATGCCCTTTACCTCTCTCTTCTTTCCCTGACACCCAGCTACAAAAAGGTGCTGCCTTGTGAGTATTACAGGGTCCTAAAGGAACAGGAAATCATGAACTTGGTCTTCCAAGCTGACTTCATTGCCCTCTCTTAACAACTAACCTATCCTGTATTGGCCTGAAGTCTTGGGAAAGAACATGACAATTATGCCAAGGAGAAAGAAAACATCAGTCTTGAGTGTAATGAGGCAGCAGATTAGAATGTGAGTTCCGATGGAATAGACACACCAGGGTATTGGGATAAAATTCCAAATGAGGAAGGGTGTCTCCCTTAACTAAGCACATCAAACTTTGTGATCCCTGAGTTGTTACCAAATGAGATTTGGGTGTTATAAAACAGAGGGGTAGAAAAAATTGGTGTATGGAAATTAGGATGTTTTACTACCTGTACACTCCTTTTGTCTGAGCTAGGAGGGCATCCTGGGATTTTAGCTAGCAGAAAGAATTAGGTAAATGAGCTCTTCTCCTACCCTGCCAAATCACAGAAAAATTACTTCCCAAAAGTCACTATACTCAACCTCCAAGTCAATGAGTTATTATTTTCTAAAACAATTGGAAGATGCAGGGTCCTCGTTTTGATGTTTAAGACAAAATAAAACCTGAGCTTCACTATGATCCCATAACTCGCTACCTAGCTAAATTGGAGTTTGAGTATAGGTTTGCCTTTCTTAGCAACAGACAAAGATATAATATGAAGATTGCACTGTAGAAATGTAGCCTCAAGGTCTTGGGTGATGGATGTTTTCCTTCAATTTGGCATAAAAGGAGTACAATGGAATGAGTGCTAGGTTTAGTGTCAGAACAAAGACCTAGATTTGAATCCTAGGTACTGCTGTTATAAACTGTTTCTAAATCTTAGGCATATGAGCCTCAATTTCTTTATGAAACAAAAAAAGTTAGAGGAGATAATCATTAAGATCCCTTCTAATGCTATAATCTACTTATGAATTTCTATGAGGTCTAAGGGAGAGAAGGAAGGAAGGGAAGGAGGAAGGGAGAGACAGAGGGAGGGAGGGAGGAAAGAAAAGAGGGAGGGAAGAAGGGAGTCATTAAAGGTAAAATTTAATCCAATAAAACATTTATTAAATGCCTAGAGTAACATTTATGATACTAGGTGCTAGGAACGCAAATACAAAATGAAAAATAGTCTCTGCCCTCAGGGAGTTTGCATTCTATTGGGGGGAGAAAATATGTTTCCAGCATATTCCCCAAATATACTTCACAATTTGGGGAAAGAGCAGAGAACACTTCCTGTGGGAGGTGTCACAAACTACAATTAGAAAGTGACATCTCAACTAATGTTCTGTCTTCTTTCCTTTTTAGCTGTTGAGCAAACACTACATCCCAGAGAGTGAGGTTTTCCTCAGCTTTCTCTGCTATAGAAACTTAGGCTTCTAATGTACTGTAGCTTTGGGATCAAATATACCTTTTGGACACCTCATTTTCCCCTCCCTTTCCTGATCTAGTTATTTTCATTTGCTGGTTTCTCACCAAAGGCAGGGGAGGTCTTGTCTGCCCATGGTAGTCCAGAATCTTTAGTTAGAGATTAGGAGCTGGAAATTTGGTCCTTAGACCTGGGGTCACCCTGTCCCTTTGGAGAGGCCCTCAAGTGTCCTTTGTGCTATCCTCTCTCTTGAAGAAGGAAATTTGCCTTTTGCATCGCCTTTTCCTGCAGTCGTGCCTGAGGACAGCTAGCTCAATCAGTCCCTTTGAATTGGAAGAGATGTGAGCAGCAGCATCCTCTCCCGTCTCATCCTTCTGTACAAGATAGAGATGTGTGGGCTGCATGAAAATAGTCGGGTGGTTTCATGGTTGGTTGAGCACCTTTATTGAAGATTGATGATTGATGGCTCCATGTTAGACTAGGCACTAACTTCTCCCAAAGACAAAGTTCTAATAGCAACAGTTGCTGATGTTGTTTGGCTCTGAGACATAAAAAAAACAAAAACAGTCACCTAAGAATTCAAACTGAGTCTCACTCAGAGGGTAATGGAGAAGTACATGGTGGGTGCGAGCAGTCAGCCACACATCACAAATAAGGAACTATGAAGAAGTAGCAGACAGGAAGGAATGGGATTAAAACCTATGGTTTCGTTAGTATAAACTTGAAGATGAAGATGCTTCCTTTACCAGGGAAAGTTGGCACCTTTTCTTCATCTCATAGTCACAGAGACTTTCATGAAACACTCAGATCCTGATTTACTCAAAGTCAACCAACCAGTTTTTGTCAAAGGCAGGACTCAAACTCAGGTCTTCCTGGCCCTAAGGCCAGTTCTCTGTCCAATATACCTTGCTGCCTCTTGGAGTAAAGGTTATTATTAAATAAATGTATGATTGAAAAAGAAGACAGATAGGTCAAGGGGCAAAAGAAAGGAATAACCAATGGATAGCTGATGTGCTCCTCTGGGGTCCTTTCAATGTTAGGAAAACCCAAGGAAGGCCCCTAGTGAGTTGGGAATGCCCCCATGACAAACCTGAGGAGAGGCGCTAACCAGAACCACACAGAATGCCAGCCATAGATGGATTCCATTCTGAGATCTTGCATCATCAAACTAGGAGGAAGTCTTTTGTGTGAGGCCACTGAGAGATGTCTTCAGCACTTCCCTGTTCCACATTTTTATCAGTCATTATCAAGAATATTGAATGCATGTGTATCAAAGTGACAGCCCAGAGCCTTTGAGGGGTAACTATTGGAACCAACTATGCAACCAAAATGATCTTTCTAGTCTGGAAATCTGCACAAAAACTGCAATATAACTTGCTGAGGATAAGTATGAAGGCTTGTATTTAGGTTAAAAATAAAGTGTGGAATTGGAGACTCCTTGCTTGATATGGAAAAAAACTAGAGACATGAACTAAGAGGGTCATGTGGCTGCTAAAAAATACAGTACAATTTTAGACTACATAAATGAATGCATAGTATCCAGATGTAAAAATATTGGCATGTTGCTGACCTGGAGACATTGACCAAGCTGGTCATGATGTGTCTGGGGTGTTGTATCTAATTCTGAGTGCCCCACTTTTAGGGACATTGGCAAATCAAAGTGTGTTGAGAGGAGGGTGATCAGAATGGTGAACGTTCTGGAAGCAACGTCATGTGAAGAATGATTAAGGAAACAAGAAATCTTTGTTTAAGAAAGAGGGGATTTTGTAGCCTGCCCTCACCGACTCAGCTGATATAATAGTTGATGTAGAGACCATTGATGGAGGGAGAGAGAAAGCAAGAGATAGAGACAGGAGCTAGGGGAGACAGGGATGAGAAGGATAGGAAGAGAGAGAGAGAGAGAAAGATACAGAGAGAAAAATAAAAATGAACAATAGTTGGTCATCCTCCAAGTGACCATCAGAAGTCAGGAAGACAAGAGAGTCAGCCTAAGCCAAGAAACATGTGGGAGGAGAGGATTTTTTCTACTTCCCCCTTGGTCATAGTGTTTGGCAGCAGAACTAGTTACCCATAGGACACACCCTCACCAGTAGTTACCTTGTTTCATGCCAAGAGAAGCACTAGGTCTATCGATTATGATTATCTCAGAGCATTCAGAATTGGCAGGGACCTTATAATCCCTTCATTTGACTAAGGAAGAGACTGGGGTTTTCAGAGAGGGTTAAGTGACTTGCCCTAGATCACACAGACAATAATCAGCAGAAACAACATTTCAATCTGGTTTCTCCAAATCACTTCTCTTTATACAGCTCCATACTCCTACTTTAATAAGTAAACTCTGTGGACAGATTTTGGTTTAATATGATGAAGAATGATTTAATCAATTCAGTAAACATTTATCAAACATTTACCATGTACCAGGTTGTGCTCTGCACTAGCAATGTAGCGACAAGAGGGAAATAAATATTAATTGTCCTCTGCTGGGGTGAGGGAGTATGGAATATGCAAACACAATTGAATACAAAGTATGTATAAAATTATACAATGCTATTTCAACAGAGAAAGAATGCTCAGAACTAGGGACAGCAACCACAGTAGTGGGGAAGATGGATTGGTATTCTAACATTCAGAACAATAAGGGAAGATTCTGATTTAGGATATAGATTCTCCATCACTGGAAGTCAGCAAGTCATTCAATGTTTAGCAAATGCCTACCATGTGCCAGGGACCGTGCTAAGCCCTGGGAATATAAGGAAAGGTAAAAGCTGTTATATTCAGGGAACTCGTAGTCTGATGGAGGAGACAGCATGCAAACAACCAGGTACAAGCAAGCTAATACTGGCTAAATTGGAGATAATCCATGGCAGGAAGATGGTAGCAATAAAGGGATTTGGCAAGAGCTTCGTGGACAAAGGAGACTTTTAATTGGGACTTGAAGGAGCCCAGGGGAGCCAGGAGCGGGAGATGAGGAAGGAAAGAAATCTATGCATGGGATAGACCCTCAAACAGAGACTAGATGATTGTCATTTGTTGCTTCTGGTTCAGTTGTTTTTCAGCTGTGTCAGACTCTTTGAGACCCATTTGGGGTTTTCTTGGCAAAAAACACTGGAGTGTTTGCCATTTCCTTTTCCCATTCATTTTACAGATGAGGAAACTAAATCAAATAGGGTTAAGTGACTTGCCCACAGTCACACAGCTAGGAAGTGTCTGAGGCCAGATTTGAACTTAGGAAGATGAGTCTTCCTGACTTCCCGAGCTGGCACTCTATCCACAATGCCACCTGGCTGCCCCAGTGACTGTCAGAGATGGTAGAAATGGGAATCTGGCATTAGAAAGAATGTTGGACTAGGTGACTCCTTCCCATCCTAAGGCCATTATTGAATGTAGGCTTTTTCTCAGTGTATACACACAGTTGAGCTTCTACAAGTTAGTAGGGATTTTTTTGGGGGGGGGGGAGTAACCAATCAATTGATCAGCAAGTATTTATGAGGAAGTGAGAAGCATGGTGCTTCCTTGGAATGAGCTTGCATACAAATGAGAAAGGCAAGTAGGGAAGAAGAATGGAATAAGCATTTATTAAGCACTTTCTGTATGCCAGGCTCTGTGCTAAATGCTTTTACAAATATCACTTCAAGTACATGTAAAAGTATAGAGAGCAAAAATTTGAAATGTTCCTAAGCATACATTATGAAGGGGAAGAAGAGAATTCAAAAATATGGGAAGAGTAAATTAATTTTTACATGAATTATTATGAGTAAAAAAGGAAAACAAAAGGAAAGAGGGAGGATAAAACAACGGATCTACAGAGCTCTAGGCAATGCAGCTCTGATATCAATCAGGACAGGAGCTGGACGACTTCAGACAGCTTTATCGTGATGTTGGGCAAGGCAATGAAAGCATGTGGATAATTGAGGCCAAAAAAAATGCTTTTCGTGGCTCAGATCACCCTCGTGGGCCCTGTACTTAATTCAGAGGTTGTTATTTTGCTTGAAGTTTTGATATCCAGGGTTTCTTATTACCATTCATCAAATGCAGCTGGACTGACCCATTAATCAGATTCCTTGTTCCCTCTCTTCCTTCTCATGCTGACATATTAGGTCAACTGCACTGTGACCCAAAAGGACTTAGTGGAACTTCCTCAGCCTTTGATGAATGGAGATTTGGGCTTTGGGGCCTCAAGATCACTAGTTTATGGACCTGGGCAGGATATTAACTCAAAGGGAATTATTTATCTTATCAACACTGGCAGCAGACTTTCACAAGGTGTGCCTACGATAACTGGGTATCTGTGTACTGTACTGGTGATATGAAAATGATAGCCCATAGCAGCTGTACTACATGTACTGACAAGCAATCAATTTCCCTGCCTTCAGTTTCCTACATAAAAGATATTCTCTAACCATGCAGAATTGCTGAAAGCAGGAATAACAAGTGATTTCAGGTAGAGGCCAATAAAACCCTTGGACCAATCTAAGGGGAGAGTCTGTACTAGGCACCTTTGGTCCCTGTGCCCTGCTGTACAATGGAGGCAGGGTGCTCTAGACAAAGAGGTTCTTGGAGACAAGAACCCAGGTCAGGTCTCAGTCCTGACGCTGGCTGGATCTGTGATCGAAGTTGGCACCCACTCTGAGTCTCAGTTTTTCATCTATAAAATGGACATTGCTTCTCCAGGATGGTACCTCCCATCTTCCGCCTGCAACCCTTCAGGGACATGCCCCAACCTGTGAAGTGTGGGGATGAGGGAGCACAGCTCCTCACACTGGCAGCTGGCATCTGAGACAAAGTCTGAGTTGTCCCCCCACAGTCCTGGACTCTACAAGCTTTACTGGTGTACAAAGAGAGGAGAATGCAAAGCTCTGCAGCTAGGTAGAAGCCAGAACTTGAGTATTTGGTCCCAGCATAGAAGGACAGTTATTTATATATCAGTTATAGGTCATTTGCATTACAGAGAAGTGTCCTGTGGAACTAGACAGAAAAGACCTGCAGCAGTATGACCTCTCCAATATTTGTCATTTTCTTTTTCTGTCATATTATTCAATTTGTTAGGCGTGGAGTGGTAGCTCAAGAGTTGTTTTAATTTGCATTTCTGTAATCAGTAGTGATTTAGAGCATTTTTTCATGTGATTATAGATGGCTTTGATTTCTTCATCTGAAAACTACCTATTTGTATCCTTTGACTGTTTATCAATGGAGGGATGGCTCTTATTTGTCTGAATTTGACTCTGTTCTCTCTATATTTGAGAAATAAGGTAAAAAATTTTCATAGTTATGATTACTGTGTATTTCCCTCCATCTTATTTTCCCCGTTTATCCTGTTTTCTATCTCCTTTCACCCTGTCATCTGTCTTTTACCCACCCCAGTTCTCCCTGCGTAATATCACATCCCCGTTTCTTATCCTGTTCCCCTCCTACTTTCCTGTAGGGTAAGAGATTTCTATACCCAAATGAGTATGTATGTTATTCCTTCTTTCAACCAATTCCAATAAGAGTAAGGTTCACTTGCTCCCCTCTACATCCCTCATTTTCCCCTCCACTGTAAAAACTCTTTTGTACCTCTTTTATGTGAGATAATTTACCCCATACCAGTCTCTTTCCCCTTCTCCCAATGCATTCTTCTTTCTCACCCCTTAATTTTATTTTTTAGATAATCATCCCACCATATTCAAATCACACCTGTGCCCTCTATCTAGTTTTTAGGCATTACAAATATCATTTTCTCATGTAGGAATGTAAATAGTTTAACCTTATAAAACTCTTATAATTTCTCATTCCTGTTTACCTTTTTATGCTTCTCTTGAGTTTCATATTTGAAAGTAAAATTTTCTATTCAGCTTTGGTCTTTTCATCAGGAATGCTTGAAAGTGTTCTGTTTCATTGAATGTCTATTTTTTTTTCCTGACAGATTATACTCAGTTTTGCAGTGTAGGTGATTCTTGGTTGTAATCCTAACTCCTTTACCCTTGGAATATAACATTCCAAGCCCTTTGATCCTTTGATGTAGAACTGCTAAGTTTTGTGTTATCCTGACTGTGGCTCCATGATGTTTGCATTGTTTCTTTATGATTGCTTTCAATATTTTCTCCTTGACCTGACAGCTCTGGAATTTGGCTATAATATTTCTGGAAGTTTTCACTTTGGGATCTCTTCCAGGAAATAATTGGTGGATTCTTCTCATTTCTCTTTTACTCTCTGGTTCTAGAATATCAGGGAAGTTTTCCTTGATAATTTCTTGAAGGATGATGTCTAGGCTCTTTTTTTATCATGACTTTCAGTAGTCCAATAATTTTAAAATTATCTTTCCTGATCAATATATTGTCCAGGTGAATTGTTTTTCCAATTTTTTCCAAATTTCAAATTTTCTTCTATTTTTCATTTTTTGAAATTTTGTTTTGCTGTTTCTTGATGTCTTATAAAGTCATTAGCTTCCATTTGCCAAATTCTAATTTTTAAGGAGTTCTTTTCTTCAGTGAAGTTTCATGCTTCTTTTTCCATTTGACCAATTCTTCTTTTCAAGGCATTCTCCTCATTTAATTTTTGTCCCTCTTTTACCGTTTGGGCTATTCTGTTTTTTAAGGTGTTATTTGTTGTTGACTCTTTTTTTCATGATTTTCTTATATTACTTTCTTCTTCTTCCCAATTTTTCCTCTGCCTCTCTTACTTGATTTTAAAAATCCTTTTTGAGCTCTTTCATGGCCTAGGACCAGTTCATATTTTTCTTTGAGGCTTTGGATATAGCAGTTTTGACTTTGTCTTTTTCTGAATGTATATTTTGATCTTCCTTGTCACCATAATAACTTTCCATATTCAGAATTGTTTTCCTGTTGTTTGCTCATTTTCCAGTCTATTTGACTGTTAACTATATGCTACAAAGAGTACTCTGCTTCTGAGTTTCTACTTCTGAGTTCCTTTTCCCAAGTTTCTGAGTTTTTGTGCAGCTGTTTCTAAAGCCAGTTCTGGGAACTTGTAAGTTTTCAGTTCTTCCAAGGTAGTATGATCTAAGGAGAGATGTGTTTACTGCTCTCCTGGTCTGTGCGGTGGTCTGTGAATGACCACAAGCACCCTTTTCTTTTTGTTTTCCCCCTTTTTGGAGGGGGAAGGTAGGGCAATTGGTGTTAAGTTACTTGCCCCAGTTCACACGGCTGGTTTGTGTGTGTGTGTGTGTGTGTGTGTGTGTGTGTGTGTGTGTGTGTGTGCGCGTTAAGTGTCTGAGGCCAGATTTGAACTCAGGTCCTTCTGACTCCAGGGCCAGTGGTCTATTCACTGTGCTACCTAGCCACCCCAGAAGCACCCTTTTTCTGCTCTGGAGCTGTGACCAGTGTCCCCACTCCCCCAAAGCCACAAGCTCTGGTGTGCTAGTGCTCCTCCTCACCGTGGGACTGCCAACAGGCTTGTGACTTGGATTTGCTATGGACAAAGCAACAGAGTCCTGCCCCAGTGCCCACAAAGGGACCCCTGTAATCTCCTTCTGACCAGTTGCCTAACCCCCTCACCATTTGTGGGCTGAGAGCTCTGGAAGCAGCAGCTGCCTCTGTTGATTCAATCACTCGCAAGGCCTACTGCTGGTTTGCTGGGGCCCAGCTTGCATTGGTACAACTTGACCTGTGTGACAGACCTTTCCTACTGACTCTTTAAGTTTTTTTGGACTGGAAAAATGGTTTCACCCTGTCCTTTTGTGGGTTCTGCTGCTCTACAATCTGTTTTGGGGCAGTACTTAAATTATTTGGAGGGAATTGGGGAGAGCTCAGATAAGTCCCTGCCTTTTCTCTGCCATCTTGGATCCACCCCCAGTGTGTGAACTTTTACACCAAAGTGGACAAAGGGAGCTTGATGTTTTGATCTAAGGTGAGTGAAGAGCCATTCAAATGCATAATGTTAAACACAGAGATTGGTAGAATTCCTTTGGAGTCAGGCATTCATCAATTGCACTCTGGATCCCCAAGCTGCATATCCTCCCTCCTCTGGGTGATGGGGATGCTCTAACTAGTCTGTATCATCTGAGCTCCTGATGAGACTGTTTATAAACCGATCATTTGTTTCTCTCTGTTTTCCATTCCATTCGTTGACAAAGAAACTCAGCCTAAGCCAGGTTAAAAAACCAACAACCTGGAAACAAACAAGTAAAAAAACCTCTATGCATCTGTTTCCCAAATGAGAATTCAAACTAATTAAACAACTGATAGGTAACAAAAACAAGAATGTAAAAGCATCGGGCAATGCCTAGAGCCACAAGACAATCATCACATCTTTTCCTAAAGCACCAGATTCCTCTTGCCACTTCCTTCTCTCCATCATCCCAGAAATATCCAAGTTAAACCAAAACATCCTGTCCCAAACCTCCCTCATCAATATCCTGTCAAAAGAAAAGACTCTCAAGCATTACCCAAGTCTGTAATTCTCCCCATAATTTAAATCCCATTTGTGCTTCTTCGTGCATTTGTGACCTGAGACATTTCACTTTTCTGAACCTCAGCTGTTCAACTGGAAAATTAGTGCCTTGGACTGAATACCTTATGGAGATCATAAGGGCATCTCTCTGTTGTTGACTGGGACCTCCAAACCTTCCTTCTGAATGCTTCCCAGCACAGTTAGTTCCTTGGCTGGTTATGTAGGATGCCAATCTCTTTGAGTAATCTGTTTGTTAGTAGGTCAATGGAATGCACGCAAGACCAGGCTCCTGTAACTCTTCTCATACCCACTATTCCTCCCTCTGATCCTTGCCTTATGCCTCATTTTCTGTCTCTTCCACCCTATTTGGCATACTTCTTCCCACATTATGTACCCCACCTCCACCCACAGAGTTTTCTCCATTTTATGCCCAGTAGGGCTGATGTGATAAGAGAGAAGGTCCATTGAATTCCTTGGGATTATGTCTTATTATGGGATAAACTAATGTCCATTTGCAAGTAGAAGTAATATCCAAGTTTTCTGAGTTGCTATTATGCCCAGTTTAGGCAAGCAACTTCTGTTTATTTGCAAGTGAACACTGTATGAGCTGATTTCTATAGCATAAACCAAAGTACTAATGCTGGGGGCTGTTGGTATAAATGAGCCATACGTGTAACTCATTCCATCTCCCACTCAAGTGTTTGCTGAAGGAAAAGGAATTCCTCCAAACACCGGCCTTTGATCTTGACTATCAAGAATGATAATGACTAACTTCCCCAAGACAAATTAATGCTCCAGAAAGGCAGATGGGTGGAAAAGGTGATGAGGCAAGAGGGACCTGATCAAATATTCTTCTTTGGTCTGGATGGATAATGGATTCAACTTATTTCTCTTTATCCTGAGGCTCACATTTTCTTAGGGGTTTTAGCCTTTGGCTTCTAACTAGCATTCCTTCACCTGTGATGGTAATACTGTGGATAGCCATTAAAGGAATTACACAGGGGAAGAGATAATTATGCATAATTAATTCACATCCAGCCCTCTTCACCCATCCTCTTCTCCCCACTCTCTGTTCCTATTCTTTGCTAATGAAGTTGGAGAAAGGGTAAAAGCCTATAATTATAGCCCAAAGTAATTGGAATTCTGCCTAATAGAAATCTTGGCCCAGGAAGACCAGACCAATAGATTGCAGATTGCTCTTAGGGTTCAAAATCCCTTTCCCCAAGTGTAGCCCTCCTGAGTGATCTCTGGGGCCGAATAATTTGCTCCTAAAAATGAATGCTCTCAGGTCCCCTCTCCTGATTGGCGTGTAGCATGGTGCCATCTACACCTCCAGCATATTTGTAAAGTTCACCTGTTAATGAAGGGGGCAAAACTGCTGCCAGCTTGATCTTTTAAGCTCTCTCATCACTGCAATAAAGTCACATTGTTGGCCATGCTGGCCTGTAAGACCTTGATTACCTAGGCCCAGGCTGGCATTTTGGAACGGACTTTTGTGCTGTATTTGTTCCATGGATAAAGTTGGAAATATAAAGCCAAGCTGTGTCTTTAATACTTTAGTCCTACATCTATAAAATGCTTTTTAAATTATTAAAGGTTAAGCAAATATTAAGTTCTTCCTATGTCTACTCTCCTCCATGTTTGTGGTCCCATTTATAATTTTATAGGGAACTCCCAAAAAACTCCCAATGTACGTTTAGAACTAGAAAAGACCCTAGAAGCCACTGAATCCAGCCCTCCCATTTTACAGATGAGGAAACTGAGGTACAGTGAGGTCATGTGACTTTCCCAGGGGTCAGTCAGTTAATCAGTCAGTTGGTCAATAAGAATTAACTATCTCTCTGTGCTAAACACTAGAAATACAAAGAAAGGTCAAAGGCAGACCCGGCCATGAAGAATCTCACAATCTGATGAGATGATCACATTTCTAGGGAGGATATAAGGATTTGAGTCAGATCTTCTGAACTCCAAAGTCAGTGTTCTGTTACACCCCCTCACACACACTACTGTTTCTAGAATGCTTATAGTATTAGAGACACCTCTAACTCTGAAGATGATTTGCTCAGGGTGAACCAGCCAATAGATGTCAGAAAGTAGGATCAGAACTCAGGTCTTCATGACACCAAGGTTCCTGTCAATTGCATGGCACTACCTTGTCTTTGTTAGAGTGTGAAAACCAGAGTGAATGATTCTCTCCACCACCCTTTCCAAGGGCCAAACTTTTCAGGAAGCAATCAACTCTTAAAAAAAAAATACAACCAAGGCAACACTGAGGCTATGATGCCTGGGAACAATGCTCCTATTTACTACCCGTGTGGCACTGGGCAAGTCTCTTCACTTGTCCCCCTCCTTGGACTCAGTTTCCTCATCTGTTAAAAAAAATAATTCCTAATTATTGCAGTAGGGCTCAAAGTGGAAGTTAGATAAAATGAATTTATAATGTACCCACTCGACATAATTCTCCAGTTCTATTTATAACAGTAAAGGGCAAAGAAGGTGGAGATTTGGCAGAGAATGAGCATTGACAGAGAAAGGGGTAAGAGATTCAAGAGCAGAGGAAAATAGAGAGTTTGATTGACTCACTCTAGGGTCAAGATAGTGAGAGATGAAATTAGCCAGAGCACGACTGAGAAAGTACTGAGCGGTAGAGAGATTCAAGGTCTCAATGGAGGCAGAGAAAGGTTTAGGAATAATGAGGAACAGGAAGAGATGGACTGATAAAAGAGTATATGGTCAGATGGAGGAATATCAGTGTTCTTAATTAAGAAACTAGAACATTTGTGGACAATAGTGAAATCCAGGGTGTGGCCATTCCTGAGTGTGACCAAGGAGAAGAGAAGGAATAGGTCATGAGATGTGAAGAGTCTGAGAAACTACAGGCTAAGAAGTTTAAGGGAGCATCAAGAAAGATGCTGACATTCTCTAGTATAAGGGCAAGTACTGGGGAGGAGGAGAAGATGCTGAGCCAGGTTTGGAACTCCTTAAAAAAGGGAAGTAGTATACAGCAGTCCCCATGATTTGGATTGAGTGGAAAATTTTGAGCAAATGAACTTCAAAGGAGCAGTTACTGAGTGATTGTAGTAAAGGGAGAATTTAGACTTCACATGGGAAGTAAGGAGTTTTCCAGCCCCCCCTTTCAGGACTAGTGGGTCAGGGTATGAAGGAAAATATAGCCAAGGAGTAGGGAACCTGTGCCCTTGAGGCCACATGTGGCCTTCTAGGTCATTGGGTGTGGCTTTTTGACTCAGTCCAAGTTTTACGGAATAAATCCTTTTATTAAGGGGATTTGTTCTGTGAAGTTTGGATTCAGTCAAAGGGCTGCATTTGAGAACCTAAAGGGTCACATGTGGCCTCAAGGCCACAGATTCCCCGCCCCTGGTAGTCACTGCTGGAGAGGAGGACCAAGGTTTAGGAGTTCAGCTAAGAAGGAATTTTGCACTTGGGATTGCTAAAAAGTCAACCTCCTTCTCCCCCTTTTGGACCTACACCATTGGCATAATTCAAGGTAATTAAAGAAAGCAAAGTACAGCTTTGCTTCCCCACATCAGGCCTCAGTTCCTTGCTGCTCCTCCAGCTCCCGGCCATATCATATTCTTTTTTTCTCCAAAAGCCTGGCTTCAGAAACTCAAGTAGAACTATCTAATGATCTCCTAGAAAACTGAGACCCAACAAGGAAAGCCTAGTTCAAAATTATAGTTAATGAAAAGCAGAGCTAGAATTTGAACCCAAATAAGATTCAAAACCCATTAGTCTTTCCCCTTTACTATACAATCACCCCAAAGAACAACCATTTAGTAGCCATTGCCCTTAGACAATCACTTTAATACTTCTGAATATCAGTTTGCTGATCTGCAAAACAGGAATTCAAATGTTTACAGTATCTATCATACATCAGAAAGTTGTGAGAAAAATGTTCCCATCAATGATCTGAGTCACCTCTTGATGAGATAGAGACTCCTCCCAAGGCATAGGCTCATTCCTAGTTAGAGAAATGTTCTGATGGGGTTTTTTGGTGGTGGAAATGAGGGAGGTAGGAAGGAAATGGTGTGTGGGAGGGAGATTGCTTCAGTTCAAATTTAACAACAAAAAATTAACATAGTATTTTAAAAAATTTAATAGTAATCAAATTTGTGTACTATATATTCCAGAATTTACAGTTCTGTTTTCCTTATATAGTAGAAAGAGTCCTGGATTTTGGTATAGAAATGAATGAATACTGTGTTCAAAGCACTCTGCTAAGCTTTGGGGCTACAAATAGAAAAGTAAGTCAGACCCTGCTCTCAGAGAGCTCACGTTCTAATGGAGAAAAATAACTTCTATTTGACCTCTGCCTCTATCATTTATTTCATGTGAGACTTTGAGTAGGTCACTTATTTCCCTGGGTCTTGGTTTCCTCACATGAAAAATGATGACGGTAGATTGACCTAGAATCTCCAGAAGATCTTTGAGGTCCCTGCCAGCTATAAATTTTAGGATCTTAGCCACAGGCAATTCTGAAATCAATCACAACTCAAATATTTACTTTGAGGTCAACCATTGGGAGTAGGGTAGGTGTCCAGTAAGGTGGGGTTAATTTGAGATTAAAGAAGAAATTTGCTTTATGCTTTTTTTTTTTTTACCTCTAAACATGAGCTTATTTCCTATCCTTACAGATAAAAAAGATTTCAACTATTTTTTGTGCATTGACAAAATGGCCTTCTGGGGAAATGGAAGGGAATTGGTGGAAGAGAGATGAGTGTCATCAATCATTAGGAACAAGTAAATGAAGAGAGACTCAGACTTCTTAAAAATATTGCTGACTGGGGAGTTCTGGATTCTAATCCCAAGAGAAAAAGAAACTGGAAACTGAACATAGCTGAGCCAGCAGGCTTGGGTGAGAAGGTCACAGTGAAGGGCAACTTTAAGGCAGTGGGCACTTGGTAGATTGAAGAGACTCAAAGATAAAATCATTTTATTTTCAAACATTTTTCCAGGGCCAGCCCTTGGAGTGTCCATTGACTTTCTTGAGGAGAAGTGGGGTGGGAGTATGGACTTTTATAAACCATTGTTGAGGGGGATTTGATAGTGGCAATGAGCACCAACCACTAAAAATAAGCCTTTAGAACACAAGCTGTAGATTGCCAAAACCAGTTCTCTAACACGTCTCCCTGTAGAGGCTGGGAATATAAAATAAAACACTGTCACTGACTTTTAAAACAAGCATATCAGAATATGGATATCCAAGTGAGTGTTGTCCTTCAGAGTCACCTTGGGAGACATCTATCTATCTATTTACCTATCTGTCTATCTATCCATCTATATATGCTCTATCCTCTATCCATCTATCCATCTTTCTTGCCATTACTGAAAATAGCTCTGAAGCATCTCATTTTCAATTACTTTCTAAGCATCTAGCAAATCCTTGTGAATATTCTCAGTGACTGCAAATCTTCATCATTTGATGGTGGATTTTTTTTTTCAAATAGCCAAAGTCATCCAGAGCCAAGTCTTTGATCAATATTTTACAGCTAAAAATGTGGTTAATAAAGGAATTCCATAAAGGGGGTTTCAGCAGTGCTTTTAGTGGTGGGAGTGTCATTTGATAAGCACATGTCCTCCTAAGGTGACTTTGAACCACACCCATTGGCATATATACATTCCCTTCTAAAAGTCTTACTACTTCATAGTCACATCCTGTAATGCTATCCTGCTATCCTGTTAATAGAACAACAACAAAAAAGATATCTGACTCTTCTGTGTGTTAGCATCAAAGTACTTTGCTGTCTCCCAGAGTGAGGGCAGCTTAGCTACCATAGAGCAGTGTGCTGCATACCAATTACTAAATGATGCCATTTCCTGTGAGGTAGGAGCTTACTCTGGGGAAGAGAAAACTGTTTTAATTTCCTATATTTTAATCCTTATAAGAAATAGCACAGAGTAACAGAAGGCTATCCTGGATTCTGGAACACCTGGGTTCAAGTATTTCCTATGGCACATACTAGCTCTGTGACCATAAGCAAATTACTTGACTTCTCAGTGTCCCTAATCAATTCTCTAAGATTAGAAGTCATAGATCATATGCCAACTTGCTTTGATGGAGGGAATTTCCACACCTGGAGTTTTCTCACACAAATGAATAGACAGGTATAGACCCCCTAATGATAATGCTCTCTCAACTGTACCATCAGGGAAATGCTAACGTCTTCAGCCATGGCCTGAAATGTAGGCTTTAAATAATTCACTGGAAGAACCTTTGACAAGTACATCCACTTCAGCCAGATGGCGAGTGCAGTCAGCCAATTTGTAGGCTTTAATCATTCACTGGTGCCCATGTCCCTGTTCCCTCGCAGTGTGTCTTCTCAGTGATTATTTCTGTAACAATACAGAAGTGAAGGATAAGATTTGTAGCCAACCATCATTTCTGTAACGACCACTTCTTGAGCTATGAATGACTCATTTTTTAGCCCACCACCCCAAAGAGAAGCTAATGGTAGTAGCAACACAATCCTCATTGATAATTATTTAAATAAATGTATCTGGCTCCTAATTAATAATGACTACTTTGGGCAGCAGAGCCTGCTATGCAGCTGCCAGATTAATCAGCCCTATTGGTCGCTCTTGTGTCCAGCATGCATTTACAGAAGTGGATGGCTTGCTGGGAAAATGTCCCTCCTAGCTTCAGCAGCTCATCTTTTTAGAGTTGAGAAATGTTAGAAGCCAACAAAACATTGTATCTTCTCCCTTTGGTCACATGTAGCTCCTGTGTGATAGGAAATGGTAGTGTATCTAGCTAACTGCACAAAGGGAAGGAGCACTGAACTCCCTCATTTGATTTCAGTTGTATTTCAGTCAACTGATTTCATCACTGTTTATTACTAAAATGGCCCTTGGTTCTTAGCTGAAACCGAAAACAAGATGCTTGCCTTATGAAGCTCATATCCTTTTTTTTTTTTAAATTTTATTTTAGTTTGCATCATTCATTTCCACAAGATTTTGAGTTACATATTTTCTCCCCTTCTTTCCCCTACCCACCACCCCAAAACAGCCATCCCAGTGTGTCC
>CM053585.1:520476789-520514289 GCA_028646515.1 Pseudochirops corinnae
ATCCTGCTGACTCTCTTTTCATGATTTTCTTGCAACATTCTTATTTCTCTTCCCAATTTTTCTTCCACTTCCCTTATTTGGTTTTGAAAATCCTTCTTCAGCTCATCTCTAGCTTTAAGGCATTCTTCATGTTTATTGGAGGCCCCTGGTGGGGGTGTTCTGGCTGCACTCTCCTCCTCCCTCTCTTTACCATGATCCTTCTTTTCCCCAAAGAAGGAATCTAGGGTTTGGGTGCTGTTCTTACTTTGCTTCTTATGCTTATTCTTACTCATGGTTGGTCAGTCCATGATTTTTTTTTTTAAATCTCTATGGGGCTCTGCTTTCAGAAGGGAAGGCTCTGTCCCAAATCGCTGGGGTCCTCCCAGCTGCCATAGCTCTCAGGAAGGTGCTGGGACCCTTCCTACTTACTTCAGGCTCACTGGATAATGAAGACTCCAAGACAGAGGCCCGAGACAGTGATCCGGATCCAGGCCGCTCAACGCAAGAGCACTGGCCTCAGAACAATCGCTTAGAGGCCCTGCTGTCTGCAGGCTGTGGGTGGGAAGTTGCAACGCGGAGGCGGGTGCAAAACCTCTGCCTTTCACTTTTCTGCTCTGGAGGCCTTTCGGCCAGACTGCTTTTCTCTCCTGATTTCGCAAGTCTCACTGACCTAGTTCTCAACACTGCTCGCAGCTGCCGCTAATCTGCTCATCAGAGAGGCTCCTCCACTCCTCCTGTCCAGCCACCCCCGGGGCACAGCAGCGGCTTCAGGCCAGACTGGTTTTGGTTTGCAGTGCCGATGTGGTTCCTTGTAGCCAAGCTGACTTTAGTGGAAAGTATATTTGTGTGCGTTTTGAAGTTCTAGGATTGGTTTAGAGTCCTATTTTATGGGTATTTTGGGATGGCTATGTGAGAGCTGTGATATGTTGCTGCTGCTACGCCGCCATCTTGATGAAGCTCATATCCTATATAGACATAGCAGGTAAACCTGTGTAGACACATATATGCAATAAGTGGATTATTGCGGTAAAGATTATTAGGATCACAGATTTAAATCTAGATGCTCCTTCCTTTTTTGCAAAGTGGGGGACTGTGGGTATGGAACATTGCTTATAATGGGAGACAGCATTGGAATATTGGTTAGTTTTGCTGACCTGAGTTTTTCTCTCTTTTTTATTCTATATTACAGATTATATTTCACTAGATGGGAGAGGGGAGACACATATATTTCTAAATGAAAGTGATATAAAAACAAAAGAGATCAATAAAAAATAGTACTTTTAAAAAAGATTTATAGTTACAAAGGACATCAGGTCATCTAGTTCAACCCGTAGATACTCCAAAGAACTCTCTACTCTAGCATACCCAACAAGAGTTTGTTCAGTCTCTGTTTGAATAAGGGGATATACTTCCTCCTGAGGCAGCCTATTACGCTTTGGAAAACTCTAATTGTTAGGAAATTGTGTTTGGTTTTTTCTAATAGCAAGTTTAAATGTGCTCCTTTGTCTCTTCCTCCTATTATTTCTTATTCTTCCTCTGGGGTCCAATAGAACAAATCTATGTCTCCTTCAGATACTTGAAGATACCTGTGATGAACACCCTGAGTTTTCTTTTCTCTGGGCTAAATACCCCTAGTTCCTCTAATGCTTGTCAAGTGACAGTGAACATCCTGGTTGCTCTTCTCTAAGTATTCTATAGTCAATATCTTTCTTAAATTATGGTGTCTATAGCTAAACACAATAAACACTTTAATTGTCCACAATAACACCAACATCATCATAATAATAACCTACTGTTTATATACATAGCTTATCTCATTTGAGCCTCATAGCATCCCTGTAAAGTAGGAGCTATTATTATCCCCATTTTACTGATGAAGGAAACTAAGGAAGACTGAAGTTAAGTGACTTCCCCAGCCTCACACAGTAAGTGTCTGAGGTTGGATTTGAACTCAGGTCTTCCTGACTCCAAGACTAACACTATCTGCTATATTCAAGTACAGCAGAACCAACCCTTCCATATTCCTGGAAATTGTACCTTTCATAATGAAGCCAAAGATTATGTAGGAACTTTCTGGGGGGACTGCTGTATCATACTCTTGAATCCTATGAACCTTATTTCACAGTTCATGGGTGATAGAATATGTTCTAGAACTGAAAGAGGCCTGAGAGGCTAGGTCCCTCCCTTCATCTTGTACAATCCTTCATTTTATAAGGTAGGAAACTGAGGGCAGAGGAGGTAAGTTCTTTACCCACTGTCATACAGGTACTGAGAAGCAAAGCCAGGATTCCTACCTAAGTCTAGTTAGGAATAATCTGTCTCATTTTGAGGAATGGGGAGTAGGTTACAGGTTTATTTATTTTTAAATAAATCAACATACTCTAAAAGGATCCAAGTTAAAAATCCAGGGAACTGTTTCTCAGATCACTTGCCTCTTCTGTTCCATATGACACCAAGGAAAAGGGATTATGTTGCCCGTTTTTTGGACAGATGGTAAGCCCTGTTTGCCTCACTTCCTCATCTGTAAGATGAGGGCATCCTGGAGAAGGAAACAGCAAATCACTTCTGTATCTTTGCCAAGGAACCCCCAAATGGGGTTGTGAAGAATTGGACTCTAGTGAATGACTAAACAAGTCAGTACAGAACCCCTGTTTCTATTTGAGTTTGCCACCTCTGATCTAGTCCATTCTCATCATTTTGCCAATGAAACGGAGACCCAGACAGGTGAAGAACACAGCTTACAGAGAATGTCAGAGCCAGAATTCAAACCCAGATACTCTGATTCCTCTTTCTACCACATCTTGAGGTGAATATTTGCAATGATAAATAATTGAATCCTGCTAACAGACAGAAAATTCTAGGAGGCATTTTGAAATCCCTCTATATACCAGCTGGAGCAGGTGTGATTCACTCATCCTTTGTGGGATAAGCTCTCTCTTTCTGGGAATAATGAGTGTTTTCCTTTACTTGATCTAAGCACCTGACTTCAACCAGATTCTCGAGAAGCTCTTTGGCTTTGAGCATTATATGGAATGCATCCATCAGGACCTTAATGCTTGACTAAACTTTTTGTCACAGAATAAGGGGTGGAGAGAGGGGGAAAGAAGCTTGCGCTAATAATAGCATCATGGATGGCACTCAATTCTGTTCTTGTTTTGTGTCTTGACACTGAATCCTGGAGAGAACCTAAATTACTGGTCCTTGATTTGGCTGTGTGTTGGGCTGCTAATGATTTCCTTGATGACTTTCTAATGAAGACTTTTAAAAATAGATTCGTACAGGTGACAAATAGAAGAGCTTCAGTTTTAAGTCTTGCATTCCATCCCCTCCCCCGTCCATCAGCTCTGTTTTCCACAAAGGTGCATGCCTGTGTATGTGAATGTGGAGTATTTCAGGTCTTCTGATAGAATGTTAATTCCCTGAGGACACACTTCCACTTCTCTTTTTGTCCACAGTGCCTAGCACATGGTGGGAGAATTTTTTAAAATGCTTAGCAATTGATTAATCTAGTTTGAAGATTTGTGTCTTCTTTTCTAGGAACCTAAAAGGGTTACAGAAGTCTGCAGCTGTGCCTTGTTTTTTGCCCTCCATTGACCCAATTTAATTTAATTTAATTAATCTATAAAACATCTTTGCTTCAGTTAATGAGAGGAAGGGGATCAAGGAAGCATTTAGTGATGTATGTTTGTGAAATGCTCAGAGATTAAGAAAGAACTGATCATGGAAGAAATGACATGATTTTATTATAGCTTTAGACAGACCACCAAATAAAGCGTTTTAGAGATTAGACTAAAATTCAGAGCTGACATCATGCAGTGAGTGTTTCCCCTTTCTCTGTACAGATCGTTTCACAGAGGAAGCTGTCCAAATCCTTGCTGAAGCATGGAAACACTGCAGGAAAGTCTTCTATAACGGTAAGTTTCCATCTGGATGAGGTCAATATCCCTAATGAGATGGTCAGAATAACTCAGAGGCAAGAGAATGAAGGACACATTTTACTTGCCTATGGTTTGCTTTGGAACATCCATGGATACCCTTTGTTTCTACTTCTCTACTGCCAACAAGACTTAGGTGCCACCACCACCACATAGGAAGGGGTAGAGAAAGAACAAAAAAGGCAGATCAGTCAGTCATCAATCATCAGTTCTAATTGTTAATAGCTCTGATAAAAGATTTATTGGGAGAGGATATCAAAGTCATAAGTAAACTGATGATTTGGAGTCAGCTGTCAATTTCAAAGATCCAGATTGCTACCGTCTTGGTCTACTAAGGATAATTGTCTTGGATGTACCAAACCTGCAGAGGCTTTTAGTCCAAGCTTTGGTCTATACTATGTAGGGTTTAGGTCTCAGTCTCCAATGTTCTGCTTTAATCTGAAAGTCTGGCATAATTTTGAAATATAATTTTAACAAAAAATTTCAGAGAGAGCCAGCTTTTTAAACATGTTGGAGAATTGTTCCAATGACTTTACAGACAAGAAAAAAGTGGGGAAAAGGGCTAGAATGATCTCAATTTTCAGAAGCCTACTCCTGAGCATCTTTGAGCTCCCACCTTGAACTTGAAAGTGATTGATCCACAATGATGAAAATACTCAAAGTTTTTGTTGTTGTTATTGTTGTTTAAATGGAAATTCAGAACCTCTCCCATGGGGTTGAGGGGAAAGTATCTGTCTCACAAGAAATGCATGTCCTAGTTGTTTCAGCATTTAAAAGGAAAAAATTATAGATGGTAGACTAAACCCATTCTCTGCTGTTGCTAACAATCAAGTCACCTTACAAAATCTTTGCTGCCTTCAAAGATGTTGTGAACCCTAATGGCTCACTATATTAAGCTAACTCCCTAAAAACTGTTAGGTAGGGATCCAGATTGGGATTTAACAGCTTTCTTCCCCTAACATTGTTTGAAACCTCAACTTGGTGTGCTTCCAAATCTTCCTCCTTTTTGCAGTGACTGGTAGAAGCAAGGGTGGTGGTGGAAAATATTTTAGCAGGCTAAATTTGGCTGGTCCTGAACATATATTGCACCCCTAAAATAAGATCTCTTTGAAAATTATACATATATATGTATATTGCTGTTATTATTTTGATACAGACCTGTGGACACATGGGTCTATATTAGCACTCTTGATAAGGATACATCCTCCATCAGTGAAGATAAGCATCTGCTCTATAATTTGCAGTTGGAGAGAGTTACCTTGGATCACTGAGGAATTGTCACTTGTACAAGGTTACATAGCCAATATGTGTCAGAATGAGAACTTGAATTTGTCTTTTCTGCAAGTCAGGATGGCAGAGCCATTGTTTCTTACTTCTTATAATGATAGAAACATCCCCTTGTATGGTCCCATGTCACAATTAGTTAGGATGCCAAGTCTTAGCAGGTAACAGAGTTTCTCAGAACAATGAACTAGAAATCAGAAAAACTGACTATTTATAACTCCATTCCATATATGAGTGTGTGTATATATGTACACACATACACACATGTATATAACATACATATATATGCATGCATATATGTACTTATACATAGAT
Organism: Pseudochirops corinnae; assembly: GCA_028646515.1. Taxonomy (NCBI): domain Eukaryota; kingdom Metazoa; phylum Chordata; class Mammalia; order Diprotodontia; family Pseudocheiridae; genus Pseudochirops; species Pseudochirops corinnae. The sequence continues at coordinate 520,482,303 of CM053585.1, forward strand.
ACATACATACAATGACTCTGTAAATATAGCTATTCTCTGTCCCCTCGGGTCTTAAATGTGAGAAACTCCCTGGAGTATAAACTCCTTTTACTCATTCAGGTAGATAATTATTCAATAGCTTCTGGTTTTTGAGAATAGCTGGGACAATAAAAGGTTAAGTGACTTACTCCAGGTCACACAGTCAGTTTATGTCATAAACAAGCCTTGAACCTGCCTTCCTGCTTAGAAAACCAGCCCTCTGTCCCCTACACCATACTGCCCCACATATGTGCCTCTGTGCATGTGCAAAAAGAGGAGGGGGAGTGTGTGTTTAAGGTTATGTATATACTAGAAAATTACACTGATTCCTGACCACAAGGGCTTTATAAAAACTACATTTGAGGAGAAAGTGTTGCCCAAATGTAGAACAGTTTGGTATGTGAATATGGGGAGGCCCCTTGGATTCCTGCAAGGAATCTTTTTTCATGCTCTTTTTTCATGCTCACCTGTTTAGCTTTACTGTTAGCCACAGACTTCAGACTCCTGGTAGGCTGTCATGGGCAATTTGTATCAGATGGACCTAATTCAAAATGGAACAGCTGAATTCAAAGAGAACTGATTGGATTGGACCTTAGAACAAAACTAACTAGAAAATAGTTTCCATTTGTTCTGGGCCCCAAATGCTTAATGAGATGAAGAATTACTTAGAAGTATGAACTAGGGGTAGAGGAGAGGGAAGGAGATCCTTTCTGAGCCTGGCAGCTGGCTTCCAGGCCACTGCTTTGAATGGTGCTGTCTGTTGGATTTGGGATCTTGCCTAAGTGTGCTGTGAGATTATACCAGGAGTGCTTTCCCTTAATTTATATGAAAAGATATGTTAGGAATGTGCCATTTGTAGATTACGGAATGCGAAATGTAGAAGAGACCTCTGAATCCCTGTCTTTCATATTACAGATGAAAAATTAAGGCCCATGGAGTGATTGCCTAAGGTCAAACAGGGTAAATGTGGGCTGCCCTGATTAGAAACTAGGCCATTCAAGGAGTGCCAGAGAAAGGATTTGAACCTGGGTCTTCTGGCACCATTCAGTGGTCTTTTCTACCACACAGCTCTGTCTCCCTATGTTGAAAATTGGTAGAGCAGGGACAGCATATTTTTGTGCCCTTCTTGAGGGCAGAAACCTTCCTTCTCTCGGCTTGAATTTTCATCTCCAGTGCTTCACATGTAATAAGTACTTAATAAATGCTCATTGACTTGATTTGACTCCCCCTTAAAGTAAAAACCTTCTTCCTAATGTCTCACCCAGTCTTTTCCTATGACAATTTAAGCCCTTTCTCTACCCTTCTGTCCCCCTTTTATAGAAAGAAAAAAACCTGGCAATGATCTTTTCCTTGAACAGAGCTCCACATACTTGGGATCTCTTTTTTCAGATGAGATAGCAGAGGAGTCACTTCCTATTTCCACCAGTGGTGGTGGACGAATAATCATTTTTGACCCAGTGTGATAAAGAACCCTAGACCTGGAGTCAGAGGAGACCTAGGTTCTGATCTAATCTCTGACCCAATGACTTTGGGCAAGTCACTTTGCTGTCTCTGGACCTCAGTGTCTTCATCAGCAAAATGAGCACCATGGCTCCTGCCTGAGAGTTGTGATCGTCAGCTACAATGATGTTTAGTGCTTTGTAAACAGGAAAGCTGTCAGTCATATTGTTATATGTCTGTTGTTCTACCCCAGAGGTACAGAGCAGAGCTTATGTCTACTTTTTCCACGTAGGTGATTGCTGAGGAGCTGTCTGGTAATGATGACTATGTCGAATTGGCATTCAATGCACGGAAATTGGATGACAAGGTAAAGAGTTTGATATCAACCTTATCAAAAGATGTGATAAAGCCAACCCAGTTGAATGAGATTCTTAGATACACACTTGCATGCACATGCACACAAAGCTATTTTTTTTCCTTTCAACTGCTATTAATCAGATCAAAGATTCGAGATCAATGATTGAAAGAGTCTTTCCCCAACTTGTGAAGCAATTAAAAGAAGGGCCAAGGATTGTAATGAAAACCAAGACAATTTAATTACACACAAGTCCCATCCATTTCAAAATGTCAGAGACTAGAAGGGTCACATATGGCTTGGTTCCTCCTCCCGTAGTGTTCCCCACCCCTATGGAGTTCTGGTTTGGTCTTTATCTTCCCAGCATCTAGGATAGTGCCTGGCTCTAAATCTAAATATTTGTTGAAGGATTGGCCCTTCTAAGTGCCTAACCAGAGGGAGCACAAAGCTTGAAACTTCTTGAGTGGGGGATATTTCAGTGGCCAAGAAATCTCAGCTGAGACACATCAGGAGATGAACCTCTCTGAGAGGCAGCCCATGACTTCTGATTCTGTGAGCCATTTCTGGGACCTGATCAATATCAGCCATATGCCCAGAATGTTTCTCCTTGGGCTTCATATTCATATCATCACCTTTAAATTAATGAGTTTCTCCTAATTCTCTTTTGAGATGGCTTAATAATATCAATTAAAGTTCTCAAAGACAGAGAACCATGGAGCTGGAAGGCATCTCAAAGGTCATGTAGTCCAGCCATCTCATTTTCCTGAGTCGAGACCCAAAGGTAAAGAGACTTGTCTGAAATCACAAAGCTGGCTAATGGAAACACTGGGTTTAGAATTCAGGTTTTCTACCTTTCACTCTAGCATTCACCATGTTTCATCTCATTAACCCCTTCACCCCTCCCAAAATTCCCCTTCTTTAGATGCAGAAAATGATGTACAGAGAAGGTGATTCTTCATCCCACCTGGGGTCTCAGTTCTATTGTATGACCTTGCATCAGTAACTTAAAATCTGTAAACTTCCTCTTCTTCTTCTGAAAATGAGGTTATTAATACTTACATTAAGTCACATTGGTGCTGTTTCGAAGGTACAATGCTATTTGGAAGGTACAATAAAAATGCTTTTTTTTTCCTTTTAGACATAAAGCTCCATGAGATTGTAAAGCTTTTAGCACCTGACACAAAATATTAGGACAAAATCCCAGTTAAAAGTTATAATGGATATTGGAGAATGGCTGAAATAGTTGTATCATATGAAAATAGTATATTTTTGTACCTTAAGAAAAATATGATTATGAGAAATTCAGGAACACATGAGAAGACTTGTATGAACTAAACAGTGAAATAAGCAGAATCAGAACACAATAGACAAAATTGCTACAATAATATAATGTAAAGAACTCTAAAATGAAGCCAAATGCTATGTAATAATAACAACTGATCTTGGCACCAAAGGAATTATAGGAAAATGTACTTCTCTTCTTTCTTCAGAGAGATGGGGGGAAGCTGTGGATACAGAATGTAGCATACAATGCCCAACCTGATTGGTATATAAGTTGCCTTTTATTAATTGGCTTCTTTTGTTATGAGGAAAGCCTTATTGGATAGGATGGTGTGGATGGGTATATCTATAAGTGATTGTGATATAAAGCAGCAGCAATAATTTTTTTACTAAAAATAATACATAATAAATGTTAAGAGATGTGATTTGGAGAAGGAACTCAAATTAATGGCATTACTATTAACTGCTTTCTGCTTCAAGGGTTGTAATTCTCTGTGGGCTATAGCTCAAAGTTTCTACTGCTGCCTTAGAAGAATGAAGATATTTCCTGAATGCTGGGAAACTTGGCATTCTACACTAGGGACTGTTTAATCTATCAGTCAACAAGTTCTTATTAAGCATTTATCATATGCCAAGCACAGTGCTAGGTGCTAGAGATACAAAAACAAAAATGAAATGGTTCCTGCCCTCAAGGAGCTTACATTCCACTTGGGTAAATAAAAGGCATGAAGATAATTCAGTACAAAATATATACAAAGTCAATGGGAAGGAACCCTAGCAACTGGGAAGTGGGGGAAAGGTTTCATGTAGAAATTGGCACTTCAGCAGAGTTTTAAAGGAAACTCAGGGTGTGTAGGCAAGTGCCTTTATGGCATGGAGACAGACAGAAGATGGGTGGAAATAGTCCAGGAATATCAGAAAGACCAATTGGGCTAGAATGTAGAGTGTGCAAAGTTTAGCAATGTGTAATAATCCTGGCGAATTTTTAAGTTCCAAAGGAGTTTGTATTTAATCCTGAAGGTAATAGGGAATCATGGAAGCTTGTAGAGCAGGGACATGACCTACTCAGCCCTGTGTGTTTCAGTAACATCACTATGGAAGCTCCATGGAAGATGGATCATAGAGGGGAGGGATCCATAGTAGGGAGACCATTAGGAAGCTATTGCCCAGATTAAGGTCCAGTTGAGACTAGGGGGGTGGTCCCATCGGTAGTGAGAAGAGGCTAGCTACAAGGGATGTTGTGTAGGTAGAACTACATAATTCAAGGCAGTGACTAGGTGGTAGGTGATAGAGCTCCATGGAGACTTGGAGCCAGGAAGAACTGAATTCAAATCAAACTTCAGACACTAGCTATGTGACCTTGGGCAAGTCACTTAACTTCTGTTTGCCTCAGTTTTCTCAACTGGAGAATGGTGATAATAACAGCACGTACCTCCCAGGGTTGTTGTGAGAATCCAGTGACCTGAGAAAGACAGAGAGAGAGAGACAGAGACAGAGACAGACAGAGAGAGACAGAGACAGAGAGAGACAGAGAGATAGCTAACATTCACCTAGTATCGTTGGTTTTATGCTATTTTTATTATTTCTTGACAATGGCTACAACAGTCTTATGTTGCTATGGAGGCATTGTTGACTGTCATCTCATCCAGTATCAGCAGCTGAGTATCTTTGAAAGGCATCTGTATGGCTTCCTAAAATGGAAATGGGTGTGTGATGCAGGCTAGTACATTCTGAATGCAGTGGGGAAACAAAGGTAATAACAATCAGCATAATCATATTCTAGTGCCTTAAGATTTACCAAGCACTTTACAAGTATTGCCTCATTTTAGCCTCATAACTACCCTGGGAGGCAGGCTCTATCCTATATTATACATTAAGTATATTATCACCATTTTACAGATGGAGAAAATGAGGCAGCAACTATATGTCTTAGGCCAGATTTGAATTCAGGTTTTCCCCACTCCAGGTCCAGCACTCTATCCTCTGTGTGCCTAGTTATACATTCTTCATATCATAGAGGACTCACTGTTGGACAATCTCCTTCAGGTAAACCTTCAGACCAAGAGTTCTTAATCTTTTTGTGTCATGGATCCATTTGACAATCTGGTGAAACTTATGGGTCCCTTCTCAAAAGAATGTTTTTAAATGTCTACAATAAAATACATAGGATTACCAAGGGAACTAGTTATGTTGAAATAGTTATCAAAATTTCTTTTAAATAAAAAGTTTAGGGACTCCCGGTTAAGAAAACTTATCTGAGACCATTTAGCAATGTCAAATTTCTATGATCCTCTGGCCTTCAATGAGAATAATATCATTTAACATCTGTTCTTCAGTACATAGAGACAGCACCAGCCTGGAATACAGGGAGGACACAGGTTCATCCTCACTATGGTAGTAAGGGATGAGATTCCCTAGAATGAACCTTAAGTCAATTCCATTACTCGCTTCTGCAGAGAAGTCCTACTTGGAGACTCCAGAGGACTGGGATTGCCCTCGACCACATGTTAAGTTTTATACCTTGTTCTTCAATAGAAAGTTTCTTTTGAAAGAAGTGATGAAAATGGATTTACTGTACTTTAGGGCTTGAGGTGGGGGTGAAGGAAGGACTACATTGAGGGAAGGTCCTGATGGCTTTGATGCAACACTGTAGAGGTCATTGATCATATCCTCATGAATGGCCACCATATTCAGCACAAATGATTTTAAGTTCAAAATACTCTGAGAATGTCCCCACCTCTTGACCTCTAAGAATGGAGCAAGAGTGAAGAGGGAAGAGCAATTTAGAGCTAACTGATTTCCTTCATTAGGTCAGTGCTGAGCCCTGGACCTTGACTCCTAACAATGCTTTGAGAATTTTGCAGTTTGGACCTTAAGCAAGTCACTAACAAGTCTTAGTTTCCTCATCTGTGAAGTGAGAGTTAGATTAGATTATTTCCAAAAGGCTTTGCTATCTCTAGCTCTATAAGCAATTCATCTGTGAAACCCCAAAGACTACCACTTTCATTTCCCCTTAAAAACATAGGAAAGGCTTCAACAATTACCTTCACTGTAAATCAGTGTTCCTGAAGGGCATCTCCTCCTTCGAAGTAGACTTGAGTCTTGAGAGGCAGCTCAATGGAAAAGGACCTTGGCAGGAAGGGAGGGTGGGAGTAAAGTGCAAGCAGTCGATGCCTTTGAAAATCTACATCCTTCAAGGATGTGTGGATGCTCTTGGCAGGTCTAAAGAATGAAGGCTACTCTTAGTAACATAAGGGGCTCCACTTCATTTTTGTCCAAGATCCAAAGATAATTCGATACCTTGGGCAGAGCATTGTGTTTTTCTGAATAAGGCCAATAAAGATGCCCCATTCTTTGTCCCATTCTCTTGAAAATGATTCTTAAAAGTCAGAGAAGAGTCTGTTAGAAACCTTCAAATCTAAATTGCTTGTAGCTGACAATGAAAATGTTTACTGGGAAATCCAGCACCCCCAAAATCATCTCTTATCCCCTCCAGTAGCAAATCTCAGCTTCCTCAGGTGAACAAGACTGGGAGGAAAATGAGAAATTGTCCAAAAACAACTAAATGTAAGATTATAGCGATCTTGCTGGTCGAGTACAGGATGAGAGTGATAAAAACAGCAAATACTACCTCATCTTGGATTTACTTCTTCCTTTCCCTTGGAGCATCATAAAGGAAAAAGTCATTCCCTCAAGAGGTTGGCTTTGTCCCTTCTGAGACAGCTGTGTTCATTTACTTAAGTTTCTCTTAAATCACCTTCATTCTCTTTACATGGGTTTTTCTTTTCAATAAAAACCCTTCAGACATCTTTCATTCTGGAAAAAAATCAACCCTTTCACCAAACCAATGAAACTGGGCCTGGTAGCTTTATAATTTTTTAATATTCAAGACCACACTGCACCCTTGCTTAGTTTTCATTGAAAGCAGAGATGTCAAATCTCTTCCTTCAGGCCTCTGGGTATTCTACATGTCCTTAGCTGATTAACCTCAGCTTCCTGTCTTGTTAAAACTCTAAGTAATAGACATGTAAGTAAGACAAAAGATTCTGCCAAGAAATCTGAGTGCGCCAGAATGATGATACCACACTCATCCACTCACTTGCTGCACCAGGAAATCTTCAAGGCACTTTCCTCCAAAGAAGTCATCTTTGAGAGATGCATAGTATAGACAGCAGAGAGGCAGTGTGGACAGTGGAAAGCACTGGGTTTGGAATCGGAGAACCTGGTTTCAAATCCCTCGGTCATTATATAGATATCATATATATATATATATATATATTATATATGATCTCAGGCAAGTAAGTCACCGAATTTCTCTGGGCCCCAGTATCTTCACCTACAAAATGAGTGGGTTTGTACTAGAAGCCTTTTAAGGTCCCTTCCAGCCCTAAATCTATGGTCCTACAACATCTTACACAAATAATTTGCTTCCTCATCTTATTCAAAGCTATCCTGATTTTTCTGTCAAATTCTTCCCATTTCAGTTCAAACCAGAGTCTCAACCATGAGGGTGACAGAAACATGAGCCTATTAAGGACAAGTAGTTCATCCTGGCCAAGTATAAGGCTTGTTCCATTCTCATTTTCTCCATCCCCTACCCAACCCATGTAGTATGTGGATATTGAAGCTTTAACAATACACTTGAGACCTTGGCCAAATTGCTTCAATTCTCTGAGCTTCAGTCTCCCCATCTGTACAAGGAGAAAGTTGGACTATATGGTCTCTAATGTCCTTCCAGCTCCAAAATTTCATCATGTAACTTTCTACTAGGGAGTGGCTTATACATTGGGAATAGAAACCACCATGTTTATATTGTGCATGGCATATGTAGCCATTTATTATGAGGCTTGGACTCTGAATCAGGAGGACCTGGGTTCCAATTCCACTCTGTCATAGCCAAGCTGTATGACCATAAGTAAGTGAATTCACATCTCTGAAACTTCATTTCCTCATCTATACAATGGAGCTAATATTACCTTCCATACCTACCTGGAAAGGTTTTTCTTCTGAGGCTCAAATGGATGTGGAGTGCTTCATACCCCTTAAATCATGATTGTACATAATCATCTATTAGAGTTAATATTATCTTCATTCAACAATCATTTATTAAATGCCTCCTATGTTATCAGCACAGTGCTAGCCACCAGGGGTGCAAAGACTAAAACAAAGCAGTCCCTGCCTTCAAAGAGCTAACATTGTAATTGGGAGAAGCAAGGTGACAATGAAAACAACAACAGGAGCTGGTATTTATAGAGCACCTAACTGTGTGCCAGATATTAGTGCTTTTTTCCATTTTTTTTATTTATGACTTTTTCTTTTTAAATTTATTTAGTTTTAGTTTACAACATTCAGTTCCACAAGTTTTTGAGTTCCAAATTTTCTCCCCCTCCCTCTTCTCCTTCCCCTCCCAAATGGCATGCAATCCAATATAGGTTCTACATATACCTTCACATTAAACTTATTTTCACAATAGTCAAGTTGTAAAGAAGAATTATAACCAATGGAATGAACCATGAGAAGGAAAAAACAAAACAAATGAAACAAAACAAAAAGAGAGAACAGATAGTTTGTTTCAATCTGCATTCAGACTCCATATTTCTTTCTCCAGATGTGGATAGCCTTTTCCATCGTGAGTTTTTAGAGTCTTCTTAGAACCTTGCATTGCTGAGAAGACCCAAGTCTATCAACAAAATTTTTTAAAGTTTATTTATTTTTAATTTTCAGCATCCACTTCCATAAGTTTTCAATTTTCTCTCCATCTCTCTCCTCCTCCTTCCCCAAGACGGCATGCAATCTGATATAGGCTCTACACATACATTCCCATTAAACATATTTTCACATTAGTCATGTTGTATAGAAGAATTATAATGCATGGGAGAAACAATGAGAAAGAAAACAAAACAAAAAGAAAATAGTCTGCTTCATTCTGCATTCAGACTCCACAGTTCTTTCTCTGGATGTGGATCGCATTTTCCATCATGAGTCATTTGGAATTGTTTTAGGTCCTTGCATTGCTGAGAAGGGCGATTCGATAGATTATATATCAAAATCAGTCATCAAACACTGGCTGTTATTGTGTACAATGTTCTTCCGGTTCTGCTCACTTCACTCAGCATCAGTTCATATAGTCTTTCCCGTTTTTTTTTAAATCTGCCTGTTCATCATTTCTTTAGTACAACAGTATTCCACTACATTCATATACTACAACTTGTTCAGTCATTCTCCAATTGGTGATATTAGTGTTTTTTTAAACAAATATTCTTGCATTTGGTCCTCACTATATAACTCTGGTCGATAGGTGCTTTTATTATTCCCATTTTACAATTGGGGAAATAAAGGCAAGCAGGAATTAATACGCAGATAACTGAATGCAAAGTAAATTAAAACGACATTAGCAGAGGCTGCTTCTATTTGCCTCGTCATCCTGAGTAGAGTCATTCACTCGTTTGACAAATCTCTGTAGAGCCTTTTACACTGTGTAAGGCATTGCTTCAGATGATTTCACCCGAGCAGGGTTGCTGGTCAATGCCCTGAAATAACCTTCTCAGGGCCATTATGGGGCTTCACATCAACATGTAGTGATGAGCTGTTGTTTCCCTATGGCTTGGAATAACTCCATGCCCTTTTGGACTCGCTTAAGGGTTTCTAATTTAACATTTCACTGGCTAGAGTTACAAGTTAAGAATGTTCAAGCCCTTATTGGTGGACTCTTCCATTCAGAGGTGTTCAGTCTCTCTCTCAAGCCAGATGACAGTGACCTCCCCATGGATCAAAGAACATAGTGCTGCTATCTCAATTTCTAACTGCTTTTTGTCCAGGCTCTTAATGGATGTTCCCTTTCCAAGCTGCCGTGGATCTTTGGCTCTGTAATTATGATCTGATCTCACCTCCTTGGTCCTATATAATCAATATCCAAAGGGATATAGCGATATAACCATTTAGTCCAGACCCTTATCCCCAAGAAAAGGAAAGTTACAAGTCAATCTACACATCAATGAACTTATTAAGGGCCTACTGTGCCAAGCACGAGGCTAGATGCTAGGGATTCAAAGAGAGGGATGAAGCTGTCTGCACCTGAAGTACTTACATATAAGAGACAGCATGGAGAGATGTAAATATATACAAGATATATACCAAATAAATACAAGGTGATTTGGCAGGGAAGGAATCAGTACCTTAAGGAATAAGAAAAAGCTTCTTGAAGAAGGTGGCATTTGAACTAAGCTTTGAAAGACGCAAGGTATTTTAAGAGATAAATGTAAGGGGAACACATTCCAGGCATGGGAAACAGCCTCGGTAAATGCACAGGGATGGGAGGTGGATCATGAGTAATGATCGACAGAAAGGACCAGTTTGGCCAGATCATAGAGAGCATGAAGAAGAGTCATTTATTCTAAGTCACTACTCATTATACAGGAACACAGACAGATTTTGTACTATGTCTAGAAATATAAGGCCAATTGTTTCCCAGGGAGAGGAGAATTAAAGACTCATTGAATGTTAGAGTTGCTGACCTTCAAGATGAATTCTTCCAACCTTTTCATTTTACAGATGAGGAAACTGAGACACAGATTCAAGGCTTGCCCATGGTCCCACAGGACACAGAGCAGAGCCAGCAGTTGAAAGAACTCATGTTCTCTGGTTCCTAGCACATGATTTTTCAGACCCAAGTATTAAATAACGCTCAGTTTGGCACGGAGAATCTAAATGAGGCAGAGGCTTGCTGTGTGCCTAATGGAGAAGTCCAGAGAGAAAGTGAGGTGGGAGAGTCATTGTAAGTGGCAGCAGATTTCGTATTCAAAGCCAGAAGCCAACTTTGCCTATTTTAATGCAGCCTGTTTAGCTCCCAATGTCTTTGTATTTCAAGACTTCTACTGAGAATCCCTCACTGTGACATCTTACCTTCCAAAAGGATTATAATACATTAGCAGCTGACTGACAATTAACATAACAAGTAGTTTCAATTAGAGAATGAAGTAATCACTCCAAAACACTTAAACAGACCAAGTATCTCCCCTGACTTTCTTTTTGAAGGCTGTTTGTGGCAAAGTATAGAAGAAATTGATCTTCACATTGGTGTTCTAGTTTTTCATATCCACGTATGGATTCAGAGGCTGCTATTGCTTGGTACTATGTGAGCAAGTAAAGCAGACCCACTAAAAATTACAGGAAACTCTCCTGAGTGGGGAAAGCCATAAGAAGAAAATTTGGTACCTGGAGGCAAATTCTGTTGTGAGATGATGGGTTGAGGTATGATTGATCCCTTTGATTGTTTTTGAGGAGACTGGAGGGAGGGGGGCATAGAGGAGGTTGAGAAACTATTTAGAATGTCAAAGGGAGGCTGGGTTGGGATGAGGAAGAAGACTGGGTTCCAGGTACTGTATTTATTAGGGAATGAGGGAAGATGATCTCGAGCTCTGAAGATGAGAGCAACAAAGATCTGGATATGGTATAGGGAACTCCAAAGGAAGAAGATGGTTTTGGAATGATAGTGGCAGAGGTATGGTCTCAAAGTGGCTAATTCCTCCTCCTCCTGGCACTGCATCAGAAGGTTGGAGAGAGTGATTGAAGAGGGTATTAAGAGACGTGGAATCTTCAGGAGGAAGCTGTATTTCAGGGAATATCAGAAGTAAAGAATGTGAGAAGAAGAGCTCTAAGATGGAGGGATATATGTTAACAGAGGAGGATGCTAAGAGGGTGTTGTAGAAAGTGAAAGCAGGGGAAAATGGGAATTGGGAAAGGCTAGAGCTGAATTTACCAAGAACTAAGACAGAGGTGGTCATTGGACATTAATTTAATCAATAATCCTATGAACGGCTTGGGTCCTGATGATAGGAAGCATGTTGGAGACAGTCTACCCTAGTAGGAAAGGGAGTTCCAGGAAAGAAGCATGGGATCTATAGGACCTTCAGGGCTAACAGAACAGGGTTTGCTCCTGAAGAGGTGGAAACACACTCCTTCCCCAAGGGTTCTATGTCCTAGATAAAGCTGATTTTCCCCACCTTAGTTCCTGCTCTGTGAGAGAGAGAAGAGAGAGACAGAGAGAGAGAGAGAGAGAGAGAGAGAGAGAGAGAGAGAGAGAGACAGAGACAGAGACAGAGAGAGAGAGACAGAGACAGAGAGACAGAGAGACAGAGAGACAGAGAGACAGAGAGCAAGAGAGAGAGCACAATGTGTAGCAGACAATATATGGAACTGGAAGTCAGCTTTCCTAGATTCTATTACTACCTCTAACAACCTTGGCAAAGCATCAGGACTTTTGTGGATCTCAGTGCCTTTATCTGTCAAATGAGAGTGCTCTCCAACATCCGCTCCAGGTGAGAAATGAATACTCCCATTAATATCATCACCATGATCGTCTCTGTCACCTTCACCTACTTCATAATTTTTCCACTTTGTTGCTGCTTTCAAAAACCTAGTAGCTTACTGCCCTACAGTACACTTTTGACTTTTTCTGTATTGGCCAGAGAATAGGTGGTAGATTAGAGTGTGTGTCCTCCTTTTTAATAGCAATTTTCACAGAAGCTAAATATAATTAAAGTGCCCAATTCATTAAGTCTTGATTGTACTGAACAGTCACCAGGGGCCATGCTAATAGCTAACAGCTGAGCAAAAGAAAAACTGAAAATTCTCTTCCCTTCTTATGGAGCCACTGAAATGGTGGCTACAAAATTGGATCTGCACTTTTTTTGTAAAGGCTACAAGTTTAGCCAACTTTCTTTCCGTTTAATATCTGTCTCTATTCTTATGAAGTTTTCTTTAAACAGAAAGCCTTGGCACTCCCAAACATGCTAATATTATGACAGGATTAATAAGACACATGCAGACTTTAAATTTTATTCTAAATGCACCTATAATGAAAGGGACATCCGATGACTTAATTTGTTTATTCCCATATACTCCAGTGAACCCATGACCTTACTGATATGGACATTTTCTTCAATGATGCAAGTCACACACAATGCCAGCTCATCCTGTCTGTGACATCCCATAAATCTGCCCAAAAGACCTACCTCAACTGCTCTTGACCTTGCATGGATGCCACTTCAACATGAGGGTTCTCTATCAATTATCCCTTCCTCACTCTACATGACTGATCTGTTTCTTATGGGTTGTATACATATCTAATGTCACCTTTTACATAACTTTTCCCACATTATCTCTCATCTGAAATGTGTTGCAGTCTGTTCACAGGCACCCTGTGTCTCTCCACTGCTCTTTGGGTGAACTTCAGTGTTAATTCTTTAGGAACTATAGTATTCCATGATTTGAAGCCATACAACATTGCTAGAATAGCTAGAAGAATTCCCAGATGATTGCCTACTGTCCCTCACATGCGACATCTAATCTCTCCAATCTGGCTTTTATCCTGACTGTTCACATGACTGGAATGCACTTCTCCCTCCCCTCTGCCTCTTAAAATATCTAGCGTCCTTCAAAACTTCGCTAAAGTGCTCTCTATCAGTGAGATGCTGCTTTCTGCATCCACCCAGATGCTAAGGTCTACCCCATGATGTACATACCCCCTTCTTTACTTTGTATACATTTGGTATCCGCTGAGATATTTACATATTTTCCCCCAAAGAACATAAGCTCCTTGAGGATAGGGATTATTTCGTTTTTGTCTTTGTAGTTCCAGTACTAAACACAAAGCCTAGTTAAGTACAGCCCTAGGAAAATGATTGATTGATTGAACATAATGGTTTTTGGATGGTGGAGAAATCTGGGAAAATTAAAAGAACAACATTCTCCCAAAGGCAGTCCAGACTGCTTTCCTCTTGCTGCTCAATGAGGCTAAAAGATAGGTTAGGCAAAGTTGTGAAGGGCTTTAAGAGCTAACCAGAGGAGTTTATAGTTTATCCTAAAGACAGTAGGAAGCTACTGGAGTTAATTAAGAAGAGGAGTCACATGGGCATATTTGTATTTAAGGAAAATTACTTTGGTATCAGCATGTAGAATGAATTGGTGTGGGGAGAGGCTTGAGGTAGAGAGACTGATTAGGAGGAGACTTGGAACAATCTACGTACAAAGTGCTAAGGGTCTGAACTAAGGTGGTGGTTGCATGAGTGGAGAGAAAAGTCAGAGAGGAGAGTGCTGGAAAGGTAGAAATGGCAAGATTGACCCACTGATTGGATATTACATAGGGTGAGGGAGAGTGAGGAGTCCCATGTACTGCCAAGGTAATGAGACCAGAAGGATGGTGGTACCTTTGACAGAAATAGAGAAGTTGGGAAGAAAGGAGACTTAAGGGGAAAAGTGACTTGGATTAGTACAAAGAATATGAAAATAGAGAAGATGCATTTAATCCATAGATATCAGGAATTATAAAAGTGGAAGGGAAAAGACAGGGATTGATAGGGTACAGCACAAAAGAAGGAGGAGTAGAGTATGAATGAAATAGAATTATCATGTTTGGAGCCTTAAGGACCAGGAGTTTGACAGTGCCATTGATGGTTTGAGAAAGCTGGAATTTGAAGTTTATGTCTTGGAAAAGGTGATGAGTTTGATTTTGAAGATGTTAAGTATCAAATGGTCATATCTCTTAAGGCAAATACTATAAATGCAATCTTTATTACAATTAATATTTTTCTTCACAAGGTCATAATGTCAGGATAAGATGCTCAGGTTTTTAGCTTACTCCAACTTAAGAGGTTAGCTTCCTGAAGCAGCCCAGTGGCATAATGGATTGAACATTGGACTTGGAATTGGAAAATCTTGAGTTTGAAAGATACTAACTACCTGAATGACTGGGGCAAGTCACTTAATCTCCATCTGCCCAAGTTTCATCATTTGTAAAATAGATATGATAATAACACTCCTCAGGGTTGGATCAACTGTGATCATATCTGTGGAGTGTTTTGCAAACCACAAGGTATCAAATAAATGCTAGCTGGGGTAACGTCTAGAGATCAATATGGAAGAAATTGGATTTAAATCAACACATCCTAACTTATACAAAGATAAGCTCTGCTCTAAATATTAGTTATGAAGTCATATCATAAACAAATTAGAGAAACAAGAAAAATACCTTTCATGTCTATGGATGAGTGAAAAGTTCATGAACAAAGAAAGGATATAGAGAATCACAGAAGATAAGCATGATTTTCATTATCTAAGTTTTCAAAATATTTTATATAAACATACCCATTTAAAAGTATGACTAAACAGAAAACAGGGGGGTGGGGAGTGGGGAATCTTTGCAGCAAGTTCCTCTGATAAAGATCTCATTTTTAAGTATATGAAGAACCAATATAAATTTGCAAGAATTAGAGCCATTCCCTAGATGATAAATAGTCTAAGAAAATGAACAGGCAATTCTCAAGAGAAGAATCCCATCTATCTGTAGCTATATGGAAAAGTGCTCCAAATCATTACTGATAGAGAAATGCAAATCAAAATCATTCTGAGATTCCACCTCATACTCATTAGATTGGCATAGAGGACAAAAAAGAGGAAATTATAAATGTTGGAGGGGCTGTGAGAAAACAGGCACATTGATGCATTGTTGGTGGACCTGTGAATGGACAGAGCCATTCTAGAAGACAGTTTGGAATTAGGCACAAAAAGTTACTGAACATTTTATGCCACTTGACCAAGCTCTATCACTGCTGTGTCTATGTCCAAAGGCAACAAAGAAATAGGAAAAGGTCCTATAAATATTTATAGTAGCTCTTGCTAGAAACTAACAGGAGAGCCATGAATGAAGGAATGACTGAATAATTTTTTGTTATGCCAATGTGATGGACACTATGTTGTAAAAAATAAGGGAAGGGTTTCAAAGAGGTTCAGAAAGATTTATATGAACTGATACAGAATGAAGTAAACAGAAATAGAAAGTAAGAACAACTGGTATTTTCTTAGCATTTTAGGGCATTCAGGTGCTTTACAAACATTTTATTTGGTCCTCACACAAACCCTGAGAAGCTGGTGCTGTTGTCACCCTTACCCTGCAGATGAGGAAACAAGTAAACAGAGGTCAAATGATGTGGCTAGTCAGTGTCGGACACTGGATTTAAACTCAGGTCTTCCTTACTCCAAGGACAACTCTCTGTGTTGTGTTCACCTCCCTACCTCCTTGATAACATCAATGTTGTAGAAAAAAAAAATGAACAATTTTTGAAGACTTGTATAAGTATTGAAGAATCAGATGAGCAAAACCAGGAGGACAATTTGTACAATAATAACAACACTGTGAAGATAAACAATTTGGAAAGTTATAAGAACTATAATCCATACAGTGACCATCCATAATTGCAAAGGACCAGTGACAAAGCATACTAGCTGCTTCATGACAAAAAAGTGAAAGATTGACGGTTCAGAATAAGACGTATATTTTTATATATAGCTAATGAGGGAATTTGTCTTCCTTGACTGAATATTTTTTAGAAAGAATTCATTTTTTTCTTTTTTTAATGGGGTGGGAGCTTGGAGGAAGAGATAAATTTCTGTTAATAAAAAATTCAGAAAATAGAGAGGTGGGGCATGGCATGCACTTTCAAATGAGGTCACTATAGTGTTTTGCTTAATTTTTTTGCTTAATTAAAAGAGATCTCTCACAGAGTGAGGGCAATATGTAAATGTTTTTAATGTAAAAAAATCAATAAATGTATATGCTAGACATTATTATGGTTGCTATAGACAATTTTTATCACTAAAGCCACTTTTCAAAGGGCTTTAGAATTTTGTTTCCAGGCACAGATAATGAAAAGAGCCTCTTCTCTTGGGAGGGAGGAGGAAGACAGCAGTGATGAGGAGAGCAGAGGAGAAAAGGTGGTGTGATGAGTCAAGGAGTAAAGGGATACAAGAAAGACCAAACTGTAGGGGAGATCAGGAAAGAGAAAGCTGTAGGATGCCCTCCACCCAGTATACGGCCAAAGGGAGAAGGAGAACTTTAGGAAAAATGAAATGAGGCTCAAGTATCATCTGCTTGTTCTGTGTTCCTTTTTAGGATTTCTTCAGCAAGTCTGATCCATTTCTGGAGATCTTCCGTATGAATGATGACGCCACTCAGCAGCTGGTGCACAGAACCGAGGTGAGGAGGCTCCATTTGCTTTCACATTGTCTTCTAAAAGGCAGGTTAGCCAGTTAAGGCATTGGCGACTTCCTGAGCGAACAGGGGTTCCACAAATGCAATTTCACTCAACAAATACTTTCTAAGTACCAGCTATGTGCCTAGCACACAGCAGGTGCTCAGGATACAAGAGAGAAATGAAAACAGTCCCTGTCTATAATAGGTATCTGTATTCACATGTATACAGATAAGTAAGCATCAAATATAACCTAGAGTTTACCAGATCATCTCTGAGGCCACTTTTGGTGCTAAGGATCCTCTGATCTTCCAAATACCATTGGTCAGATTCAAATCTCTAACTATCTCAGGGCCACTTGGACTTTGCCTCAGGGTACAGAATTTGGTGAGCATTGAATTTAAAGGAGGCTGACTGTGCTCTCAAGCCTTCAGTAGCTTAGTTACAGTAGAGACTAGCACTTAACTAGAAAGAATAATTGGTTTACAATGGAAGACACCAGCTGCCGGGCTGTAGTGAGCTAATCTCCTACATTGCTTGTCCATACTATGGCCTCCCCAGCAGCAGTGTCATGCCAATGACCTGGGGTCTCTGTCTCTCACAGAACCCCATAAAAGAGAGCATTGTTTATTCCATTTACCCAAAGCAAAGTTGGTGGGATGTGCCCAGGCACAATTTCTTGTTATGGTTCTGATCATACTCCTAGTTTTGAAGAATCATTTTCTTCATATACCCCTAAGTTCTTCCCTCTGTTTTTATGATGGGCACCAGTCTGCCTGGCTGCTCAAGACTCTAAAATCTATCCCAAATAGGGAGAGTGGTGACCAGGTGTTTCCTCTGGGTCAGCCAATAGAAGATTACTTTTTTTTTTCCACTTCTTGGTTGGCTACCACGTGACTACTAAATCATTCTCATTCACTGGGAGGAATGTGGTTTTTAATTTCAGGCAGAAATTGTCATCAGATTTCCTTAAGTCGTAACTGTGATGCCTTCCAACATTGGGGCTATCATGCAATTTCTGATTACATCCAATTCTAGAGGAATGTCCACAGCTTGGGGTGGAAGGCTGAGAAATTTAACCTAAACAGAGAGTGGATAAAGGCAAAAAGGGCTTACCTAGCTAGCGCCTTCTTCCCCCATCGCCTTGATCGTGTCTCCGTAGTAAGAAGCAGGGCAAAGCCACACAACGCTGTTATGGCGGTTAAAAGAGATCTCTCACAGAGCGAGGGCGAAAGCTGTCGTCTCAATCCAGTTAATAATAATAAATTGACAAATACAATAGTAACAAAAACGATCAATAAATCCATAAAAATAAGAATTATTAAGATAACTCATTTTACAGCACTTGTTTTTATACGTTTATAATTGATAGCCTATTATAAATACTTTTAAAGCTGCTAACTAAAAAATGTGTCCTCTGGGAAGATGATCTCTTTTTAGAATGTCTTTTCCCATCACTTTTAGCACAGTTCTAGGTGAGTTCTGCCACTTACTGCCCATATTACCTTGGACAAGTCACTACTCCTCTCTAGCTCTCCGTTTCCTTATCTGTAAAAAGAGAAGGTCAGACCAGATGACCCGTAAAGTCCCTTCCAGCTCTATGGCTGTGCTACCATGATCTATGGTCCTGTTAGGAGGATTCCCTCCCCTGGAGCAGATCAGACCTATGGCTTACCAGTTAAGTCCAAAGGGAATTCAAAGTGCAGTGACTTGCCCACAGTCACCTGGCCACTTAGTGTCAGGGGTGGGATGGCATCCCAGATCTCCCAGATTCCAAGTCTAGAATTCTTCCCATATGATATGATTTCCACTGAGCCATAGAGAAAGCACTGAATGAATAGTCCTTCAGTTAGGATGAATCCAACTGAATAAGGCTTCCAGCAGTCCACCATCTGTGCGTTGGCCTGGCCTTGTCTTTCTAAGCCATTGAGGGGGTAGCACTCTCTTTGTGGGGCCTGAATTCATGGGGTGGTGAGCTGCTTTCTAATTGGCTTTGACATCTCAATAAACTGTACTTTCAGCTTTATTATCAAGAATGATTAGGTCCAATAGCAGGGGCCTTGGATTTGGAGTCAGGGGTTCAAATCCTGCCTTGGTCACTCATTGTCTTTGTGACCTCACTAGTCATTAGTCAACTGACCGGCAAGGCGCCTTCCAAGTCTAAATCTGCAATCCCACAATCTGTGTACGTAAAACTAGAAATTATCTTAACTGTTTAAAATTTCAAGTGAACCAATGAGGTTTCACTCATAGGAGGAAATCTAGGGAGTCCCTCAGGTTTTGTAATTCCTAAAACATATTGCTTTGACTTGGATGGTATGATGGCCTGGGAGTTAGAAAGATATGGGTTCAAATTCCACTTGTGGCTCTTCTTAGCTGTGTGACAACAGGCAAATTCCTTAGCCTCTCTGGTCTTTAATGTCTTTAACTGCAATATGGGAATTCTAACCACTGTGCTAACCCTCCAAGGTTATGATGAGGCTTAACTGGGCTAACATAAGTAAGATACTCAGCAAGCTTTTAAGAGTAATATATTATTATTACTATTGGATTATACACCAAGTCAGTATTAGTAAATAAAGCTACTAAGGAGTGGTTCAGTCTTCTAGACAGAGTTGATGCCTTATCTCCCTAAGGGGCAAAGCTTTTGCTGACCTGATTTTGGAGAATTCATTTCATGACTGATGGTCCTGCAGAACTAGATGTTATAGGATCATAGGTTTAGAACTAAAAAGAAGGGCCTTAAAGATTATCTAATGAAACCTCCTCATTTCTCAGATAAAGAAACTGAATCTCTGTGAGGCTGAGTTGCCCAAGGTCACAGCACCTAGGACTCCAAACCCACCATGCATCGGCCAGATACCAGCCACACCCCTGTAGTCCCAGCCCAACGTTCTGTATCACCATCATCTTCGGCCAGGTGGTTTATATTGGGAATGGTAGTCATTCAACAATACAGGCAGTGCTTGCTAGCCTAGCCCATTTCCAGGGAATTCTGCCTCTAATGATCCATTCGATGGACAGTATAAAAGATTTACCACTTCAGCTCTTCATTAAGGGACCCGTCCCTGATGAATGTCCTTTTCATGGGCCATAATGATGCTTCAATTGGATTTTATTTTGAAATGTGCAAATGTCAATAATTTCCTTTCTTCCCCACCCCTCTTTCTATTCTCAGGTCGTGATGAATAACTTAAGCCCAGCTTGGAAATCATTTAAAGTCTCTGTAAATTCTCTGTGCAGTGGAGACCAGGACCGTCGACTGAAGGTCAGAGATCTGTGTGTGTCAGGGAAAAAAAAAAATCCCTTTCTCTAAAACTCTACCTTTCCCTTGCCCTTCCCTCCTTTCCCTCTTAATTTTCAAATGAAAGAACTGCCTGCTTGCATATACCATCCATACCCTGCTCCTGTCTGTAAATGCTCCTTAACCTCAGATAGGAAGAGTAGTCTGCTTCTAATGGAAGAAATTACAGCTGTTTTCTGGGTCATGTATGGAGAAGTTCATGTCATCTGTTGTGGCAAATTTCATCTGTTCTGGGGAAGGAAAAAACTTTCGTGATTTTAGGGAGTGATATAGAGAGGTGTTTTCCAGGCAGTGTACAACCTATCCATAGAAGATCCCAGATGTGGAATGTCAGGGTCAAGACCCTTGGAGATGGGCTCACTCAGATAATAGCTCGAACCGAGATGCTGCTGAGGTGGTGAAAGCAGTTGGGTGGTGTTGGCCGCCGAGGATGACCATCTTGGTAAAGTGGGTGAATACTCATTCCGTGACTATGTATGGCTCCCCCAACCCCTGGCCAGGCACTTTGAAGCTCTTTCGCCCGTGCCCTTGGAGTGATTCTGGGGCATTCTGTCCTTTTGTTCAGATGAACATGCAATCTGACGAAAAAGGAAGCTTTGAGTAAGTAGGGGTTGTGTCATTCTTTGTATTTGTTGGCCCAGCACTTAACAGAATACCTGAGCATCTAGTAGGTGCCTAATAAATGCTTGTTGATTGGTTGATAGTGGCGATGAAATGGATAAATACCATAGGCTTAAAGCAAACATACAGTTTGAGACCATAGTATTGGAAGCTGAGGTGAAGAAGATGAAGCCCTGACTCTGGAGAATATGATTTTAATGCCCATTTCTGGTTCTTACTACTCATATGACCTTAGGCAATTCACTTTTCCCCCTCATGGCCTCAGTTTCCCCATCTGTAAAACAGTTTCCCCATCTATAAAGACTAAAGCAGGGGTACTGCACCTATAGTCAGGAAGACTTGAGTTCAAATTTGGCCCCAGATACTTCCTAGCTGTGTGACCTTGGGCAAGCCCCTTAACCTTGTTTGCCTCAGTTTCTTCATCTGTAAAATCAGCTGGAGAAGGAAATGGCAAACCACTCCAGTATCTTTGCCAAGAGAACCCCAAATGGGGTCACAGAGAGTCAGACACAATTGAAACAACTGAACAACAACAACAAAATGGGGGTGATAACAATAACACCTCCCTCACAGGGTCACTTAGAGGATCAAACCAATACTAAAGGTGCCGTGCTTAGTGTACACAGTGAGTGCTGTGTAAGTGGTGGTGCTGGTGTTGTTACCACTGCAGTAGATGGCTGTAGAGGTCCCCTGGAGCTCTGTGTCCTAGCCCAGTCTAGGCTCCTATTAGGACATTCAGTGGCTTAAAGGGACAGTGTCTCCTTGAATATCTACCGAAGGCTAAGGCGAGAAGAAGTATCCCCAAAAGAAAGAAGATGAAATGTCAGGTGTCTAAATCAGGTGGTAGGTTTTTTTTAGAAGGTTTGGAGAAAACTTTTCTGTTTTTTTGACTTTGACATGTTTTGATGTCTGCTGGGGAAAATAACAGGAAAAGAATAAATTGTTCTGGTTCTGCCTCCACAGAATCTCTCACAAACATTCAGGTGCTCTCTCTTTCACACCTACATTTATGACTGCATGGGTCCTTCCCCCTGTCTCCACTGCCAGTGCTCAGCCCCTTATCACCTCTTAATCCAGATTCATGAAATAACCTCCTTGCAGGCCTCCCTGCTTTCCAACTGCACTCCCTCCCTTCTGTCTGACTCACCACTGCCAGAATATCCCACTAAGGCAGATGTCACTCCTCCGCGCAAAAACGTTCAATGGCTCCCTATTGCCAGTGGGATAAAATGTAAACTACCTAGCCTGACCCCGAAGGACTTGCACAATCTGGTTTCCAACCTCCTTTCTAAACATATTCCATGTTGCTCTCTTCACACATTCTGCTGCAGCCAAACTGAATTACCATCTGTTTCCCAAATTTGATGCGACATCAGCCATCTTGGGTGCGGTCACACGAGCTCTCCTTCGTGCCAGAAATGCACTGCAGCCTCCTTCAATTCAGCAGAAGACTCACTTTGATTCTCAAACTCCTTCATGGACCCTTCCTGATCCCTGCCTAGGACTGCCCCAGCTGTCAGTCATCTCTCAAATTACCTGGAATTATGTTTATCTGAGGTTAGGTGGCACAGTGAATAGAGCACCAGACCCGAAGTCAGGAAGACAAGTTCAAACCCAGCCTCAGACACTTACTAGCTGTGTGACCCTGGCCAGGTCACTTAATCTGTCTGCCTCCGTTTCCTCATCTGTGAAGTAGGGATAATAATAGCATCTACATCCTACGATTGTCTGGATGATAAAATGAGATCACATCTTTAAAGAGCTTTGCGGACCTTAAATGCTGATTTTAGAAATACTCGCTATTGTTGAAATAGTCCAGGTAAGAAGCAATAAGGGCCCAAGCTGGGGTGGTGGCTATCTGAGTGGAGAGAAAGGGGAATATGCAAGAGATTGTGTAGTGGCCAAATGAACAAGACCAAACAGTGGGTATAGAAAATCAAGGTTGCCCGTGAGGTCATGGCAGTGGTATGCGGCCCGCATGATGCCTTCTGGCTCACTTCTTATAAGCCAGTTGTTGTCACTAACATGCTGAAGCCTACTTTTGGCCACCCATACACTGTTCCATTGGACTCTGGGTCACATGTAATTTTGACTCTAGAAACTGTGGTGTTTCATGCTTCACTGGGAAAATAGTGATATTAAAAGATGGGAGTTTTGTTTCAGAGGGCAGCTGAGAATATGTGAAAACTCTTCCTACTTTCTCAGATGCAGTCTAGTCTGTTCTCTTATTTCTATTGAATGTTGGACCTGGTTCACTGTCTGTCTTATCTATTCAAAGATATATTTACTGATAAACCAACTCAGTGGTCTGCCCATCCATAGACTGGTCAACAGACATTCTCCATCCAGTTGCAGCAAAGGAGATGGGGAAAGTGTTTGAATGGTATCTGTGTATTTCATCCACGAACTCTGCTGGTAAAATGTTCCAGGGCTGCATGTCCCTGATGGCCAAGGAGTTGTTGATGCTTTCCTTTAAAATCCAACCTACATCCCAACATTTAAGCCCATCCCTGCTTACTGTGTCCTCAGAGGAGTGAAATAACTTATGTACCATCCTGCCTACAAATTATTTTTAATATAATTAAAGTCTGCTCTTTGAAAATCTTCTCTCCCTCTTCCTCCCCATCATATAACAGAAGGAATATTCAGCTAGGAATTTTAAGAACAGGGTTCTGGTCTGCATCCTGCTACTAACTAACTTTATTGGTCTTGGATCAGTCATTTCCAATTCAAGTTAGTAAACACATATTAAGCATTCACTCTGTGTCAGGCACTATGACAAGTGTTAGATATGCAGAAAGAATCAAAAGACAGTCCCTGCCCTTAAGGAGCCTACAATCTAATTTCCCTTTTCTAATGCTTTTCCTTAACAATAAGCCTGTGTCCACTTTGAAACAGATGTTGTCCTTTGATCTATTGTGTATACTGAAAGTATAAGAGAACAAAAATGACTTGGATCATCCAGAGCCCTTTCTCCATCTGTAAAATGAGAGGATTGGACTAAGTGGCTTTTGTGGCCCCTTCCAGCTCTGACATTCTATAAAATAATGTGTGTAAAGATTCTTGCAAACCTTAGAATGCTATTAAACTGAGTTATCATTATTAAGTATTATTGTCTTTACTATGATCTGTAATCCCAGGAATCTTTCACATATCATACACACACATACCCCACCTCCCCACTCCCAAAGATTTCTTTTCTCCAGGCTAAATAAACCCAGCCCACTTTGACCCTTTCATCATTGGGTTTACAGATGACACTTGTCAGGTAGGTTCTTATGGGGATTCCTTATAATCCCCAAAATTCTACAATTATTTTCTAAGTCTTCATCATAGTCTTCTCTACTCAAGATCTCAGCAACACTGGGTGTAGGGGCGGATGACCTCACCATTCAATTCAAAGTACTCACTATGGGCAGGGCACTCTGTGGGTTTCTGGGGGCACAAAGGTAGATAAGACTGGATAGAGGATAAGAAAGAACTCTGATAACTCTTAACTCTAGGCAGAACAGAATCAGTGCAGAGGAGAAGTCAGGGTGCTGTGCCATAAGAAATTTGAGGAAGGTGATTGAAATGTCTTTCAGTTGTGCCCGTGGGAGGGGGAAAAGGGGAGAAATGTTGGTGCCCAGAGAGAAGTGGCCAAGTCAGGCTTTGAAAGAAGGCCTTTGCTTGCAGGCCCTTGTATGCTCATCCCAGAATTCTGCTTGCTTTTTTAGACCCCAATACACTGCTGATTCAGTGGCAATTGATAGCCTACTGGGAGGTAACCCCTCCTAAAAAGCCAGGATATCTCTGAGCCATCAGTGCATCTATTCATTTTCTCTCCCATGTGAAATGTCCAGCACATGGAGCCATGGCTCTCTATCCCATTTAACCAGCACAGATCTCCAGGGTGTCATTGTCATCCCTAATTGCGATCCAACCATTCTTTTCTTTTAATATAAATTTAAATTTGAGAAATAGTTTAAGAAAGGAAAATAAGGAACACAATCAGGCAGGCAGGGAAAAAATCAGTATAAGACTGAAAATTAACATGTGCCTCACTTATCCCTGTTACTTACCAATTAGAAATCCTGCCCCAGGAGACGCATATGTGAAATTTAACAGGATAGTGTTCACTTCCTTCTTGTTTTCCTCATCTCCTTTAGCCTTCTTGAGTCTGTATAACATGAAAATGATGTTATTTTCTTTAGCTAAAGTATACACTATTTTTTATTATTCTTTGCCTCGATTTCCTCATCTGTGGCATCTTTGTAGGTTGTTTATATAAATCATAGTACAGTTAAGATTACAGAGTTAGTCACTTAAGTTCGATTTTAGTCAAAGCATGAGGGCCTTAAAATTCCTGGAAACCATACTTAGCTCTCTATTTTGCTTTCATATTTATCCTCTATTTTGTCATTGGAAAAGGAATAAAAAGAGTCATAATCTTGCTAACTTATTTTCTTGAGATTTGTTGTGGTTCAAAGTGTTTTTCATGTAATCCTTCCATAGTCAATACGACGATTACGGTTTTCCTCCCCTCATCTCAAAAGCTCACTCAGTCGAAGTGTCCTGTAATTACTCGTGCATGTAATATAGGCTTCTTTGCCTGCAGGGACTCTTCACTGCTTTAGCAAGGAGCAACACCAAGCCCGGGAGTCTCTCTCTATAGAAATTCAATAATCAGTATTAGAAGCACAAAGAAGCAAGAGCCCATTTAAACAGAGTTCATATGCCCGTGGTGGGGGAGGGGGAATGGGAGAGCTTCTAAATTTAGAGGTGCAATACACATTCTTCAGAAATAATAGTATTTGTTGGATCTGCCTACACAAAATAAAGTAAGGGCAATGCATGCAATTACCTGTTGAATTGGGACCTTTTTCTTGGTTAAATCCATGTTGGCCATGGGGATGGACAGATCCAGTATCTGATTCTATATTCCTCTCACTTGGGTTGAAATTGTGTCAAATGAGAAGCAGTTGAAAGAACTACCTGGAGAAGAGGAGATTGGTTTGGAGTGGGGAGAAGAGGAAAAGCAATCAGAGTTAGGATGTGATAGATGCCTTCAGATAATTGAAGGTCCCTCACTGTATGAAAATCTCTGTTGATGAGGGAATCATACAGTGTCAATTGATGGGAAATTTCAATGCCTTCATTTTGTAGATGGGGAAATTCAGTGCTCTATTGAGTTATCACAAAAATGGAAAGAGCATACCAACTTTAAGAGCTTATGAATGATGATGTTTTAAGGCAGTGGTTCGCAACTTTCCTAATGCAGCAACCCTTTAATACTGGTATGTGGGCATATCTGCATGTGGGCGGACCCGCCTGGAGATGGATAGAGGAGTGGTGTCTTGGTTCCTAAGACCATAGAAAATATGTTTTCTGATGGTCTTAGGCAACCCCTGAGACGCCTGTGAAAGGGTTGTTTGACCCCCAAAGGGGTCGTGACCCACTGGTTGAGAACCACTGTTTTAAGGGAGGAATATGACCCAGACTCAAGCTAAACTCAAACCATAACTGAATGCATTTGTAGCAGGCAGGCTTGTACTCCAACCAGCCAAAATTCTACAGTGCAGTAAACAAATCCTTATAGGGTAAGCTACTTAAACCATCTAAAAAACTTTGTCCAGTCAACCATCCTGTTACCATGGTAGGTGACCATGGTAGGAAAGGATGTGTAGAGAACACACAAGTGGTTCCTCCATCTGAAGTCAAAGTATGTGCTGAGAGACACCCCAGGCCTTAGCAACAGAATGGTGTCGACATCAGGGCGGTGGACCTGGACTCAGGGAAAACCGGGTTCAGATCCTACCTCAGATCCTCACTGTGTGATGATCCTGGGCCTCACTTAACCACTCTGGGCCTCAGTTTCCTCATCTGTAACATGAGAGTAAGAATCTGTGTGCTACTAACCTCACGGGTTTGTTGTGAGTCAAGCTCCTTGTCCACATTAAAGTGCTGTGGAGAAAGGTGGTCAAGTATCTTGTGTGAACCCCAGACTTGGAGCTAGGGAAAACCTGCTTTTGAACAAATACTGCCGTTGGAATTTACCAACGAGTCAAGGTTTCCTCAGCTGTCAATGATGGTATCCTCATTGTTAATTATCGTGGTTGATCTTGTTGCCAATATTTATCATCCTCACTGCGTTGTGGCTGTTGCGTTGCTTTCGCTAGCATTTCTGTAGTACTTTCAGATTTGCAAAGGGTTTTTCATATTACTTCATCTGAAACGATGGCATGATAATGATAATGTCAGCCTTGCAAGGTTGTTGTCAGGCTCACGTGCGGTAATAGATGTAAAGGGCTTTGGACAGCCCAAAGGGCCATGTCGATGTACACTGTTCTCTAAGTACAATCTATCATCGTCATCATCCTCTGGGGAGACTGTAAGCACTCTTAGGAGAGAAGAAGGCCAGGAACTGACCTTGTCACTGAGGTAAGTGTCAGCCTGAGGAGGGATCTATGTGAGAGATCTCTCTCCTCATAGAGCATAAGCTCTTTGAGGGCAGAGACTGATTGATTTCTGTCTGGATATTCCCAGTGCCTGGCACACTTAATAAATGCTTATTGATCGGTGTTTTGGGCTTCCGCCCAAAGTGAGCCCTGTTCCCTAAGACTGGGACCCTCTGGAATTTACTCTCTCTTCTCTTCAATCTGAAACTAGCTGTAGAACTCCCCCCCAGCAGGATGAGCAAACAAAAAAGTGCTTTCTAAAACTAATAATAAAAAAGATGCTGTGCTATCAGGGGAGGGAAATAGAGAAGCCAAGGGAGCTGCCGAATGCTGAAGTGGGGCAGTTATTATAAGCAAGAGGGGTTGAGCAAAGCTTTGTTCAGCTCCCTGGCATAATTCAAAGTGATGGCGATGCCTCCTTGCCCCAGCAATGCCTCTCACCAGTCATGGGCACATTTACTCAATTAGTTTCTTTCAGTGTCAGCAATTCCATCATATGTTGTACTGACAGCATCAGCAGTCGGGGAAAAAAGGGATCTGAAAATCTTTATTGTCGGGTTCTGAAGATATGGCTTTAAAATAGTCTTGTTGGCATTTTGCCGAGTGAGACCAGGTGTTTTGTGCCACTCCTTCTGGGCTGATGTTCGCATCTATACCACCTACTGCTTTAAGTGTTCAGCTACTCAATCAACTTGGATGTTATTAGTAAACCGGAGAATCTGCTGCCACTAAAGTTCTTTCTGGAGAGTCCTTGGAAGAGGATTAAAAGTGAAGGAAGGAAGGAAGGAAGGAAGGAAGGAAGGAAGGAAGGAAGGAAGGAAGGATGAAAAAAGGAAGGAAGGAAGGAAGGAAGGAAAGAAGGGAGGAAGGAAGGAAGGAAAGAAGGAAGGAAGGAAGGAAAGAAGGAAGGAAAGAAGGAAGGAAGGAAGGAAGGAAGGAAGGAAAGGAGAGGCATGGAGAGAGACAGAGAATGTGTAATTCCAGAAGAAAATTGATCCTTCAGAATCTTCTTCAGAATCTTTCCTGTAACTCTTCCCAGGCAATTAAAGGGCTGGTCAAACATTATTGCTGCTGACCATCTAGCATGTCTGGTTGCATTAATACTTAAAACTCATCGTGGCAGCTCTCCCATGATAGAGTTAAAAACACTAATGGGTTTGTCAGAACATATTACACACAGCTTATCATACCTACTTTTCTCCCAACCTTCTTCAGATGGTCTCTTGCTTTAGGCTCACCCCTGGGTGCTTTCAAGGATAGAATTGATACCAAAGATTTAGATGAGAGAGCAGCCATATCAACAGGCCTTGGCTCTTAGCTAGTATGTATATGACCCAAAAGAGAACAAATGATGATCCCTCAGCAAACACTTTCAGCTGTCAAACCATTTTTTCTTTAGGTCATTGCATCCAGCTGCTACTAAGTGATTCAAGGTAGTCTGGCCTTTTACATAGTGAAAGGAACCTGGGCCTGGCCCCAGAAGAACTTGGGTTCAAATCCTGATTCGTTGGGACTATTGACCATCAACTTCTCCTCTCTCATACTTCCTTTCCTCTTCCACACTTAAAAGGCAGACTACATTTCATGTCCAGACCCGATAATCACAAGACCTTTTGGCAAGGATGTGAATTTAAGTTCTGAGCCTCCATACAAAACATTTGGAAAGAACCCTGTAAGATACCCTTAGTCAAATGCAAGTTAAACCCTCCAGGGAGTGGGAGTGGGGAGCTCTTTGGGAAGGGGGGGAAGAATGAGATATTGCACACAGGGGCTACTTGAGAAGTGTAGGGGATGGGGGTTTGGGGTGGCAGATGCCAGGCCTGTAATTTCATCAGCACAGAAAATTCCCTCTACCAACACAGATCTTACAACTGCTCCACCATTTTGTCTCAGAGACAGGCATTGAACCTACATCTTTCTGACTCTGAGGCCAGCTTCCTCTACCACAAGCAGCTATGGAGAAAAGAAAAAAGAGATAATTTACAGATAGTTCTGACTATAATCCACTCACTTTAACTTTTCGTACTTTTCCCATTGGAATCAAAAATCCCATAAGTGATGGGCCTTCAGTAAGCTGGGTGATGGAAATATGATCACAGAATTTCGAGGTGGCCCGACCCTCAGAAGCCACCTAGTCCAACCCACACCTTATGTCACCCCCAAGAAGTGTGTGACTCCCATAAGCCCCAAGAAAACTTAGCTGAGGGGAAAACATCGAATATAATATCACATTAGAGATGTGTACCCATCTGTAAACAACCTTCATTGATTTCTTTAAAGGGTTGTAATGAAGCTGGATGCTGGGACTTCCAGATCACCCACTGGAGGCCCCTTCCTTCAGCTACCTGGCCCCTGAACATGGGCTTAGGTGAGAGCCACACCTCTGCTATCGTTAAAACATAATGTCAGAAACTTCAGGCATGTTGTGAGAGACTGAGACTGCTAGCTTTGTGTTAATGTAATTATAATGGGAAGAATCTGCCTTATACCTACTCTTAAAACCTAATTATGGAAAGATCAAATTTCAGAACTGAAAGGGCATCCCGCTCCCAGCCTCCTCTGTATAGCCTAATCTTTTAAGGGAATCACTTGGAGTCACACAGCAAGTGAATGGCTAGATCTCCAGACTGCTAACTTAGTTATTTTCATTATACTGTCTTCCTTGGCATACACACGCACACATGCCCACACATGCAAGTGTGCATACATACATGTAAATTATGTATATGTAAATACTCACATATATCATTATATGCATATTCATTATAAATTTATTTATACTCATGAATATATGTATCTTTAAAATTTAAGTTTTTGGAAAGGGGGCATGGGAGCTATAAAAGACATCAGTCTGGGTCAGAAAGCAGTGTGATAAAAATGAACAGAAGGCTCAGTACTAAGGGGACCAGTTGTATGCAAATGCCATTCAGTCAGCAAACATCTCCACCTAACATAACTATTGGAAAGGTGAAACTGCTTCTTAGCAGCCCATTGGGAAGAAAACCATTGTCTGGAAACTTAAAAAAATCACAAAGTTATAACCTTCCCTTGTGATTCCTTCACATTTGTGTTTATCTGTCTTTTTCGTTCCCATAATCTCAGTTCTCTGTGCCTTAAT
Source organism: Pseudochirops corinnae (assembly GCA_028646515.1). Classification (NCBI taxonomy): domain Eukaryota; kingdom Metazoa; phylum Chordata; class Mammalia; order Diprotodontia; family Pseudocheiridae; genus Pseudochirops; species Pseudochirops corinnae. The sequence continues at coordinate 520,512,904 of CM053585.1, forward strand.
GACCTGGATGATTTCATATTTTTAAACTAAATGTTCTTGTAAGGTTTCCATTAGGCAGCTAGGTGCGTTTGGTGCAGTGGATAGAGAGCTGGGCCTGGAGACAGGCAGATCTGTGTTCAAATCTAGCCTTAGACTGTTACTACCTGGAGGACCCCCGACCAAGTCACTTAACTTCTTTTTGCTTCAGTTTCCTCAGCTTCTCAGGGTTGTTGTACAGGTCACATGAGATGATATTTGTAAGTCACATGCAGAGTACCTGGCATACAGTAGGTGCTGTATAAATGCTTATTCCTCTTCCCTTGTTGCCACGTCTTCCTTCAGGAAGGGAAATGATGTCATTGGCATCTAAAGAAGCTTCCATATTTTCCTTTCCTACTAAGTAAAAGTTGAGCTGTCTTCAAATATTCAAAGGATTGTCAAGGGGAAAGAGGGATCAGAAGAGGGACTAACTCTCTTGTTAGGTGTATTTAGGTGAGACCTCCTGGGACCAAGTCTATGCTAATATATGCAGGAGCAGAATACATCTAGAAAGTATTTGTTCGAGGTATAGAATTTCACTGTTTTCTTGGAGAAGTCATGTTCTACTTAGCCCTAAAGCAGTTCTTAACCTGAGGTCCAAGGACCCCCAACAGGTCTGTGGATGGATTTCAGAGAGTCCATGAACTTGGATTTGAAAAAAAAATGCATCTTTATTTTCATGAAGTTCTAAATAAAATTTAACATTTCCTTTGATTATGAATTTTTAAAAAGTTTTAGAAAATATTATTCCGAGAAGGAATCTGTAGGCCACACTAGAGTGCCAAAGGGGTCTCTGCCATTAAAAAAGAGCCCTTGATCTAGAGAACAGAACCAGTGGTTGGAAGTTTCAGAGAGGTAGATTTTGATTCAATATAAGGAGACATTTCTTTGAAATTAAGGCTGTCCCAAAGAGAAAGGACCTTTTACAGGAGAGTGATGAGTTCTTTATCACTGGCAGCCTTTGAGAGGAGCCTGGAAGTTATGTTGGGGATTTTTGCTCAGCTTCTGGTCAGACTAAAAAGATTCTAAGTTCCCTTCCAATTCTGGGACTTTACAATTGGCTGCCATTTTGTGATCTTTAGGTGACCTTTAGGAAAAAAACTAGTTACTATCAACGATATAGTGACTTCCCTCAATCAGTCAATTATAACAAGTATTCAATACCTAGTATATGCCAAACATTGTACTAAGCATTAGGTATACAAATGTAAATCCAGATAATCCTTGCTTCTGGAAAGCTCATATTCTAATTGGGACAGACAACATATATAAAGGAATTTAGCTACAGGGCAGATGGCAAGACATGTGGGTCTTTAGCTTGTACTGTTTAGAAAGAAGGCCATGGTGGTATCCAGCCAGGGAGAATTT
>CM053585.1:520516789-520577938 GCA_028646515.1 Pseudochirops corinnae
ATTTGGAGAGTAATTCTTCAGTCTTCAGTGTCCCATGTTGGATAATGGCAGTGACATTTAAGAAGTCTGGAAGATTGGCTGGACTCAAAGAAACAAATACAGAAGAGATCTATGCTGGAGGCAAAACCAGTTTAAAGGCATTCAGGGATTAATTGTTTTTAAGATGGTTCAAGGGTAGCCAAGCGGTGCCATAGTGCATACAACACTAAACCTGAAAGAGCATTCTTTGGCTTTTGAGTCAGAGGAACTGTGTTCAGCTGCGATGCTTTACCCCATGGGTGACCCCTGGTAAATGAATTCACCTCCCTCAGCCTCAGTTTTCCCATTTGTAATATGAGGGGGGCCTCAGAGGCCCATTCCAGCTGTGGTTATCTAATGCAATGACTTACTCAAAGTGGCCCAGGTAGTGAGGAGGAAAGCTAAGGCTGTCTCTCTGCTTCTCTCTCCAACACTAGTGTACCTTCTACTCCACCATGCTGTCTCTCTCAGCTTCGGTGACACCATCATCCTTCTGCTTCTCTCCCTACCCATCCCAGCTGATGTCTTTCCCACTAGATGATATTCTGAATTTTAATGGTTTTATTCCTTAGTTGGGTGGGTCATTTTTGAGCAATTTACCTGCTTGTCAGCATGCAAGGCATGCTCTGATACTCCACTCTTGACCTTCCTGGGCCTTGACACATCACACTTCCTACTTCTCTTAAGTAATGTGAGCAGCACGCGTGCCTTGCTGTTACTTACATACGACAAAGATAAAGGCAATGGTACAATCCATCAGGGACCACAAAGATATTGGCCTGGAGAGTTGCGAATGGCGGCTGAAATTAATGGAGCTTGGAGTCTGGAGAGGCAATTTGCCACGACTCTCCACTCATTTCACTTTGATTGGCTAAAAGCTGAACAATGTGCCCCAAGCTTCTGCTCCTTGCAAATCAATTTTTCATATGGCAGGCCTTTCCCTCTGTCCAGATCTCAGCAATTTAAGCTTTGCCACAGAGATCTGAGAGGAGAAAGAATTGAGAAAATAAATGGATTCAGAGCTAACTGCTTATCTGTTGCTTCTTTTTTTTTCTTCTCTTCCTGATAAAAAACATAGCCAGCAGCCGTCTTGGATTCTAAGTTACTCATCAAAGTTGGTTGAGGTTTGTGAAGGCACGTGGTCAGTAACAGGTGAAAACAAGTTGAAAGAGAGGATTTTTTTTGAAATCTTCAAATTATTTCACAATAATCCCAGATGTAGGAACGGTGGGTTGTCTGAGACAAAGCTGTTTCCATTTTATGTTTCTATCCCTACCTCTGAGGAAGGTGTGGGTGTTTAATAAGGTCCTAGTTGTAGATTTGGAAGAGACTTAAACAACCATCTAGTCTAATAACTTCATTTTACTAAAGAGGAACCTGAGGCCCAGAGATATAAAAAGACTTGGCCAAGGTTACACAGGGTATTAAGTGAGGGAAGGGGATTAAGTACCATATTCTAGTGATTCCAGAGGTAGCATTCTTTCCACTATACTATGTTGCCCTTTATGATGGATGAAAGGAGAGAGAGAGAGAATAAGAATAAACATTTAAGTGCTAAGTACTCTACTAAGTGCTGGAGATAGCTAGACAGACAGAGATGATAAAAGATAGATATACCCAATATTTATATAGTCAATATTTATTTTTATATTCAAAGTATTTTATAGTCAATAAATATTATTTATGCCTACCATGTGCCAGGCACTGTTCAAAGTGCTTCGGATAGATAAATTAGACAGATAGATAGAAAGACAGACAGACAGACAGATAGATTGATATGATATGATAGATAGGCAGACAGATAGATAGATATAGATAGATGATAGACATACAGACAAGCAGACAGAGAGACAGACAAACAGATAGATAGATAGATAGACAGAGAGATAGATGATAGATAGATAGATATGATAGATAGGCAGACAGAGATAGATATAGATAGATAGGCAGACAGAGATAGATATAGATAGATGATAGACATACAGACAGGCAGACAGAGAGACAGACAAACAGATAGAGAGAGAGAGAGAGATGATAGATAGATAGATAGATAGATATGATAGATAGGCAGACAGACAGAGATAGATATAGATAGATGATAGACATACAGACAGGCAGGCAGAGAGACAGACAGACAGACAGATAGATAGATAGATAGATAGATAGATAGATAGATAGATAGACAGATAGACAGACAGACAGATAGGAGGGACCATGTAGAATTAATCCTCCAGAAGGGGAAATGAAGAAATGATTGCAATAATAATATTTGATACTTGATGGTCTTCTAATCCAATGAGAAAATATATGTGAAATCATTTTGCGAATCACTCTGTGTCCTGTAGGATGAGCTCTGTTGCCCAGTGGGGAGAGAGCTGTCTTCTGAGGCTGGGATGCCTGGTTTCTGATACAGATTGGTTGTGTCATATACCCTGGGCTACTTCTTTCACCTTCCATTGCCTCAGGTAACTCTCAAAAACTCTAAGTGGTGACATCTGCCTTGGTAATGAGAATTTCCTCACTGGGAGTTCCCTGTACCAATGAAATCACTGATTCATGCACCCTCCTCCCCCAACATGTTACATGATGTCAGCCTCTTATCATTATTGTTATTCCTCTACCCATCTGTCTTGACCTGATTCCCTTAGCACTTCTGCCCAGTGCCGAATATAGAGAACTGCCTCTTGTCAAATTGATGGACCACAAAAGTCTACTGGCCACACCAATGGTGCCAAGGCAAAAATCTGGAGCAGATGTTCATTAAATATAATTGCCATTGACAGATGATGTGAAAGGTACTCTCCATCTTCTGCAGGAGCCAGTGTTAATCAAAGGGTCTGCTTCGTGACTTCTCATCTTAATGACTTGCCAGCAGACCAAAATATTGAAGGCATGTGTGATTGGCACTTGACTCCCGTTTTAGGACAGCAGATGCAAATAGTTGGATGGATTCAAGATTCATTTGCGTTGTGGGTCACCTCTGAGATGAAGGAGAGGTCTCGCAGCAGAATTCCCAATGTACCTCTTCTAATCATATTTTTACCAGCTTCCTTTGCCCCACTCCTCCACTGATAAACTTGCCTATCTATGCAGTGTCAGTATTAGTTTAGGCAGAGCAAAGGCTTGTAGCAAGCATCACCCTTCAAAAACCCCTAGGATTATGCCATAGTGAAGGCTAAACATGAGGAGATAGGTTTATAGCTCTAGAGAAGGGATCAGGGTTCCATATTAGGAAAACTGCATGGGAAATTTATGGAAGCCCCTTCTTCAAATAGCTTTCACAATTATATTCCCATTGGGATAGTTTATGGAAAGCCCAGCACTGAGTTAGGAACAGCTCAGTAGCTGAATTGAAATGAAAATGAGGTGACTGGGGCCCTGCCCTAGAGTGTTGACTTTAGAGGGTGCTGACAGCATTTGTTGTGTTGGATAGAAACAACAGAGCTTAGCACTTTGTTAGCAAGATCAGTTATTTAAAAATAGGAAGCTACCAGATGGCAGATGTGCTTTTCCCTCACCTTCCCCGTTTTCTCTCCTCCCCATTCTACTCAACCTCATTTGAGGGTAAGCTTCAGGCTGTTTACCCTACCCAACAGTTGTCAAATTGCCCTGGGCATAAAAATTCCTAGTTACAGCTCTGCAGAGTTGACTTCTCAAAACCCCACAGCTCAGTGTCTAAGATTCTATTATGAAATAAAATCAGACCATTTTCTAAAAATACTTTTGATCTGACTCCTTTGTTGCAGCCTTTGAGCCAAAGTTTGCAAATCAAAACTGAAAAATTAACATTAGAGTTATATCTAGTATAGACATTCTTTCTTTCCAGCTACTTTCTTTCCCTCTTTTACCCTACACACACACACACACACACACACACACACACCACTTAACGCAAGACTAAAGTCTTTTCATAGAGAAGTCCAACATATAAGTTCTGAATTTTGAGATCATTCCTTGAAGACCTGGCACTCTGACTTTGTTTCTCTCCTAGGAGTATTTCACATAGGAGGTTAAATTTGACAAGAAGGCATTTATAAAACATCCAACTAGACTTTAGAAAGAGAGTAGTCACTACACTATTCTCTCCACCTCCTGCACAAGGAATATGGAAGATAACTCATGTTCTGCAAAGCAGATTTCCCTGGGTTGTACCTCAGGGTACACATCCTCCCACCCTCATTCCCACCACTGACCCCTGGCTTTTCTCTAGGCTAGAGAATTTGAGGGTTACTAAATGTAGACCTCAGTAGTATATGTTATTCAGTCAGAGACTTCTGGAATTCACTCCACATGACAATGAAGCCCAGGGACCAACCATAGCCCAGACTCATCCCCTTGGGATAAGTTCAAGATTAGTGTATATAAGGGAATGAAAATCAAGAGCCTCCATGGTATTCAGCTCTTGGTCAAACTGTGATTCATAATTGTGGTGTCAGGCTCAAATAGAGTTCACTAAAACCTCCCTAAGGATTCATGTGGGCCGCATATTGACTAAAAACACCACATATTTCTATATCTATATTCTGTTGTAGTTTTATTTTGTTTAGTGTTTCTGATTACAAGTTAGTCTGGTTCTGGCCCACTGGAGAGTGTTGTAGGGTCTTTGATATTTCTGATTTACAGATAAAGGTCAAATGCCCTTATAGAGATGTCCCAGAAACCCACTGACTATTGCCCATGTGCTCCATAGGAAACTAACTTTATGTAAACATTAAAAACACACACACATAAATGAAGATAACGTAATTAAGAAAATGAAACCAAATTCAACAGGGCAGGGACTATGGAATAAAGGCCAAAAAGGAGAGAATTGACAAGAGTTTGGATGAGAGGCAGAGAGGAAGTCAGGAGTAGAAGCCATAATAACCAGGAACTCCCTCCTTTCACTGATTCTACGTCTTTTTATAGCAATTAGACAGTACTGGGCGAATGTCTTAACTACCTCATTCATCTATATCTAGTCAATCCAGGTCAGCTCACAGAACATTTATTATATACCTTCTGTATACAAGTGCCTGGATTGGGTCTTATGTGAAGCCGGGAGTGATAACCCTCAAAGCTTTAGCTGTTGCTATGATTTTTCAGGGGGCAACATCCAACGTTAACAATAAATGAGTAAAAACCCTTTATTAAATGCTTACTATGTAGCAAGTGCTGGGGATATAGATACAGAAGTAGAGAGAGTTCTGCTCTCAAGGAATTTATATTCTGACAGAGGAAACTACATTTATTGGAGAATGGTAGCCAGGAAGAAATATTTTGGTTTGGGGAATCACAGGAATGGGGAGTGGAGCTACAGGGCAGAAGTCTGATGGTACCTTTTCCAGTCAACCAATTATCATCTGAGTACCTTCTCATGGCCAGCTACTGTGATAGGCATTGGGGGTGTAAGGCAATACTGATTCAGTTCCTCTAATGGGAAATGATGCTTGTTAGGGACTGCTGATCAAAGAAACAGCTTTGGTCTTGGCAGTTGGTTAGGGCAGTTGATTGTCAATCAGTCCTCAAGCATTTATTAAGCACTAATTTTGTGCCATGCACTGTGCCAAGCTCTGGAGACACAAAGAAAGGCAAAAAACAGTCCCTGCTCTCAAGATATTCACAGTCTAATGGAAGAGACAACATGCTAAGAACTGTGTATGTTATATGTAGATATAGACACATACATGTGTTCAGAACTGATGGAAGGTAATCCCAGATGGAACGTTCGCCAATGGAACAGAATGTCAAATCTGCTCTGAGTTTTGAAGGATGTGAGAGAAGAAGGTGAGGAGGGACAGAGTGCCAAGCATGGAGGTCCACTACTAGCAGCAGTGTCTGTATTGATTACTGTTCCCAGGTTTAAGAGGTAGAAAGCTGTGGATTCTGTGAATTAAGCTCTGGTGGATAATCCAACGCTTCCCATTCACTGCTTCTCTCTATGAGCATTGAGCATTTGACAGTGCTCTGCAATTGCAGAATATGGCAGCATACAAACAATCAGGCTTGCCAGAGAAGCTTCCTGGGAATGCATTTCCCACCTTGGAATAGCATCACACTTTGCACAGGGAGATGCAGTTAATGTACCACCACCACCCTTCCTTTCAGTGCATTCACAAGTACCACCAAGCGTGTGTTTGTGACTGGGTTGGGAAGTCCTGTAGTCAGGTTTCATTGTAACAAAGTGGTGCCACCTGCAGACCAAAGCTTTGCATCATCAGTTATGGTTTCCAAGGTTGTACAGATAATGAAGGAGACCTAGCTGGGTGTGTAGAGCAGGGAAGGTCCATAGCAACCACAGACTCCCAAATATCCCTGCATGTCCTAGCAGGCTTTGTCTCATCATTTTCATTGACCTCCTTGGTAGTTTTTCTGTGACTGTTACAAATTGCCAAGTGAGAAGTGCATTGCAAACAAACCGCTAGTTATTAAAATGTGTGACTAACCCCAGGCCTGCTGTGGCTAAATTTAGCACAGGGTCAGGATCAGTATTCAGCAATCTGATACTCATCTACCCCTGCAGGGGGTGCGGAGAGAGATGTGGAGGAGGTTTCCTGAAAGCAGAATTGGACCCTGGGAGTTTTCAATGCTCCAGAGTGAAAGGGAATTCTGGGGCCTTCCAGGAGCAGATCCCTCTGCTTTGTTTGGTCAGTATAGTCTCTAATCTAAAGAGAAAACAGTGTAGACTGGAGTCTGAGTTCTGCTCAAGCCATCAATTCTGTTATTAACCATCATAGACGCATCATGTAGGCATCCAGAAGTCAGTTTGACCTTTGCTGGACTCCCTTCCTCATCTATAAAGTGAGAATTATAAAGAGTTTTCCTTAATGTAGTGTCCCTTTTTTGCACAAGAACAAATGTTTGTGATATACTAAGAAATCTTTATGAAGCGATAATAGTAAGAGTTAACATTTATATAGCCAGGTATATGTGTGTATGTGTAATTATCTCATTTGATACCCACAACTACCCTGAGAGGCATCTTACAGATGAGGAAACTGAGGCAGGCAGGCAGTTAAGTGTCCTGCCCATGGTCACATAGTCAGTAAGTGTCTGAGGCTGGATTTGAAATCAGGTCTTCCTGACTACAGGTCCAAAGTTCTATCCATTGAACCTCTTACATGCCCCTAAAGAAAACTTTGTTGCCCGGCATCATTAGAATGTAAATCCCTTTCAAATTTTGTTTTCCATGGTTTTTTTTTTATCCCCAGCACCTGGCACAGTATCTGGCATACAGTAGGCGCTTAATAAATGCTTGCAAATTGATTGATTGAATATATTCTGGTGTCACCAGCCCTGAGCTAAAATACAACCTCTGCTATTCCCTACCTTCATGACCTTGGGCAAGTTGTTTCCTTTTCTGGGTCTCAGATTCCTTATATGTGCAATGGGATGTTTATATAGCTTTTATTGTCCTTCCCAGCTTCAATATAGGTTTCAAAGAATGGACGTATTTCAGAAAAATTGGCTGTAAAGAAAGTTTCTGGAAAATGAAACCAGTTTTTCTGTTTTAATCCATTATAAAATAAGAAATGTTTCCCTGTAGGCATGAGTCTGGACTCAGTAAGTTTACCCCACAGTTTAATGAGAACTACATCTGGTGGGTTCCCAACCACCTTTGGAAGATTGTCCTGGTGTGGGACAAAAAAGGGAAACCGATGATTTTTGTGTTTGTTTTGGATTGCTCCTTTTCTATTCATGGCTCACAATTCATTGCTCCTTTCCCTAGAGCTGGTTGCCATTAGGAAGTCCCCAAAGATAGAAATTCTATTCCCATTCAGCAGAAGCTTTTTCTCCAGCACCAAAGTTTGGATGCTCTGAGTCTCTCTAAACCAGCAGTTCTCAACCTGTGGGTTATGTTCAATTTGTAACAATGAAAATACATCCTGCATATCAGACATTTACATTATGATTCGTAACAGTAGCAAGGGTACAGTTATGAAGTAGCAACAAAAGTAATTTTATGGTTGGGGGTCGCCACGACATGAGGAACTGTAGTAAAGGGTCGTGGCATTAGGAGGGTTAAGAACCACTGGTCTAAATAGAGAGGTATTTTCCCAAGGTGAAACTCACATTTCCTAGGTCTTCTTCCCACCTCAGAGCATTGGGTTCCATTTCCAATCCTGCAACTTCTCTGTATGAATTTATTAGGAATAAATAAGTTATGTCACTCTTTAATATTTACAAAATGCTATTTCACAACCAACTCCACAGAGTAGGTGATATAAGCCTAACTTGCTATCCTCATTTCACAGATGGGCAGAGTTGGAATGCCCAAGGTCACAGCTACTAATGAGACTTAAGCCTCAGTCCCCCAATTCCACTGCATGGCACTGCCTTTCTCTGCATGGATTGCTCAACCATCCTACTCTTGAATTTGGTTTTTGTGAAACCTCGGGCAAATCACTTCATCTCAGTTTCTTCTGTTAATTCTGAGGTCTCTTTCTGTTTATTCAAAGGATCTAAGTATATGATCCTTTGGTCTAGGGAGAAATGTATTCATTTAGATTTTTAAAAACTTAATTTTCTATTCTAAATCTAACCTTTTATTTTAAAATTATTTAATTGAACCTTCTAGTCTAACTTTTTTTTATATAATGGTCCTTTCTGGATGCATTGTCATTCCTGTTCTCTCTTTAAGGTCTGGGTTGGATAAAATGACTTCTCAGATCTTTTCTACTTTCAATTAGTCCCTCCCATTTTATCAGGTTTTTATCTTTAAAATTCTGCATGATTTACTCATGAGAAATTCCTTCTAAGAGAAGACATGAAAGATTTTTACTCTGTTCTCCTAAACCCTAAATAAAATGAAAGATGCACAGATTCTCTGTGTCATACAGAAGTCATAGTGTAAGGTCAGCCTTGGCATCTGAAAGGCCTAACTTCCATTCTTAACCTCAGTTCACACTAGCTAAACTTCAGTGCCCCAGGCAATTCTCAAGACTATAAATTACAACTATTCTGCAAGGACAAAGGAAGTTTTCATTTCAATTGAGTTAACTCAACAAGCATCTACCACATCTTTCCAAAGCAACCCAAACCAGATTAAAACATAATTGTGAAATGTTTAACAAAATAAGTTTAAACATACAATACAACATAGATAATATTAATTTGTGGTTTTCTAAGCCAGTATGCTACTATTTCTATTTGAGTTTGATACTACCAGTGTAATAGATCAAGTATAGGACAGAAAACCTGAGTTCAAATTCTCTCTCCCATACTGACTAGCCGTGTGAACCTGGACAACTCACTTAACAGCTCAACCTCAAGCTCCTCATCCATAAAATGAGGGTAATAATAGCATCTATGTTGTAGGCTTGTTGTAAGGATCAAGTGAGATATCGCACATAAAGTACTATATAAATGTTAGCTAGCATTATTTTTATTTAAAATTAAAATTTAAAATTCCCCTCAAGGAGTTTACAGTCTTCTGGAGGAAACAATGTGAATATAGATAAGTAAATATATACAAATTAAATACAAAGTCATTTGAGAAAGGACTTCAAATTGGAGAGGAAGGAATCAGGAGACAATGCTGAGCTGAAACTCTTGGGAACTCCCCTCACTAAGGAAATCACAGGCCAAAACACAAACACAAATGCACATTCTCCACTACACCCTAACAATTCTTTGGATTTTGCTGTTAGGAGTATCAGCATTTTAAGGGTAAAGACAATGCATGGAAATTGTGTTGGTGATGAGTGACTGCATAGTCTTCTGAACCAACAGTCCCCAGGCTTCCATTGTGAAAAGCTAGATTTTCAATCCTACCCAAAGGAAGGAAGAAGCACTGAATGTTGAAGATGGTAGATTCTTATGTTGTAGTGACAGAAATACCATCCAGGTCACTCAGGGTGATTTCCATTTCCAGCACAGCGCACTAAAATGATTTCTTTGCTCACGTTATCTAACTTTTTTCTCCACTAGGCAGTAATGGTGCCTGGAGTACCTCTCTCCAAGCCTATTTACCACTGCAGTCCATCTTAGATATTTCATTAGGGCAACAACCATTTCAGCCCCATTCTCACTTATCTCAACATTTTTCATCATCTTGCAACATCCTTTTCTACAATGGGAAGTTATTGTTCCCATTTGTTCACTCTCTCCTACTATTGTAAAGTAGATTGTGATTGTATATAAGTCTGTATATGAGTCTGCTTTCACCATCTTTAACCCCTAATGTAAACAGCCACAAGTGAAGCTGGAACCTGGCTCATGGTTCTCCAGCACGGAAGAAAAATGAGCAGATTCCTAGGAATCCCAGGTAGTGCTTGAAGCAGAATAGGACTGCCTGCCATATGGTAATATTACTTGAATCTGAATTCCTGGTATGATTTTTTTAAATTTGGTGGAAGTATCTGAACCTGTAATTTTATGTGTATGATAAATTCCTTGTGTGAAAAGTTCTTCCACTTAAGCAAATAGGCAACATCTGTAACCTGTCTTGAGAGTTATGTGGGGATATTGAGAGAATGAGCTACTGATTCAGGGTGACACAACCAATATATGCCAGAAGCAGGACTTGAATCCACAGCTTCCTGATGCCAAAACCTGACTCATTTCTCATGCTACCACTGGTATAAATTGTAAGATGTTTGAAATTAAATCCACTAGTAAAATCTGAATGCACTGTCATTTTAAAACTTAGAGAAGAATGGCATGTTCTTTTATAGCCTATGAAAGGAATGGGTATGACAGGAGGAAAGGAGGAACATGGCTACTTTTTTTTAAAAGTTGTACAAGGTCCCTGGTTGTGTGTATTGTTGTTGTTCAGTCATATTGCATGTGTCTGACTGTGTGATCCCATTTTGGGTTTTCATAGCAAAGATACTGGAGTGGTTTGCCATTTCCTCCTCCAGTTCATTTTACAGATGAGGAAACTGAGGCAAACAGGGTTAAGTGACTTGCCCAGGATCCACAGCTACTAAGTGTCTGAGGACAGATTTGAATTCAGGAAGATGATTCTGCCTGACTCCAGGTCTGGTGCTCTATCCACACTACCATCTATCTGTCCCTTGGTTGTGCACATGTCCATCATTCCTGGATTCCTCTTGTGGCTGTCTTCAAGGTGGGAAATGCTGCTCAGCTGCTTACCTACCACATGTGCCACTTTGGTGAGTCAGCCCTCCTTTCTGGGGCCCAATTTTCTCCTCTAAAAAATAAGAAGTTTGGACTGGAAGATCTTGGAGGTTCCTTCCAGCTCTAGATTCTGAAGTCCTGTGTCAGCCTAACTGTGAAAAGACAGAAAACATTTTCACTTTGACTTTCTCTGTCATACTCTTCACATAAGACCAACAGTCCTTTTTGGGGTGGGGAAATTCTCATCTCTAAGAATCAAGTTATATATATTTTCTTACCTATTTCATATGATGATGAAAATACAATAGCAGCTGGCTATGCTTTGTACCTGCTTCAGCTTCTCAGGGGTCCACGTTTTCCTGGGTGTGCATATTCTCGGCCCTGATTCTGCTGCTTGGAACATCTCTGTTCCTTGGAATAACCAGCATTTCTATAGTGCTTTGATGTTTTCAAAGTGCTTTACAAACATTATCTCATTTTTATCCTCATAGCAACCCTGGAAAGTAGACAATATTATCCCCATTTTACAGATGAAGGTGCTGAGGCTAAGAAGACACATTAAATGACTTGCCCAGGATCACATAGCTAGTAAGGATCTGAGACAACATTTGAACTCAAGTCTTCCTGACTCCAGAGCTGGTACTGCTCTAATGTGGCACCTAAATGGTCCATGAATATTGCTATGGCTGAAAACGTACATCACAAAAAAGCCAAATTAGTACTAAACTGAGGATTTAGAGTTGAAAGAGAGCTCAGAGATGATCTGATCTGGTCCAACTCCCTCATTTTACAGATAAGGAAACTGAGGTCCTGAGAGGTTGGGAGATTTGTTAGAGGTAACACAGGTAGTAAGTAATGGGCAGAATCTGAACACTTCTTCAAATCTAGCACTCTCTGCTGCACCACCCCCAATGATGCTGCTACACCATTTTTGGTACCTTGGACAGCGAATATGCAGTCAAGAGCTAAACCCACACTCAGATTCTTTTCAGATTAATAGGAACTACTGGAAGTTATATTCTGCTGGTATAGTAGGTGGTTACCTCCAAACCATGATGAAGCAACAAAGTGGGACTTGAGTTCTGTAAATGATTTATAATAAATATATTTGTTATTGATACAGATACCACTCATTAAGAAAAGCTATTCAACTCTAGCATCTGCTCTGAACAGAGACAGCACATTGTGGTCCACAAAGATCTGGCCTCAGAACTGAGAAGATGTGGGTTCAAGTCTTATCTCTGACATGTATTGTCCATGTTAATAATAAGTCATTTAATCTCTCAGTGCTCCAGTCTCAAAGACCATAAATTGCCAGGACAGCTTTAACCAGCTTTAGTAGAGAAAATTTCTTCATCCAGGGAATTCCCTAGATGAAGAGTTCTTAGTCTTTTGTTATATCACAAACTCTTTAAAAATGCATAAAATACATGAGGTTACAAAGAGATAATTTCAATTTTATCAAATTTCAATTGAAAAAGAATTTTATTGAAATAGAATAGTAAAAAACTATTTAAGTTAACATACTGCCAGTTCAAGAACTCCCACCTTATACCAGTTAAATCAACAATTCAGTCCCTATCCCCTATCTGCAATGAAATCCAAAGAACTGGGGTTTGTGTAGATTAGAAGGCATGTAGCATTTCTAATGCTAAGAGCACTCATGGGACAAGCCTGATATGCAAAGCAATGAGATGTAGTCTGGCAGCTGTCTGGTCACTGAAAAGGGAATGCCTTTGCCATGCTATAGGAAATGCTCTCATGGAATCACTTTTACTTTATACCTTATTACTTTATTTTTAAAATAACCAATTATAATTTTTATATTCTAAAAACTGATATTTTTACTGTTCTCTCAGGAAATCTTTTTGCACCTCAAATATAATCTACAACAGATAAACCATCATGGCCCATTATGTAAGAATTGTGTAACCTTAATGTGAGGCTCTTCACTACCTAGAGTGAGAGGGCTTTTATCATGGCCATCCTAACACAGGAAGCAAGAGGAACGTTGCTATGCAGCTAACCAGCCCTTCATTTCTTTTTTTATCCATCTATAAGAGGCTTTCAATAGACAGTCTTAGGGTGAGGAATTTTGAAATTGTTGTGTAGGCTAAGTTATAGATGGGGGTAGTCATTAGAAAGAGAAAAAAAAGTACTTTGTATCTCTTACAAATGTAAGGCAGAATTCTAACCTTGAAGTAAGCCTGAATGATTCTCCAGCTGGGAAAAGGGGGATCTGTCTCCTGGAAAATCACATCCCAAGCCTTTCACTCCTTTATATTCACTCAGCAGTGATAGCTGCTGAATCTGGTATGATCCTGTCTGTGGTTCTATGATATTTTAATGATTTCTTTCTGGCTGCTTGTAGGATTTTCTTCTTGCCCTGGGGCTCTGAATTTAGGCTATAATATTCCTGGAAGTTTTCATTTGGGGATTTCTTTTAGGAGGCGATTGGTGGATTCTTTTAATTTCTACTTTGCCTTTTGGTTCTAAGACAGCTGAGCAGTTTTCCTTCATAATTTCTTGAAATATGATATCTAGACTCTCTTTTCTTGATCATGGCTTTGAAGTAGTTCAAAAATTCTTAAATTATTTCTCCTGAATCTATTTTCTAGGTTTGTTTTTTCCTATGAGATGTTTTACATGTTTTCCTATTTTTCCAATCTTTTGACTTTGTTATGGTGTTTCTTGGTGTCTCATGGAGTCATTAGCTTCCACTTGACTGATTCTAATTTTTAAGGAGCTATTTTCTTCAGTGAGGTTTTGAACCTCTATTATCATTTGACCAATTCTGATTTTTAAGTAGTTATTTCCTTCAATATTTTTGTGCCTCTTTTTACAAAGCTATTAAGTCTCTTTTCATAATTTTCTTTCATGGCTCTCATTTTCCCCCAATTTTTACTCTACTGCTCTAATTTAATTTTTAAATTCATTTTTTAAAAATCTCTTTCTTTGGCTCATCTAGGAATTCTTTTTGGGCTTGTGTCTAATCTGCATATTTCTTTGAGGCTTTGTAGGCCAAGTTCCAAGTTTGTATCATGAGTTTTCCTATCAGGTTCTTTTTTGTTATTTTCTCATTTTTCTAACTTCTTTATGTTAGAGCCTCTGGGGCATGGGGAAGGAATACCTGGCTTAACCTCCTGTCTATTCTGTCCTTCTGCTTTTATAGCTCTATCTGGGGGCCTATAGGTTTTTGGTACGTCCAAAATGGTGTCATTTAGGGAAAGGTTTCCTCACTGCTTTCCTGGTCTGTGCTCTGCTCCTTACCCAAGTAGAGTCTCTGCTCCCTTACTATGGTGACCATTCCTCTCTGCCCTGAGACTCTGACCTGGAACTGGGGAATGGGCAATAGAGCTGCCAAATGGCAACCAATCCTACACCCAGTGCTAGATCAGAGGTCTCCTGAGATCTCCTTCTGACCAGGTGTTGAGTCCCTGTGCAATGACTAGGTGTTTGTGCCACTACAGCCATTGCTTCTGTACCACATTGCTGCTACTTGCTGGCACC
The DNA here is from genome assembly GCA_028646515.1 of Pseudochirops corinnae. Classification (NCBI taxonomy): domain Eukaryota; kingdom Metazoa; phylum Chordata; class Mammalia; order Diprotodontia; family Pseudocheiridae; genus Pseudochirops; species Pseudochirops corinnae. The sequence continues at coordinate 520,531,379 of CM053585.1, forward strand.
ACCACCTGGGGTCACTTTCTTTGCCACATTTTCAGTCATTGTGTCCACAAGCCTCTGTTTACGTCTTTCTAAGTATCCCTGGACTGGAAAAATAACTTACTATGATTTGCTCTTGGCTTTCCCACTCAGAATTCTATTAGATGGTTTCTGTGGTCATTTTGTAGGAGAGGATTTGGGGAAGATTAGGAAGTTTTGACCTTTCACTCCATCATCTTGATTCTGCCCCCCCTCCCCCAAAAGGGGGTTGTGTCACAAGTAACTTAGCAAATAAGGTGCTGGTTGGCTGTGCTCCTGAAGCTGGCCTAGCTCTGGAGGAATCTCATGGATTCAAGTTCAGACTGCTATGATTTGTCTCACCATGTCTCACCATGTATCACCATAACAGGTGGGAATGGACTAACACCAGGTCTCCGCTGGCTTAAGGGCTGATGAGAGTCTGGTTCTAATTGGTGAGTTCTAGTTTTGGAACACAGTTCATCAGGCCCAGTATGGAACTGTGGTTTCCAAACTCCAGCCATGATACAAATATCCATGGTAACCCCCTAAACAAAAGGGCCAGTTAAAATATTCCTTGACCTCCTCTGGACCCCAGTGGATTAGAGATAGAAGCAGGTATTATTTCTACAGAAGTTTCACAAGGAATGAATTACAACACATAAACTGAGGAGTTGACAAACTATGGAAGCTTCTGTAATTAAGTTATTTAATGAATACTTAAAATATTTGTTTGTTTTTAACCTAGTCTCTATGGGTGGATTTCAGGGGGTCCATGAATTTGGATGAGAAAAAAATATATCTTTATTTTCACTAACCTCTAATTGAAACTGATTATTTCTGAACATAGAAAACAAAGTGCCAATCAAAAAAAAAATCCATTGATCACCTCCAAATAAAAACTTCAAATTCTTCTCTATCATCCCATTACTTAGCACTTATTTGTACTTTTACTAATTGTATTGTGCCTTATTCTGAATTCTGATATTCTGAAGTTCCTTCTTGTTTTATTTTTCAGCTCTTTGAGGTCAGTAATCATACTTTCTGTTTCAGCATTTAAACAAAATGTGTTGATTAATTGGGGGGGGGGGGGAAGGTGCTAAATAGTAACTGACATCATTTTGGTATTCCACCTTTCCTTAGAGGCAATGGAGTGAACATTCAACTTGGAGATAGAAGACCAAGGGTGCCCAACATTCCAATTTTGCTCAGTTTCCTTATCTATGGAATAGGATGTAGTGCTTGTACTACCTACCTCACAAGATTTCTGTAAGGAAATTTTTGCAGGCTTTTGTAAAACCCTTTATAAGTGCAAACAATTATATTTTCCCTCCAGTCACTGTCTTCATTATGATCATTGTAATTATGTAGACTTCAGGAGCTGTTGCAGCTTGTTCACAACAATATTTTATGAATTTTCCCACCCTACTCCATCCCCATTTGGGCCCAGCTGCATAAAGGAAACTAATCTCTCTCTACAGCTGTGTCCACCACAGTTAGGAGAAATGTCTGAATTTGACTTTAATTCAGGCAGAAAAAGCAGCATGGAAATCACATGACTTTCAGGCTTGAGATTGAGAAGACTGAATCCTGGCCAAGTGCCTTGGCTAGTTGGAGTGATGAACTGTGGTGTGGCTGTCTACTGACTTGTTGGCCAGTATAACTATGGGAATGAATCTTATAGATCACTTCCATGTGCCAGTCGTATGCTGTGAGAGTAATCAGAGCCTATGAAGGCTGGATAATACAAGATGTTAATGCTTAACTCATTTGGGTCATCATCTTTCTTTGCTCTGAAGAACTGAGGTGTTCTTGAATGCAATCACTTCCTTTAAGTCTCCTAAAGCATTTTGAAGTAATAGTTTTACTCATCCTTTCTTCCTCCACTCCCTTTTCCTATCATCTTGTTCTCTTTAGCGTCATGAGGAAGTTAGGGACCTCATAAAAGTAAATGACCAGAATAGTCAATAACTGTTGAATTGAATTCAATCAGGGTAGGGCTAAGAAAAGTTCTTATACTGCCATCCTGATTCCTCCATTTCCTGCTCTCCACTTCTAACACTAGAGTAGCAACCATTTCCTAAAAGCAATGGTTCAATACAACCAACTCTGGATTCTCTAATAGCTTGCTATTCAGTCCATAGATTACCCAGTACCTTTCCTCCTCCTTCTCTGTTTTGTCTTCCCTTCCCCTTTCACATCATAAAAACATAGATAAAGGACCTTAGAGGTGTTTGGTCCAATCCATGGCCAAGCAGAACCCCTCCCTATAACATCTCTGACAAATGTTCACCAGTCTCTGCTGGAAGATCCCCAATAATAGGAAATTCATTTCTTCAGAAAACAGACCCTTCCACTTGAGGACAATTGTACCAAGTCTATTCAAAAGCTTGGCTTTTTGTAGTTTCCACCCACCATTCCCAACTCTGCCTTCCAAACTGAATGATAATCCTAATCTCTCCGCAATATGGCAACCCCTCAAATACAATAAACTTGCTGTTTCCTTCCCCTTTTCCACTTCCTCTTTAGTACCTTTCTTCCCTTCTTTGTTTTTCACCCTACCTCCTTTTACCCATGTTGCCAATTGCTGAGATTTCATTCAGATGTACAGTAGAATATTGAGAAGAGGGAAATTCATCCTGGTAAAATATAAACAGAAACAGTGAGATTCTTCCATTTCATATGGATTTCCTTTGTCTAGCTAAGCTTGTCCCATAGTCCTCCAATTTCATGCAAAACTGAGAGTTTGGCTATGTTTATTAATTATTTGCTGAAGGGTTTTTTTTTTTCCAAAAATGCTTCCCCTACCTTGATTTATCTCCTCTGCTGGATTTTTAACACTGCCCCCAGTTGACCCCACCTACCTATTAAATCTCATTTTCCACCATTCTTAATATGCCCTCTTCTCCCACAGAACAAGAGTGGATCTCAGAGGTCATCCTGGTCCTAGCCAAAGCCTACCTTCCTCCAAAGCCTAGCTCACATCAACCCCTCTCATGAAGTCTTCCTTGATTGTTCCTGCCCCATTGATTATTCCCTTCCTTGGACTGCTTAGTACTTACAGTCTTCCCTCCGTTATGTGCTGTCTTATACAGCTCACTCATGGCTTTGTGTATAATTGAGTCTTACCTCCACAATTAGATTGTAAGCTCCTTGAAAGCAATTACTATTTTAAATATTTTTCCTGCATATCTAATGGTTTGTTGCTTCAGGTATGGTACATTGGGGATATTCAATAAGTACTTATTGACTGATTGAAAGTTCAAACTGTGGAACTTTTCTGATAAGTATTTCATTTTCCAGGACCAAAACCTCTGAGAGGTAGAGGTTAAAACCCATGTACTAAAATTTATGGAGCAGATAGAAGTTAAATTCAGAATACCTATAGCAGAAGCTGTGAACCTAGGATCCTTGAACCTTTTTTTTGCTTTAATATTTTGATAATGGTATTTCAACAAAATTGGTTTCCTTGATAATCTTTTGATATCTTATGTATTTAAAGAAATTACTCTGAGAAGAGGTCCATATGGGCTTCACCAGACTGCCAAAGGGGTCTGTGACACACACAAAAATTGAGAACCACTGCACTAGAGATGCTTTGTAGGACACCAGGCCCTCTCTTCTACTCCCATCTTGAAATCTCAAGCAAGTCAAGCCCTAGGAGAAGTATAAATTTTATACATAGGGTCAGTGTGTCAAATCTCAAAGACAAAGAAGTTGGTTTTGAATATTATCTCATCTTCCCTTTCTGGAACTTTTTCCATACCCACTTTTAGTAGCCTTTTGTCTTCCCAAGACACTGAAGTACTCTAATGCCATCAGCTGTCCTGTCCTACTGAAGGAAGGCAAGCTTGGGTAAGAGACGACAGTGGGTAGTGTGAGGGTACCTTCCCCTGCCTTTCTGCTCAAAACAGAACATTCTGTCCTGGGTTTCCATTTCTTCAGAGCCTTGCTAATCTTTGAGCAGATAATTAAGCATCTCTAGTGCAGTGGTTCTCAATTTTTGTGTGTGTCACAGACCCCTTTGGCAGTCTGGTGAAGCCCATGGACCTCTTCTCAGAGTAATTTCTTTAAATACATAAGATATCAAAAGATTATCAAGGAAACCAATTTTGTTGAAATACCATTATCAAAATATGCTAATGGCTCAAGCTGCACTTGCCCAGGGATATTTGTTTTTTAAAAAGGAACTTTGGCCTAGACCCAAATTCTCCTGAAGGGCTCTCAAGCACAGAAGCAGGCTGCTAAAGGAAATCTTATTTTGGCAGAAAAGATTCTGGGTAGTGTGTGCATTCTCAAACCATAACAGGTAACTAGTATGGTCTAGTGAGAAAGACCCTGAAATTAATGTCAAGAGATCTGTGTGCCAAGTTGAAGATGAACCTACTACTTACTTGCCATATGGCCTTGGGCAAGTCATTTCCCTGTCTTTTGTTCCTCTGCTTAAAATGATGGGGTTGGACCAGCTGACCGCTAAGGTCCTTCCAGCTCTTCTGATTCTGGGATTGTCTTGAAATCTAGCCTACTGCACCTATACAGAAGACCATCAAATGAAATCCCTTTTCTGTGAGGGAGTTACAATTCTTCCATGTTAAAAATAACAAAAATAAAAGAGTGGAGACTCTAAGTCAGAAGGCCAGGTTCAAATCCTGACTCTAACACTTGCTACCTGTATGACCTTTGGCAAGTCCCGTCAACTGTAAGAATATAAATTGCAGATCAAGTATTGATCAGCATTGGTAGAGGGAATTTCCTTGCTGGGAGGTCCTCATGAGAATGAAATCACCTGTTTTAGCAGTCAGTTAACAAGAATCTATTAAGCTCTTACTGAGTGCCAGGTCCTATGCTAAGCTGGGGATACAAACAAAGTGAATCCCCATGGAACCAGTCTTCATTCTTGATTCAGCAGAAATTTCCTTTGAAAGGAAAGAAGCTCCTAGTGTAACAATACTATCACACAACTGAGGGAGAGAGTATGGGTTAGCAGGGTGCAAGCAACAAACAAAACAGTCCCAAGCTCCACAGCACAGTTCAAAAAAAAAAAAAGCATTCTTAAGTGATTTAATATGGTGACTTTCAAGACATTTATACTTTCCAAGCTCCAGTACTGGCTTGCAGATCAGAGGGGAGAATGAGTTGTAGGTTTCTTAAATCAAAGCTTAAAAAAAAGTCATAATATGACACATTAGTAAGAGTCACCAACTTTGGGATAAAATAGCATCCAGGTCTCGCTACCAGCCAGCTGGTTGGCAGTCCTCCTCTTGCTCATTTTCTGGGACTGGCTGTTGGCATCCTTCAACAAGTCACTGTACTCTGGCACACCATGCCAAAACAGGATCGAGTCTGGCTAAAACATGACACAGGGTGTCTGTAGCTAATTACTAATAGATGGGACTCATCAGAAGTGCTGCATTCTCCTTTGTGTGATGCTAGCTCCTCTCTCTTCTCTCATTTGACCCCATGTCATTCTAACCCTTAGTCCAACACTCTTATCTGTCATACCACAATATTAGACAGCTCCCCCCTCCCCCCTCTCTCTCCCTCCTTCCCCGCCTTCCTTTTTCTCTTTTCTATTCTATCTGTTGCTTAATCTCTTATATTTCCATATGCTGCTTAATTCAGAGTGCTTCTAATGGTTCACAGATGTCGTCTCCTCCTTCATTAGTTTTGGAAAAAGGAAGAAAGAGCAAGACGTGATGCTCTCTTTCTTCAGATTGGTAAATCAAAGCTCGGAAATATAAGGGGCCACACCTGCAACCACACATTACGACAATGGCATAAGCAGAAACTAACTCAAGTTCCTAATCCTTCCCTAGTACAATGAGATGTCTCCAATGAGATAATGAATGGGAAGGGCTTATAAACTTTAAAACACTTTATAAAAGAAAGATAATATTGTTATTATGATGCTGATTGCTGTTTGGTAGAGTGTTGAGAATGGAATCTATGATTTTATAATGATAACGATTACTGGTTTAGGGAGGTGGAAGTCTAAACCAGTGATATCAGCAGAGTAAGGAATTCTTGGTGTGGAAACTTCCTCTGCTACTATAGCTTGACCCTTTTCCTACAGCAGTGGTCTGAGACACTGCGGACTGAAGTAGCTTGCTTCATAGCCACCCAGCTAGTATGTGTCAGAGGCAGCATTTGGACGTAGGTCTTTCTTCCTAACTCCTGATTCTGTCTTACGCTATGCTGTCTTTCATTATTAGTGATATTATCGTTGCTACAAATTTACTTTCCTTTATAAAATGATTTAAAATCAGTGACTATGTCTTCAGAGTCCCCTATAGTACCCAAGCAAAGTGCTGAACACATATATCAGATCCTGAGTGATTGAGTGTTTGCTGATTGACTGGATGAATGAATGAAAAAAATGAGTGACTGAATGGCACAGTCTTGGATAAATTCCATCCCCAAAGTTAGCTTCTCTGAGTCAAACTTATCTGCCTTTGGGGCCACTCCAGCTGTTATGTCAATGACCTGAATAATGAAAAATAAGAATGTCCAGGGACATTTACTCTGATCTAGGGTCTGCCTTTACTTTAAAAATAAAAAAGCCACTGCCTTCTAATATTGTGGAATGACAGATAAGAGTATTGGACTAAGTGTCAGGATGACAGGGATTCAAATCTCACCTCTGACACTAAGAATGGTCAATCAGACCCTCTGAGTCTCAGTTTTCACATCAGTAAAATGGAGATAATGATATTTGTAGCACTCCTTCCGCAGAGTCACACGCAAGATTGTATATATAAAGTGCTGTGTAAGGTATACAGAAACACAAGCTATTGTTGTTACTAATAAGTAGTAATAAATAATTATTGTTATTAAATATTAATGATAACAGTGATATAAAAGATGCTGATATTTGTCCTAAACTGAGAGAAAGGTAAGCACAAATCAGGCACGTTGATTCTGATGACCACTGATCAGGCTATCAGACCAGGAACACAAAGAAATCCCATAAGCACCTCACAGCAGCATCTAAAAATTTTGAAGCTATAAAAATGTTCATTTGAATGAATAAAATCTGACTTGTCATGCCTGTGTTTCCCTGCCCCCTGCACAGTCTGGCATGCCGGCTTTAATAAAAGCAGAAGGTGAGATCCTGACTTCAGGACTAAAGGGCTAATCGGATACATTAAATTAATGGAATTACCGAGAACTTGGGAAATGAATGATCTGCTCAGAATGGGAGAGACACTGAGGGAAAGGGTAGTCTGTTTAGCTGTGATAATGTCTTAGTGGACTAAATAGTACCCTGGGCTCGGTTGTCCAAGGGAAGCTGCCTATGCTGATTCATGCAAATAACTATCTCCAGGACCTCACTAATAGCTCGTGGCTTGGCACAGTGAATACCAAGGGAGCAGGTGCCCATCTGCAAATGCAACAATTAATAATACTTTGTGTAGCTCGTCGCCTACTGCCTCTATTTCCCCAAGCCCAAAGGAGAAGGAATTCAGACTACCTAGGAAAGGGAAAGGGAGGGAAGGGTTTGAATATATGTTCTTTAAATCCTCCCTGAGGCAAGAACTTTCCACAAGTCAGGATGTTGGAACTACGGCCAGGTGGTGCAGTGCCAGGTCTGGAGCTAGGAAGACCTGAGTTCAAATTCAGTCTCACACTCCCAGCTGCCTCCAACACAAGCAGGGCAATCAGAGCTTTCTCCTAGAGCCCTGAAATTCAGAAGTGGCACTAACAACACTTACAATCCTTCAACAGTATAACTACAATTGAGCTTAGCCCTCAGATAGCAAGAATAAATCAGAAACTGACAAATAGGTGCTTCTTTCCCAGATCCTTGCTGGGTCCTAGGGTCTCTGCCCACAATTATTCCCCCTCACCCCCAGTCTTAACCAACTTTATCATAAAAAGGAATTTTGCATCCTGTTTACTCCATCACATTTTGTGAACCTTCCTCAGGTTCAAGAGATGTTGCTTATAGTTCTGTGGACAGATAGCCTGTGTTCTTACCCTGACTTATCCTGCCACTAAGTGGTGGTGAAATGGATAAACCATTTCACTTGTCAGGACCTCAGTTTCCACACCTGTAGAAGGAGGGGGTAGGACCAGATTAGATTCATTAAGTACTTAATTTTGTGCCAAGCACTGTGCTAAACTCTGGGAAGAGTAACAGAAGCCTAAGCAAAGATGGTCATTGACTTCCCAGAGCTTACATTCTAACGAGAGAAGAAAACACAGAAAAGGGAGATGAAAAGAGGAAGGGGCCAGGCAAGTATCAGCTAGGGAGTGGGGAGGGACAAGGTAGAAAAAAGTCTTGGGAGTCACAGCTGAGCCAGGTTAGGAGTGAGCATGCCTGATTTGGGTCCTTTCTCAATGAAGGTTCCATAGAGGAACTCGCCAATCAGAGGAGGAGTCCAGCAGGGGTGGAGGGCATCTCCAGGATGAGAGGGCTGGCTAGGGGTGGAAAAGAAGCTGAGGAGTCAGGAACTGAGACAGGTTAGGCTGGGTTCTCCCATTCCTACAGATGACCTCTAAGGTCTGATTCTATGAACCTGTGACTAGGGATCGCTCTGCTATCTTCCTACCCTGTGATTTTGCATCCATGAGTTTGTAACTAGAGATTCAGTGATAAATCTGGGAAAGGAAGCCTGAGATTCTGCCTTCTGCTTTCAGTTTTTACAATAGACCCTACCCGTTGGGGAGGGGAGGTGGGAGATGTCCCTATGCCCCACTTCGTATTAGATAAACTGAACCAAATCTTCTTCTTTCCTTTTCCCAGTCTCTAAATATGTATAGGAATTCAATGAGCTGTTTTCTCCCTAAATACCAATTAAGTATCTTTACAGGCTACATTAACTCCTCCTGGTCATCAGGGTGCTAATACTGAGGGAAAAAAATAAGGTTAATGTTCTATATTCCTTTAGCTCATAATTTAATCAAAACCTAACTAACCTGAAACTTTCAGAAAATTAACTTTTTTTATTTTAATTCTACTTGTAATAGACAGTGCAAAATGCCGGGTAAGCAAACTAATAACAGGAATTTATCTTTTTAAATCTTACAGGGTTTGTTCTGAGGTCAGCAGGCCATAGTGGATAGAATGTGAACTGGGGTCAGATTACCTGGATTCAGTGCCTGACTTCAGTAGGTAGACTGACTTGGCCAATTTCACATACATAGTTAAGTGACAGAGCCAAAATTTGAACCCAGGACTTATTTCCAAATCAGTTTGTCTTCCCACTGTACCAGGGGTCAGTAAAATAGGGCCTGAGGGTCAAATCCTGGATACAGGCTATTTTTGTACTGCCTAGGAGTTCAGAATTGTTTCTACATTTTTATTTTTTTCTTTTGCATTGATTTAATTCTGAACTTAGGAAATAAAACAAGCTTTTCTATAACAGAGTAGAATAGAAAAATAAAAGATGATTGCACCTGAAACTATAAATCTGTTTTGTACAAACTTAAGTTTTGGGGATAAGAATTCATTATTTGGTAAAAATTATTGGGAAAGCTGGAAGGTAGTCTGGCAGAAATTGGGCTAGACCAACATGTTACACCATTCACCAAAATAAGGTCAAAATGGATACACACTTGCCGTGTTCAAACATTGGATTGACCCTCAGGCTCTCATTTGCTGAACCCTGCACAATACTGGGCCATACTGCTTGGCAAGGTGGGATTCTTGCAGATCAGCTAATTTCCCTGTCCTGCATATTCCTTCTCAATAGTTTCCTCCTATGTAACATGAAGGAGTAGGATCCCTGGAATCCTGGAATTCTAGGATCCCATCTCTTCTGCTAACAATGCACACCCTCTTTGTAAGGGAGAGTGACTTTTCATTGCCCTTGAGGTCACAGGTATGGGGTAAGCACTGAGCCCCATTGACAGCTGTGTTCCCACTGATGCCCACCTTTGTTCCTGGGAATGAAGAAAAACAGGGAGAAGGAAACATAGCAGTGGTCCCTGGCTTAAAAGCTTAACAGGTAATGTTAAGGGACCAACAGGTAGAGAGAAAAAAGCCCTGACTCTGGATGGCTGTTCCAAACCCATCTCCAGTACTACCTATAAATGACCTTGGGCAAATCACTAGAGTTAATAAGGGCTACAATGTCTACACCAATGTTAATAAAGAGATAATTAAAAAGAAATCACATTCCAAATAGCTGAAAAAATCAGCAATGATCCTGGAGCAAAAAGAATAAAACGGACCTGCCTCCTCACATCGGAGAGGTAGAGGACCTCTGGGGAAAAAGGTGGTATGCCTGCTCAAGTATAGTCACTGTAGGATGTGTTGTTCCTTCATTTTCCATTTTCTTTATCTCAAGAGAATATTTAACATAAAAAGGTATGTGTGGAGGGTTCTTTTTTTCAGAAATTATTTTGATGTAAAAACAAAAGGTATCAATAAATACCTTTTTTTAAGTCAATGCAAAGCCCAAACAGACTATTTGAAAGCAGGGTGGGTTAGGAATGTAATGTAGACACTGGAAGAATCTACTTCATTTGATGAGGGCACTTCAATTCCAGCAATTCCAACTTTGCCCAGTTTGACATCTTGTTGGCCAACTACAAATGAATAGAATGAGATCTGAGAGCTGGCATATTAACCCTTTCGGTTTCTGTTGACAGTTCTCTTGACAGTCAGTATTTATATTCTATGGAAAGAAGAATTGCATTCTTCATTTGCTGTACTGACTCTTACCCTGCTTTCAACTCTTCCTACACTTTGCTGTTATTCAGTGATGTTTGACTTTCATGACCCCTGGACCGTCAGGATTCAAGACTGTCTGTGGGGTTTTCTCGACAAAGACATTAGAGTGGTTTGCCATTTCCTTCTCCAGTTCATTTTACGGATGAGGAAACTGAGATAAACAGGATTAAGTGACTTACCCAGGGTCACATAGCTAGTAACTATTTGAGGCCAGATTTGAATTCTGGTCTTCCTGATTCCAGACCCAGTGTGTTAACTACTGAGCCACATAATTGCCTCGACTTTACATGTAGAAATAACCTTCTCAGATGGAATGTATATCCTTCTTAGCTTTGCTCCTCAGGAAATATTTTCTGGCAGCAATTCATGGCTACCAGTTCCAAGTGGGACATGTAAGACCAGATTTCCCCTAATTATTCAGTCAATAAGTAAAAAGAACCTACTATGTTCCAGGCACTGTGCAAGATTCTAGGGGTGCAAGGACAAAAACAAAATTAAACAATTCCTGCTTGCAATGAGATTACATTCTAATGGGGGAGACAAGTACACTTAAAAATATATCCATCATCATTAGAGTTAATTAATGCAAATATGTGCAAAGTAATTAACTCTCAGGTAGTTTGGGAAGGAGGGCTCCATCAATTGTTTCCTAATATTAGGGCTTCTTTAGGATATTTTCAGTGTTACACACACACACACCAACCAGAGTCCCTTAACCCCACTATTTATTGATGGCTTCATTGTTCATATGGCCATGAATGACAACATGACAGAAATAGGATGTGCTCAGTTCATTGCTCTTAATAACACAGATGACTCATAATGGAGAAGGGAGGCCCATGTTCATCAATACTAATGCCATGGTGTCATCCATTTACTAGCTGAATATTAAAGCCCATTAGAGCACTGTGCTCCATATCATCATTTATAATGGTGCCCAAGAGCAACGTGTAATTAACTCCATGACTGATTGACAAAGTAAATTACAGAGTAATCAATCATATTGTATAAACATGAATGCAGAGGTTGACTCAAAATACTTGAATGCTCCTGTCACTGTTTTCCCATTCTCTGCTCAGTTGGGAAGAAGGAAGAGGATAGACGTTATAAGTGGGGGTGGGGGGGGGGGATAGCTGGAAGCTCAGCTCCTCAGGATCACCCCAGCTTCATCACTTCTGCTTCCCAGGGTGTGTTTTTGTGAGGGCAAAGCTATATGGAGACCAGGATCATATAATGTTAATGTTAGAAGGGATTCCTGAGGTGGGCTAGTCCCAGACTCAGGAAGCTCCCATTTTGTATTGGCTGCCATACCTGGTTGTGATTTCACAGAACAAGATGCCACTCCCAAGATAAACTCATCCCTTCTAATCTGACCACCCTGCTGCTCACTCAAGCCATGACTGACATCACCTCTCCCCTCCAATTGGAGGGCTGGATGGCAGAGGACCAAACTCCTCCCAATGCCTTTCTTTATAGAAGGCAGAATCTGGACACTTAGATCACTACATCTTGTATCTGATCCCCGCTCCCCATTCCAGATAGCTTGTGGGATACCATCCCTTCCTCTTCTGCTTTTCTGCTTCCTTTTATGTATTTTCTTCCCTTGAGATTGTAAGTTCCTTGAGGGCAGGAACTGCCTTTCTATTAATTGTATCCCCGTGCTCAGTATGGTTCCAGGCCCATAGTAGGAGCTTAATAATTGTTGTTTGGAAGCCTTTCTATGCTTGCATCACTGTCAGCCTTGCTCAAACACTTCCATTAGAGGCTGGACAGGAATAAAACAGGCAAAAAGGGGATAGAACTAGGAGAAAGGATAAGCAAAGACACAAGGGTCCAAGAGCACAATGCAAGTTTGGGGATCTTGGGGTTGTTTAGTTGAGCACAAACTGGAAAAGCATTAAATCAATCAGGGGAGAATGGTGGAATGGTGCCATATTGGAGAGGGCCTTGCTGGCTGGGCCATCCACTTGGTGGACAACAAGAGACCACTAAAGACTCTTGAGTTACGTGATTAGCCCACCTCAATCTCTGGCCACATACAACCTTGTTGCTATTATTTATGGCTCTTCCTCCACTCAAGGGTGGGTTGAGGTATAAAGAAGACTTGTCTGGCAGTAGCATGAAAATGGATTTGAAGGCAGAGGGCAAATAAAAGAACTGTGTTCTCTGTCACCTTCCCTGTACCTCGATGGAAAATGGCAATCTGATAGATGGATTGTTAGTATCATTGTAGTTGTTAGTATCATTTCTCCACACTTATTTCCCCCTGGGAGAGCGAGAATGAGATTTGGATGAAAACTGAAGTCCACTTATCAACAAAGTCCATTAAGGGTTTTGGTGGTTAAAGCTACTGGGGAAAAACTTCTCATTCATCCTCCACAGTTTTATTGACCTCTCAAGTTAGTTATTGATGAGACTGACTATGGAGAGGATGGTTTCTCAGCAGCAGATGGATAGATTTGAATATCATACAACAGCTGAGGAAGGAAGCAAGAAGTTGAGGTCTTTGCTTCATCTGTCTGAGGATAAACAGAGCTACTGATCCTTCTTACCAAGGTTGGGACACAGAATGAGAAGCTCATCTAATAAGTCTGATGAGACCAGCTGAAAATCCTGTTTAGAACTGTTGAAACCCTAACTCAATATTGCCCCCATTTTGCAAATAAATGTGTATCTGTTTCCCTCCTGATAGAAAGAAGTTGAGGTCCACCTAGAAATAAGGGGAATTGGCAAATGAACCAAGTACTCTCATTTCTCCATGCCTTCTAGCGTTCTCCACCTATCAGGCTCTTTCTCTTACTTATTTTTATTTATTTTATTTGGGAAAGGGCTGACTTCATTCAGCTCATGGGTTTCATTGTTAGAATCTTAGGGTTTTTAATAGCTTAACGATTCAAAGATTACCAAGAATTTTTCTAAAAATTTATTCAAATAGCTATTACCACCACTACTCTACCAATTATGGATAGCTGAACTGGGATAGGAAAGGTTAAGGTAAGTTAAGCAACTTCTAATCACCTTGAAAATACATTACCAAGTTAAGAAGAGACCCAACCCCAGAGAACTGAATGTGGTTTCAAAAAGTAAAGGAAATTATGGATCATCTGAAGCATAGAACTCATTGTATCTGTCTGGTCCGACAAAGCATCTGTTTCTCATGGCTCATCTCATATGGTTTGGTGAGAATGGCTGACAGGTCCTTGCCCATGATGTGTTTTGTTTCCTGATTGTTTTAAAACTTCCAAGTCCTAGACACCTGGGATTGTTGCTACAGAAAGCAATTAACTAGGAAAAGCATTCAAGCAAATCTGTATTCAAATTAGACTCCATTCAAGGTGCCTATTGGTGCCACACTGTACTGTCTTGAGTAACAAGGCTTCCAGCTGAGAAGTTCTCTGTTGGGAGAGTCCTTGTTGTTTCCAATACATGATTTGGAAAATGGATTCTGTTCTTAAAAATATCTGGAATTATCTGTTCCTTCTATTCTTCTTTTCCTTTATTTTGTGTTCTTAGAGATACAGCCAATAGTGGTTGTTTCTACTTGTTAGGTAATAGGAGTCAATGAGCTGCCAACTGCACATCTCATCAGAAAGCAGGAAGACTAGCATGTGCTGGGGTTTATTTTCCCCAGAAAATAGGATCACTTTTTTTCTTTTGCCTTTCTTCCATCTCAGTTAAGTGAGCCTTTTCTTATATTCACCTCAACCATGGATACATGCAATCCAATGTGGTCACCAGTTTTTCTGGTGAGCATCTCGCCTTACTTCAAGGGATGTTTGAGAAGTCTCCTCACGTTATAATTCTTGTATTTCCATAAATCTGTCAATATACCCAATATACTAGCAACCTTCCTTTTAAAAAAATAATCAAAGGCACTGTCAAGTTGTCACGTGACACTTGGATTATCTATCTGTTATCTCTTTCTACCTACACAGTCAGCCCTCATTTTCTAACTATATGATACTTCACTGATGGTATGTCTTCTATGTTGCTTCTGGCACTTAAGTCATGGTTGAGAATGTGCCCCAACCTACCTGCTTCCATCAGCTTTCTCATCATTTACCTTCTGATGACCTGTAGTTATGATTCTTCTGAGCACAGTGCCTTGTGATTTTCAGTCATATTACATTACCAGAGAATATTGACATTAAAGAGATAGGGTTTTGTGGCAGAAAGCAGTTTGGGAACCTCAAAAGTTCTATGCTTCTTTAATGGAATCCAATCCCATCTCTTCCTCCTATTAGATATGGAACCCAGCTCATTCTCCATCTTTAATGTCTGTCCAAGGGGTATGTATATATGCATATAATTCAAGCCTATTAATGGATTAGAAGACCTACTCTGAAAGAAGAATCCTAGTGTCTCCCAAGCAGAGAAAGAGATGAAGTGAGAGACAGAAAGGAGTATATGACATATTGTGTGTATATAATATGTGTGTTATATACATACATGCATATATACATATACCTATGTATCTGGAAGTGTGGCAGGCATAGTGTATAGAACGCCAGGCCTGGAGTCAGAAAGACTCATGTTCCTGAGTTCAAATCTGGCCTCAGAGACTTACTAGCTGTGTGACCCTGGGCAAGTTTGCCTCAGTTCCTCATCTGTAAAATGAAATGCAGAAGGAAGTGGCAAACCACTGTAGTATCTTTGCCAAGAAAACTCCAAATGGGGTCACAAAAAGTCAGACACAAGTAGAAAACCACAAAACAATAACAACGTGTTGGCGGGAGGAAGGAGGTTCAGAGCTGAAAAAGAGCCCTTACACATTCTCTAATCCAGATAAGGAAACTGAGGACCGTAGGGGTGAAGTGACTTGCCCAAAGTCCCACAATAAATTACAGAGCCAAGATTTGAACAAATATCTTCCCCCGAAATCTTTTTTCCCCAGTTTTTTTTCATGTATTTTATGCCTACTGAGTTACCTACTACCCAAGATCCCCATTTTCCTCAGCTATAAAATGGAGGAACAGGACCCAAAATATCTTTTAGATGAATGAGTTAATGATCTCTAAGTCCCTTCTACCTCTACTGCTCTCTGATTTTATAACAAGCTCTGATTATAGGCAAATATAACAAATTATGTTAGAATCAGGAGCATAACATCATAGATTTTGAGCTAGAAAACACTTTAGAGACCATTGGCTCCAACTCCCCCATTTTACAGATTTGGCAGTTGAGGCACAGAAAGATTAAGTGGCTTATCTAGAGTCACACAGCTAGGAAGTCTCTGAGGTAGGATTAAAACCCAGATCTCCCTGCCTCAGTATCCAGCATTCTCTTTACTATTGCACCAAGTTATCTCATGTCGCACTTAAAATAAATATGAACTAGAAACAAGTGTCTTTTTTACCATTTTATCAAGACATAATGATTTTATTGAATTTGAGAAGCAAGTGCTAGTTTACTCTAGAACTGTCCCATAAATTATTTTATTTTGCTTGTTATTGTTTTTATTAGTTAATTAAGCATTTGCCTGAGCAGGATACTTTAATGGGCAAACTGGGCAGATATGGTTCATATACTCGAGGAACTTTACAATCAGACATGAAGTGCATAGCACCACCATCTGTACCAGCTAGAGAGGGCAAGGTCCCCAAATGTTATTATTCTGTGTCACTGGGTTTCATGCACATTTCTTTAATGAGAAGTGGAGAGTGCAGGAATCCATTAAAGGACTGCACATTTTTAAAAGAAGCCTTTGCCTTTGTGTTGATGTTTTTCAGGACCAAACTAATGCCCATTAGAGTTAGATTCTGGTTGACTGGAATTGGAATTGAAAGGCTTTTCAAGATGTCATAGATTAGGTTGTAAGCCTAAAGGGAATGGGTAAATCAACGAAGAAAATTAATAACCCAACTTTAGATACTCTTCACTTGACCAAGATACAAATAATTTGAGAAAAATACAGTCCAGGTTCCCAGAGTTAGTGAAATTCTAGCCATAAGTTGGATTAGAAGGTTTGTCCTGAAAGAAGAATCCTAGAACTCTAACTACTTATTTTATTTTCCTTGAGCTGAAATGGTTCTTAGATATCCTCTGGTTCCATACCCTTAAAGTGAGACTCGGGGCAGTTGGTTATTAGCAAAGGAAGCATGAGAACCCTGGTCCCTTAATTTCTAGTCCATTACTCTTTCCAGAGTGAGTGAGATGGCTTGTTTCACTGTTTGCCAAAAGGCAAATCTTTATTCAGTTTGTTTTCCCTTGAAGTGACTCTCCCCAGCAGGGTCACTGTAATGTGAATCATGGAAGAGCTTCTCTTCATACCTGCAAAGCACAGTTTGGTTCTTGTTGGCTTGACTGGTTCCAAAGCACTAAAACACAGTTTTTTGCAGAGTTTACAGGATGGAGACCAGATCAGCTACAACTGTCCCAGGGAAAGAGGATAGCCAATAAATGCTTTCATCCAAATTCCCATTGCAATTTTCTCTGGTCAAATCATTTCATCACTCAGCTCTCTGGGACTGTAAGTTACAAAGAAAGTACTGACCCGCATTGTAGAGTACATTTCTTATGCCAGTGAAGTCATAGATCTATTCCCTACTTTTTGTCCTTAAGAGACCATATTCTCCACTAAATTAGTGATGTTTGAATAATCACAGATTTCAAGCTGGAAGTAGCCTCAGTGGTCATCCAGTCTAATGGGGGTAATATGTAAGTGACCCTGCATTTTTGGAGGTTACACCAGCAAAGTAGAAATTCTCAAAAATCTCATTTTACGGATGACTACACTGAGACAGAGAAAAGAATAAGTGGCTTGCCCTAGGTCATGCAACAGGTATGTGTCAAAGAGAGGATTTGAACTCAAGTCTTCCTGACTCCAGGGTCTCGTATTCTATTGGCTTGCTCAATGAAGGGTTCCCAAAGGGATCTGTGAGCTCACAGATCAACAAGCATTTATTAAGTACCTATTATCTGCTAGGTGCTGTGCTAGGCACTGGGAATACAAGAAGGGCTATCTCTGTCCTCAAGGACCTCACATTCCAAAGGTAGAGACAACATGAGAATAACTAGATATATACAAGATCTATGCAGAATAAATGGAAGGAAATCTTAGAGGAGAAGATACTAACAGGAAGGGGATTTGGGGAGGGCTCCTGCAAGAAAGCAAGATTTGAGCTGAGTTTTGAAGGAAGCCAGAGGAGCCAGGAAGCAGAGATGAAGAAGAAAAGCATTTCAGGAATGGACTTGATTTGGACTGTTCTCTCCAAAGAGGTAGATTGCAAATCATATATATGCCTTCCCATCCTGGGTGCCTCTTGACCGATCTTTCCATAAATTTACCACAAGGGATCTTCCCAATGTGAGTGGAAGAAAAGAGGTTAGAAACATGGTTCTTTGTTTCAGCAAGAGCTTGAGGGTCATTAAAAGCCTTGGACAATTTTGCAAAGGTAATCTGGCTTACTTTGCTCTTTCTATTCAATTCTAGGCTCAATTCACTGTCCATCTAATGAACTAGATTACAAGATGGCCATCCAATTGTATATCTTAATCTTAAAGAACAATAAGCATTCTTTATCTATTTAGTTTTTCCTATATAAGTAGTTAGGTCAAACATAGTTACACCATATGTTCAGAGTTTACTTTCTTCATACTCTGCCATTGATTTTCATCTTTGCCCTAAAAAGTTGCTGGTCTTACTCTATATGACACCTAATTCAGAAATTATTTCACACATCAGTAATCAATTATTTCCTCTCTGTTAGAAAATATCATGTTTTCTTATTTGGAATATGGCTCCAAAATCTTTTTTTTTTAATTATTCATGTTACTACAGATATGAAACTTCTTTGTCATTCACAAACCTTTAACTCCTCTAACTTTTTACTCCATGGTTTTCATCACAATTTATCTCTCTAGTACGGAATTCTAGAAAGAAGTATTGAAGAGATCACTCTGAATGGTCAGAGTGAGCAAAGGGGGAAGCTTATCCAGAATATCACTCAGAAAAAACGAATCCTGTGAATGTCTAAACTGTAGGAGAACAGGAAAAGACTCTTTTTAATAATTAGAATAACCAGTCTGCCTTGTGGATCACAGAGCTTTCTCTTTTATAATTGAACACTTAGAATTTGGGTAAAGTCCAAAGAGAGACTGATTTCACACTTACATTTTATTTTGCAGAAGTTAGTTCTCCCAGTTCAGTCACCTGTCAGTCACCAAATCAAATTGTAAAGTGGCATTCATCTTAGAGCTTTAAAGTAACTGGAAGAAGGAGGGTCATGTTGGGCCACTGTCAGTCTTGTCTGATAGGGAAGAAAGCTGGGATACATCACACAGAGTCCACCCTTTTCACTCTCTTCAGAGTTCATGGGAGATTCAGCTTTCATAAAACACAGCAATGTGTGAAGTTTCAAAGGTCTAAATGAGAATTTGAGATCTTCCTCTCAGGCTTATCGGAACTACAGCCACAAATCTCCAAAGAAAGCCATTTCTTTGGATATTACAGTGTGAAATCTCTCCCTCTCTCCCTCTTCTCCCCCTCCCCCCATCTCTCTCTGTCTCTGTCTCCCTCTCTGTCTCCCTCCCTCCCCTCCACCTCTCTCTACCTCTCTCCCCACTATGATCCTGAAATGTGTGCATTGGAAGGCTAATGCCAATATACTCTCGCTCTTTCTTCATTAACGTTGTTGAAATGTTCTAATTATGAGTATTGCATCTAAGACTTCTTTTACTGGTTTGAATGGAAATTACCTTTAAGGAGGAATAATAGTGCTTGCATAGGATTTTGTGATGACTTCGGAGCAAGTTCTGCTCTATCTGTTCTGTTCTCCTCAAGTTCCTTGAACAATGGACAAAGCTTTTTATTCTAGGATTAGCAAGAAGGTTTACACTGCAGATACTCTGGGGAGAAGTAACACACTGACATAGACTTATGCATTCTACAGAGAAAGAGTTTGATTCTCTGTTCAAATACTTCCTGGTTCTATGACCTTAGGCAAATAAATTACCCTCTCTGAGACCATTTGCTTGTAAAAGGAGACCAGAATACTTTCACTAGCTAATTCACAGGATTATTATGAGGAAAGCGCTTTGTAAACCACAAACTAGTGACTATCAAAGCTTATGTACACAATTACTTAAATGTCATAGTTCCATAGAAACAGAGCTGGAGGGGACATAAGAAATCTTGTAGTCCAGAGATTCTTCACCTGGGACCCATGGGTTCCCAGGAGGCCATAGGCAGCTTTCAGGGGATCAATGACTTGGATGGGAAAAAAAAAATCTTTATTTTCACTAACCTTTGCTTTCCTTCCTACTCTGATGTACTCTATTTTATACATTTAAAAACAGTACTCTGCGAAGGGGTCTCTTATATTTTCCATAATATTTCTCATTTCCTTCAATAGTCTTCCAGTGAATGTGGACATATGTTTAATATGATTGTACACGTATAACCTATATCAGATTACTTGCTGTCTTTGGGGGAGGGGGGATGGAGAAAAAAATTGGAACTCAAAATCTTGTAAAAGTGAATGTTGAAAACTAAAAGAAAAAAAAATTCCAATGAGAGGCAGAGTTATATTGTGGAAAGAGAGCTAACCTTGGATGGGAGAAAACCTGAGTTCAAGTCCCACCTTTGACACATTTTCTCCATATTGTTTAGCCTCTCAGCAACTCAGACTACTCTCTAGTAATATAATTTACATAACAACTGCTGATCTGCATTCATAGATGGAATTTTCTCATTGAGAGTTCTTAGTATTTATGAAATCACAGGGTAGAAAAGAATTCTTCTTGGAGGCATTGTATTGCTTTGAATCACAGAATATTAACTCTCCCAAATACTGGAGTTACAGATTACCCAAAAATTAATCTGTCTTTTGACAAATATTTATTAAGCACCTACTATATGTCATGCAGTGCCAATGGATACAGAGTTCATGGATACAATAGGTGGGTATAAGGTGGTTGTGATAGCTAGCTAGCTAGCTAGCTAGATGATAGATAGATGGATGGACGGACAGACTGACAGACAGACAGATGGACGGATGGATGGATGGACAGATAGATGGATGACAAACTGCATTTCCTTGTGATTGGTTTCCTTTGTAATCCTAGGTATTTTATTTTATCTTATGCATTTAAAAGCATTATTCTAAGAAGGAATCCACAGGCTTCTCCAGACAGCCAAAGGCATCTATGACAAAAAAAGAAAGAAAGGTTAAGAACCTTTCATTTGGATTTAGGAAACAGAGGCTTACTTTGAGGTGCTTAGGGGATACTTTGCCATTCCCACACATACTGGGAAAGGAATTAGAAATTAGTACTGTGTTTTACCAGAGTTTTCCAACACAAATATTAATTGCTAATATGAGAAACAATATGGTTTAATGGATAGAAGACAAGTAAACAAGATAACAACATGTTGTGTGGCACTCAGTGTTCTCTCAGCCACTCGAGAGTTTCTTCTACAAACATGTATTTAAATATTAGAATTTAAAGACAAAGAAGGAAAGGCACCTTCTGCAAACCCCATCTTTTAAAGACTGAAGCTGAATATCAAGGAGGTTAAGTGGCAATCTTACTTTTGAAGATCTCAAAGCAACTTTCAAATGAAAGCCAGAAGAAGAAAGGATCGTTGAATTTGTTACTACTCTGCAAGCACAGTGTCTGCTTGGTGTTAGTGAATTCACTTGGTTAGATGAGACCATGGTAATCTGTAGCTTTAAAGCATTCCCCTCCCAATTAAAAATGCCTTCTACTTTGTATTTTGTATTTATTATATGTGTGTATATTGCTACCCCCATAGAATGGAAGGTCCTTGAGGCCAGAGACCATTTCATTTTTGTTTCGGTTTCTCTTAGCTCCTAGCATAGTGCCTGACCCATGGCAGATGCTTGATCATTGTTCATGGTTACCACCAGACTCTTCTCCCAGCACCTTCCTCTTCTCTGGAGGTGGAGAAGTGCATGACCACTCCCTCTAGTTCCTTCCATCACTCTTCCAGTCTCCAGCCCAGTTGGAAGTTGATGGTTGGTGTTGAACTCCAGTAAACTCTAGCCTCAGGAGCCTGTTTCTCCACTTTCACTTCGGGCAGTAAACAGGCAGGGAGCTAGAAGTATAGGATGTGAGGTCAGAGGACTTGGCTTCAAAGCCTATCTCTGTCATTTGAGTGATCTCAAGCATCTGCAAAATGAAAGGGTTGGGCACTTTCTAAGGTCCCTTCCAGCTTGGATCTTATGATGGAGAAAGAGTGTTGTATATGTAGAGACGGTAAAGTTCAAGGATCTTGATGGATGGAAGACAGATACCATATAGGGAAAAAGACAAGGGCTCTCCAGAATGAAGGCTAGAGAAAGTATATCAGTACCATGTAATTATTGTGACCACGAAGAGAAGAAGAGCTGGGGGCCAGGGGTGGTGGTGCAGAAAAACAACAACAAAAACACTTCTCTCTCTTGCAGAGGTGGGCGACCATGCTATCAGGCTCAATTGACATATTGGTTCGTTTTTCTGATCTCCTTCCTTCCTTCCTTCCTTCCTTCCTTCCTTCCTTCCTTCCTTCCTTCCTCCCTCCCTCCCTTCCTTCCTTTCTTTCTTCCTTCTTTCCTTTCTTTCTTTCTTATTGTTAGAAAGGCTGGTTCCATGGCTGGTGGAGGAGTAGGGACAGATTTGAAAATAAAGGTGATATAAAAGCAAACGGTATAGATGAAGCACTTCTTTACAAGGCATTTTTAATTGGGAGGGGAATGCTTTAAAGCTACAGATTACCATGGTCTCATCTAACCAAGTGAATTCACTAACACCAAGACTCTGCCTTTAAGCCCAGAAAGCTAGAATGTTTATCTTTGTTGCTGTAGGGGCCAGACAAGGCATTCTCAAAGGGAGGTGAAGGGCTTGCAAAGAGGTTAATAAAGAAAGAGCTCTGGACCAGTTCTTTTTTGTCTTTGTGTTCTTCACATGGTACCACACGCACAGTAATGACTTGATAAATGATTGTTTGGCTTTGGAATCAAGAGACCTGGGTTTGAGTATTGGCTCTGAAACTTACGAGCTAGATGGCCTTGGTTGAGTCACTTAACTTCCAAGGACCTCAAGATCTTCATCCTTAATAACAATAACTCACATTTATATAGTTCTTTAAAGCTAACAAATTGCTTCAAATATATTATCTCATTTAAACTTCACAATAATCCCAGGGAGAGGGGTGCAGGGAGCACTACTGTTATTCCCATTTTAAAGCTAGAAAAACACAGGTCCAAAGTCACATTGGGCAGTGTCTGAGGGAAGATTTAAAGCCAGGTCTTCTGGAACCCAAGAAGACCATTCTTTTCACACTGATATTCTGTAAAATGAGACAATGAGACCAGATGAGCTCTAAGAACCCTTCCAGCTCTCAAATCTCATGGCATTCACTATGGTGTAATTATCATGACCAAGCTGAGTTCCCATTATGGGGGTGCTGTTTGCTGAAAACTAAGTGATATTAATGCCTTCCATTTTTCCAAGCTCCAGGCCCAGCAGCCACCAGAGATGAGACAACTGCATCCAATTTATAAAATAAAGTTGAAGAGCCACCACCCAAGCATAGACATTTCCAGTGAACACGGTAGAAAAGCCAGAGATACTGAAATTAATCTTAGCATCGCAAGAGAGTAATTTGTTCTTCTCTAAATTTTGAGTAAGGATGTTATTGTCAAATGAAAAGTTTTGTTTTAGTCACTTAAAGACACTCTAATCTGCAAACGTGGATGGCAGCTAGGTGGTGCCATTGTGCATAGAGCTCCAGCCTGAATTCAGGAACCTTTATCTCCCTGAGTTCAAATCTGGCCTCAGACACTTATCTGTGTGACCCTGGGCAAGTCACTTAACCCCCTTTGCCTCAGTTTCCTCCGTGAGGAAATGAGCTGGAGAATGAAATGACAAACCACTGCAGTATCTCTGCCAAGAAAACCCAAAATGGAGCAATGAAGTATCTGATGTGACTGAAAAACTGACTGAATCATGTCTTTTCCACAATCAGAACTTAAATTTTTTATTCCAAATTCATGAATATATCTAGTCACCCAGAATTCCCTGTACCAGACTATTAAATAATCCATTGGGTTTCTTTTTTAAAAAAATCTTTTAATCCTAAGGTGGGTCATATAAGTGTTATCTCCATCTTACTGATAAGGAAGCTGAGCCTAGAGAGGTGGGGGACTATGGGAGATTTGAGGGTCTTGTGTAAAGTCACACAGTAAATGTCAGAGCAGAGACTTGAACTCAGGGCTTCTTACTCCAAGACCAGCCCTCTGTCCCCTCTACCACACTGTCAGCCCCCAGCGAGGTTTGAGAGGTTCCCAGAAGCCCCTCTCTGCTGGCAGCCAGGTTTTCCAAGCTAACATCTAACTCACTTTCTGGTTCCCCCTTATTGATTCAAGCTGTGAGCCTTGTCTCATTCTTTCCAAGTGAAAAATGAACAATTTCACGGGCTCCCAGGTGCCTTTCTATAGCCACAGAGCTGTCTAGCAGTGACTCTGTGCCGTCAAAGGCAGCTGCTTTGTTTGTAGCCCAAGTTTCTCCTTCCTTTGGGACCTGCTCAAAGAAAGGTCAACATAAAATTCTGCATCTGATATGCTGAGAAATTCCAGGCTGTTTAAGGATCAAAGCTCACCCAAAGAGCTGAGCTTCCCTGCAGAAGTCATCAGCCACAACTAATGCCAGCCAGGGTTCTCTCTCCCTTCTAAGAGGTATTGGATTTGGTCTGCATCAGTCAGGCAATCAAATACAATTGTTTGACTGACCTGCTAGGAACTGGGCTAAGCAGGTATTGGGCTAAGCATTGGGGATACAAAGAAAAGTAAAAACAGTCCCTGCCCTCAAGAATTTACACTCTAGCGAGGGAAACAACATGGTGGTCAAAAAACATTTACCAAGTACCATGCCAGGTAGACAGGTAGGTGGCACTGTGCCTGGATGTTGGGAAGATTCATCTTCCTAAGTTCAAATCTGCTGCAGACACTTCTTAACTGTGTGACCCTAGGTAAGTCACTTAACATCAATTTGCCTCATTTTCTTCATCCATAAAATGGGAATAATAATAGCATCTCCCTTTCAGATTTGTTGTGAGGATCAAATGAGATAATAATTATAAAGTGCTTAGCACATAGTAAGCTCTTTATAAATGTTAGTTATTATTCTTGTTATTAATGTGGAAAGGTCACCGGAACCATTTGTGAAGGGCTTTGTATGCCAGAGGCTCTGTCTCATTCTAATGACAAGGGAGCCACTAGACCTTCTTGAGAAGGTGAGAAACATGAGCAGACCTGTGCCTTAGGAACGTCCCTTTGTGGGCTCTGTAGAGGGTGGATTGGAGAGATGAGATGCGGAGATCAATGAGAAGGCTGTTAGACTGGTCCCTACAAGAGTTTATCAGAGTCAGAACTAAAGTGGACATTGTATGAGTGGAGAGACAAGAATGTTCAAAAGGGCCTTTGCATGTGATTGGGGAACAAATAAAATGTGATTAAAACCAAAAAAATGAGCAGAGAGATGAGGAACAACTGGGGAGATTTAGAGGTGGCAGGACCTACGAGGTACAATGATGTTTCCTCTCTCTGAATGGGAGAGATCCAGGCTTTCGAGTGCAGGTGTTCATAGAGCTGTACATGGAAAAGGGCTCAAGAATAATTAGCAAGAGGGAAGATCATAGGGTCAGTCATCCAGAGTGGGAAAGGGTCCTGGAGATCTTTTAATCCAATTCCCCCATTTTATAGATGAAGAATCTGAAGGGCACTTGCCCAAAATCATGCAGGTCCTGAGTGTCCAAGGCAGGATTTGAACCCAGCTCCTCTGACTGGAAAGCTAACATTCCTTCTACTGTTAACCCCTTCCTCATATAGCAATGCAGTCCTTCTCTTCCAGTAGATTATAGTCAAAGACTGGAAATACCAGCACAGACAGGCATCAGGCTCCCCAAATAAATGCTAAACATCCCCCAGAATTTAGCACAAGTGCTATATTCTCAACAGATATTAAACTGAATTAAATTTAATTTTAATCATTTTTCTTTTTTTGCTTTTTATTTATACCACGGCCATACTCATTTCCCAATAATTGCCCTTCATAGAACTCTCATACATATATATATATATATATACACACACATATATATATATATACACATATATATGTATATGTATATATGTATAAACAAAATTAAGCAGTTATACAAAACAGACCAATACTGCCAATGTATCTGAGAAGTTATGTAATATTCAGAGTTCATGCTCTACCCCTTCTCTGCTGAGCAGATGGAAGGATGTTTTTTGATCACTTTTCTGGCACCAAAAGTGATCATGGTATTTGGTATCATTACTGATGCCCCTCAGCATTGTTTTGATCAGGAGCTCCAGGAAGAAAAGGAAGATGAGGAATTGCTTAACACTTCAATTCTTTAGTAGTCAGAGAATGCATTCTTGAAGAAAGATTCACCAAAAAAAAAAAAAAAATCATTGCTGTGAATATATACATAAGCGCTAGAGGACTGTGGGCCAGGTTTCATTGTATTCATTGTCTATCTTCCCTTGATTCTGCATCACTCTGAATCAGTTCATACACATCTTCCCATGTTTCTCTGAATTCCTCACATGTCGTAAATCTAACTGGGTAGTAAGATCCTCCCACAATCATACTCCAGAAGTCATTCAACAATTCCCTGATCAATAGGTACCCACTTTGTTTCCAGGTTCTGGCTAGTAAAAGAAAATTTGAGCTGCATTGACTGGAACAAATGAAAGGATAGAATAATTAAATAATCCCATATTGAATCTGCTTATGAGCAGAGGATGAAGGGTATATTGCAAGAAAGAGAGAGGAGCATGTTGACACAGCATTCGGAAATGTATTACCCCTATGTATGTATGTAAATGTATTACCCCTATAACTAATCAAGGAAAGTTGCATGGGGTTTAGGTAGTGGGGTGGAGGGAGGTGGCCAGTAGAGGTTAGAAAGTGCTCTTAGGAAAGGGATGAGAAGATTTGCTCACGCTTGTACCTTTAACAGCTCAAGATACATCTTGTTTGAGAGAATTGACCAGGAAGGTATTACAGTGGGTGGTGAGGGCCAGAGGGCTGCTCAGAGCACATTTGGATTCTGAAGCTCTCTTCATCTTTCCCATTCTCTTCCTCAAGAGATAAACATCTACATTTTTTTTAAAAGTCACCCTGAGATGTGGGGAAGATAGGAAGGCGTGTGGAAGCTAAGGAAGGATAGCAGAAACTTCATATCCCTTGTAAGGCAATCATATCTTGTCTCTCATTCAATTTATCTAAAGTAGTTTTTCTAAAGGGCCAAGTCATTGATTGGTGCTAATGTCCATTGTGAAAAATGAGGCTGCCTTCCTCCACCATCCTGAGTGGAGAAACTTATTTTTGCTGACAGGTGACCTCTGCTTGGAGCCAGCATGGCATAGTGGCTGGAGAGCTGATCTGGGAGTCAAGGGAACCTGGGTTCAAGTCCTACTTCTGACACATACTGGCTGTGTGACCCTGAGTAAATTATGTAACCTTTCAATGCTCCAGTGAACTTTCTAAGACTGTAGTGTTTAAAATAGGGGCAGATCCACACTGGCAGGGGGATTTCACCACTGAGAATGCCCTATGCCATGGACATCATAGTTCTGGTAAACAAAGCCCTCTGCTGAGCAGTACTGGCTCGTGTGTTTGGGGCCTTAAATCTTGATTGAATTGAGGTACTTTCTCTTTCCAATAGGTTGCTTAAGATTGCAGAGGATTTCCTTCCTCCAGATGTTCTGTTGGCCATGATGGGATTTCATAGGATAATAGAAAACTAGAGCTGTGCATAGCCTTAAAGATTATCTAGTCCAATCTCCACATTTTGTAGATGAGGAAACCAAGGCCAGAGAAGATAAGTTATTTGTCTAAGCTAGTACATAGCAAGGTTTGTAAAGCACTTTACAAATATTCTCTCTTTTGATCTTCCCAACAATCCTGGGAGGTAGCTGCTATTATTATCTTCATTTTACAGATGAGGAAACTGAGGCAGACAGGTTCAGTGACTTGCCCAGGATCACCCAGATAGTAATAACTTGCTGAGGTAGGATTTGAATTTGGGTCTTCATAACTCCAGGTCTAGCACTCTATCCATTGTGCTCCCCAGCTGCCTATCAACATAATGAACTAATGCAGAACTGATCCCAGAACCCGGGCTACCTTACTCCATGACCAGTTCTCTTCCCTTGCTGCCTGTTGGCTTGTCCTGCTGTTCTTCAGATTTATCCATGATCCACCTTCCCCTACCTCCTCTTTTCAATCGATCAATTAATGAGCAAACATTTAAATGTCTGCTGTGTGCTGGAGACTGTGCCAAGTTCTGGGGAATAGAAAGTCAAAAAGGAAAATCACCCCTACTCTCGAAGAGCTTACATTCTAACAGGGAGACAGCACGTACACACATACACATATTCAGATTATGTGTAGCAGAAATACAACATTGCCTAAGATGATCTTTTCTTCTTTTAGACTCTGCATAACACTTTTAACTTGATTATATTCTTTACAGTATATATATATATATATATATATATATAAAACATATGTGTTTGTGTGTATATGTATGTATGTCTCACACTCCCCACACTGAAATCTAAGTTCATGAAAGCAGGGAGAATTCTTATTTTGAGATCCATAACATAATGGATAGAATTTTTGGGGCCAGGAAGACCCAAATCCAAGACCTGCCCCCAACACACACTAGATGTGTGGCCACAATTGATCAATGTCCCAGAGCCCCCTGGCAGCTCTAAAACTCTAAGTCAGAGATGAGTCCCTAATCTGTGTCGACGGAAGCTGGTTCCCCTAACTGATTACACCACCATTCTGTGCAGTGGGTTGGATAGGGCCTTCCTTGCAAATTTGGGCTTGGGGCCCCCAGAATGTAACTGACACCACTGCGTGAACAGGACCATTGGGATGGAAGAACATTTCAACATCTCTCCAGATGGGCCGTGTTGGATCTCGCTGCATTAGCATGGCCTAAATGCTTAGCTACCCGGATGAATCTGCGTGTTCATAGTGTGGGGCCTCTCAGCTCCCAGCCCCTCTGGGTCTTTGCCTCTCTTCCATGCCTTTCCATAAATCCTATATAGACTATTTGCTAGAGGTCTTCCTTTAGTTTTTATAGGGTTCATTTTCTCTAGTGATGTGTCACCTGGCCCCAACTGTCATGGGACAAAGTCCAAACTTTAAAAGTGTCAACATATTTGTAAGTGTTTTTTTAATGGTGATTTTTGAAATCCTCTGGCCCTTTTGCCACCATTGTGGAGGACACAGAAGGGGGTCACACAAGATTAAGGGCCATTTTATGTTTTTATCCATTGTCTGAGATGCCCTCAGAACCACAGCTAGGATGTGTGCACCCAGGGAAGTGCTACAAACCATGCCTGGAGTGGAGACTACGAGGGCAAGGACATAGTTTTATGAAGAGGAGACAGCAATCTCGGGCAATAACACTAGGTTGCTGCTATTTTAAGTAACTATTCCTGCTGATGGGGTGATAAATTCTGTTGTTTCTATGCTGCTGAGGAATTTTAAGTGTTATTGGCACCAACTCAGTTTGACACCCTCCTTGTTTGGTACCCTGAGGCAAAGCTCTGATCACTCTACCTTAGTTATACCTCTGGCTGCTGTGGCCAAACAATTCATCACCTGGTGTCTAGTCTTCTGCTGATGAGTATCTCCTATGTACAACAAGCAAATCATCAGAATTGTGTGTGTTAAGCGTCCCAGTTTATGTGTTCCATATCCCCTAATCATTTCTATTGGGTGTTGCCTTCTTCTGCCTTCAAAACAAGCAGCAAAGTTTATGTTAATGTATATTAGAGTGAAAAGAACACTGGCTCTGGGGCCAAAGGACTTGCATTCATATCCCATTATGTCCTTGGACAAATCTCTTTACCTCCCTCGGCCTTGGTTTCTTCATCTGTAAAATGGGAAGGGAGGATGAACTCAGCCTCTGAGATCTCTTCAGGCTCCTAGCCTATGATCCTCTGATTTACTGTGGAAGCCAAAGTCTGAAGACTGTTACAGATTTTTCTGGCCAGCTGAGAGTTTTCACCTCTAGTATACCTGCCTTGGGTGTTCTCTCCTCCCAGACCTAACACAATTTGTTTGTTCTTCTTTCTGCTTCCTTTCTCTTTGAGCATTTGGCCTTCTCAAAGTCCACATCACCATCCCCTGAGAGAGGCTGCCTTCTAAAGGCCACTCATTCCTTTCTCTTGCAGTGCATCGTCTGGGACTGGGACTCCAACGGCAAGCATGACTTCATCGGAGAATTTACCTCGACATTCAAGGAGATGAGAGGAGCCATGGAAGGAAAACAAGTAAGAGGCGAGGGGTGGGGGAATTCTGGCTCCGAAACTTGTGAATGTTCACTGTTGAGCCCTGTCACTCTGAGAGGCTTTGTTTGGGCTGTGAGAACTCACAGCCTTCCTCTGGAGAGAGGGACAAGCAGTCACAGAGCCAAACGTCGGGAGGGTAAGGCTATGTGGCTTCATCCGTGTGCAGACTCTCTCTGGCCATGCAGATCAGAACCTTTCTAGATTTTACAGTCCTTGGGAGTCACCTGAAGCTCATTAAATCATATGCCCATAGTCACAACTAATAGGGGTCAGAGGTGGGATTCGAATTCAGGTCTTCCTTATTCCAAACCCAGTGGATAGAGTGCTCTGTAGACAACAACAGGATGACACAGGGAATGGGGACCTGAGATTTCACTGATACAGGGAACACCTAGTGAAGAAATCCTTCCTACCAAGGCAAGTTGGCATTTTCTCTGAAACTTGGAGGTATCTGTCTGTGACATTAAGAGAACTGGGCAGCTACATGGCACAGTGGATAGAGCACCGGGCTTAGAGTAAGGAAGACTAATTTTCTTGAATTCAAGTCTGGCCTCAGATTTAAGGCCTATTTACTAGCTGTGTGACCCTGGGCAAGTCATTTAACTGCCTCAATTTTCTCATCTGTAAAATGAGTTGGAGAAGGAAATGGAAAATCATTCCAGGATGTTGGCCAAGAAAATCCCTAAAATGAGTTCACAAAGAGTCAGACATGACTGAAATGACTCAACGTCACCAACTAAGAGATCACATGACTTGCCCAGGGCCATACACCTAATATGTATCAGGGGCAAGGCTTGAACCCAAATTTTTTTTTACTTCAAGACTAGCTCTCTATCAACTTACCACCACCACTATGCTGCTACTCAGACAAAAATATACAAAGGAATATAATTGTGTCAAATGAAGCATTCTGACAGGCTGAAAAGGGCATTGGTGAAAGATGGCCAAAAGTTGGCTTTTCCTTTCCTCTTTCTCATCTTTCCCCATTTTTTCTTCTCCCTTCTCTAATGCACCCACTAGAACTTCCCTCATCAAGTGAAGAGAAAAAGGAGAGGGGAGAAGAGGTGGGGGACATGAAAATCCAACCAGTCCATTGGATTTCTGACACTGGGCAAAAGTTTATTAGGGAAAAATTTGCAGCTAATTAAATAAAATGACTCCTATGTCAGAGGTCTTCAAGATGTGAAATTTGCATGTTACTTTCTCCCCAACCAGCACACATTTCTATTAAGCCCCTGATGAATGCTTGCTTTCAAGGTTGATCTAAGCTTGGCGTATCACCAGGACATTCTGAATTAAGGACTAATAAAATAGACCCCACAAGGAAGTCTTTCATCTCAGCCTTCAGAGAGATTCCCTCCTCCAGTTCCTGTACAAGCAGAAACTTGTACACAATCTCATGTCCTTGTGCAGGGCAGATGGGCACATTAGGAATGGTAATATATATAAAGTAATATATATATATATATTATTATACTGGGTCCTTATAACCAAACATTGTGAAAGATTCTTGGATCCACTCTCAGAGGAGCTGTATTTGGATCCTCCTAATTTGGATCCTCCTAATCCTGCTATTTCCACCACCCGAGTGACCTGGGGCATGCCACTTCACTGTGTGCTGGTGCTGTTTCTTCACTTGGAAAATGAAGAAGTTGGATGAAAAGATCTCTCAGTCTTAAGAGGACCAAAAAATGAGCCCCATGAGGTCAATGGTACTTTGTCATCATCATACAGGTGAGGAAACTCATCAGCAGGGTTAAGTGATTGGTCCAGCACCAAACCCACATTTTCTGGTTCCAGTCTAATGTTCTTTGTACCACATTTCACTGTCTATGACCTAATTTTATCATTACACCAACCCCAACAGGCAGGTACTTGGCATCAACCTCATTCCCAAAAGAGACAAAGGTTTAGAGGGATTGTGACTTCACAAAAGTAGTTAATTATAGGAAGAAACTAGACCTGAATTCTCCTGTTACTCAATACATGTTTTCTCCACCACAATGAAAGATAGCATTGTTCAAACACTCAGCTGGCAGTAAGAGAACATAGTCTATCTCTTACTTAACATTTTATTGTGGGGTTTTGTGTATATATCTGTATCAAAACAGTCCCTTCAAAAGGACCTGAGCTCAAACCTCAGCTTTGTAATGCATCCCCAGTTTACACCCTTAGGAAATCTATTTTCCCCTCTGATCTCAGTTTTCCCATCTGTAAAATGGGATAGTGGTGGCAAGACTAAATGTTTTTGGAGGTCCCACATGTTATAGGGGAAAGAGAGATTAATTTAGACTCAGAGGATGTCAAGAGATAGTGTGTTGAGATGTGGCAGATAGCCTTGGAGTCTGAGTTCAAGTTCCCCCCACACATCCCCCAGATGCAAATTGGCTTGTGATCCTGGACAAGTCACTTCATTTTTCAGTGCCTCAGACATCTCTAAGACTATAGAACAGTTCATCTGTTAATCTGCATTGGCAGAGGGGAGCATCCCTCCCCCCCCCAGAAGCATCCTGCAGCAATGAAATCATAAGTCTAGTCCAAATAAAATAACAGAATGAAAACATTGGAACAGATGACTTCTAAGTTGCCTTCCACCTCTCAAACCTACCATCCAGATTGGTCCCTCAGATCCAATCAAAGACTAAAAGAGAAAACCTGTCAGAAAGGTGAGACCTTAGGAGGTTGCCCCCCAGAAGAGTCATACCAGTGTTAGCAAGGAGCAACAAATCAGCAAACCCAGCAAACAAATTGACTAAAGCCCCTAGAAAACCAGGGACAGAAACCTGAGAATTCACTAGCGCATCTCCTAACTGGGTAGGAACTGGTGCTAATAATAGTGGAGGAAAATCAGTCCCTCTGCTGTTTTAACCTCTGTTGTAATTAAGACTTGGGCATCCAAGTCAGGGCTGTAAGTGAGGACCAATGGAGCCCACAGAAACAAAGAGGGATTGGATAGCAGCAGATTAAAATGAAAAGGAGAGAGGTCATTTCTGTCCCCTGCCTATTTAAAGCCACCTCCAGTGGCCAAGCACAGTGAAAACCAAGGCTTCACGGAAGTGGTGTAAGACTTTTCCCTTATTCCTTGGACTTACAAGTCCAAAGTCAAAATGTGATCAGATTGAGTGAGAAAACTGACTCTGCTTAGACCTGAGGGTCATTCCATTCATTCTAAGTCAGCTTTTCCAAAACTTAGAAACCTCAAGATTTGTTTGATCTGGACTTTACACAGTCCCCATGATAGATGATGTCAGTTACAAGGCATACCCACTACAGACGACTGACTTCCTGACACAGAAAATGCAGGGGATCCCCAAGGTAATACTTCTCCCCAAGGCATGCTGCAACAAAGACTAGACTGGGGGCCCCAAAGCTGAAATGGGAGTTAATTCCCCCTCAAAATGGGGGGACAGACCACCCCAAAGCAGACCATGGGGAGTTAACAGATAAACAGTGGTTCCTGTTACTGTCTCAAGTTAAAAAGTGGTCAAGGCTTTCTGAGCTGGACAGAATTGTAGAAATCATCCAGTTCATTTTTCAAATCTGAGAGAAGGGAACTGTGACCCAGAATGGTTTGCTCAATGCTGCATAGCTCAACCCAATTCAAGGAATGTTTATTAAATGCCTTCCATTTTATGCAGAAGCATCCAAGTGGCACTGTGGGTAGAGAGCAAGGCTTGGAGTCTGGAAGAACTGAGTTCAAATCCTACCACAGACACCTATGAGCTGTGTGACCCTGGGCCAGTTACTTACTCTGTCTTTGCCTCAGTTTCCT
This sequence comes from Pseudochirops corinnae, assembly GCA_028646515.1. Taxonomy (NCBI): domain Eukaryota; kingdom Metazoa; phylum Chordata; class Mammalia; order Diprotodontia; family Pseudocheiridae; genus Pseudochirops; species Pseudochirops corinnae. The sequence goes on from CM053585.1 coordinate 520,565,172, forward strand.
CACCTGTAAAATGGGGATAATAATAGCACCTATCTGCCAGGGTTGTGAAGCTCAAATGAGTTAGAATATAAAGAAAACTTTGTAAAATGTAAAGTGCTAAGTATAAGTTATTATTATTATATGATCCTATAATATTATTATTATCCCAGGAGGATATTTAAAATAAAAATGTTATACATCTCAGTTAAATGCCTCCCTCCCTCCAAAACCCAGTGTTTTTAATGTAATGAAGTCTAATCTAAAGATTAGGGCAGCTAGGTGGCATAATGGATAGAGCATCTGGCGTGGAGTCAGGAGGACCTGAGTTCAAATGTGACCTCAGACACTTACTAGCTGTGTGACCCTGGACGAATCACTTCACCCTGTTTGCTTCAATTCCTCATCTATAAAATGACCTGGGGAATGAAATCACAAACCACTCCAGTATCTTTGCCGAGAAAACCCCAAATGGGGTCACGAAGAGTCAGACACGACTGAAAAAATGACTCAACAACAACAAAATGTAAAGATGCCCTCCGAGAATTCTCTGGTCCACTTAATGGAAATATGCCCTGCAATGCTTCTGTGCATGACTGTCTCGGTAACTGACGAGAAAAATAACTGCTCAGCCCCCACACTGTGGACATCTGACATATTCACAACATGGGGACTCTTTACTTACTGGTTTGCTTTATTTATTTTTGCTTTGGGAAGTGGGGCACGAAGTCAAAATGAAACTATCCTTGCTAAATGGCTTCTGTGGAGGCTGGTTTTGACTTTGCCTTAATTGGAATTTAGAAAATGAGCTTCTCCTGACTCCCCTGCTGGCTGGCCTCTCTGTTGGAAGGGCAAGAAGAAGAAACCTGTCACTCTCTATCCTGCAGTTATGTTTGAACCTCTGACACCATCCAGGGAGCTCTGGGGATGGCAATGGGCTCAGAGCTGACTCCAAGGGCTGTCATGTATATAGGGGAGGGGAGAGGGCTTGAAATCATTCTTCCTAGCCCCTCAGTTGGAAGTTACAGAGACAGAGGTTTAGGTTTACTTTAAGAGAAAAGCTCTTAATGGAGCTGTCCACAAGTTGAGTGCTGCCTGGGAAAGGGTGTAGATTCCCCCTCATTGGGAAGTCTTCGCAAAAAGGGTCAGGTAACCCTTTGTTGGGAATCTTAGGTTAAGAACCAGAAGGAAACTCAAAAGGTCTTATAGCCCAACTACTTCATTTTGAAGGTGCCGAAACTGAGGCAGGATTATGAACCTACGTTTTCCTGACTCCAAAGCCAGCATCTTAACTGCTACATCACATTGCCTCCAGATGTTGTAGAAGAGATTCTTGGTCAGTTGTAGGCTGGGTTAATTGGCTTCTGAAGTCCTCCTACCTCTGAAATCCTTTGATTCAGCAATTTTGAACTACCCAAATTGGCTGTGCAGACCAGCCAGTTTGAAGCACCATCATCACTCTGTTAAAACTCACAAAACAAATACGTTTGGTTTCTTTCTGAGAAATAAAGATCAGGATGCATATTGCCTAGCTTCCAGAGCTGAATTGCCAACAACATTCTATGAGTTAGTATAATGGGTGGTTTGGCATACCAAGTGCATGAGGAAAAGATGAAATGAATACATCAGAGAATCTCAAAAACACTGAGGAAGGGCAGTGTAGGTTAGTGGTTTCAATACTGAATTAGGAACTGGGGTGAGATAGTCAATTCTGACCCCTCTGTGTGAACTTGAGGAAGAAACTTGCATATTTGATTCTTCAGTTTCCCCATCTACAATGTTTTGAAAAGAATAAATATGCAGTTCATCAGGCTACAGGTTTAAATGATCATCAGACATTCTGCATAGAATCTTCTAGTCCTCACTTTACTAATGAAGAAATTGAGGATCCTTGTTACGTCATTGACCAAGGTCACAAATATTTTAATGTGCTAAACCAAAATTGAATACATTTGAGACCAAAGTATGCATTTTCACTGCCTTTGTAATAGGTCATAATGTATTTTCCCCATTTTACAGATAATACAATTGAAGTTATTCCCAGGAAGGAAGGAAGGAAGGAAGAAAGAAGGAAAGAAGGAAAGGAAGGAAGAAAGGAAGGAAGGAAGAAGGAAGGAGGAAAGGAAGGAAGGAATGAAGGAGGAAAGGAAGGAAGGAAGGAGGAAAGGAAGGAAGGAAGGAATCAGTTATTAAGCACCTATTACAGGCCAGGCATTATTATAAGTATTTTACAAATATTATCTCATCTAATCCTCACAACGACCCTGGGAAGTAGGTGCTATTATCATGCTATTATTATCCCCATATTAGAGTTGAGAAACTGAGGCAGAGGTTAATTGACTCACCTAAGATTCCACAGTTAATAAGTGCCTGAGATCACATTTGAACTCAGGCCTTCTTGACTCTAGACCCAGCCCTCTGTCCACTTTACTAGCTAGCTGCTAATCTCATAAACTAGTGAGTAGAAGTGTTGGAATTCAAACCCACATCCTCTGACTCCAAGGCCATGTCTTCTCCCACCATACTATACTAACAAACAGAACATAGCATCCTCAGGGGAAAAAATATCAGAATTCCCCTGTTCTATTTGGGGTAGAGGGATTTCCATATATATCGAACCAGCTCTATTCAAGATCCCAAATAAGCCAACTTTTGAAGTCTTCTTAACCAATCCATCACATATCTTGAACCAACTGTGCAACTTAGGAATGGGAGAGGGAGAGTGAGGAATATTGAAGCTGGAATAGAAGGACCTAATCATTTTATAGATGAGGAATCTGGGGTGCCTAGAGCTGAAGCTGTCAGCTAAATCCTTGATTCAGATTCCTCTGTCCTAATTCCAACAGATCATTCAGAAGCATCAGATCAGTTTTTCTCCGTGTGTTAGCAACAGCAAAGTCCAACAAATAAAGGAAATAACCTGAGAGAAGGAATGGATTGTTCATTGTGAATTTAAAAAACTGCTACCATCCAAACATTTCTTTTTCAATTAAATTTTATTTTTTAATTAACAAAAATCCACTTTATCTCCTTTCCATCTCTCCCCTACCACTGAAAAAGAAAGAAAAACAAAACCCTTGTTTTAGCCATGTATAATCAAGTAAAAGAAAATCCCCAATTGGCCATGTACTTTAATATGTATGCCACAATCTGTGCTCTGAGTCCATCGTTTCCCAAGATGTGGGTAGTGTATTTCCTCATGAATCATCTAGAATCATGGCTAGTCACTGCATTGATCAGAATTCCTAAATTCAAAGTTGTTTGTCTTTACACTATTGTTATGTTTCTTCTGCTCATGCTCACTTGAATCTGAATCAGCTCATTCATGCCTTCCTATGGTTTCTTTGAAGACATCTTCTTCATCAATCTTTTTACAGCACAAGAGCATTCCATCACATTCCTATACCATAACTTGTCAGCCATTCCTCAATTGATTGGCACCTCCTTACTTTCCAATTCTTTGCTACCACAAAAAATTATGTTACTATTTTTTATATATGGGTCCTTTCCCTCTATTATTGATCTTTTTGAGGATTATACCCAGTAGGGATATTCACTGGGTCACAAAGGGTATGAAGATTTTAATAGCTTTTTGGCCATAGCTACAAATTACTTTCCAGAATGACCAGATCAGTTCATAACCCCAGTAAAAATTCATTAATGTTCCTGATTTCCCAGAGTCCCTCCAGCATTTGTAATTTTCTGCTTTTGTAAACTTTACCAGTATGATGAGTGTGTAGACCTTCAGTCTTGTTTTTTGTTTAAAATCTCTAATTATTAGTAATTTAGAGCATTTTTATATGACTATTGATAGTTTAGGTTTCTTCCTCCGAAAACTGCCTATTCATAATTTTGATCATTTATCATATGGGGACATCTAACCATATCGAGAGGCTTTGGCATGCAAGGTAATATATAGGAGATACTGCCAACTTTAAAAGAGGTTATCATATAAATTTCAGTTGTGATTGTTATTTTGATGGAGTTTAGATAGAAATGAGTGAATGTCAATGAATGAAGTACTTATTAAACACTTACTACGTACAAAGTACTGGAAATACACATAGAAAAGTAAGTCATTTCTTGCTCTCAAGGAGCTTACATCTAATGATGAGGAGAGGAAACATGGAAGGTTTCTGTTGCAAGTCAGATGGAAAGGTGCCATGGTCCTCAGCTACAATGGTAAAGCAGATGTTAATTCCTCTTTTGAAATATCATTTCCATTGATAAAGTGGTATCAGTTTTTGTTATCAAACTATTTGACTGTCAGTGACTTGAGTGGAAGGAGCTTTCTCTGCAAGGGCTTCAGTAGATGCAAGATCGCAGGAGCAGCAGCCAGACAGCATCTCCACAGTGGTTGCTCCCCCAGGACGATGGTTGAGGATGCTGGACTGGAAGCAGGGCTACTCCCAAGGATCTTGGGTTTAGAATCTTGGCCTGTCTGAGATGGAAGGGGAGATGGCAGTCACGGTGGTAGCGATGACCCAGAAATGGTGCTGGGACAAGTTGTTAAAATTCTAGGAGGCTTCTCTTCTCATAGACTAAGTACTCCCTCTAATCCAACTGTCTCATTTTACAGAGAAGCAAACCACATGCAGGTGAGGGGAGGTCACATGGGATTTGAATGCAGATGCAGCCTCCCAGGCCTCTATACCTTGCTTCCTCTATTACTCTGATTATTTCATGTTTTATGGACTAGATAACCAATGGGTGAAGTGTTAGGTTATAATATTGTTGTTGTGATTGTTGCAACAGGGATGTTCAGGAGTACTTGGGATTCCCTTAGAGTACTTGTCTGAGTCCAGCCATCTGGTCCCTGCTAAACTGCTTATCCTTAAACTGAGATTGTGCTGAGTTGAAATGAATGGCGGCCTCATGCCCAATCATTATAATCCCTTAATAAAAACAGGAATTATTAACTCATGAATAACTTCAGTCTTGCCTGATGCAAGGAAATTGAGAATGATTGTAACTATGAGATATGATAAAAAGTCAATGCACCCAATTTTAAAAGCTGTCCTTGGAATTATCGTAGAATCCCTGAGACATTTGTTTTCCCTATTACTTTGTTGTTTGTCCTTTGTTTTTGGAGAGGACCAATGACCTCAGGAGCGTGATGTCCTGACTTGCAAGCCAATTGGAATTAAGTGAGGCAGGGCTGTGCAAAGGTGTCAGCCTCACTATCTTCTCCAAAGTCATCTGAGTCCTGTGCAAGACATAGGTCAGAACGACCCACTGAAGAAGAGGCACTTGGATGTTTGTTGTGAGACGTGGACCATTTCTCAGGAGATTTGAGATTCTTGGAATCCAGACTGGCACATTTTGTACTAAGGGAGTTTGGGAAATTCTCTTATCAAGTTTCCACCATCTGAAGTCCTTTGTTTAAAAGTTAATCACAGAGTAAATGATAGAAAGCCTGGAGAGCTCTCTGAAAGCCAGGGAAATGAAAGCATCTGCCCTTAGTGCAGACAAACTGGGGTCTTGGGCTCGGGGGAAGTCATCTCCTGATCTGAGCTTTTGTTTTTTGTCTGACTAAAGCTTTGTTAAATGGGTATGGCTGTGGTCGAGGTTCCTTCCAACTCTGTGGTTCTATTAAAATTCTACAAAAATATTACTGAATTTCTAAAGGAAAAACCAAGGTTTTTTGCTCCCTATTATCATGAAAGCCCTGGGTGACACTGAAATGATGTAAAGGTGGGGTTGGGGTGGCATCATTGTTACGGGAAGCTTCCCTATTGGTGCCAGGGCGCTATAGTTCTTCAGTCACCCAGGATTAAAACCTCAGTATCACTGGTGACTCTTCACTGGCCCCCACCCCACATATCCGACCTGTGGTCAAGTCTAGCTATCTCTTCCTTCACAGCCTCAATCCTCTCTGCCCCCTTCTCTGCACTCAAGTGGCACTGCCCTATCTCAGGTCTGCATCGCTGCTTACCCAAATTACTGTAAAATCCTCTAATTAAGCCCCTGCCCCCAGTTTCTCCCCACTGCAGCCCATTAACCACTCAGATGCCAAAGTCATAATTTTCTGGAGTGAAGGTCTGACCACATTACTCCCTCTACTCAGTAAATTATTTTTGTTCAGTTGTTTTCAGTTGTGTCTGACTCTCTGTGATCCCATTTGGGATTTTCTTGCCACAGATTTCTTACCATTTCTCTCTCCAGCTCATTTTGTAGAGGAGGAATTGTGGCAAACAGGGTTAAGTGACTTGTCCAAGGTCACACACTCAGTGTACGGGGTCACATTTGAACTCAGGAAGATGAGTCTTCCCAACCGCCCGGCCTGGTGCTCTGTGCACTATGGCGCCCCTAGTGGCCCTGCTCAGTAAATCATCACAATTCCTCTATTTGGCCTTTAAAGGTCTTTACAACCTGGAGCCTTCTTACCTTTGTGGTCTTCTTACGCTTTACTCTCTCCTTTATGTGCTCTGAGATCAAACTACACTGGCCTTCTTGTTGTTGTGGCAGAACAGAGTTGAAATCAGAAGGACCTGAGTTCAAATCTGGCCTCAGACTCTTACTAGCTGTGTGACCCTGGGCAAGTCTGTTTGCCTCAGTTCCCTCATCTGAAAATGAGAATAATACCTCCTAGGGTTATTGTGAGGGATTATAAAATGCATAGCACTGCGTCTAGCATGTAGTAAGTAAATGTTAACTGTTGTTGATGCTGTTCCTTGCACATGACACCCCTTCTCCCATTCCCTTGCCTTACACATCTTGCCCCCTATGCCCAGAGTTCTCCCCCTCCTCGTCGCCACCTTTAATTTTCCCTGACCTCCTTCCAGGCTCAGCTTCGGCAGGGGGTCTTCCCCAGGCTCACAAGTTGCCAGAGACTTCTCTGAGATTGCCTTCCATCTAGTCTCAGCCTCAGTTGTTTTCACAGCAGCTTCATTCCCTGGAATGTCCTCTCACAAGCAGGGACTGTTTTTGCCTCTCTTTGTAGCCACAGTGCTTGGCCCAGTGCCTGGCCCATGGTAAACACTGAACAAGTGAGAGCCTCTGTGATGTGATAGATGGAGCACGGAGCTTGAAATGAGGAAGGCCTAGGTCTAAGTCCTGCCTGTGACGTTCACTAGCTGTGTGACCTTGAGTGAGATGCTTGTCCTCGGTGAGCCTCAATTTTTCCATCTACAAAATGGGAATAAATAATATCTTCCCTACAGGGTCCTTCTAGGGATCAAATGAGCTAATGCGTGGAAAGCACCATAAAAATGGGAACTATTTTATTAATAGTAATTAATAAGCTTTTGGTTACATATGTTATTAATTAATAAGTTATTTTAAAAAATCCTTCCAGGGATCTATGAATTTATCCTTATGGGCCTGAGACAGACTTCAGACCCTCTACGACTTTGCAGAAGGTCCTCCTAGGAGTGGCCAACTAAGGACAAACCTCCCTGAATTTAGCAAGGTCCTACATCTGTCTCCGAGTCAGTACCTGAAGCTTTTCCAGATTGAAAGGACTTCGAGGCTTTTCTCTTTGCTGACATAGCCTTCTGGAGCTAGAGGCCACCTCCACACCATGAGGAGGAATCAGAGGAGAATTTCAGAAAGAACTTGGAAATGCCCTCACCAACCACAGTACCATGCAGATTTGTTGTTTCCAGACTTAGCACTCTATCCACTGCTGTGTTTTTGTCCTTTGTTTTCAAAAGGGACCATGGCATCAGGGAAATGATGGCATGACTTGCAATTGACCATGACAAATCACACTCCCCCTCTGTCATTAATATTGTTAGGACTGAGATAGTCTCCCTGTGGCTAGTTTATACAATGGTGGTTTGGGATTTTTCCTGGAGCCAATCTGGCTGACCTAGATTTCGTTGGTGGTTGTCTTATGTCATTGTTTAGAAAGAGGCTAGAATTCTCGTTACCAGCAAACAGAGTAGAAGGTCCATAGAGTAATCAGAGCAAGGCTGAGCTCAGGGAAGGGAATGTATGCCCATGAGGCAGGCCACTGTTCCCCAGAGCTCAGAGGGGTGTCTCTGTTCACAGTCATCAGAGGCTCATTAGACCTTGAACCTAGAGGTCCTTGGGTTCAACATGCTCATTTTATGGATAAGGAAAGAGAGGCCAGAGCAGGGCAAGGGGCTTGCCCAAAGTCACACAAGTAACCAGCATCCAAGGTAGGGTTTGAACCCAGGTCCTCTGACTCTGGAGCCAGTGTCTTCTTTACCATATCACAGGAACTTCCAACACTAACCACTCATTAAGAAAGAGTTGGCTCACGGCTCTTAGACCAGTGTGCTTCTAGGACCAGTATGGGTTATGTACCACTTCTCTTCCCAATTTTAATTAATTTATGTATGATAACAACAGTGACAACAACCCATATTTAAATGGAACTTTATGGTTACAAGACATTTTACATATGTTATCTCAACTGAATTTTGTAAGGAAAAAACCCCTGTAAGATAGGTCGCACAAGTATTTTAACTCCATATTTTACCGATGAGGAAACTGACATTCAGAGAGTTTGGACTGAGGTTCACACAGCTAAAAAAAAAAAAAAAAAAGCATAGAGGCAGGACCCAAGCCTAGGTCTTGGAACCTTTAAGTCTAGTCCCCCCTCTATAATGTCCCTCTATAATATTTAGTCACTTATTTCACTATTAGAATAATGGCTAGCATGCATATAATGCCTTAAGGTTCACCAAGCCCTTTACAGATCTCTCATTTTATCCTTACAACAAACCTGAGAAGTAAGTGCTACTAATATCTCCATTTTACAGATGAAGAAATTGAGGCACAGAGAGGTTAATTATGACTTGGAAAGCAGCACCACCTTTCTCATTCCTTCTTAACAGGGTGTTGGAAAATGACAAGTGGATGACGAAGGTGGTAGCTGGGGGTTTTGTTTTAAATATACTTGCCTTCGATAAATACTTGGCTGGTGGATTGATTAGATAATGATTGATCATATCCCACCAAGGTTGAAAGCTTTTGAGAGCTGATGCCTTCCTCTAATATTCCCCAGACTATATCTTACCTACCCCCTATTTTTTACTACCATCTGTCCATCCCTGTTCCTCTGTCACATCAAATCAAGTACTTTAGACATTGAGTAGTTGTGTGACCCTGGGCAAATCACTCAACCTTTGTCTGCCTCAGTTTCCTTAACTGTAAAATGGAGATCATTGAAATGCCAATTCCCAGTTGTTGTAAGGATCAAATGAGAGGACTTTTGTAAAACACTTAGCACAGTACCTGTCACTGTTTCCTTCTTGCTCCCTTGTTAATGAGCATTGGTTTATCAGTTATGAGACACTGTGCTAAGTTCTAGGGATACAAAAAGAGGCAAAATACAGTCCCAGATCTCAAGGAGCTCAGAGTCTCTTAGGGCAGACCACGTACAAAAAATAACGTACTTACAAGATACATAAAGGCTGACTTAGAGACACTCCACAGAGGGAAGATACCAGCATGAAGGGGAATTGATAAGAGCTTCTCATAGAAGGTGGGACTTTAGCTGGGACTTGAAGGAAGTCAGGAAAGCCAGGAGGATTACAGGCAAGGGGAACCGCTGGTGCAAATGCCCAGAGTAAGGAGGGTAGTGAAATGTGTGAGGAAGAGGAGGCCGATGTCAGAGGATTGCAGAGTCTGGCGGGAAGGAAGACGTAAGATGACTGGAAAGGTAGGAAGGGGTCACGGAGAGCTTTGGGCTCATGTCTGTCCTCATCATCCAGAAAAACGCCATTCGGTTCTGATATGGATAGACCAGAACACAGTTAACTACTTGGATAAATGACATACATTCATTCTGATGGGTCAGTAACTTCCTGGAGACTTCAGTGTGTGCTCAATATGTCTTATCTTTTAATTCCCTTTCCATCCAGTTTAGCCCCAAAAGGATGGTTCTGGGGCCATGTTCCCTCACTGTTAATGTCCCTGCCTCCACAACTGCCTCCCCTCCATGGCCTAACCCCCCCTCCAGACCATGTCCTCCTGGCCCCAGAATCTGTTTCTTGGACTGGCTGCCCTGTCCCCTTGCTGTTGACTTGAGATGTCTGTCAACATTTATATCAATCTCAGAGCACATTGGTTTGCTCCTAATGGTTCAATTTCTTCGTTGTGTGGGTGGCTGTCACGCTGTGACTGATCTCGTTGCAGGTACAGTGGGAGTGCATCAATCCAAAGTACAAAGCCAAGAAGAAGAATTACAAGAACTCGGGCATGGTTATTCTGAACCAATGCAAGGTAGGACCACAAACATTCTTCTTCCTTTTGGTCCCAAGTAAGGTTGTTGGGGGTTGGGGGGGAGACCTATAACCAGAATAATAACCCACACTTTAACAGGGTTTTCAGGTTTCAGAACTCTTCACTGCAACCCTGTGGCATAAGCAGTACAAAGACTGTTATCCACATTTTGCAAATGGGGAAACTGAGGCAGATATGGGACATGCCTTTGCCAGGGTTACACAGCAGAGTTGAGACTCAGATTCTAGCATTCAGAGTCTAAGACCAAGACGTAAGTTAACATGGAAAGAATAGAAGAGGAAAGAGCTAAAGAATACTGATCCTTCTTTCCTGGGGCTATCTCAATTCTTTCATCTATGTCTTAATCAGACTGTGCAGAAAGGAGAATAACAAAGAGAGGCAAGAAGATAAATTGAAAGCCAAGAAGGAACACAGAGTACCCAGAAGGACCTGCTTCCTTGCAGAGGAGAATCTCTGTGTGCCCAGAATAAACATGCTTCCGAGCCTGCCTTGTTTTCCATCAGTCGTTAGTATTCAGACATCTGAGACAAATGTGTGACTAGTCAGGTCATTTCTCCATTCTGGATGTCTGTTTCCTTTTCTACAAAGAGAGAGATCATTTCTATCCCACCTGTGTGTGAAAAGAAAGAAAACAGAAATAATATATTGCTTTGGACTCAAAAACACAATGCCAATTTAAGGTAGGGTATGAACGTGTGATTTCATTAGTGTTGGGCAGAAAGACACTCCCAAGTGTGGCCCAAACCAGATTAATATATAATTGGAAAATATTTATAATCAACCACACACACACACACACACACACACACACACACACACGATACTGGTTTTCTAAGTCAACCCAGGTATCCTTATTCAGGCCCCATTCCCCAGTAAAGGAAGCCCCTCTGCCAGTGCTGGTTGGTACCTTCTCTACAGCTTCTAGTCGCAGGGAGTTCCCTGCAGCCCCACAAGCTTGTCTGACTTGCTCAGGGTCATATGGTCAGTCTATGTCCAAGACAGAAGGTGGGTCTCTCTGGCTTGGAGGCCAGCTCTCTATTCATTAAGCTACCTTGCCTCTTGATCCCAATAATACACCACTAGTCTTGAATTCTGAGTGTTCAGCCTACATCCCCAGGAGGAGGAGCAGGATTGGGGCAATGACCAGGAGAGCCCCGAAGGGTCCTCAAGATGGAGCTGTCCAGCAAGCTGTGGAAAATGCAAGACTAGATCTCAGGGAAGAATGGAAAATCATCCTTTTTATTGGGGACTTAGTAAGTGATAGAGTCAGGCTTCCAACACTCTTCCCCTGCACCCCAGCTGCCTTCTGCAATTAGCCAAAATAGAGGAAGAAGAAGAAAAGCAGGTGTTTCAAGTGGTATCCCGCCACTAGAGGAAGGAAAATAGCAGAGGTTCCCTCCTGCTTTGGTGCAGTCACTTCACGCCTTGGTTTTAGCTTCCTGTCCAAAGTTAAGCCCTTAAATTGACAACAAAACAAAATATACTGTTACTATTCAGAATTCTTCCAATTCTTTCTTTTCAGATCCACAAGATGCACTCCTTCTTAGATTACATCATGGGTGGATGCCAAATCCAGTTTACAGTGAGTTCATTTTTCCATTTACTTTGATTCAGGGGGTCCATCAAAGCTGTAAGGCCACTGTGTTCATTTAGTGTGGTACTAGATTCTTGTCAAATTTTGTGGTTGTTTTAAAAGTGGACATGGGTATTGTTCTCAGTAAATTAGTAACATTTTATCCATCACATTCGCAGCATTGGTCGTGGCATTGGATTTCACAGCCAGAAATTCCTGGGGTGAGCTCTGGCAGGGTCCGAGGTGGGGGTGGGAGATTGGAATGAACTTCCAATTTTTTTCTTTCTCCTGTGACTGCATCTATGGCCAGATAAATCCATCAAGCAGTCAACAAGCATTTGCGGAATACCTGCTCTGTTCCAGGCATTGTGCTAAGTAGAGGGGATACAAAGACTTTTCAAGTCAAACCCTCGTAAGGGGATAACAATCCATGATGGTCAGTCTGTACCAAAGAGCTCCAAGTGGGGCAGGGGGGAGGGGGGGCATGAGGCATGAGCCAATGGAGGAGAGCAGGAAAAGGTCTATATGGCATTTCACTAAGACTTGAAAGAAGCCAGGTCTAAGAGGCAGATGTGAGAAAAGGGTGGATTTCAGGCATGGGGTAGGTGGGGGTGGGGCATCAATCCAGAGGCACAGAGATGGCAGAACAAGTTCTGTGAGTGAGGAACCGGTGAGGAGGCCAGCCAGGCTCCACCTATGTACAGAGGATCTCAGAATCACTGAGTTAGAAGGACCTCAGAGGTCACTGACTCCAACACTCAAGTGATTTTACAGAAGAGAAGCTGGAAGCTGGGAGCATGACAACTTAAGTGCCTGAGGTAGGACCTCTTCCTGACCAGTCTTCCTGACTGTGTCCATGGGTGATGTAGGAATAATGAGAGCTCGGAATATCCAACTCGTCTTGGTGTTCATGGCGCTTGCCAGCAAGGGAGCCTCGGCCACCTGGGCAGAGACGCCTCAAAGTGAGATGGGGGGGGGGGGCCTTCAGGCAAAAGGAGAG
>CM053585.1:520578438-520644017 GCA_028646515.1 Pseudochirops corinnae
ATGGGGGGGGGGGCCTTCAGGCAAAAGGAGAGAGAGGGAATGCTGGGAGAGCTGGCGCTAAAGAGATGTCATCCCCTGAGATATTCTTGTGGAGGCGTGAGTGGGGGGTGGGAGGCTAGCAAGGGGCTCCTTTAACTGGCCAGTTCATGAGCCACATCCAATACTCTGTCAAGGTCTCTGCTCCCAGAGAAATGTGTGTTAGGCTGGAAAGGGAGATGGGGGCCAGGCTGTGACAGGTTCTAAATGCCAGAGAAACACTGACATGTGAGTCCTCCTTCACGAGTGATTAATGTGTGTGTGTGTGTGTGTGTGTGTGTGTGCATGTGTGTAAGTGTAACTAATTGCACCCTGGGGGGATTGAGCTCAATAAACTCTGAGGTCCCTCCCAGCTCTCCCTTTCCATCTCCTATGATCTGATCTTAGCTATCGGAGCCTAGACCTCTCCCTGAGACCATGAGAAACCGGCTCTTTTCTCGCCTCACTATGAATGTGCTAATGAGCCCCAGGTGTGTAAATTAGAAGCAGGACACCTGGATGTCTGTGGTGCATGGGCCCAAAGACTGCTTCTCATGGAGGCAGGATGAGTTGACATTAGCCAAGGGGGCAGTTCTATGTACTGGCAGCCACCAGGAATAACTATCCAGGGAGGTCAGATGATAGTTTTGAGAAGTTATTTATAAGATTTTAAAACAGGATGTTATTGATTTGGGTCATTTTTAGATTTCACAGGTCGTGAACAACCTTCAGATACTCACTTTACTCACCTTCTTGCTATCATCTAAGGGAAATACTGGTTTCAATTTCAGGCATTCCATGATTTATGTATGTGGTCATCACCTTATAGCTCTGAATCTCACTTTGCTCATCTGTAAAATGGGAATAATTATGCCTTTATTGCCTACTTCTCAAGGCTATTTTGAAGTTATAATTGCAAAAGCACTTAGCAGTATCTAAAAGCATATGTGAGTTATTATGTCTGACAAATATATCCATCCAACAAAGAGGTGCCCCAGACATACTGTCCCAGAACTCCCCCCCCCCCTGACCATCCCTAGAGATTGCTTTCTCATCCCTTGCCTAAGCCTCCCACTAAACATCCTTGTCACAGACCCTGCTGCCCCCTGACATGCTCCTTTCAGGCTCCATACCTCCAACAATCACACAATCTCAGTGCCCAGAATTCTTAGAGAAGAAGGGTGGGGGAGATAGGAAGCAGGCACATGCTGGTGAAAGGAAAGGGACAGCAAAGGAATAAAAAGCCATCCTGCTACCTCAGTTCTTCCTCCCCAATATGTATTCAGCTGGTTCCCTGCCACTAGTGTTCTGCAGTAATAAAGGGAAGGGAGAAAGAAAGATATGGAGGGATGTCTGCCACCACGTCCTCCTCTCCTCTTTCCCCTGCATCCCATCAGCAACAGAGGAGAATGGGAGAGGAAGAAGAGAAGAGGAGGGCAGAAGGGAAACCCTATCCTCCACCCTTGTCCTCTCCCTTCTCCCTGGGAAAAAAGGGGGTAGGGAGAGAAAACCAGTCAGCCAGACTTGTCCTTATTCTGTCCCCAGACGTGACTTCTCTGGCATATCTCCTCATCAGAATGGTTGTGGATTTGAGGTTGTTCTTCAAAATAGGTTATTTGCTCAGTTCACACACACACACACACACACACACACACACACACACACACACACACACACCCCAAGCTTTGGGTCTGCCATGCAGAGACTAATTGGGCTTCCTAACTGTGCTGACCAGATGCCCAGATTTGCCAGGGCTTCATCATCCAAGTTTTCCCAGTGCTCAATTCCTCTTGGGGATCAACATGAAGAGCCAGCACTGCCAGTGTTTAGCACAGTGCTTTGTATACAGTAAGCGCTCAATAATGCTTGATGCATTAACCCTTTTATATTCCCAGAGATTAGCACAGTACTTGGCACATGGTAAGTAAGCATTTCCAGCTGGACTGACTGGCTGGCTATCTATGAATACTCTTTCCCTATAGAAATCTCATTCTGTTGGTTCCACTGGTTAGTCTCTGTAGCATGAGTGGGACTGGGTACACTGTGAAAGGAACAGGCTTTTTGGGGTGAACCTGGGAACCTAATCACCATGTATAGACAGGTTTCCATGGACAAATGCACTTTTCCAAGAAAAGGACTTAGGAACTCATTCTTGGAATATTTCTAATAAGTCGAGGATTAGTTTGTCTGCTTTTGGAGAGCATGGATGGTGCTTAGGTTTTCTAAGTTGGGTTTTACTTCACTAAAAATGATAGAACCCTAGAGATGGAAGGAATCTCAGAGGTCAAATTCCATCTTCTACAACATGCTGCCTCTGATGCATCAAAGAGCCTGGTGGGCTCAGACCCAACTCCCCTGACTGGTTATTCTAAAATCACCTCCTTTCCTCTCCAGCAAAGTCAAGAAAACTTGAGTTCAGATCCTGTAAATTTAAGGGCATTTCTGTATTTTTTTTATTGGCTAGTGCCTTCAGTAACAGCTGCACAAGGAGAAGGTTACAAGAGATCTTGCAGTTCAGGGCTGAAACACTTCTGTGGTTAATGGAGGAAGAGGAGGAGGGAATAACATGGTCCTGAACAAAATGGCAGCTGATGTTAGCAAAGCCCACTGAGAAGGCTCCCCAGGAGAAGGGAGGTGGTAGCCTCTAAACTCAACCCAACTCAAGCTATTATTTTCATCTGACAGATCTTGGTAGGTGGGGGGTATTGGGGAACACAGCCCCAGATCCCAGAGATGACACTATTGGATTGTTCCTACTTCCAATCAGTTTCAGCTACTTGAAGTAAACTTAACCATTCCCCTGGGGATGTAACCACATTGCCTGGACAGAGGCTGCTGCTTCTACCTGCCCCCAGCAGCTCCCTTCCCACCAGCTTCAGGTAGAGCTTCTCCATCCTGCTCACAAAGAGAGGACAGAATCTATCAAGGATAGGGTTCCCAGAGAGAAAAGCAAGAGTTTCCTTTTTAGCTAATGTTCCCAGTGAACTCTGCCAATATTAGCTCAGCAGCACCGTTGTTAGGGAAGCAAATCATTAATTTCTCGTTTATAGAGGTATCAAACAGGCAGCCTTCGGGCCATGAGTATGGCCAAAAAAATTGTAATTGGGAAATATTTAGCAAAATCAATAAAAATACAACAGGATATAGTCGATGTTAATATGTGACTTTCTAAGTCCCTATGAAGCCTACAGGGATCTTTATGTCTGGTTTAGTGGCCCCTGTTTCTGTCTGAGCTTGATGCCACCAGGATAGAGGTTTTATGCAAGGTGTCTGAAATTAAGCCAAGCATTGATGGTGTTATTACAAATAAGATCTCCCTTCCTCATCAAGACTAGGACCATACAAGCCCCATTTAGGTATTCTCCATGTGAAAAATCAGTCCCCCGATGAAACCCAGCTTCAGTCAGTATACCTTTCTAAGGCTCCTTCTTAGTTGTAGGCGCAATATTCTTCCTTCCCACACATGGGTAAGAAAAAATTGTATAGAACAGATCTTGAATTTCAGAATTCATATCCAAAATTGCTAGCAAGTCATTACCTGTTACCTTAAGGCTGAGACTTTTCCCAGAGCCCTCCTTCCCTTGCTCCCTTCCTTCCCTCTCTCTGGCTTTTATCATATGAGTAAGGGGATCACGAAAGGTTCCCCATAGGAAGCAGAGCATAAGTTAAGCCCTGAAGGAAAGTTTTCCAAGAGGCCAAGGAGAGGGAAGAGGGCAGATATAAATCAGCACTGATCTCGATAAAGGGCTATTTGGGGTTAGATTTCTATTCTGGGATTTCACTCACATGGCCCTGAGCCCTCAGTGCTTTGGTAGTCTGAAAGGGTTGTTGGTTGGTGCTGGAAGCTGGGCTGATACGCCCAAATCTGAGAACAACCCAAAACATGCTCTCTATGGAAAGGCCTACTGAGTGCTTTGCAGGCATCCTGCTGGGTGCCCTCAGGGTCACTTGATATCTCTATCATGTGGATGCACTTTGAAGTTACAAGGAAGTTCCTAAAAGTCCACAAGTGTTTTCTTTGTTCCCTGGTCCTTGATGCACAAAGGACAGCCAGGTATTTTCCACTGGGAAAGTGGGAATCAATAGCAGGGCTGATCTGGTGACTTCCTTGCAAAATCTTTCCTCCACAAGGGTAAGGGCAAGGCTGTGTGGCTTGTAAAGGAGTGAAGACACAAGGGGATTAGAACTCCAGGCCAATTCAGGGCCAACCTACTCAAGTTTGATGTGAGCCATATTGGTGGAGGGGGGAACATGGACTCTCTTTAGACCAATACAACATCTGAGTAGCTCTGTACTGTAGTCACAAGGCAGTCAATGAGTATTAGCACCTACTGTGTGTATGTGTGTGTAGGCAGACTGATGACCTTGAAGTCAGAAGTGTTGTTTGTCCTTCATCCTAGAAGAGGATCATGACATCAGGAAGGTGATGCCATGACATGCAAGTGAATTGGATTTAAGTGAGGCAGGACTGTGCAAGGTCACCAGTCTCACTTTCTCCTCTGGAGCCATCTGGGTCCAGTGACCAGATATAGATCAGGACCCCTGGAGATGGCCCTCTGAAGTCAGGAAGGCCCCAGATCAAGGACCACTTCTGACGTACCCTGGCTATGTGGTCCTGGTCAAGTCTCTTAACCTTTCTTGGCCTCAGTTTCCTCACCTCTAAAATGAGAAGCTGAATTTCATGGTGTCTTCTAAAGGCCCTTCCAGATCTAAATTATTATCCCATGAGCTTCTCCGGGCCCCAGGTCATTATGACTACATGGTTAGCCCTGGAGCTGATCTGCCCTGGTAGAGGGACCCATGCAAAACACACCCATACACATTGTTTATCTTTAAGCACAAACTATGTCCTTCCCCTGAAAGGTTCAGGTTTGGGATGTGGCTGATCAACGAACAATGAAATAAGCCGCTGGGCGCTTGTGCAGAAAATATCAGTGCTTAGAGGGCACAAGTCAGTGTCACACAATGCTTATTTTAAAAAGGAGGTGAAGATGGAAGAGGCTTCTTTTGTTAGTCATGTGCATTATTATTTCATTTTCTGTGTTTTAACAACTATTAACATTTCTATTGAGCTTTCAGGTTTATAAAGTACATTCCTTCCAACAAGCCTGTGAATTAAGTAGGTTGAATATTTCCTGATTAGTCATTTTTAAGTCATGTCCCACTCTTTGTAACCCCTTTGGGGGTTTTCTTGGCAAAGACACTCAAGTACTTTGCCATCTCCTTCTCCAGCCAATTTTACAGATAAGGAAGCTGAGGCAAACAGGGTGAAGTAACTTGCCCAGGGTCACACAGCCACTAAGTGTTTGAGGTCACATTTGAATTCAGGTCTTCTTGACTCCATGTCCAGCACTCTATCTACCTAGCAACCCAAGGTTGAGTATAATGACCTTCAAATCATGGGCAGCGGAACCAAGACCCAAAAGGCTAAATGATTTGGCCATGGTCACACAGCTAAGTGTCAGAGCCGAGATTTCTAAGGCTTCACAGGAGCTTGAAGGGAAATCTAACCCCACATTTTCACACATAAGGAAACTGAGGCCCAGAAGGATGGATCCTCAGGGTCCCCTGACCAGGAGTTCTATAGCACTCCCCCAATGCAGAAAATGGCTCCTTCAGAGAGATGATCTTTACCCTCACAGCTACCGTTCAGGACTGTTAAGTATCTTTTTGGTAAGATTTTACTTTATAAGGTGAAATACCCTTTTAGAAAACTGGTCCTACCTTGATGTGTGGTTGTTGTTCATCTTTAGTGTTCGAGGGGGACCAAGGACATCATTGGGTGATATCTTGACTTGTGCCTGAACTGGATACATCTTAGGGCATTCCTTACTCCTTCTGTAATGCTGATTGTATGTTCTTCACTCTATGGTGCCATCCAGGTTGGGGAGGAAGCAATGCGGGGATACTCCCCAGAGTGATGAACAAAGAAGCCCCTTCAGAGAGCTACCCAGGCAGACTCAGTAGCAAACAGTAGCTAATTTAACAACGCTGGTCCCCAGGCCACATCTCACACACCAACTAGATAGAGCCTAGCAGTAGCTGCTCATCCTTAGTTGATGGGGAGTTGGGGTGGAAGCGGGGCAGAGATGGGGCCGCACACCACGGAAGGGAGGCAGTGTGCTTGAAGCCATTCTATACATGAGGCCAGGAGAGAATGGGGCACTTAGGAAGTTTGCTATTTTAACTAACTCTCCTTGCTAAGTAGGCATGAAGCTCCATTTGTAGGCTACGGACAGATGCACTCTCAGTGATCTCTCCATTGATCACCCCTCTAGTTCTAGCCCTGACTAATGGACTTAAAAGAATGGTGCTTAGTTTGCAGCGATAGAATGGACCAAGGGACATCAGGAGTGCCACAATTCCCTAGACTAGATTCTTTTCTCACTACACCCAGCAGAGATGCATAAAAAGACAGAATGTAGTCTATAATTTTTTAAAGCTCCCCACACACTCCAAAAAATAAATACCACTCCAAGCTCAGCTAGAGCAGCACAGATTATCAGCATTACCTAAAAGCATAAATGCTACAACAATAAATGATTAGGGAAAACCACAGGGAAGGCAGAGTTTTAGAATTCTAGCAAATAACCGGCAGCTCATTTCTTTCAACATCCCTATGAAATCTAACCAGGGAGGTTCATAAATAGTTTGTTTGCAGCATGAGGGGAAGAGTTTGTGGAGCAAAGTTGTTTTATGTTGAAGACTAAAAAATAATACATGAAAAGAACCCATCACTCATGTCCGGCTTCCTAGGGGGGAAATGGTGGTGTGGACTTTGGGACCCCCAAATCTCTGAAAGGAGCCAGCTCTTTCCCTCTTTTACAAGTTTTA
This sequence comes from Pseudochirops corinnae, assembly GCA_028646515.1. Lineage (NCBI taxonomy): Eukaryota > Metazoa > Chordata > Mammalia > Diprotodontia > Pseudocheiridae > Pseudochirops > Pseudochirops corinnae. Next base: position 520,585,288 of record CM053585.1, read on the forward strand.
TGAAGCTGCTTTGATGCCAGCTTAATAGGAGAAAAGCCTCTTGGAAGGTGGATGGGACTCAGGCCTCCCTTCCAACTGCCCTCTGAGAAGGTCATGAAACCTGAAGCCTTCAGCAAGCCATCAAGACTGAAAAGAAAAATACCAGGGTTTGCAAATCCACAAGCATTAAGAAAAGCAACACAGCAATGACCATAGCCCATAAACTATCATATTTCAGTGGATTCCTTGTTTCTTTTCCCCTCCTCAACTTAATCCTAAGATTTCCCTGCCTTTTCTTACCTCACCTAACTTCCTGCTCACTTCTCTCTCCTCTTCCTCATCCTACTCTCTCTCTGTCTCTGTCTGTCTATCTATCTGTCTCTCTCTCTGTCTGTCTCTCTCTGTCTGTCTGTCTCTCTCTCTCTGTGTCTCTGTCTCTCTCTCTCTTCCTCCCTCACCCCCTTTCCCCCCTCCATCTCAATCCCTTCTTTTAAAGAGCATCCAACAATTTTCGCAAATGGTCGGAGCCAGAAGAGAAGTTCAACCAGTTCCCTTTGGTGCATTTTTCCTCAAACCTCATTAAGACAACCTGTTTTGGGCGACATCAGTTGGAAAAAGCTACTGGCTGACATCTACTTTATAGCACCCTTTGTTAGACAAGGCACATGATAAAAAGGGTCTCCTTCTGGGGTGTTTAGAGAGTACGGCTCATTCATTTACCATTTCCAAATTAAACTGAATTTTGTTCTCAATAAACAAGAATTTGTTTTCTCAATCCCACCCGTCCACCCACTGAAAGAAACAAAAGAAAAACCCTTGGAACAAATCTGCATAAGTTAAGCCAAACAAATTCCCGAATTGGCCGGGTCCCCAAAATGAGCACCTTTCTCCCTAGTTACTTCACCACCTCTCGGTCGGGAGAGGGTAGCATTCTTCAGTGTGGTTCCCCTGGAATCATGATTGATCACCGCTGTGATCAGACTTCTTAAATCTGTCAAAGTTGTCTGTACAGTGTTGCTATCACAGTTTAAATCGTTCTCTTGGTTCTGCTCACTTCAGTCTGTATCAGTTACAAGTCTGCCTGTCCAGGTTTTTTTCATCTTTGTTTTTGTCATTGAATGTGCTTGCAAATCCTTCACTTCATACGCTCTTCTGGCCAAAGAGGGAGGAAGGAAGGACTTATTCAGTGCCTCCCTAGGTACCAGGCACTGCACTAACCATTTTAAAATGATCTCATTTGATCTTCACAACAGCCCTGGGAAGTAAGTGCTATAATTATCCTTATTTCACAGTTGAGGAAACTGAGGCAGAGGTTAAGTGACTGGCCCAAGGTCACACAGCTACTACATATCTGAGGCTGAATTTGAACTCAGATCTTCCTTGACTCCAGGCCCAGTGCTCTAATCACTGTGCCCCCAGCTGACAGATGAGAGATTTGAGCCAGTTTCTCTGATTCCAAATCCAGCCCTCTTTCTACTTTCCCCAGGCTATCCTCGGCAGAAAGTGGAAGAATCAGGATTCACATACAGCTCCTACAAGGCCTGTGAGGTCCCTTCCAGTTCTGAGTGTGTCGTTCTGTCAGTTTGTATGAGAGACTGATTTGAATTTGACCCTTTGCTTAAAGAGCAGTGGGGACAGAGGCTGATGAACACACTGAGATGTCTAAGGGAGACCTCGCTCCAGCACTCCTTTCTGTTCCATCCTTATCCACATGTGCCGTGTTTATACACAGCTCTGGCCCAGTGGAGAGAGCATGGGGCGTGGAGTTAGGAACTCCTGAGTTCAAATCCATCCTCAGAGGCTTACTAGTTGTGTCACCCTGGGCAAGTCACTTCACTTCTCTGTGGCTTGGTTTCCTCAGCTCTAAAAAGGAGAATAATAACAACCCCTCCCTCTCAGAGTTGTCCTGGAGATCCAATGAGATAACATATGTAAAAAGTTTTGCAAATCTTAAAGTACCACACAATTTATTATTATCATTCATCTCAATTGTCTTACGGCTTCGTGGAAAGCATATGGAGCCTGCAATCAGCAAAGCCCTGGTGTCCAGTCCTAGTTCCAACATTTCTGTAGCTATATCTGTCAACTGATAAGCATTTTTAAATGCCTATTGTGTGCCTGGCACTACGCTAAGCTCCAGGGATACAAAAAGAGGAAAACACTCAAGGAGCTCATTATAGAATTCTGAGTAATTTCCCCTCCCTAAGCCTCTTTTTCCTGATCTATAAAATGGGGGTAACGATATTCATCCTACCTATCTCACAGAGGAACAGTGTTAACCTTAAAGTGTTATAAAAACATGAATTATTAATTTAAGGGTATTTTGCTAAAATTAGATAAATTGCCAGAAATGACAGTGCGTGCCTCTGTGTCCTGACTAAGCAAGTGAACAGAAATGTGAGCCAGCTAGGGATAGGAGAGAGGTGCTGTGCACCCCTCCCATGCCCTCCCTTTTTCCTCAAAGCTCCTGGATAATCTTGCTTGCTATGTTATTTGGATGAGTGGTTGGGAACAGTGTCTTGGTTTTGTTCAGAAGGCTGGAAGGAAATGTCACTTAGTGGCAGAGTAAAGCTTGGTTCCTCCCTCTGCCTCCAATGCAAATTAGCACTCAGGTTCTTGTGTTGGTCAGAGGGGCTGCCAATTCTATACTCAGAGATGGAGAAAGAAAACATCTGTATAGGATTTTGGAAGAAAAAGAAAGTTATAAATATAGTTGCTAAATAGCAGTCTCAGACCCAAAGCCATTTTGGTATACAGCGAGCTTCTCCCTATCTGTTGTATTTGGATTTATTTTTTACTCGTATCTCAGAAATTGGGTTGAATTACTGCAGTTGGTGTTTTCTCTGTGGTCTACAATGTAGTTGGTAATTTTTCAAGGACAAATTGAGGAGAAGTAGAGATTTTTATTTATTATTAGCCTTATTATTTAACGATTGCTTTGGAAACCTAGAAGAACCAGCACAGAGATGCCCTAAGAATTCTGCCAACATCCACAGAATATGGCTAGACTTCTGGCCCAAAGGAGCTTGGTCCTAATCACAAATCCATCATAATAAATCGCTGACATTCAGTGCTATGCCACCTCCTCTCCAATCCTCAGTTTATTCACCTGTAAAATGAGGCCATTGGTCTTGAAGATCTGGATAGAGCATTCCATTTCTCTGATTCTATAATTGAGCTAAGCCAGCAGTAGACAACATGAGACAGGATATTATTAGGAGTTAAATGAGATGGCACAAACCAGAAGTGCCAACGTTGTTCAGATGAGACAGCCATCAATAGCCTTGAAAGCAACTCAGGGAGATTTCATGGAGCCAAGAAGAACTTGGGATGGGCCTTATAGGATAAGTAAGGGATTTGGGATCAGTGAGAGGAGAATGGAGGTCATTGAAGGTGGAGAGGGATAAGAGCTAAGAAAATGAGAATGGGGCACCCCTTACCCCTTCTTCCCCACCTCCATGCTAACTGTTTATAGAAAAATTAGCTCTTTTTTGATCTATTACAACATTTGAGAGTTGTGAGAAGGGAGACTGTGTTGAGGCTGCTTCAGACAGAGGTCAAAGCAGAGGTGAATCCCTAGAGAGGAGCATTGGTGAAGGTGAGAGAAGGGGGAACATCAAAGAGTATCAGGAGGATCAGATGCTGCAGAGAGAGCAAGGGAAAGGAGGCTGAAACAAAGACATCTGTGTGTACAGAGACACGGAGACAAAGAACCCAGGAGAGGAGGTGGTGGCCAGCAGATTCAACTCAATGCACATTTATTAGACCTTGATCTATGATCACATGAGATAATATTAGCACAGTGCCAGGCACATAGTAGACACTATATAAAAGCTTATTCCCTCCATCCCTGTCAGGTACCAGGCTCTAGACATACAAAAACAAAGATGTGAAAAGGCCCTGCCCTCAAGGAGCTTACATTCATTCAAGGAAGCAATAAGCATTTATCAGATACCTATTACATGCCAAGCACTGTCCCCATCACTGAGGATACACAGGCAAGAGTAAAAAAAAAAAAAACAGTGCCTGCTCTTCTGACTGAGAAGACAATGTAGAGATGTATAAATATATGCAGAATATATGAATAACAAATACAAGATAGTATTTTGGGAGGCTTACTACCATGTGGTCAAGAAGTTTTCTTCATGCAGAAGATGGTACATGAGCTGAGCTTTGAAGGAAGATCAAGGATTCTAAGCAGTGGAGGTTAGGAAGGAGAGGGTCCCAGGCATCCGGCACAGCCAAAGAAAAGGCACAGAGATGGGAGAAAGTGTTATTTGTATATACTTTCTTTTATATGCAATGCACCCACTGGTAAGTAAATTCAAAGCATAGAGAGAGGAACATAGAGTAGTTTCAAGAGAGAGAGATGCTGATCCAGGGCCCTAGATGAAGGGAACAGTCCCAAACAATTACATTTCTCTATTTCTTCCTCCCACAGGTAGCAATAGACTTCACTGCATCCAATGGCGATCCCAGGAACAGCTGTTCGCTGCACTATATCCATCCTTACCAGCCCAATGAATACCTGAAAGCCTTGGTAGCTGTTGGGGAGATCTGCCAAGACTATGACAGGTAATTGTTAGGGTTTGGGGTTGCCTAATGGATTCTCCAATCGACTCAGAACTTTGTCAGTGTCCCGCTGCCCAGTGGAACTTCTGCCAGGTGACTCACCAGGCACCTTATGGTAATGACTTCAAATGTACAGATGCAGCATCTCAGGCTGATGATCACACTCCATGTTGGACATGCTTGATCTAGAGAAAGCTGTGTTAGTCCATTACTGACCTTAGTCACCAAAAAAAACCCCTTTTTAAAGTTTCCTTCTCTTGGCCCCCTCTCCTTGGAAGATACAGATAAGACCAATGGATAACTCTGACTAGTATATGTAGGAAAGAGATTTTGGAGTTCAACCACTATTTTATTTATGTCTTTAGAAAACATATTCATCTTCTGTAAGAAGGGTCCCTAGATCCATGAGATTTGCATAAATTACTTCATGCTAAAAATTCATTCTTATACCAGTTCAGGATGGAGTGGGGAAAGATCAGGTATTTGCTCACAAAACCTTTCTATTTTGTGTGTATAAATTCAGATATTTGTAATTCTCTGTCGAGTCTGAGGGTGATCTTTAGACAAGAATAGTGACTTAGCTGGGCCAGCTGACTGACCTCTGGCATTAAAAGGGTAGAATAAAGAAAAGGTGAAAAGAATGTTGTTATCCACATTTCACTGAAATTTTGTTTGGATAGCATGATTGACTCCAGGGAATTTTTTTCCCTCCTAACCTGTGTTGTTTCAGCCTTGGTGATGAGAATTTTGAAAGGTTATTATTATCTACATTATAGGACATGGCGCCTAGCAGAGGCTAACATGGTATAGGAAGGAAATTAGCAGAAAAATCTGAGAATTTCAGCCTCTCTCATATTGGAGGGTTTTTTTTTTTATTGGGTTTGGTCACTGTAAGTTAGAGCAGAGAGGGTTTACTGAGCCTGTTTAGCTTTTGAAATTATCCACATGCTATTCCTACTCAGGGTCATACTTCCATTTAAAAAAAAAACTTACAATTTTTATTTAAAGTTTTGAGTTCCAAATTCTAACCCTTCTTCCCTTCCTTAACCCCTCCCTGAGATGGGAAGTAATTAGATAAAGGTTACACATGTGCAATTATGTAAAACATTTTCATATTAGTCATTTTGTGCAAGGCTCAAAAAAAAGAAAAAAGTGAAAGAAAGTGAAAAATAGCATGCTTAATTCTGTACTCAATCAATATCAGTTCTTTCCCTGGAGGCAGATAGTATGCTTCATTATTAATCCTTTAGGATTGTCTTGGATCATTATATTGCTGAGAATAGCTAAATCATTCCCAATTCTTCATGAAACAATGTTGCTTTTATCATGTACAATGTTCTCCTGGTTCTGTTCATTTCACTATGCAGCAGTTCATGTAAATCTTTCCAGGTTCATACTTCCATTTTTAATCAGACTTAGGAAATATGGTCACTCTCACCCCCTGGCTATGGTACAATCTGAATAAGAGAGTTTGACCATTTAAAGTCATTAAAGTTATTTTAGGGGAAGAACATTTCCTGCCAAAGATTTCTAGCCCTACAGTTGAGTTACTGACTGTAGTGCCATCCAAATATGGCACCTCTATCTCTTAGGGAGCCAGGATACCACATCCAGTGTATACTGAAAAGAATGGTCGATTTGGAACCAAAGGGCTGTGAAGAAAAGTAAGCTTGATATTGAATTCCTCACTGATTAAAAGTTATCTAGAAGTTCAGAGACTTGGACCCTAGGACCTAGTCCTGAGTCTGCTGCTGATTTTCAGGGTGACTGTAAGCAAATTATTTAAGTCATCTACTACTACTACTACTACTACTACTGCTACTACTACTACTACTACTACTACTACTACTACTACCACCACCACCACTACTACTACTACTAGCACTTATATAGCACTTCAAGATTTTGTAAAGAATTTTACAAATATTGTCTCACTTGACCCTTACAACAACCCTAAGAGAAACATAATATTGTTATCCCCATTTTATGGATAAAGAACCTGAAGCAAATAGAAGTTAAGTGACTTGCTCAGAGTCATACAGCTATTAAGTGTCTGAGGCTGAATTTGAACTCAGGTCTTCCTGTCTCCAAATCTAGCCCTCTGCTCACTAAGCCACCTAGCTATTTCTTTCCTCGAATCTTAATTTCTTCATCTGTAAAATATGGATATTAGTCCCAAAGTTGTATATACCTTATGGGACCACTACCATATTATAAGCTAAGTCAAGACAGGGAAGGTCAGCCTCAAAGTTAAGAAAATCTAAGTTTGAATCTTGCCTCTGACCCATACAGACCATGGACCGTGGGCCATCACTTAGAAGGCAGTGAGGTGACTCAAGAATTGATTCCCTGGAGTCTCCTGACTCCAAATTTAATGCTCTCACCCAATATCTGGGTGAAATGTTTTAAATTACAAAGAAAATACAGAATCTATGTAAATCTAAGGGATAACTGAAGTTCAGTAGCAAATGACATCATAGAAATTAATTGAAGGATATCAGTATTGTTTCTTTTTTTAGTTACTTAATGAACTGGTCAGGAAGAGTGAGTTTTGCAGGTCAGTAGAGCTTATCTTTATAAAGGCATTTGTAAATAAAAATGAGACAATGGCCTAGACAGAAAAAGATGTCAGAAGCAAAAGCCTAGGACTCTTGGGAAGATTTGGGGGTTGCCTTCTCTACAAGAATGCTTGATGCAATCTGATCAACTTAAAAACCTACAAGGTTCTGGGAGATTTTCTCCTTTGTGTGGATGGAGAGCAGAAAGATATATTAAGTCAGAAAATTTCCTTCTGTCTTGCCACAGTTAGATTTTACAAATCAGAGTAAATGCAGTTGGGTAAGAGTTCTATAGAAGATAACCTGTTCCTCTTCAGCAGCTAGGGAGTTTTAGAAACCTCTCAGCCATCCAACTTCTCCCAGAGACCCTGAACAGTCAAGTTTTTCTTTCTTCTCGAACAAAAATGTGATGTAGTAAAATGAGCACAATCTCCTATCTCTGGCAATCTAGTGAATCCCTCAAAGCCTCAGTTCCCCTTACCTGTAAGTTGAAGATAAATATTTGCACTGGGTACTTCTAAGAGCTAGTATGAGGATTATTTGGGGGAATGAGACAGCCACTGAGGTCCCTTCCAGAACTAAAATTCTGTGATTCTCTGTTTCTTTTGAAAGTGCTTTCCAAACCTCAGGTATAGAGTTTGTTGCAGGGAAAATAGTTGTTTTTAACATTTGGGGATATATGAAGCCGAATAGACCAGATGGTAACTGCAGCCTTCATCATTTCTCTCTGATTGAGGTTCTCTGCAGTGAGGTGGAAAGTCCACTGAACTGATTCAGATTCAAGAGAGACCCACATTTGAACCCCAGCTCTGAGACTTGCCACTTCACCCCCAGTACCTCAGTTTCCCCATCTGTAAAATAAGGCTAGTGATATTTGCACTGCTTGAACGAGCTTTGTGAACTTGAAGGTGCTATGTAAACATAAGTTTCTGGGGGAAGGTTAGAACTCATCCTTAATGTCTGGCTCATAACTCAGAAAACAGTCCTACAGATTTTTTTTTCAAGTATTTGATTTTCGTAGATTCTTTTGACTTTTATAGCTTTCCCTGCTCCCCCAGCAAGCAGGCAGTTTAGCAAAATTACCCAACGCATCAGCCAAGTCTGACAATATATATACTGTTCCACACCCCAGATGAGGAAAACAAGACCCAAAGACAGGATGGGATCACAGATCTGCACCTCAAAAGCCAGCTGGGCCAAGCCCCTCATTCTATAGATGAGGATCTGAATCGCAGAGAGCCTTAGTGCCTGCCCCTGGTCACACGAGTAGTAAGTAGGACAGTCAGGTCCGCAAGCAGTCCCCAAGTGCCTACAATGTACCAAGTGCTCAAGATACTTGGAAAGCAAAATCAATCCCTGCCCTTGTGGAGCTTACCATCGGGGATTTAGAGCTGACTCCAAGCCCAGTGCTCTATTCGCCCCAACTTTCAAATTACACTCTCAGAAAAGGACTTTTTATAAGTCTATTCCCACCAAAAATGACAGCTCACATCTATATGGTATTTATGGTCTTGCAGAGCAATTTACATACACTTTCTAAAGGATTTATTGCTCTCTCCGGATGTATTAAATTTTCACAGGGCACAGAGCCTTGAGCAAAAGTCTGGAGCCATGATGGCCAAAAGGCTGAGAAATGGGCATTTTTTTTGGGTGGGGACCATTCCTGGTGCTCCTGAAATCACAGTGTCTAGGGGGCTGCTCACATGGTCTGTCTATCCATTCATAAGGCTTAGAAGATCCATGATAACCTTAATGCTAGAAAGGTTGGTTTCCATTCCCATCTGTATCCCCGGTGCTTACCACAATCCCTGGCATACAGGAGGGACTTAATAAATTCTCGCTGAATTGAAACTTTCCCTCTCTATCAATTTTTAGATAAGAAAATTGGTTCATAGAAATATTAAGTGATTTCAACAATCCCTGATTATATTGTTAAAAGGGAAGGTTCCAAGAGCAAGAAAAATGTTTGAAAATGTGGGTCACAGAAAAACTAAACAGAGCAATACAACTTTTTAAAAAGCATTAAGCATCATCCTAGATTCCAGGAATACAAAGACTAAAAAAAAAGTCTCTGACATCAAGGAGATGGCAAACTGTATTTATAAAATCTGGAATGTTAGCACTTAAAAGTACCCTAGCTATTATCGACTTGAACCCTCTCATTTTCAAGGTGAGGAAACTGAACCTGAGGGAAAAGTGAGTTGTCTCAGGGCACAGAGTGAGCCAGGGCAGAGGCTGGAATGCACCTGCTGTCTCCTCATCCACTGCCTTTTCACCAAAGTTCCCACTGTTTGTGAGAGGACCATGGCCTTCAGTGGTCCCTTCCTTGAGAAAGTGCCTTTATTAAGAGTCTAAAAGCCCTGGATTTGCATGACTCATGGTTATCAAATTAAAGGAGACAATAACCCATCTTCTGGTGCCCTTCCTCCGAATATTTAATTGGTATTCATTTTGCATATAATTTATATAGACTTATTTATTCACATGTTATCTCCTCTGATAAAATGTAAGCTCCCTGAGGACAGGAGCTTTCTCCTTTCTGTCTTGGTATCCCTAATGGTTACCTAACAGAGTGCCTGGTTCACAGCAAGTACTGTTTGTTTGGATTTGCTTCTAAAAGTTTTTACATTAATTCTTCTTCTAGGCCTGACTCTCTTTGAGTTTTGCACAGCAGGGAACTGTTCTACCTACTTTTAATTTTAATCAAGAAGAAAGAATGTTTAAAACAATTATGCTTAGAATTGGCTTTTTAAAGTGACTATTAGCCAGATAGTTTATGATGACCATCTCTGGGGAATCTGTGCTCTCCTAGTTCATTAATTATTCCCCTTGTAGGTAAGACAGTGCTGCCTCGAAGTTCTTGAAACCCAGTTACATAACTGAGTATGTCCTGCTCAGCCAGCTTCAGGTTCCCCATGGTGGCTTGGAAGATATTTTTGATCCCTTCTGATAATGGGGGGGGTGGGGAGTAACAACAGTAATTAAGGTAGGGCACTGGTTTGTGTGTTTGGGACTGGAACATTTAGAGTCTAACTGGGTAGGCCTCACTAAATGAAGCAAAGAAGAAGAGAGGATTTGGTTTATTATATGATATCCTTCTTTTACACAGTCTAGACCATACACCATTGTCCATCTCTGTGCCTAGAATGCCCTCCCTTCTCATCTCTACCTAGCAGGATCCCTCATGGCCTTCCAAGTCCAGCTGAAATGTCCCCTCCAAGAGGAAGCCTTACCTGGTGCCCCCAGCTTCTAGTGCCTTCCCCCAACCCCAGCCCCACCAACATTTCCTTCTATTTCTTTTGTATGTTTTATATTTTTGAGGCACTATGGTATTGTGGATAGATAGCTGTCCTGTGGGTCAGAAATACCTGGGTTCAAGCATCACCTTGACCTAAAACTATAAGTTACAGCAAAAACTCCAATTAGTATGAGTCTGTATCAGTAGAGGACATTCTTCACAGGGCAGTCTCTACACCTATGAAATGCCAGGTCTGATCCCCCTAAAGCTGCATTCACCTCTATGTGCACTTGGAATTTCACCTATTAGAATGTAAACTCCTTGGGGGTAAACTTCTCATTTTGTCTTTGTTATCTCCCAGTACCTAGCAACGAAGCCTGGCATCATAGTAATAATAAATTAATAGATGATTAATTAATAAATGATTGTTAATGGATTAATTGGGGCTGTCATATTTCTCTGATTCTGAGTTGTGCTTGTAGAAGGCTAGGTGGCACAGTGAACAGGACATGTGGTCAGGAAGACTTGAGTTTGAATTCTGCCTCAGACATTTTAATAGCTGTGTGACTTTGAGCAAAGCCACTTAATCTGTCAGCCTGAGTTTCCTCATCTGTAAAATGGATGTAACACTAGCACCAACCCCCCAGGGTTGCTGTGAAGATCAAATTAAATGACATGTACAAAGTACTGTAGAAATATTAACTATTATGATTAATGATAATCTATATAATATGAAATCTTCATTATAATACATAATATAGTACAATATGTGACATATAATGGAATAATAATAATAAGCCTTGTCATAGCATGGCGACCAGGCCTACTCCCACCAAAGCTCCATCTGGATGATCATAGTCATCTCCTTCTAAGTCGGTCCCTGGTTTGTCCTGACTTCTCTGACCAAAGGAAAGTGACTGGTGTAAAGTATTTTCAATATTTACAGTAACCTCCCATTTTTCTTTTCCTCAGAGCCCTGGTTAATCCCTTCTAAGTTGTCATGGTTCTTTTATTCATCCACCTTAACCTTCTCAGATGAATGCTGGGCCCATTATTCTGCCATGTCTGAATCTCTGCACCACAAGGGGAAAGAAGTGGGGAGCCAATAATTGCTAGAGATATTAGGCTGGCATTGGAGTAGCCAGAAAACCAAACCTCAACTTAGTCACCTCCCAAAATCCTAGCTTCCCTACATCACCTCGATACTGTGGAAACGACACTGAGCTCGACCATTTTTTTGTCAATTCCCAAGGCTGTTGGCCTCACTGGGGCTTTGATTCCTTATCTCATGGACATGAAAATGCCTGCCTTGCTTACTCAGACTGGTGATTCTGAGTCTCCAGTGAGCTAATGCGGTTTCATCTGTCTCCCACCATGCTGGTCATACTTCAGATCCCAGTATCATTCATAACTACGACCACCATCAACCTGAACTCTAAAGTTTCCCTCTCTTGTCATAATCTCCTGTCTCTCCCATTTTCCTTCTACCTCACTCCCTCTAAGCCTATTCACATTCACTATGGCCTCCCGTCCCTCCATCCTGCTCTGTTCTTCCAGTCCGTCCCCAGCTCTGGCCTTTCTTCAGTTGTGATTCTGTAGTTGGCCAGCTAAATACCTTCCTCTTTTCTTGTATCCTCTTCACCTACCTTGTCCTATTACACTTCATACTCTACAAGTCTTCACCCCTCACACATTCCCACTGTCTTCCTTCTCCACTCAATCAATCTCTATGCTGCTGAATGATGCTGAGAAGTCACCAGGTGGGTCCTTGCTGCTCCACAGCAATGCTTTTGTTCTCTCCTGACTCTATCCCATGTCCATAGCGAGTGTTGGAAATGTTTTCCTCTCTCCTCATATCTCCTCCACTACTGCCCCACCTCCCTGCCCCCTACAGAGAGATGACTGCCTCCTACTCGAGGTCATTAGTGCTCTCATTTCCCCTAATCCACGCCTCCCTATTCTTTTAATCACCCTGCTTCTTCCTTCATTCCAGTCTCCTAGAAGAGGCAGCCAACCTCTCCATTTGTGTGCCGATCTCATCCCTTCCCATCTACTTTGTCCCCTTTCTGGATTTATAATCCCCTTCCTTCCTACATATTCAGTCTTTTCATTTCTGCCCATGAACACACTCAGTTCTCCCTTTTTCTTGAAAAATCTTCACTTGACATTTCCATCTCCTCAGTCTTAAGTCTCTCTTCTCATTCATTGTCCAACCCCAAGAAAAAAAAAAAAGACAAGGCTGCTCTCATTATGTGCACCTTATCTCCAAGCATTCATTACTTAACCCCTCAGTCAGGCTTCTGAGCCCACAGCTTGACTGGAACTGCTCTTTCCAAGTCTCTTACCTATGAAATCGAGGGGTCTCTCTGCGTCCCCATCCCTCTGACCTCTTTTTATAGTTGATCACTGTTGACCACCTTCCTCCTCCCAGACAGGAGTCAGGACATGACTTTCTCTGGCCCTGTGCCCACCTCTCTGAATTCTTCCTTTCAGTCATTTTCTGATTCATTATCCATCTCCTGGCCATTAAGCACGCCCCCCTACTTATCATCCTTGACCTTCTCTTCTCCATTCATATATACATATATACACACACACATACAACATACAAATATACACACATGCATATACATACACATGTGTGCATGTGTATGCACATGCATGCACATGCACACATATATGCCCCTTTTCCTTTGATGATCTCATTGGCTGCCCTAGACTCAATGATCACCTCTAGGCAGATCTCACTCCATCATCTCTAACCCTTCTAAACTTTGGTCACATATCAACTCCTACTAGACAACTCCACCTGGATGTTCTATCAATATCTAAACTCAGTAGGTCCCAAGTGGAATTTATCTTCCAATTTCCCCCTCAATCTAGAGTTCCTTCAAACTTCTAATTTCTCTGAATGACACCAATATCTTCCCTGTCACCCAAATTCATGACTTCACAGTAATCCTTAACTCTTCACTCTCCCTCGACTCCCAAGTCATGTTGACATTATTTCTGGGACCTCATATACTTCCAGTGTGGCTCCTCACCACTGACATGATCACCACTCTTGCTCAGTCCCTTATAACATCATTCCTGGACCACTGGAACAACTTTTTGCTTGCTTTCTCTGCTTCTAGTCAATTCTGCACCAAACTTGTTCTATATACATTCTCAAAATAATTTGCCAAAGGCATAAGCCACTTCCCTGTTCTAAACTTTTCCGTCACTGTTGCTTCTAAATAAAAGGCAAAGTTCTTAGCTTCGTATTTAAGTCTCTCCACAATCTGGCTCCAATCTACCTTGCCCAACTTACTTCACCTATTTCCAGTCCTCCTCCATTCCAACCACACTGGACTGACTACTGGCCATCCTCCATACTTGAGATTCCGTCTTCTACTCACACAAACCTCCCTGCCTGTAATGTACTTGCTCTTGAGCCAGGCTCCTCAGAATCCTTCGAAATCTTCCCTGATCCTTCCAATGCTTTCTGCCTTCTATACTTATTTTGTTTTTACTCATTGGTGCATATGCTGTACTCTGATAGAAGAATTTAAGCTTCCTGAAGGCAGGAACTTTTTTTGTCATTATTACCCCAGATCCTGCTTTTCCCACTCTCCTATGGAGTTTGGGATAAAGTTTGTTAAATCCATTCATTTGTTCTATAGTTAACAGTGAGAAGGGTGGGATAGGACTTACCAACCCTAAGTAGGTCAAGACAAGAGGCCTTGAGTATCAGAAGAAGACTCTAAGGAATAAGATTTTTACAGAAAATCCTTTACCTTAAGTGAGCCAAAAGAAATGTCGGTTCATGAGAAAACTGGCCCTTTCTGAGCATTCACAAAGTATAACAAGAGCAGAGGGAATAATGAGAGGAGCCCTAGGCCCAATCTGGCCTAAGGAAGGAATGAAGAAACATCCACAGGAGGGAAAATAAAGGTCCAGAGGATGGTAGAGAAAGACTGAGATGAGACACTCAAATCTTTCCTTTCACAGAAGTACAAGGCCAGGAGGAGGCTTTACCAGGATCAGCCAATCATTCACTCACCCAAGAGGATGTACGCGAAGGGGCACAATCAGTTCCTAACTTCTCCACAAAGGAAAGAGGGAAGGACAAATCTTAAAGAGAGAAAACTGCCTCCACTCTACTCAATGCAGGACAGCTCAGCTCTGAGGGTGGCAATGTCAGTTGTGGGCAAAGGACCCATGCCTTACACTTGCCTCTTTTCCAAGCGAGATTATTTTCTAGTTATATACAAGAGAAAGAAGAAGTAGAACTTAGGGGCATGGGTATAGGATTCTACTAGAATTTCAGAACTAATTGTCTTAGAAGGAGGGGAAGGAAGAATTCCCAGGACACCTTCATGGTGGAATAGTACAGCTCTGAGATGTCAGTGGCTTTCTTTTGTCGTGGGAATCCCTAAGGAAATAAGGTGTGTTAGGCTGTGCTGTGAACTTCTTGAGATTTCAGCACAGGAAACAAAAAGGCTTGGGTGGCATGATTTCATGTGTTGGATGATGAGCAACAGCTGCATCACTGACATACCTTCTGAGCTCTTTCCTATTCTTTTGGGTGCACCCACTATGTCCACTGTCACAGGAACCTCGAGATCCCAGATGATGGATCCCTCACGACCACCATGGTACCATGAAAAGAGTAAGAGCATTTCAACAGTCAAGTCCAGATCTGAACTCTGACCCAGTCAGTGAGCTCTACAAACTTCTGAGAGGACTAGGAACATTTCAGCACCTCTATTGTATTCTTAGCCAGGAGAGGAAGTGAATGGAATATGGAATATTAATTCAAGTCACTATGAACAGAGCAGTACGTTGTTGTGCTAATCAGAAGAGCATAAAATTGAGTATAGTTATCCCTTCCATATCACTGTTTTCCCCATTGCAAATTGGCATAAGAAATTAAATGGGTATTTGGGAGGAGTTTTGCAGAAGCCACAGACAATACATGAAGGCCAGCAGTCAACACAGAAAAAGTTGAGAAGCTCAGAAATGCATAAAATATATATATATAGCATTGTATAACATCAATATATTTGATCTTTAATACCACAATCATTCAGATTTCTTCTCTGGTGCAAAGGGAAGGCCAAAAACTTTTCCATGAATTTTCCATGGGGGAAGGGGAGGGCAGCCCTAACTCAGGCCATGTGGCAGGAATAACTGCATATGTGAGCATCACCTACTTGCTATCCCAGAAGTTTCAGTCAGAAATACCAGGAGACTTGCATTTTAACAGCTTGACCCATAACGGGGTGCCATGGCATACACAAGGGTATGGTAAGGCTTGAGTGTATAATAATAGCAACAAGAAAAGCTGACCTTTTGATAGCATTTTAAGGTTTGCAAAGCACTTCACTTGCATTAATTCATCCGATCCTCACAACAACCCTGTGAAGTAGGTGTCATTAGCCCCATTTTACAGATGAGGAAAATGAATTTATCTAGTCACAGCTGACAGTGGAGATCATGAAATGCCATGTGTATTGTCCTGCTAGGTTTTCACCTGATCTTTGGGCTTTTCTTCCTAGACAGCCGACTCCTGGGCATTTACAGACTTATTCAGCCAGTGCATACATAGAACATTCATCCATTCTCATTCAACATATATTTAGTCAGTACTTACAGCCCAAGGCATTGTGTTTAGGGGGAATAGAGATAGATTGGACTTGTGATTTAATAGGCACAGGGAACTCTCAAGTGAAAAATTCCCTCTACCAATTCACAATGGTACCTTCTCTGCAATCCATAGTCTTAGAAAGTTGCCTAGAGCAGTGAGATGTTAAGTGACTTGCCCAGGGTCACAGAGAGGCAAAAGCTGAACCCGTAACTTTCTCTCTACTCCACTGTTCTGCCTGGGAATTCTGGAGGAAGCCCAGGTGCTAAAGAGTTTACAGTCTAGTTGAGGAGACACAACCTGAACACACATGCCTATGGTATAAAATAAAATGTATGCTTTTTTCCCATGGCTCAACATGTAAATATGTTGGCTTCTTTTTATCATGTCTATGGATGCAAGAGAATTTAAAAGACCTTGAGGCCCTTCCTTTCCTTGTTATTAAATCTGGCAAAAAGTTGGGAGAAGGTTGCAAGCCATGACAAATGAGGTTTGTGAAGTCGGCATTCCCTGCCTTATTTCCCATCATATCAGATAGGCAGTGGAGCCCAGGGGAAAACATCCTGAATTTGAATTCAAATGCGGTCTCTGTCACTACCTGTGAAACTGTGACTAAGTCGATGCTTTTCTCTAGGCCTCAGTTTCCTCATCTGTAAAAATAAAGGTTTGAATAAGACCAGCCTCCAAGGTTCCCTCTAACCCTCAGTCTGAGCTCCTATACTATTAAGGATCATTTGATGTCTGCCATAACTTCTCCCAGACAGGTAATATAGATTCCTATTTTCTTCATCAGAAAGCAAATTAAAGCAGTTTTTTTTTTTTAATCTTCATTTCAGTGACAAAATGTTTCCAGCTTTTGGTTTTGGAGCCAGGATACCCCCAGAGTACACGGTGAGTGAGTGGGACTTGGGGGGAGGGGAGACCATTTTTTGTAGTGCTTGAGATCGTCTCAAGAGCATTTTTAGCCTCTGTGAAGGTTTGGCTTATGTTATACTTGTATAATATAATATACTTAGCACATAGTGCCTGACACATAGTAGGTCACATATAAATACTGATCCCCTTCCCCTGTGTGGATAAAGAACTAAGCCATGTAGAAACAGTAAGGTTGGGTCATCACAGATTGACACCCTCAGTCTATGATCTACCATAATGGACTCAGCCAAGGACAAGGCTGGCTGGATGGCTCCTGAAAACAGACCAGAGTAATCATCCCACTGTCTGGCCTCTTGAGGCTGTGACCTAGCACTGGACAAATGTTCAGGAAGTCTATTTCTTGCAACTCAGAGTATCTTAGCATTGGCCAAATATTTATTAATTGTGCTTCTAGCAGATTCACTCATCTGGGTTTAAAATCTGGTTAATGAAGGAACCAGTAGCAATGATTTCAGCCATTTTGTGGCATGGAACCCCGGGACTGACTAGTTGAAACCAACAGAACCCTTTTCAGAATTTTTTTAAAAATTCGTAATTGAAGGAAATGTTCGATTTTAGTTAGAAGTTAGTGAAAATAAAGATCTATTTTTCCCATCCATGTTTACAAACACGCTGAAAGCGGCTCCCAGGTAAGAAGTCCAGGTCTAGGGGAACAAGATTACATCAGAGGCGGTGGCGCTTAGGCCAGATCCAGAGAGGATTTGAACAAAAAGCCCACAGAGGTGCCCCAGGGCAACTGCAAAGGTCCCGTGGGAGCACACTCAGGTTGTTGGGTTCTTTCTTTTTCATGGAACAACAACAGTCAGACCTGACAGCTGCAAAGTATTGCGTCTTGCAGAATTTCTTCTAGGATGGAGCTGGAACACTCTACTTATGAAGTTTAGTGTGTGTGTGTGTGTGTGTGTGTGTGTGTGTGTCACACACACACACACACACACACACACCAATACAGGCAGCTAGGTGGCACCATAGTATACAGAGCACCAAACTCATCTTCCCAAGTTCAAATCTGGCCTCAGACACTTATTAGCTGTGTGACCCTGGATAAGTCACTTCATCCTCTTTGCCTTAGTTTCCTCATTTGTGAAATGAGCTGGAGAAGAAAACGGCAAACCACTCTAGTGTTTGTGCCAAGAAAACCCCAAATAGGGACATGACTGAAAAACAACTAGAAGTCCTAAGAGATGGTATGAAATATTCAGATGCTGTAACATGGAAGGATCCATGCAGAGGTATAGGAACAGGCATTCCTGGAAAAGCCTGGGATGTGTCTTAAGGTCAAGGTTAGGTTAAAGTAGTTTCCTCAGAGTATTTCTTTTAGAGACTATGTTAAACCTTGGCCCACGTCTCTCTCATGCTCACTCTCCATTGCTGTTGGCAGAAGCCGCCCTGGCTGGGTGCCTTTACTTCTGGCTCCTTTTCCTTCACACGCCCAACTTGAAAACCTATGTTAGGCCACCCCCCACCAGGGTCAGGGTCCCAAAACCAATAGGAGCCATTCTTGCACTTTGGATAAGGACAAAAGGCATCCTCCCATGAACTTTATTTGTGATATGAAAACAGCACAAGAAATTGTCTGAAATAATTCAGACCAATTCAGGAGCAGGAGGGAAATGAGTTGCCATAAGCTCACAGATGAGCGGTATTAATGATGTCCATCTGGTGCCTTCCTATTTTCACTAATTATTCTTGCTAAGTAGGTGCTACCTTTGGTTGTTTCCATCACTGCTGTAGGAACGGCCGTGTTAGATTTCAGCACCATTTAAAGTGGACAAGCCCCCTACTGCTCCATCCTCTGCCACTCTGGTCCCTAGTCCACTGACTTGTCTCCTCTTGACTTGGGTCCCACGGAGCTTTAAACCCTCTTTTCTGCCCTGTCTTCAACTTCACTCACAAGGGAGCAGCCAAGGAAGAGGGCATCGGTGTGGCAATGAGGCTTTTACCCCAGTGACCTATTTACCAGCTTGGGGGCTCCCTCCCGAGTGGAGCAGGTGCTATAATGATCAGATCCTTAAATTTGTGAAAATAATTTTCACAAGTCACAGTTTTAGACCCATTTAAGTTTTAAATATTCCATCTAGTACCTGAGGTTCTTGTTCTCCCATCCTCAGTCCAGGCTGCCTCACAGCCTTTGAACTCTATGTATAAAAGGAGTTTTTCTCCCAGTCCAATTAGCTGCTAGCTCTCAGAGATCATAAATGTAAAACTGGAAGGGACCTTAGAGGCCATCACATCCAACCCCCTCATTATACAGATGAGGAAACTGAGGCCCAGAGAGATTAAGCAAATTGTGAGTCACATTATGAGAATGTATCTGAGGTGGAACTCAAGCCCAGGTGCTGCTGACTCCAATTTCAGTGTTCTGTCCATCACACAATGCTTTCTCTAGTGAGGGGGAATCAGAAAGCTGTCCGGGTGTGAGCTTCCCCTTGCTTTAATGAGTGATCCCCTCTTGCTGTGGCCGTCTGTCTATCCCAAGATTCTCCAGATTGGGAAGACAATTTTCTTTTTTCTTGGATGTTGAGACACTAGAACTTCTGCCACCCCTTGTGTCTTAGGGGTTTTCAGAAAGAAAAGAGTAAACACCATACTGTTTTTCTATCCTTGTATATATCAGTCATGGACAATAAAAAAAAATTAAATTAAAATCCATATGGGAAAATAGGCTAGAGATAAGTCTGCTGCATTGTTGCTTTTCAAAAAATCGATCATGGTCAATTTCACCTACACTGACTGGACTCTTTCTCCTTTTTCTTATTCTTCCTGTTTGCTTTGAATTTATGCTAGAAGACCAACAGTTCAAAGCTGAGTGCCTCTGTTTATTATCATGAGCAGAAGGCTCGATTAGGTTATAAAACTGTTATTTTTTTTTAAACATTCGTCACCCAGGTCATAGACCCCTCCAGAATCCAAGCCACCAATCTGTTTCTAGCATTGTAGTTCTTGACTCATTTCTTTCTATGTTTCTTAGGCATCTTTCCTCTCCCCTACCCCCACTCCCTACCAAACATTATTCAACAAATTTCCCTGTCACTTCTACTTCCCAGGGAGCTGAGAATTTATCTTCCTTCTTGGATTGATTGGAGAAAGGCTTAAGATGATTCCTGCTGTTAAACCCATAATGAATGTAATGGACATTTGTTTGCAAACTTTAAACCCCAGGGCCTCCTTACTGGATTAAAGTTGTAATTCTTTTCTCTTCCTTTTTTTATTTCATTTTTTTAAATTGGTGTCTAGGTCTCTCATGACTTTGCAATCAATTTTAATGAAGACAATCCAGAATGTGCAGGTAAATTCACAGTTTGAAATATAAGCCAATCTTACAGCCTTTTCCATGTGTGCAACATAATACAATGGAAAGGACTAGGGATTTGGAGTCTGAGGACCTGGGTTTGAATCTTTGCTCTGTTACTTATCCATATGACTTTGGACAAGTCTATTTCATTTTTCTGGCCCTTAATTTCCTCATCTGTAAAGTGGAGGGTTGAGGAGGAGGGAGGTGGGTTTGATTACCTCTGAGGTCCTTTTCCTTTCTAATTCTGAATCACTCTTCTTCTCACATACAAAACTATGGTGTGATAATCATTCCTGGATCTAAGGTTGGCCTTCTGTACAACAATCAGCCTTGGGATTCCTAAGATGGTACTTTCTTGAATGATGAGAGTTATTTGTTGATTACCAGTCAATAGCAGTCCATGAGAGGGTGAGGATGCAGAATTAGGGAGAGAAAGTGATGGGGTGTGGGGGGGCCTATGTTTGTAACATCCAGGTGTAACTTCAATTTGTAAAATCACACTTGTGTTCGGGTACCTATGTTTGTAATATCAGCTTGTGAAATCAAGTTGTAAAATCACACTTTCCCCAGCCTAAAAGCATTAATTCTGCCTCTTCCCTAGGCCAGCACTCTGCCTAGCTACAATTTATGAACTGTTTATCCCCGCTTGGTACAATAACAAGCTATACCTATGAATCCTTCAATAAAGCATCTATAAATAATCTCTTTAGCTTAGAGAAATGTATAGCTCCCTCGTTCTAGTGACCAGCTGCACCTACGAATCTTTCAATGCACTGTCAATAAGCTAACTCCTCTCCAATTAGGCACATCCTGGACCCCCAATTAGCCTAGCTTCCCAACATCCATCTTGTCAAACAGGACATTGATGGGTAACAGACTGGATACCTCTCAGTCAGCATTAACCATTAAGTGACCCAGTGACATCTCAAGCCTAAAACCACACCTCCATGCAGCCCCCCCCCCCCCTTGGGCTTTTTCCCAGTGAATTATGGGCAATACACCTGCCCAATAGATATGAAAAGTACATGTCCCTTTAAGCACTGATCACTCCTTAACTTCTCCCTAAAACCACCCTTAATCACCTAGTTAGCATAATTGATACCTGATTTACAATTTTATTGCTTTATAATCTGCACTTCTGACTCCTGCAGGTTTGCAGATTCCCTAAAACCTCCTGCCCACTGTAAAGCATAACAATAAACTTTTACAATCCTGACTCACAAGATTGTTGAGTCCTAACAATTTTTTCCAGACTAGAGCCCTCCAGGGATTCCTTGGGGTCCCTCAGACACCTACTTTTCTCACCCTCTTCAAAAAGAGCTTGAAAAAGTGGCTGAAGATAATAAGACTGAAAATTAGAAGAGACCTCAGAGATGATATAATACAACCCTCTCATTTTTGCATATGAGGAAACTGAGGCCCAGAGAATGAAGCAATCAGTCCTTGCAGGCAGGAACTATTTTTTTTTTTATTTTGTTTAGCACCATGCCTTCTCTATTGTTATTTTTCAGTTGTGTCCAGCTCTTTATGACCCTGTGAACCATACCGTCTATGGGACTTTGTTGGCAAAGATACTAGAGTAGTTTGCCATTTCCTTCTCCAATACTCCTCAGATACTAAGGATATAATTGTAATGCTTTTATTTATTTATTATTTATTATATATTTATTATCCCATAGGAACATTTAAGGATATAACTGTAATGATTAAAGCAAACAGACTTGCCCAGGGTCTGAGGCCAGATCTGAACTCAGACCTTCCTGACTCCAGGCCCAGTACTCTATCCACTACACAACTTCCTGCCTTGTATATAATAGGTGTTTATTAAATTCTTGTTGACTTGTATTGGATTTGCCCAAAGTTACAGAAACAATAAATAACAGAGCCAGCCCCATTGCTTTCGGATCCAGTAATATTCATCCAGTGCTACATGGTCCAGCAAAAAGAATACTAGAATTGCAGTCCAAGGACCTGGGCAGCTCTAATTAAATTACTTACTGGCATTGGACCTCATTTTCCTCAGCTGTAAGGGGGGAAGTTGAACTCCTTTAAAGTGATTTCCAACTCAATCTATGATCCTGTGAACTATGATCCCATTATCCTGTGATCCTCATCATGACTTCCTTGTGCTTTGAGAATTTAGCCAAAATGTGCACGTTCAGAGCACTCAAGGCCACTCCAAAACCTGTACTAGAGGAAGACAATGCTCATTCAGGAGGCAAGGCTCTCTGTCAGTCTTTGGGTCCCTTTAAAACACATTCAAGAGTCAGTCATACACATGGATTATATGTTAAGTCTATGTGTGTCCTGTGTGCAGATATGATGAGAGATGAAAAACAGAAGTAGCGAGCCCTTGACCCTTTCAGGAAGAGCTATTGCTTAGACTCCCCCAAAAGGACATTTCTAAGGGTCCCCATTCTGTCAGCTTCATCCAAAGGTTTTCTCATTCAACTCTACTAAATAAACCAACACACAAATAAAAGATTTTTTTAAAAAACAGAATCATCCCAGAACAACTCTTCCTTGCACTCCAAGATATGCATGTACCACTGCCACGATAAACATGCCTAAAATGTTTCTATATGTTTCTATATTCTAGCACTTTCTTTATAGCAGCCCTATAGGCAGTGAAAGCCCAATTATCTCCATTTTATAGATAAAGAAATTAAGGTTCAAAGAGATATAATGACTTGGCCTTAGTCACTGTCCTTAAGGTTCTCCAAGACTACCACCTGCCCAGTCTCTATGCCTCTCAGACCCCTGACACTCACGTCTAAAACACTGACTTCACCTAAGGGCCCTATGATGCTGCATCAGAACTTCGAGACCTCTTACCCATTCTGCAGCTGAGACTCTTTTGTGTTGCATCTCCCAGTTAAAGCATGAGCTCTTAGATCTCATTTTTTTTCTATTTATATCCTTAGTATCTGACACATAGTAATTGAATGGGTTTTTTTCCCTCATTCATTTACTCATACGGCTAGCAAATCTTGGGAGAAGCCTGGTCCGCTTGAACCCAGGCCTCCTGCCCCTAGATCCTAAGTGAGCCAATGCTTCCAATGCCTTGCTTCCAACCTCTAATTTCCTCCCCAACATGTGCCAGGCTAACTCACCTTCTGCCTGCATTGGGCTGGGGAAACCCTGAATCCTAAGGTCCACTTTCACACAGTCGCCAACAGTTAACCTGGCACCAACATGGACAATCATGTGTTTGGCAGCAGTACAGCCCAGCCCCTATGTCTGGATTATTATACTCCTCAAAGGTCCTGCTTCCACCTCTCCTTCTCCCTCCCCCTTCTGTGTATATGCACAGTATGGCTTCATTCTCTTCCCTCCCCACACCCAGAAGCTTAAACTCCAAGAACTATCTGATTCCAAATCAGTCTTAGAAACAAGCTATCCCCATCTGCTTCCTGCTCTTACAACCCATCAACCCAGGCTTTGGGAAGGAAAATCAAACCTGTTTATCTTGGGCATGGATCTTGAAGACCTAGACCGAGAAGAAACATCACTGAACTTAGTTCATCTGCAGAACAAGGACTAATAATAATTTGGAAGCTATTGTTCAAACTGGAGTCTTTAAGGAGGGGTAGGATGGATGTAATGTCTTCAAAGAATCTCAGAACAGCCTCTCCATGAGAACTTAACAGAAGTCCCTCATCCAAATTCCAAGATCCGATTTACAGTTTGACATGAAGGAGAAGATTAAAAAAAAAAAAGCAGATGAGACTTCGAAAAACTCCCCAAAACTCACTTGGAAACACAATGCCCCTTCAGGATCTCTTCCCTTGAGATTGTTATTCAATCATATTCGAGCCCTTGTGACCCCTTTTGGGGTTTTCTTGGCAGAGATACTGGAGGGTTTTGCCATTTCCTTCTCCACCTCATTTCTCAGATGAGGAAATTGAGACAGACAGGTTAAGTGACTTGCCCAGAGTCATACAGCTATCTGTATCTAACTAGCTGCCCAAATTAAGGAAGGGAGCTTGAACAAGGATAGAGAAAAGGCAACAGAGAAGCAGATACTCAGAACAGTAAGAAAGTTAGCATTTATTAAAGACCTACTGTGTTCCAAGCCCTTTGCAAGGACTATGGAAATGATCAGACTGAGTCTGTCTCATCTTTTAACTGATTCAATTTCCACTTAATTGATTTTGTCTTATAACTGCCTATGTCATGATCCTTGATCTCTGAATTTAGTTCACAGTTCAGCTGACCTATAACGAGTTAAGTTTAGCAGGCTTATTAATCGCTGTTCTGTTCCTATGTCAAGGATGTCTGTTTTGTTCTCCAGACATCCTAACCTCGCAGGTGGACTCAATGAATAATCGCTTAGTCACAGGAGGGAAAGAAGGGGCTGTTGCTAGCCCCTCATTCCCAATTTCCAACCAATCACATTGTCCCCCGTGTCTTGGCTCTGTAACCAATCATATTGATTTTACTATTGATGATGTCAAGTTCTTTTAATCAATCATAACTTGTTCCCCACCTACAACGTCCTGGTTTTTGTTTGTACCCCAAAAAAAGAGCTGCCTCCCTCATCTGGCATCTTAGCTGCTGAAGAAGCTGAGATCTTATTTATTGGTAAATTCATGCTTTACAAACAAATCGGTGATGCTCAGAACCTTGTGCCTCAGTTTACCTTAATTTTAACCATTACACTATCCAGCAGTGGGTCAGCTAGGGGGTATAGGGCCTAGAGTGAGGAAGATCTGAGTTCAAGTCCAGCCTCAGATCCTTGCTAGTTGTGTGACCCGGGACAAGCCATTTAATCCTGATTGCCTCAGTTTCCTCATCTGTAACATTAGTTGGAGAAATGACAAACTACTACATTATCTCTGCTAAGAAAGCCCCAAATGGGGTCACAAAGAGTCAGACATGACTGAAGTGAATGAACAACAGAAATCCAGCCACGGGGAATGGATTGTGGGAACCCTGAATGTATTACTTACTGCCTTTTCCCTCATCCCATCCCCTAGTAAAATATAATCTCATTGAGGAGGGGGCTTTTTTTTCATTTTGTCTTTGTATCCCTAGGATTTAACCCAGTGTCTTGCATATCACAGGAACTTAATTGCTTGTGGAATTAAATCCAATTTTGAATAATTTCCCTACTATTAACAAGTAAATGTCAGCTCCTCCTCCTCTGGTGCCTCATTATAGAGATGACCTTGGGTTTTCCAAGGCCATGCCAGTGGAATTAAGCTAAGGTGTTGTGTGTGGGGCTAGTGATGGACTGTCTGTCATCCCTTGGAGGAGGAGCTTAGCTAAAGCCAGACAGATTCATCACCAGGGCAGCTACAGGCTGAGGAGTTTTCCAGCTACAGCAGCTCACAAGGAGTGCCCAAGATGGAAAAGGGCCACACGTATGTCAGCAGAGAGAGTATGCACCCTGATGAAATCACACATCTCTGATGTGCATATCAAGAAACAATCCACATACAGTCAGGTTGGAAGGTCCCACTGCCATTGGAGTGTTGGAACAATCTATATGAACATGAAATGCTACCTTCCCTTCCTCTCTTCCACCTTCCTACTCTTGTTCACCCACCTTCAATGGCCCCGTGATACCTCCCTCACGAATGAATGCCTGATCCTAGCAATACCTTTTAACTGCTGACACACTAACTCCTGCACAGGGACTCTGTCCTCCTCCTTGGGCCTGAACCCATGTACTATACCCTTTCTCCCGTCATTCCTATCCTTGATGACTCCACCCTGAGGTGGACACCATGAAGAGTTTTCACTTCTACTTGTTAACAATATCATTTTGTCCTTCTTATTTTTTCTTAAGGAATCCAAGGAGTTGTTGAAGCCTACCAGAGCTGCCTCCCTAAACTACAACTCTATGGGCCCACCAATATTGCCCCTATCATCCAAAAGGTGGCCAAATCCGCATCTGAGGAGACCAACACCAAGGAGGCATCGGTAAGGGGAGAGGCAAGGTACCTGGCATTCCTCAACTCATCTTTTCTCTGTTGGCATCTGACCATCATACCTTTCCTATACTGAGAATGAGCTCTCTGGGGAGGGGCTCTCTATGAACTGAACTGCTGAGACCCTGGGACAGTAAAAAAGGCATCAGTCCCTTTGACCCATCCTGCTGGTTCTTCCCTTCTTTCCTATTAGCCTGCTTCAATTTCTTGATCTTTCCTCAGTTGAAAAAATAATAATAAATTGAGTTAACATGAAAAGGGGATAATGGAAAATAGCTCAAGTGGAATGATTTTAATAGGTTAGAGTTAAGAATATAGAAGGTATGATCCTATAGAAGTGCAAATGAATCCTTAATAGCATTTTTGAATGTAGGAGAATGGCAAGTTCCCAGGTATTTTCCCATAAATCCTCTCTAAAGGATCTATCCAATGAGCTATTTTCCCATTTTACTTTATTATCTGGAGTATGAGAATGTACCAATGTACAGCAGGCTATAGAGAGAAATAAATCCACAGACAGAAATAGGGTAGGAAGAAAAACTGAGTTGAATCAATGTCATATTTCACAGATGATGTGAAAATGCTACTATGGATGTGCCATCAGTATGACTTGAGTTTCATGCTCTGGCTTTGGTTTTGCATGATACGAGTAGGGGGTTACACTGATCCATGTTCACTCTCATACCCCATCCTCCTTCAGATCAATAGAACCAATGGTCCAACGTCTTGTCAACCAAGGCTATGGATCTAGTTTGTAGCCAAGGAGCAGAGCTTTTCTCCCTGTAAAATGCTTTCAGATCATGAGATGAACAGGATTTTAAAATTTTTATCTCCACACTCTCCTTTTATGACTAGTTTCAATTTATTA
Source organism: Pseudochirops corinnae (assembly GCA_028646515.1). Classification (NCBI taxonomy): domain Eukaryota; kingdom Metazoa; phylum Chordata; class Mammalia; order Diprotodontia; family Pseudocheiridae; genus Pseudochirops; species Pseudochirops corinnae. Next base: position 520,612,296 of record CM053585.1, read on the forward strand.
CCTATTCTACAGTGTTCTTCACTTATGTCTTTGGCTAAGCTATAATTTTTAAAGACACGTTTTTAGGCTTGTGGGGAAAGGGAGAACTAAGCAGCATATCCACTTTTACGGCCTTTTAAGTGCATTCTTCCCCAGCATTGGTCATTCTGGATTTTCAGATGATTAGGCTTTTAGTTCCCCAACATCGACTCACTCTGCAGACTGGGCACCATAGGAATGTTGTAAAAATTATATTGGAGTTTGTCAGCTCCTGAGACATTTCTTCTGGCAAGTATTACCGTAAGCTATTTGGGATCCTGCTTGGCATTGTGGGCTATTTTATTGCTTAAAACGATACCACAGTATAGGAAGAATCTGTGATTTTGGCAGTGGCAGGCACTCCTTCTACCAATATATATCGCAAACCATCTACGGCTTCGGGGATAAGATCTAAGGAGTCTGGATGCTAACTCTTATGGTATACATTGCCTGGTTATCTCTGTCTCCCTGTCTCCTCTTCCTCTCCCCAACATCCTACCCCAACCCCTTCCATCTCCTGAATGCAGCAATACTTCATCCTACTGATCCTGACCGATGGCGTCATCACAGACATGGCTGACACCAGGGAGGCCATTGTACACGCCTCCCACCTCCCCATGTCAGTCATCATAGTCGGTGTTGGCAATGCCGACTTCAGCGACATGCAGATGCTGGACGGGGACGACGGGATCCTGAGGTCTCCCAAGGGAGAGCCCGTCCTCCGAGATATTGTCCAGTTTGTGCCGTTCCGGAACTTTAAGCATGTGAGCAGATTGTTCTTGGGAATCAGGGATACAAGGAGGGAGGGGAAAGGGTTAGAGAATACATTATTGATAAATGTATCCCAGACTGACCTTTACATACGATCTTAGTAAGTCAGGTAGCTGACTGGCTCAGTTAGGTCCCGATTAGTGTGAATAATAAACCCCCTGAAGTGGCCACATTATTCAAGTTCATAGTGTATGTTTCCCTTGGTCTACAATCAATTTTTACATATTTTACACAATTATAATTTCAAATACATGCAACCATTTCAAGAGATTCCTCATTCACACTAACTAGAACCTGGCTGTATTACCACTGGGCATGGGCCTGGCTTTAACACTGAGCAATGTCAGTGTCTTCCTTGATTGTACAGGCATGCAATGACAGCAGCCATTCTACCTGAGCAGTGTTTTTCTTGAGCTCCTGAGACCCTGGCAGGAATCCCTGAAAACCCTAGGCAGAGTTGAATGCAAAGTTCTTATTCCTAATTATATTTCGGCTTTTCAAGAAGGCTATATATAATTAGACTCACTTTTTAAAAAGAGGGTAAAATTGAGCCCACTTCCACAAAGTTGCATCTTCACTAGCTATGAAGTACATAAGGATATGTCCAAATAAAATCCAACCAAACCTATGCAGGCAGTATAGAGGTTCAGTTCAGTTCATAGGATCCTAGTTCCAGGGTTGGGAAAGACCTCAGAGGCCACCCAGTCTGACCTTTCCATTTTACAGATGAGGAAACAGGCCACAGAGGTTAGGAGACTGGCCCAGAGGTCATGCAGTACACGGGAGGCAGGAATCAAACCCAGCTCTTGCCACTGGGTCTATGCTGCCTCTCTAGACCTCAGGGCATGGTATATTTATGAGCTCACTGGTCTGAGTCAGGACTCCTGGGCTCTAGTCCCAAGTTTGCTGTAAGCTTGGGAAGATAATTGACCCTCTCTGAGATTTCTCATCCATCAAGTGGTTTCAGTGAAATCATTACTACAAGTGTTGGTTGGACTTCACATTTCTCCCAATAAAAATTTCATCTTTTTAGAGTTGTCCAAGGTCCCAAACTCTTTTTGGACCCTTATAAAGTGTCTGGACCCTGATCCAGTGATCTGGTCATCCTTCCAAGGATTTTTTGAAAATTTGATAATGATGGGATCTATGTGTTTATCAAGGGGGCAGCTATGAGGTACAGTGGACAGAAAACTGGGTCTAGGGTCAGGATGACTCATCTCTCCGAGTTCAAATCTGGCCTCAGATACTTACTAGCTGTGTGAGCCTAGGTAAGTCATTTAACCTAGGCAAGTTTTCCTTAGTTTCTTCATCTGTAAAATGAGCTGGAGAAGGAAATGGCAAACCACTCCAGCATCTTTGCCAAGAAAACCCCAAATAGGGTCACAGAGCCAGACATGACTGAAAAACAATTGAACAACATGTCTTTATCCTGGTCACTGACAGAATGTCAAATAGCACAGGGCCAAGAATGGATTCCTGGAACGCTCCACCAAACCTGCACTAGACCTTTAAGGACTACTTGTTCAGTCTAGCCATTCAATCACTTCTCAGTCCATTTCATTGTCCTATCATTGAGCCCACATCTCTCCATCTTTTCTACAGCAATACCATGAGACAGATACACTAGCCACCTTCTATGGAGCCCATGCCACCAATCTGAGAAAAGAATTTGGTACAATTGAAAGAGCGCTGGCTCTGGTGGTCAGGAGTCCTAGATTCAAATTCTACCCAAATTCAAATTCTACTAAGAGTGCTTAGTAGCTGTTTGATCATGGGCAAGTCATGTTGTCTTCTTGGGACTCAGTTTCCTTGTCAGCAAAATGAAGTTGGACCAGAAGACCTTTAAGGTCCCTTCCAGCTCTTGATCTCAAATCCGATCAGTCTCTTCCATGTAGAAGTCACAAGTAGATTCAGGGACATGTGATACTAAGGGTTTAAATGGGCCAGTAGCTTTCTAGTCCAATGTTCTTTCCTCTCTTCCCAGCTCTAAAATATGGCAGATAGACTTAGACAATGGGTACTTTTCCCCATTCTGATACAACCCTTCCTTGGAGGAACACAAGGAAATACATTTACTTCTACAGGTCACTATATTACTGAACTGGCTTACCCAGCAGTGGCACTCCAGTGATCATGCCTTAGTGCCTCCCTCCTTATTCTAAGGCCCTGGCAAGAAGAGGCTCCAAGAATGCACAGACCGGAGTTCATTTTTTAGGGACTGAATCTGACCTGATTTAAATGGCACACCAACCATCACGTTAACAGGCCAATAATTCTAATAGTGTTAACTATATTACATAAATTATAGAGGTGGAAAGACCATCTAGTCCATCCTTCTTTTATGCATAAGGAAACTGAGGCCTAAACATGAACAGCAAACATCAGAGGCAAGATTTAAACTCTCTTTATACTATATATGTATGTGTATATACTCTCTATATACACATATATCTTGATATATACACAAGTATATATGTATGTGTGTATGTATATATATATATATATAGACATATGGATATAGATATGAGTATAAATTTAGAGCTAAAATGGCCATAAAATTCATCTATTTAAACCCCTTCATTTTACAAATAAGGAAACTCAAGTGAAGACCTTGTCCAAGGTTACACAGGTAGTAAGTGGCAGATCCATGATTTAAACAGAGGAAGAGAGAGAGGGAGAGGGAGAGAGAGAGGAAAGGAGAGAGAAAGAGGGGGAGGGAGGGAGGAGGGAGAGAGAGAGGGAAGGAGGGAAGGGGAGAAAGAGAGAGACAGAGAGAGAGAAAGAGAGAGAGAGAGAAAGAGAAAGGGGGGGAGAAAGAGACAAAGAGACAGAGAGAGAGGGAGAGAGAGAGAGGGAGGAGAGAGAGAGAGGGAAGGAGAGAGAGGGGGAGAGAGAGAGGGAAAGAGAGGGAGAGAGGGAGAGAGAGAGGGAGAGAAAGAGAGGGAGAGAAAGAGAGGGAGAGAGGGAGAGAGATAGGGAGAGAGAGAGAGGGAGAAAGAGAGGGAAAGAGAGAGGGAGAGAGAGAGGGAGAGAGAGAGGGAGAGGGAGAAGGACAGGGAGAGGGAGAGACATCCACACACAGTATCCTTAGTATCTTTGCCAAGAAAACCCCAATACTGTCATGAAGAACTGGACACAGCTGAAATGAAAGAACAACAAACATGCACACATATATGCATATAGATCTCCAGAATCATACACATGCGTGTCTTATCTAGACCTTAAAATGTCAAGTTGTACAGGTAAAGCAATGATGTTGAAGCAGAAAAAGATAAAAAACAGAAATATATTCCAGCAAAAGTGGATGACGAGCTGTTCTACGAGCCCAGCATCTCATGCTCCACCTCCATGCATTTGCAGACCGTTGCCCATAAAACAAACACATTCCCTCTTCGTTTTTATCTTTCCGACTGGTTACCTTCTTTTAAGGCTCAGATCAGGGACCACCTCCTAGGGAGAAGGTTTTTCTGGTTCTCTAACAGTCACTGAACTTTCTCTCCTTAAATTATCATATATTATTTGAATAGATATTTAACCCTACCTTTCAGTACAATGCAAGCTCCTTGAGGGACAAATATGTTAGATTTTTGTGTCTTTCCCCAGTGCAACCTGGTACCACATCTCTCTTAGTAGGTGTTGGTAACATGTCTTTTGAACACTGAATCAAATTGAATCACACTGAGCAGAGGTGTCAAGTATACAGCCTACAGTGCTCCCAAGTATATCCTAAATTAAATTGTAAAATTTAATGTAATTGGGATTAAAATGTAATTGGGAAATATTTAGCAAAATAAAAATACAAGAGGACATAGAAAATGTTAATATATGGTTTTTTAAGTTCATAGGGAGTGGCAGGGATCCTTAGGTACAGTATATGTGAGCCTGATATCACTGCCAAAGAGGCCCAAGACAGCATCGGTGAATGAATGAGAGACATCTGCCTGAGCCCTTGATTCCGATTCCCAGCCTTTGGAAATATGTCATCCTACGTGCCTTTTCTCCTACAGGCATCCCCAGCGGCACTTGCAAAGAGTGTTTTGGCTGAAGTTCCAAATCAAGTCGTGGACTATTACAACGGCAAAGGTATTAAACCCAAATGTTCCTCAGATATGTATGAGTCTTCCAGGACACTAGCACCATGAACTTCTCCACACACTTTTACAGAGTTCTCAAATATTACTCCTGCTAATACTTAATATTCCTACTACTCCAGTACTTAAAAAAAAATTAAAATAGCACGTTTTGGTGATTTTTAACTGACATTTTTTTCTGCATGTGTAGCCCCAAGGCTTGGATCTGTTAAGCAATTGTATTGTTGAAGACTTTTTATGAAGAAAAAAACAAGAATTTACTCTTTACATTACAGCATGTCGCCTTGAAACAAAATGGTATCTGTATCTGTTTTTTATACAGGTTTGTTGAAATTTTGCTAAATTTCTTATTATCTTTACACTGTAAAGCATTTTGAAATATTTATTGAGCATCGATAGCCAAAAAAAAAAGTATTTGGTTTTCTCTGCTAAAGGATGAAAGATTTTTTCAAAATGGCAGATGCATGGACTGTATTTTGCATGTTTCCAATAAAAATAATACCATTTTGCAGTTGTTGTCTGTGATTCTTCCCTGCCAAGATTGGTTTTCTTGCCAGGCTCTGCTTAGGGAAGGGAGTGACACAGAGAGGCACAGATTTGAGAAGTAGCCCTGGGTCTTCTAAAAGACTTTGGGGGATTGAAAAGGAAGTTCAGTTCAGGCAGGACATCTCCATACTGTGTGAGAAGTGCACCGTCTCTATGCTAGTAGCAGAATGACCATAGCAAACTACAAACATAGGAGAATGAAGGAAGGAGACTGAATCCACCAGATCCACACTACAGAATCTCACTGCTTCATTACTACACCTCTTACTGTGTACTATAGTACTGAATAGAGAAGTTTGGCCCAGCCCTGTCCCCCATGTAGCTAATCGCAGGGATGGTTCCATCTTTATATCAGCCCCAAGAAAACAAAGTTGTATAGACCTCAATGGACTCTGCCAATTCAACTCACAGAAACTGAGGCCGTGTAATAGGACTCCAAGGCCTAGGCAGGCCTCATTTGCCCTAGGTTGGGTGTATTTATGAGGTCTTTAAGTTGGCTTTGCCCTTTCACTCAGAGTGACAAATGCTGTTTTGAGAAATCACCTAAAAGCATCAAGACATTGGGGCCGGAGTGGTAATGCTTCCTTGGCTTTTTATCTGGACTGTTTTTAGCCACAAATTTGAATGTTTTATTTCTATAACTCTCATGGAGTCACCATATTCAAATCTGAATCCCAGCTATTCTGTGAACTACTGTGTGTCAATTAGCATCTCTGGACCTCAGCCTTGCTCAGCTATGAAATGAGGTAGTAGGACCTCATGGCCTCCAGGATCTCTTCCAACTCCTCCTGATCTATTTCTCTCGTGAATAGAAGGGACAGGTGCTTTATAAGCATGGAGAGTAGAAAGTGCAAATGGTTTTCCTGTGGAAGGATGAGGAAACAAATTTCAAGTCAATATTGAGCATTATTATTATTTTGTGTATGTTTTGGTTTGTGGTTACTTGTTTTATTTAAATGGGTAAATCAAGAGACCTTGTGTGATCTATACTGTCTTCCCGATAGCTCCTAATTCTGCAAATACATGTCAGCCAAATGCACATTTTGGGAATGATGGTGAAATGTATGACTGAAAAAAAAGATAAACATTTAAACTGTATTGTTTTATGAATAAATTGGGTACTACAACATCTCTTTTTAAGAGTTGTGTTCTTGTTGCTCTTTTAAAGGCAATTTCCTAGTGATAATGTGGGTTGCATGAGTGGCTGGGCCTCTATTCATTGTTAAGTTCACTTTGTGAGCTCTAACACCATTGGGGCACAAGCACATTGGTTCCTGGTTCCAGAGAGATACTATCTTTGATAAAATGTAAGTTGTCCCAACATTCCCCTCCAAACAACTTCAAAATAACACCTTGATTGCACTCTGGAGTGGCAGAGCCAACAAAAGGTCAGAGTGAGACATTCTTCAAGCCCAACACAACACAGGTCAGGAAGAGAGATCTTTGACATGGGGGAAGAGGCTAGTTTAAAGCCCATGTGGGTATAGCACCACTGGTGGAACTTAGTGGTGGTGATAGGAGCAGCTAGCGGCTTTGGAAGCTCCCAAGTCAGCAATGGTAAAGTAATTTGGCAAATGGTCAGAAAGGGATTACAGGGAACCCCTGTGCTAGCACTGGGGAAGAGATTTAATGCTGTTTGGCCACTCCATTTCCTCTATCCACTTCTGGGTAGAGAGGATCACTTTCTTCAGTCACAAGGGAGCAGAGTCCCCAAGAAGCAGTATTGCTTCCAGTCACAAGGGAAAGGGGCCCAGAAGAGCAAGTTCAATCGTAATCCCAAGAGATCAAGGTCCTTTCTGGGTAAGCACCAAAGCATAGACCAGGAGAGCAGTCACCAGACCTTTCCCCAGATCATACCACTTTGGCAAGCACCAAAAACTTCCCAACTCCCAGATCCAGATCTAAAAATAAGAGTGTAAAAAAAGCCTGAAGCTTGGGACAGTGTCCTCCCCCCATATATCAGGAACAGAGTCCAACTTTACCATAAAGTTCAAGTCAAAAAATAGGCTAGAAAAAATTAATAAAAGCTACTATGATAACAGGAAAGATCAAAACACAAACTCAGAAAAAGACATTGATGTCAAAACAGCTAATAGCAAAGCCTCAAAGGAAAAAATGTGAATTGGATACAAACCCAATAAGAATTCCTAGAAGAACTAAAAAGTGATTTTCAAAACCAAATAGGAGTGGTAAAGGAAAAAATGTGTAAAGAAATGAGAGTGAGGGAAGAAAATTATGAAAAGACAATTAGCAGCTTGATAAAAAAGAGGAACAAAAAAATGAAAAAATGATAATACCTTAAAAAAAACAGAATTGGCCAAATGGAAAAAGGGATACAAAAGCTCACTAAAGACAATAGTTTCTTAAAAATTAGAATTGGGATGAACAGGATGTTTTCAGAAAAAACTGAAAAGATTTACATAAACTGATGCAAAGTGAAATAAGCAGAAGCATATTGTATGATGATCAGTGGTGAATGACTTAGCTATTCTCAATTATACAATGACCCAAGACTTATGAAAAAAAATGCTATCCACCTCCAGAGAAAGAACTGATAGAGTCCAACTGCAGATTTAAGCATACTTTTTTTTTTTTACTTTCTTTATTATTCTTGGTTTGGAGTTTTTTTTTTGTCTGCATTTTCCTTTGTAGCATGGGTAATATGGAAATGTTTTGCATGACTGCACAAGTATAATCTATATCAAATTGCTTGCCCTTTCCAGGACAAGTCTGGGGAGGGAGAGAATAAGAACTCAAAATTTTAAAAGCAAATGTTAAAAATGTTTGTTTACATGTAATTGAGAAAATAAAATAAAAATTAAATGTTAAAAAAAATTAGAATTGGATAACCAAAACCTAATAACTCCATAAGACATCAAGATACAATTTTTTTTAAAAAAGTCAAAAGAATGAAAAAATAAGGGAAAATGTGAAATGTCTCATTGGAAAAAAATAACTGACCTGAAAAATAGATAGAAGAGAGATAATTTAAGAATTATTGGACTAACTGAAAACCATGATAAGAAAAAGAACCCACACGTCACATTTCAAAAAATTATAAAGGAAAACTTCTCCAAAATCCTAGAACCAGACAGAAAAATAGAAATTGAAGCAATCCATCCATCACCACCCTAAATGAAAACTCCCAGGAATATTATAGCCAAATTCCAAAGCTCCCAGGTCAAAGAGAAAATACTTCAAGCAACCAGAAAGAAATCAGTCAAATGTTATAGAACCACAGTCAGGAGCATACAAGATTTAGCAGCTACATTACAGGAATGGAGGGCATAGAATAGGATATTCCAGAAGGCAAAAGAGTTAGGATTACAACCAAGAATAACCTACCCAGCAAAAGTGACCATAATCCTTCAGAGGAAAAATGGGCATGAAACAGATGACTTTAAAGTATTCCTGATGAAAAGACCAGAACTGAAGGGAAAATTTGACTTTCAAATACAAAACTCAAAAGAAGCACAAAAAGGTAAACATGAAAGAGAAATCATAAGGAACTCAATAAGGTTAAACTTTTTATATACCTATATCGGAAGATGATACATGTAGCTCCTAAGAAAATAAAAATAGGCAAGGAAGAAACAAAAGTATCACTCTTTGCAGATGATATGATGGCATACTAAGAGAACCCTAGAGAATCAACTAAAAAACTAGATGAAACAATTAACAGTGATCTTCCCTACATAGCCCTTCTGGTTCCCAGGTCCTGGCTCCTTGCCTTATGTCCACATCCTTCTCCTGTCCACACTGTAGGATGAGATAACCAGTCAAAGCCTATCTGTGATCTTGACAAGTTCTAGTGAGTACCTCCTTCTCTGCCACTGTGGCCAGTGCTAGAGAGTATAGCTTCTTCTCATGATACTTTACTGACCTCATCCATACCCAGGCTTCCTGACATCCACAAAACAGTATTTTTTTTTATTTTTAGAATGTCCTTTATTATAATATTTATTTTCAGAGGACTCATGAACTAGAGTGTAATTATAATACCAGTGCTGTGTTTTAACCATCAACCCCACAGCTAGCATCTTTAATACTGATAATTCATGAACAGTGAGTTGGTTTCCCATGGCAGGAAGTCAGAGTGCCAGCCTTCCCAGCTTCTGTTTCATCTCTCATTCCCCAGTGACAAAGTCCTTGGGGAGTCATAGCTCTCTCAGTGGAACACATACAGGTAGAAGCATTAATATGAAGAAGAGAGGGAGGGGGGGCCAGAGGAGGAGATGGGAGGGGAGAAGGACAAGAGGAAGAAAAGGAGAGAAGAGCTTAGAAACTACTTAGTTTGAGCTAAATAGTCCTGCTTCCGTATTGTGTGGTTCTCCTTAATATCACAGTAGAATTTGGAGTGAGGAAGAATAATATAGGACCATAGACTCATCCCATAGATGGAGGGGACCTGAAAGGTCATCTGGTCTAATCTCATTTTTATATATGAGGAACCTAAGGCATGAGATTTGCCCAAAGTAACTAAGTAGCAGAGCCAGACTCTCAGAATCCAAATCACCAGTTAAGTCCACAGTACCTCCCTGCTTCTCTATTTGTTTAGTTTTCTAGATCAATGAGTTCTGCCCACCCCAACCTATAAATGAGTACCGGGTGCTGTGGTTATAATAGCTGTGGGAGCTATTAAGGAAAATCATCTCGGAGGTACACAGTCTTGCTTCATCATATAGACTCCCTGGAACCAATATGACTAAAATTTTGAGTCTTATTTGTAGGCTAAGGGCCATTTTCAAAGTTATTCTAAGTCCATGTCTTGGTTCAATATTAGATTATTACATAGAAGCTGGCAAAGACAGAAGAAAAATTTATGGCAATAAGAATCTAATTACTACCCAATAATTCCATTGTTGGAAATACGCCCTGAGAGTGTTATCAAAAACAAAAATAGCTATTTGCTTGAAGATTTTTATAGCTGCATTATTTATAATTGTAAAGGGAGATTCAAGTATAAAGATACAAACAAATCTGAAAAGACCTTTAAAACAGAATAAAGCAAGCAGAGCCAGAATAGAACATATACCAAGTCTAACTAAGAGAAAAAGCAAATAGGAATGGAAAGGGGAAAAAAGAATCCTGATGGACACATAGGAGGGATTGAAAAGTTGATATTTTATGCATGAAATCTAAGTTATTTAAATTTAAATGGTTGCAAAACAAGTTTACTTGGTTGCTTTGGTGCTTAATATTAATTTTTTAACTAGACATTTTAAAATTTCATTACAACATATATTTATTCAACGATGATTGCTCTAAGCATCCATACCAGTAAAAACAAAGTGACAGATGACAGAGATTACAATATGTGGTTGGACAGGTAAACCCATCAAGTTAAATTATTGGTGTACATATCATAGATTAGTACTAAAAACTGAAATGAGCTGAGCCCATCAATTAATAAGAAAAAGAGTTGGGAAAAACTGTGCAGTGTTATCCATGAGCTCAAGATGCTAATTACTACAAAAGCCCTTCTTTATAATTGTAGTATTGATCCTGTGGAAGAAGGCCTAGAGGAATTCTTCCTGGAAGTTATTCTAAGGAGCATTTAAGTAAGAACATTGAGGAAAATCACACAAAATGGGAAAGTATGGATAGTAGGTGATTGGCACCAATGGAGGGAGTGAGAAGGTCATAGATTCAGTAAAGCATTGAAGTCATTAATGAAATATACATGAAGTGTAATGATACTATATGGCTATAAATGGTGGAATCCCACAATGTCAGGGGAATCTACATTGCAAGCAATTCAATGGGCAATGGAAAGAAACATGATCAGTGTAAGTAGGCTGAAACTCTTGGTGAAAAATGTCCCCTGGTGCACAAGGAGACTGTCAGGGATACAAATGACAGGGCAGGTGGTTTCATAAGAGTGGAAAGATGATCATAAAAAAGACAGCCTGAGCAACGCACTAATTATCCATGAAATGTTAAAAGCCTCAAAGGAAAAACTCCAGTGGATTGAATGGATCTGTTAATGATGATTTGTAAAAAGACAGGGATGAGAATTGCACATGGCAAGGAGCCCTGAGAGAATCATGGTCTGCCCCAAAGGCAGCACTCTTAAAAGGCAGAGATCAGATGCCAATGAAGTAGGGGAACTCCCACGTACCTGCAGGGAAGGGTGGTGCAAGCCTGACCATTGTGAAAGGGTTTTCATTCCAAAAATATCAATGTGAAAGATAGAAAGTGAAAACAAAATTCCAGTACTTGCTACAATGCCTAAGAAGAAATAATTTGCTTCACTTAGAGGGGCGCCATTACAGTGAAGCAGGCAGCCTGCAAACTTGGAGACAGGAGCCCTGGGTTTGAACCCCATCCTTGTAGCCTTGGGGGACATTCATGGTTAGGAGTGTGGCCATCACCCTTATTGGCTGGGTACCTATGAGGAAATAACTGAACCTCTTTGAGCCCCTATCTTTTATAACTGAACTTCTAACATAGACTTCACTCATCTGTAATACAGAGATCTGAGATAGCACAGGATGGAGGATAAAGAAAGACCTACAGTACAGTGCCTGAAACATAATAGGCTCTTAGTAAACACTTAATTGATGGGCTGATGGGGAGCTAAGCCTGGAGCTCGGAAGAACCAGAGTCAGGGCTCACCCTTGATATATACTAGTTCTGTGATCACAAGCAAGTCACTTCACCTCTCACTGCACCCAGGAAATTCTCTGAGGCTATCAATTATAGATGATCACTGATGGATTCCCTACATGGGAGAAGGACCAGATTTTTAAAATTATGGACATAGTAATAAATATAGGACCTACCTCACAATGTCACAGTAATAATTACATATATTCCCATTTGATCCTTATTCTTTATCACTTTACATATTTATCTTTATAACTGATCATATATATCTTTATCACTGATTATATCATTTATAACACATTAGTACATGATCAGCAATAAAAATATATCTTTATTACAAATCATATATATATTTACTACTGAAGATACAATATATATGATATAATTACATTATCAGTAATAAAAATATATAAAGTAATATGGAACAAGGATCAAATGGGAATATTATTAATAAAGACTTCTCATACCATACAGATACTATATATAATAATTAAGATATATAATAAATGTTTATAGCTTTTATAAACCTTAAAGGGAAAGAGAATAAGCATTGATACTGGGCCTTCTGTGTGTACTTTTTATCTCATTTGATCCTCACCACAACTCTCCAGAGTAGGTGCTGTGATTACCCCTTTTATAGTTGAGTAAACTGAGGCAAAGAGAGGTCAAGTGGCTTGCCCAGGGTCACAGAGCTATTAAGAGTCTAAAGCTGGATTTGAACTCAGCTCTTCCTGACTCCAGACTCAGCGCTCTATCTACCTAGCTGCTAAATGACAGCTATTCATTACATTTTTGTCTTACTATTGATAAGGAGGGCACAAGGAAGGTCTGTAAAGGGACAAAGATACAGTCATCTCTTTTTCCCAAGTATCTGGTGACCCCCATCTTGGTCCCATCGTCTCAGCCATGGTTTCCACATTTTCGCTACTCCTTCTGCTGCCCTAGGAACACAGGATGAGTGGCGTCAGCCTCGTCCTTCCCAACCTCTCTGCAGTATTTGACACTGCTGACCACCCTCTCCTCCGGGAGAGTCTCTCTTCTCTGGGGTTTTAAAGTGACTCTCTTGTTTCTTGCTTCTCCTCCTACCTGCAGGAACAATCCTTTTCAGTCTCTGCTGGATCATTATCCAAGCCACACCCCTAACCATGAATGTCCTCCAAGGCCACATCCTGGATTCTCTCCACCTCTTTTCTCTTGGCATTCATTCACTTGGTGATCCCATGAGCTACTACAGGTTCAATCATCTCTGTGAAGGTGTCTTCCAAATCTGTAAATCCAGCCCAAGTCTCTCTCCTGAGCCAGTCCCACATCGCCAGCTGTGTCCTGGACATTCTGAACCAGATGTCCCATAGACAGCTCGAATTCAACACTCTTAAAACAGAACTCCCTATCTGCCCCCACCAAACCTTCTTCATTCTTGAATTTACTTTCTTTCAAGAGTGCCACCTTTCTTCTAGTCATACAGGTAGGTCATAGCCTCGCCATCACCCTCCACTCCCCACTCTCAACCCCACAGATCCATTCAGCTGACAAATCCTGTCATTTTTATCTACATAACACCTCTCTCACTCGCCCCCTTCTGTATACTTACACACCACCACCCTCCTTCAGGATTGTATCTATGGGAATATTTTAACGGTGACTCAATTATTCTCCCTGCCCAAAATCTCTCCCCTTAACAATCCAAAGGCCACACAGTTTCTAAAATGATTTTAATCTCATAACCAAGAGAATAACATAATCTCATAACAAAATCTCATAACCAAGAGAATGTTGTATACAGTAATAGCAATATTGTTTGAAGAATTGTGAACAACCAAATTATTCTGAGTGTTATGAATACTCAAATCAACTACAAAGTTATCTAAGAAGGAAGATGCCATCCACCTCCAGATAAAGTACTGATGAACAGAAGTATGGTTTTACATATATTTATATATTTATAAATCTGTGTCAGATGGTGGGCTTCTCTAGTGCGGGATGCGGAGGGAAGGAAGGAGAAAGTTCAAAACTTAAAATGTAACCTAAATAAATATATTTTTTAAAAGGGCAAATCTCACCCTATTGCTCCACTATTCAATCACTTTCACATCTTCCCTATTACACTTTCATGATGAATTATAAATTCTTTTTGATATATAAACTCTTCCCCACCTACCTTTCAATCTTGTTACACATTACTCCCCTCCACACACACTTCAGTCCAGCCAAACTGGCTATCTTACTCTTCCTCACACACAACATTCCATCTCTCCCATCTCCTGAATCTTCCATCATCTCTGCCCCCATCTCCCTCCCCTCCTTACAAATCTTTCCTCATGAATTTGCCTTGTATCTGCTTCTAATGAGTTTTGTACATGCTCTATGCACATACATTGTCTCTTCTGTAAGATATGAGCTCCTTGAAGTCAGGAAATGTTTGCTCTTGTCTTTATTTCCCTGGCGACTGGCACTTAGTAGGTTAACTGATTGATTGATGAGTATACCCACAACTGAACAGAAGTCAGGAGACTTGACTTCAAGGCTTAATTTTACTCCTAATTATCTGTGCTACCCTGAATAAACTAATTAATCTCCATTTTCAAGGCTCTATAGGGAAGGCACAATTGATATAGATAGATACATACATACATACACATACACACACGAACATTCCTTCCCTTTAAAGACCGTAAAGTAACATATTTAGAGCTGGAAAGGACCTTACAGATCATTTAATTCAATCCCCTTATGTATAAATGGGGAACCTAAGGTCCACAGAGGTTTAAATGACTGGCCTGAGGTCATCCAGGAGCTTAAAATCAAGTTGACAAAGAAAGATTTTCACACATACAAAAGAACTACATGGGGGAGAATGTAACAAAGGTCAAAATTATTTATAATCAAAGCCAAAAACTTACCAGTCTGTATTCAAGGCTAGGTAGAAGATAAACAAGTATTGGCCAGAGTTAATGGAAATGTTTTCATGGAAGAGTTGGGCCTTGAGATAAGCCTTGAAGGATAGGTAGGATTTGGATAGACGGAAGAGTGGGGAAAAAGGTATTTCCAATTTAGGGAATGAATCGGAACTCATGAGTTAATGTTGTATAGTAGGTGGAGAGTTAGCTACCTTTACAAGATTAAAGATCTGAGGCCGTCTTTACTCTGATGGGTAACAGCTGTGTGACCCTGGGTATGTAACTTAACCTCTGAGGTGCCAGGCAACTCTTTGAGACTAGAAGGAGCCAAACTGCATTGTTTGGGTACTAGAAGTAGCTTTTTCTCAATTTGGAGTTTCCTCAACCATTGAAACCACAGGTGCGTTCACTGTCGACTCTCACCTATCATAGCCTTCCCAGGCCAGAATTCCCACTAATCAGCTCCCAATAAACAGTTAAACACTTGCCAAGTTAAACTATTAGAAATATTGAAAGACTCCAGCTAGAGTGTCAATAGAACACAGGAAATAAATGGGATGAAACAGTGATTTCAGGCAGAGATTGCCTGATCCATCTGAAATTGCTTATAATAGAGACAGGATCTGCTCTCAGCATCTCAGGTGTAGAGCTCATTGGCTTAGATACAATGTGAGATTTGTGCCCTGAGGACAGCATCTGGGCATTAGGTGGAGTTTCCCTCCCTCCCAATATTATTATTCCCCTTTTTAAAGTGGGAATAAATGTCCTGCCCTTGGAGGCTTCACGTGTAATAAAGCCACAAGGACACCTTGCTGTCATGAGCCCTATTTTAAGTATTTTCTCCAGGGTCTTCTCTCTCATTTTTGAGGCTTACTGCTATGTGAGGGTGGGGAGGATGGCTTCATCAATTTCTTTCCTTCTGTTTCGGTTGAGCAAACCATCCAGGCAAGTTGCCTTGAGCACGATGCAATTCCTAGTGGGGTCTAAGTACCACAGATGGCAGGTGCCAGGGCTGCATGACCTGGAGGGGAAGGGAAGCCTGGCCTCAGCCCACTCTTAGAAGCCTCTGTTCCCAATTCTGCCCTCTACATGCCCACCCCCACTTTCCTTAGGGCTCACACAACACTCTCCAATTAGAACCCACGTCTTACTGACCCCAGGACCAACGGGGCCACCTGGAGACTTCTCTGGTGACAGATCTCCGGATGCGACCGCCCTTATTGTCTATTTCTCATTGATTTTCACTATTACTTTTCCCTGATAATAAAAATCATTAGACCTGATCGATTCCTTGAGGGTGGGATGATTAGAACAAGAGTGGTTTGTTGTTGGGTTTTTTTTGGGGGGGGGGAGGATTGGTCACGGTTCCCCGGCCCTTCGAATCACACCCACGCATGGTCTTTATGCCCCACTGCCCATGGCCCCCGGAGGAATGGGCAGCGCCCGGGCCTTGGTGCAGGGGAGGAGGGGGATGCCAGGTGCCACAAGGAGGGTCTCCGGACCCCTTGTGCCATGGGCCCCCAGGGTCAGCAGCCCGGGTCCGAGGCCAGCGCCCGCTCCCGCTGCCTCTAATCTTCCAGTTTTCCCTAGAATCAGACTGAGCTCTGGGGACGGAGGAGGAGTCTTCTCCTGCTTCAGTGCTGGAGGCATCAGCTGCTTGCGGCACATTCTTGGGGTGCCGGGCCGGGAGGGGGGCAACACTCCTGCTCCCCCTTTCTACAGATGGGGAAAGTGAGGCCGGACAGGAGAAACGACTGGCCCAGGGTCACCAGGCCGAAGGGAGTCTCAGGCAGGTGCAGCGAGAGGGCCTAAGGGCCCTTCAGGGGTTGGCTCTTTAAGCCTTTGATCCGGGTTCCGAGGATCTGGGTTCAAATCCCATCCTAGGCAAAGTGACTCAACCCCTTCTAGACCCATCTGTAGCAGTGGGGGAAGTGAGAGTGGAGGAGTTCCCCTCTAGGCCAGTGCGGGCACAGACACCTTCATTCCAGCTGTTCGGACCAGGATGACACTCCTCTCCCCCCCCTCCTCTCTCCTCTCTCCTCTCTCCTCTCTCCTCTCTCCTCTCTCCTCTCTCCTCTCTCCTCTCTCCCCCCTCCCGTCGGTCCCCTCGGGAGCCGGGGGTGGGGGGGGAAGAAGTTCTTGGCACCATGTGGACAGGGAACTGCGGCTTCCGGGAGCTGTTTCCGGCCGGCCGGCTTTGCGCGGAGGACCGGAAGTGGGTCAGCCGGGAGCGCCGGTTCCGGCGCTGATTTGCCGGGGGAGAAGAGGCAAGGCGGCGGCGCGCGCTGAGTTTGGGGCCGCTTCCCGCGCCATGGGGGGCTGGAGGCTGTTGGCCCGCGCAGCCGAGGGGCTGTGGGCCCGGGGCAGCGGCGGGGGCTGCGGGTACGTGGGCTGGGGGTCGCGGTTGGGGGAGCGCCGCGGGTGGCCAGGGTTCCGCCACCCGGGCCCACCTGGGGTAGGGGAGGGGGAGCGTTCCGTACAAGGTCACAGCGGGAGTGCGCGGGTCGTGGCCTTTGGGGCAGCAGCTGCTCTGTAGGCGCTTAATAAGTGCTCGACTGACAGTTCTTAAGTAAGTGGTCATCATTCGGCCAACAAATGTTTATTTTGTATTTGTTATTTATTAAGCGCCCGTGGTATACCTACACTGTGCTAAGTTATAGTAATGTATAGTCAGCCGGCAATTATTAAGCCCCCACGATATACAGACAATTGCGTTGAGCTTTTGCAGATGCTAAGAGAGAGTAGTTTATGTGGTGAGAGGGAGAGACCACGCGGCACACACGGAGGGCCCCCCAGAACCGCACTAAGACTTTTGGGAGGCAGAGAAGTTCAGGAGGGGGAGGGGCTGCGGCACCTGGCGCATCCCCTTCCCACAGCTTTCACATCACTCAGTGGGCATTAAGGGGTGTATCTCCTTATTATGGAAAATATCGCCCGTTTAGAGACAGTTTTGGTCCAGGTGAGGACAAGGAGGATTTCCTTCTGATGCTATGGTGCCCTGTTACTTAAGCCAGACCCCCCAGGAATCTGGGGTGCTGTCCTCATGCAGCCTCGCCCCTCGCCCCCTTCCCTTTAGGTTGGACGTGTCTGACTGCAGGCAGTACCCCGGAGGGAGTGAGGACAGACCAGAAGAGATAACACGTGGTCATTCAGGTTCATTCCAGCCTGCAGGGATCTTGTATGGTTTAGCGGCGCCCTGTTTCTATCAGAGCTTGGTATCACTGACACTTAGAAAGGAGGAAAAGATGATCTAGCAATCAGTTAAGGTGAGCTTCTCTGCACGTTAGCTGTGTTGATCTTCAAGCTGGCTCTCTGAGCCTTCATTTCACTTTGATTCTGCTCACAGGGCTACTATGGTCCTGGTTCAGTCCAATATGACTCTGACCTAAACCTTTGCAGTATTTGACCTCCAGGCTTCCCTTTCCAATCAGTCTTTCAGACAGTTGCCAAATTGATCTTCTTGGAGCATAGGCCTGAACCCGCTAGGGAAGCTCCAGTGACTCTCTTGCCTCTAAGATCAAACACAGACTTCTCCATTTGACACTTTATCAGCTGTTTCCAATATAATCTTCATACACCTATTTTGCATGACCCCTTTCACATACTTGCTGTTCCAAACAAACTGACCTACTCACATCTCTGTGGATTTGTTTGCACAGCCTTCTCCCTTCCTCCAAATACTCTCCCTCCACACATCTCATGATCTCCAGATCCCAAAGTGATATTTCCAAAAGTACCATCACTGATGTTCAAGAAGCTCTAGGTTCCCCTCATCCATTGCCTCTAGATTAAAATGTTATTTCCTCTTCTCACAATCTGGGTCCAGCCTCCTTCCAGGCTGATGACACCTTCCTTCCCCTCATACCCTGCACTTCACCAACCGGCTGGCTCCTATAGCCTCCAAGCCACATATGGCCTTCTAGGTCTTGGGTGCGGCCTTTTGACCAAGTCCAAGTTTTATAGAACAAATCCTTTTATTTAGGGGATTTGTTCTGCGAAGTTTGGATTCAGTCAAAGGGCCGAACTTGAGGACTATATGTGGTCTTAAGACCCCAGGTTCCCCACCGCTGGCCCAAGCTATTCACCCTACCTGAAATGCTCTCTTGATCTCTTCTCACAATCTCCAGCTTTCTTCAGAGCTCATCTAAAGTACCTCCTTCAGGGAGCCACAGAATTGGCTTATTGAAAGAAACTTCCTTCAAAAGACTGAAAATATATATATTTTGTTTATATCCTCTATTTACATATCTGTGAACATGTATCTCCCCTAGTACTGCGGTTCTTAAGTGGTATCCATGAACTTGTTTAATAGTTTGCTAATTGTAGTGCAGCAAAATTGATTTCTTTTGCAATCCTGTGTGTTGCATGCATTGAAGAACATAATTCTGAGGAATCCATAGGCTTCTCCAGACTGCCAGAGAGGTACATGACACAGAGAAGGTTTAAGAACCCTCAAAGCCTAGTAGAATGGGAACTGCTGGAGGCTGAGGCTCCCCCACTTTTGATAGGATGTGCTGGAGCTGTTAGAAATCAGGATTGCCCAAGACAAGACATTCACTGAGCACTTTAGTAGAGTTGATATGTCCTTAAGGAATGGTAGTAGGGCTTCATGTTGAAAGAGAGAGAAGAGAGGGGACTTTTCAGTTCTTACCACTTTAGTTCTTTCTTTGGTCATTGACATTTTTTTTACAGTGCTCTTGTATGCCAGATGAGAAGGAATAATTTGACCTGTTTTCTCTTACATTGACAGGTTGCACTTCAGCCTCCTTGTGAGAAACACCCATGGGGCCAGTTCCACCTGGTGGCATGAACATCTGTCTGAAGAAAATTATGAGTTTCTTAAACAGTTAACTGCTGAAGAGTATAAGGCCCAAACAGCGAGTAAACTGTGTCCTCTGAAAGACGAGCCGTGGCCCATACATCCATGGGAGCCAGGTACGTGTCTTATTTGTTAGAGGATTTTACTTTTAGGCTCTGGTCACATTTTTTATGTCAGATATACACATTTATGTACTTATATTTTCCAATATTCTGGGATAATAAAGTCTACTTGGGAATAAGAGATTATTTAATTGTATTTGGGGTTTATGTTAAACCGTCTTAAACCTCTAGCCTTTCATTGAAATGATTCCCTCTGAATAAATGATTTTTTGAGTGACTTCTCATATTCCAGAGTTAAATTGTGTAAGGAGTGAGATTCGTTTTGCTTAGATACTCAGTTTTACAAAAAGATTACTTAGAAGAATGATAGAAGATGGGTAGGAGTAAGAAGCCCAAGTTTCTTATGCATTACCTAGAGCATTGATGTCTGAGGGAAGTTTCTGTATCTGGGGGCTCCCGGAGATTCTGCTTCTGCAGTCCGGTAGAGTGCTTGCTGTGAGCACTTCCACACGCTGCTAGGAGCCAGGCCCTCTTTGGGTGCTTTCTGCTGAGCCGTTTGTATTGTCCAGTGATCAGAGAGGCCACATGGAGCTTCTTAAGAGTTTGTGTGGCAGCATCTTAACTCGTGGCAGCTGATCCTGACAAATTTGCTGTGACAGTTTCCTCCATCCCAGACTCTCCCAAGTGCCCTGGCTATGGTTTTTTAGGGGATTTGAGTTCAAGAATATCCATTTGATACATTGAGAGTAGATGGATATTGCAAAGAATAAAAGTGAGCTTAATACTTTGAAAACTTGTATTGAGCCTGCAGTCCCTAGTTGATTTGTATAAATTCCTATACTGTTGGGTATAGTTCCTGCATGTCTGTTACCAAGAGCTGTGTTTCATCCATGTATTGACTATTTATGTTTGAATAATAAATATTTGATATGCAGCTGATGGTATAGTACACAGAGCACTGGGCCTGGAGTCAGGAAGACCTGAGTTCAAATTCAGCCTCAGACATTTATTAACTGTTTAACCCTGGGTAAATCACTTAACCTGTTTGTCTCATTTTCCTCATCTATAAAAAGCACCTACCTTTTGGGGTTGTTTTGAGGCTCAAATGAGATATTCATTGTAAAGCTCTTAGCACAGTGCCGCATACACAGTAAATACTATAGAAATGTTACATATTATTTGTGTTGAAGCCATGTTATTTGGGGAGAAAAGTGGCTTTGAAGTTGTGTTGCAAAGGGATGAAATCTTTGTGTTTTTTTTTTTACTTTTCAGGTTCCTCAAGAGTTGGTCTAATTGCAGCAAAGTTGGGCATGATGCCATTATGGACCAAGGATGGCAAAAAACATGCTGTCACGTTACTTCAGGTAAAAATGGAAAACAGAGTAGGTCCCAACAAGTGAAATAGTAATTATATCTCACGATTATCAGTAGACTATGTATATTGTAGCTGGCCACAAATATGACTCTGTGCCCGTGTCCTATGGAAGACTAGAACATTTTGGCAGGAAAAGGGGGGGGGGGTGTGGAGGCAGGAACAGAGAGGTCCTAGGATTTCATTGTTAGAGGGAGCCCCAGCGAGGACGCCCCAAACCAGTGCAAATTGATAGCTGCTGTGCACTTTAGAGCCTTGGGGAGTTACAGGTCGCACTTCCTGCAAGGCCAGCCTCCTCACACCCTGGACGGGATAACTGATGTTAGCGTGGTGAGGAGCGAGGCGTTCTGATGAATTACCTCGATGGCTCTTAGTAATGGCGTCTCAGTGCTGATCCCTGGCTCTCTGACCTATATGATTCACTTTGATCTGGAATAAAAAGAATTTAGTCTAGATCGAGTCAGTGCCGATCACATCAAATAAACATGTGACTTGACTGACCCTGCTCTGTATGTTCTGGGTTGTCCTGACGCAGATGAGAACCTCTCATCCGTCCACTAATTGTTCACACTGAGATTGTGCTTTGCTTCTGTTAACTTCTTGTGGGTCTGCTTTGAACTAGATGCCTTATGGCCTCTTCTAGCTCCCTGGTTAGAGACACAGTGAAAGAAGTTAAGGTCCTCCTTAGTTTAGTGAATGTGTGCAGCCATACTTTAAGTGTTATATGAATAATGTCATTTAAATGGAATTCTGCATTTTTACCTTTCACTTACTTGGGTTTGTCTTTAAGGTACAAGACTGTCATGTCCTAAAATATACTCCAAAGGAAGAATGCCAGAGGAATCGAGGAACCCTCATAGTAGGAGGGAAAAATGTATCACATTTCTCTGTAAGTTACTATGTATCAGACTTAAGTAATTTGCATGAGTTACTTATGAATTGTTTTGTGTCTTGAAGCTCTAGTACTACAAATTATTTTTTGGTCTGTGAGCAGATTACTTAATTTTCTATGTCTTAGTCTCTCTGGTAAATCATAATATTTTCCTGAAGGAATCAGTACTGCTGGCAGTTATTAGATATATTTGGTAAAGAGCTTGGGGTCCTAAAAAAAATCTAATTATGAATCACAAGTTTTTTAAAATAGAAGTCTTCAGATAGAATGCTAATCTGACGTAATTATGAGCTTTTAAAATTTCTGTTTTAAAATTATATCTCTTAATTCCTGAAAATAACCAGCTACTCCATATTCATGTTTTTCCTTAGCTCTTAAAAAGTAGATGTATTCACTTCATGTTGCTGAGATATATTTTTCTTTAATTGTAAATTATTTGTAAGCAGACAATAAGCTTTGAGTATAATACATACCATCTGCTTCAATAGCAATGGACATTTTCTTTAATAAAGCCCAGAAAAGCAGTGGCTAAGCCGGGAAATGGTTGCTTTTCATTTGACCAGTTCTGTGTGTGTCATATGTACAACTACTTAATCAGTTGTGATAAATGCTGGGAGTACAAAGACAGAAATGAAATAGTGCCTGATAATAGAAGAGAGAGAAAGATTATGAACAGAATAAATATGAGTTTTGGGTACAGCCCCAGAAACTGGGGCCATCAGGAAAGGCTGCACTTGAAAGGCGGTACCCAAGCAGAGTTCTGAAGGATTTTGAGCAGACAGGACTCTAGAGAGGAAAATCCCTTTGGCACTCACAGGGAGGTTGGACTGGTGAGGGCAGAGGGGCCTGTTAGGATGCTGTCATGGTAATGCAGGTGGTGAGTGAGGAGGCCTTGAAATAGAGAGTGGTAGCTGTGTGACGGGGAAGGGGTAGGATACCAGAGAGATTGTAGATGCAGAAACAGCAGAATTTGGCAGCTGATTGGATATGGAGAGTGAAAAGTAGAAAGGTCAGTGCCAGGGCAGCACACCCGGGTACCTGGGACAACAGTAGGGCCCTAGAGAGGAGTCACGTGTTCAGAAGCAGAGAGGATTGGGGTGGGGGCAGAGAGGTCCATGAATGCTTGTCAGATTGAACTAAAGGTGCCCTTTGTGACAACAGCAAATAGGCGTGTACGTCTCCCTCATCCTGCCACAACCTTCACTGGATTTCGCCATCCCTGCTACCCTCACGTCTGGCCTCTCCTCCATTCCTTTGAGAAAGCTGTATGCCCTCAATGCCCCTGCTCTCTCTCCCGTCACTCTAATCCAGAGTTTCTGTATTCTGACTTCTGACCTCACAATTTAACTGAAACTCCCTCCTCTAAAGTTATCAGCCATCTGTTCACTTCCAAATCTCATTGCCTTTTCTCAGTCCTCATCCTTGACCTCTCTGTGGTGAATGACCCTGTCGGTCGCCCTCTTTTCCTCGAAACTTTCTTCTTTCCAGGTTGTTGTGATGCTGCTTTCTTCCAGGCATTCCTTCTCAGTCCTTTTGTCTACGTTATACTCACTGACCATGGGTTATATCCCCCAAGACTGTCCTGGACCCTCTTTTCTTTGTGGCTCTGTGCAGTCTCTCTTGGTAGTCTAATTAGCTCCCAAGGCTTCAGTTCTCTTGCACATGATTCCCAGATCTAGTTACCTTCCCCAAACTCTTGTGAATATTCTCCCCCTCCTACCAGCTGCCTTTTAGATAGTTTGAACTGGCTGTCTGAAAGGCATCTCAAACTTGGCATGCCAAAAATGGAACTCATTGTCTTTTCCCGAAAAACTTTCCCCCTTTCCAAACTTTCCTGTTCCTGTAAAGGGCACCATGATCCTTCAGATCACCCAGGTGCCCAGACTTGGTGGCATTCTTGGCCCCTCTCTGTTGTCAGATCTTGTTTGTGCCTATACATAAACTCTCCTGTGTTCCATTGTTGCTGCTCAGAGCTACCACCCTGGTACAAAGCCTCTCAGCCCTTGCCCAGACTAGTGCCACAGCCTTTTGACAGAAGCTTACTGGTCTTGGGGCCTCAGGTCTCTCCTCCCATGCCCCTCTCTTCAGGTGCCAAGTGGATTTTTCTGAAGCTTAGTTCTAACCATGTCACCCACCTTCCTCTCCATCTCTAGAATCAAATAATTCCCCTTGTGTTTTGTATCTCCGGGTTTTCATAATGTGCCTTTCCCTCCTGTTCTAATGGTTTTACACTTGATTCTCTTCCCAGCACTCTCCAATCCAGCAGCACCGGCCCCTGCTGCTCTCCTGTCTCCTGCCTTAGTGCCACTGTCCTGGCCATCCCTCCTGCCGGGCATTCTCTGCCCTCTCCCTCCCTCTCTTGGCTTCTTCTTCCACCTTCCACCTTCTGCTCGAGTCCTTTCCTGGCTCCCTGAGCTGCTTATGCCTTCCCCTCTCCCATTAGCTCAGCGCACGTCTCTATTTTCATTGGGCGGGAGGTCCTTTGGGGGCGGGGACTGTTGTTTGCCCTTCTGAGGCAGCTGCAGAGTAGAATGGAGAGCACTGGACCTGGGATCAGGAAAACCCAAGTTCTGATCCTGCCTCAGACACTCGCTAGCTCTGTAACCCTGGGCAAGTCACCTCTTCTCTCCCAGCCTTAATTTCCTCATCTGTAAAACGGGTATTATTATGACACCTGCCTCCTAGGTTTGTTAAGAGGATTAAATGAGGTGCCCACGATGATCATTATTACTGTTATTCGGAGTGATAGAGCAGAGGTCTCCTGCCCCGGTTACTGAGCCGTAGCCTCCGACCTCGCGCCAGGGTCAGAGCCCCACGGCTGCTGCAGCTTCTGGCCTCTCTGCTTGCCCAGTACCCAGCCTCCGGCCAGTGATTGTACCTTGCCCTAGGATGCAGCCGGCAAGTCATTTGCTCCTGGGTGCAAGTGTCCTCTTCAGTCAACACTGAATCAACATGCCATCTTGGGCATCATTGAGACAACTGCCCATTGGTTTCTGTTTCTGCTCCCTGCAGATTCAGGTTCATACCTTCTGAATCAGAGGCTGCCTTTTGCCTTAGCACACAGCTGCAGGTCTCAGTTGTTCCATTCCCCAAATTGGAAGGTTCTGTGTAACCCTCCTGGGCAGACCTTGTCCCCAGTGCCCAAAGACCTCTGTCCATCTCTATCTGCTGACCTTGGTAAGAAAAATAAATCCTTGTGATTTCTCCTTGGATTTCCCAATCATGGCTCAGTCTGGTGCTCATCCCAAATGTCTGAGGAGTATTTGGGGAGAGCGGGCCTTTATTGCATCTTCCTACCCTGTCATCTTTAACTCTCCTATGGAGAAATGTCAGTTATTCCCCCTTCCCTACTCTGATGGGGGCCTGCTATATTTTGAGGACTTAATGAACTCAGGATTTGAAGACTCCCATAGTGTTCTAAAGCCACAGTATGTTTTTTATGAAATCTTTTTTAAAATGTTAAGTGTTTATATTTTTCAAATGGGTTCCAGATCTCTTGGTTGCAGGTCTTTAGACTGACAGTGTTGGTTTTCTATAATTACTTTTTTAATGGGCAGTCGGTTCGTCACCTTAAATGTTCACACCATGTCTGTAAATGCATGCCTTCTTTTTTTTTACAGTGCTTCATCCTTTTGCAAATGGTTTGTAGTCCATACTGCTTCCAATAGAGCTTTTCAGATTAAACTAGAAATGCATTCACTTTTGACTGTTTTGTTAAATGTATTCCAAGATGAAGAAAGAACCAAAAGTTCAATGTGTGTTTAGAACCTCTCTAAACCAGTATTTACAAAACTGTTCCACAAAATCATAATATTTTTGGCTTTGTAAATATAGGTACTATGAAAACATTTCTATGCTAGGGACATTTAATATTAGATATTTAATATTTTTAATATTTAATTAATTAAATTGATATTTAATATTTTAGAAATATAAGCTGGGATATTAAAAACATTCATTACATGTGGCATTTCAATATGGGGCTCTGTCCTCAGCATTCCTCCATCTCCACCCCCCATCCACACACAGATATACCTCACTTTGGTACCCCAGAAGTACTAAATCTCCATTTATGGATTCTTCCAATACATTTCAAATGTATTGGCCATAAATTAATCATGGAAGTGCCGTTCTAAGCTCTGTCCATTCATGCTAATGATTAGATTTGACTTGCCTCACACGTTCATTAGTGAGTACTACTGTGGCAACAAAATTCTCCCATGGAGCCATCGCATTCCTGCCACTGCTCCCGTCCCCGGGCCAGTCCTGCTCATTCTGTGGGATTCCCACCATATTTCTGCACAGCTTCTCCACAGCGCATCCTCTCGACATGCCAGAGACTTTCTTTGAGGTATTTCTATATTTTGTGGCTATTCGTCCCTTGGACTCTTCCGCAGTTTTCCTTTCCTCCTGTTGTACTACCGTCTGATCTCCTTTTTCCATTACACGTTCCCTCATTGATAATACTCAGGCCACCTGGAGAGGAAGCCACCATGTCTGCTCTGTCTTTCTCCATTGTCTTTGGAGTCACCTGCACTTTTGCTTCCTCAGAGACTACACATGATTTTTTTCATGATCTGTCTCGTCATTACCACAGTAACCACCATGTTTGGACCATGACACCTCAGGCGTCAATTTACTTTTCATAGTAGAAGTAGCATTTAAGACAAGGTTGGGAACGAGACCAAGTATAGACTAAAAGAGATCTTTGCCAAAACCACCCTAAACATCAGACATCACTTTACACACAGCTCAGAGAAATTAACATGCCAGAGGAATGAAAAAAGCGTGGATAATGATCATGGCAGCGTTTTTCTCCCCCAAAGCGATACAGAGAACTTTACTAATTGGTAACCCATCAGCAGATTTCCTTATCTTTTTACAATCTTTCATAGAATTTTCACTCCATTGATTGAAAGATCCAAAAAATACAAGATATCTCTCTCTCTGTTTTCTTGGTTAATTGCAAAGACATTTGACTCAGCAGAGCAAAATACAGCCTTAGACTCTCCTCCAATAAAGGGTCTCTTCCTTAAGTACATACAAGACTCCTTAATAATTGCAACCCAAGAGATAGAATTGTGCTCACCAATCATAAGTGGTTAATGTCATTTGAGGTAGAAAACAGGGAGTTATATGGTTTTCAAAGATACTCTTTGTTGGAAGAATATATCTTGCACCAGGTCTAAATAGAAGAGGAATTCCCCATAGATTGCAAGAGAAACTTTACTATGATAATAGAAAATATTGTATTCCCAAGTCCTAGTCCATATTTAAGGAACGTACATTTTGATAAAACAGAGTCGTCTGGGTAGTCTGCTTGTGTTATGGTGATGTTTGGCCTCTGTAAATAATAATTTTTAATGATCTAAACTTACTTAGGGACAGCTAGGTGGCTCAGTGGGTAGAATACAGGCCTGGAGTTAGGAAGACTCATTTTCCTTAATTCACATCTGGCCTCAGACACTTGGTAGCTGTGTGACCCTGGGTAAGTCCCTTTAACCCTGTCTGCCTCATTTTCCTCATCTGTAAAATGAGCTGGAGAAGGAAATGGCAAACCACTCCGGTGTCTTTGCCAAGAAAATCCAAATGTGATAGAATACAAGTGAAATGACAGAACAACAAAAGCTTTTGTGAACTTGCACCTATCAGGTGTGATGTGGGTCTTTATTCTGTGATTTGACCAGATACCAACATTTGATTTGATGTGAGGAGTTTATTTAGGAACTAGTCTAAGTAATTTTTTTAATGAGACAAAGAAAAATGTTTTATTAGTACTGGGGGAACATGTATTATGATATGAGAGCATGGTGACAAAGTCTCTTCAGATGACTCTTTCTAATGATATATGAAAATAGGTCTTATGCTCTATAAATAAGATATGTCTTTCTGTAGAGGAAAGAGAGGGCTTTTTTTGAAAGAAAATCATCACTAGCCCACATGCTGTTTGCCTGAGGACTACAGCATGAAATAGCAATTGAAAAATAAAAACTAGGAGTATAAAATATTTAGGCATTTTAGAATGGATTTGTGAGGACTCCATGTTGTTTTTCCTGGGTTTAAATCTGATAAATTCATGCCTATAATAAGTTAAACTAAATTTAGTTACTATTTTGCTTACTTTTTGCAACATTAAAACTACAAATTTAAGAAGTGTAATAGTACCTACAATTAAGGACGCTAAATGGCCCAGAATTGATGTAAATCATTTCATCTTATGAGCAGAGAAGCTTTTCCACTATGAAAAAAAATAATTGCAGGAAATTTAGTAGGTTATGGTAGGAGTCTTCTTATTCGTGGAACTATCCAAGGCTGGCGTGCCATCGGTGTACCCTAAGGTACCTTTTGAGAGTTTTCCTCTGGCCGGTTGTCATGTCACTGTTCTCGCTTCCAGGCTTAATATATGTAGGTTTATCTGAATGATAACCATTTTTATCTTAGAAGTTTTGTTCCTAAAATACAACTTTTGAAGTATTTTGCCATTTCATTAAAGATAATAAAGGAATAACGGATTATTTTGTTTCTTCCACAATGTCTTTTTCTGTGTGGAAGTGCTTGGACTTAGGCATTATCATGTTTATGTTAAATATAAAAATAGCCTCAGGGTATATTTAAAGGCTAATCCTTTAAAACCATAATTATTCATAAAACAGCATCATTGTTTAATTGTCACATGGATTGTTCTGTCATCAAAATGAGTTTTATGTTCTGTCCTGAAAGTTATTAGATTGATTCCTATTGATCTGATCAGAAAGGAAATTCAGCAATGTAGTTTTGCTCTCAAAAGTTCCATGGGTGTATTTGGTTTTTGTCATGACAATAAGCCTGATGGAGGGCATCAGTGAAGCACAAACAGACCTTGTGAAAGCAGAAGTTGAAGAGATGGCTGTGAGGACACATATGGAAGGTCGATGACCCACGGAGAGTCCTTTAGAATGACTGGAATAAATTAGGTCTTCCTCTATCCCTCAGAGAAGAAGTTCTTAATAAGAAGACCCTTAATTAGTAATTGATTCATTCAAAGAAGAATTTTTTAATAGTCTTCTATTAAAGGCACTGTTATGGGTGCAAAAAAGAAAAATTAATGACAAGTCATCCCTGCCAACAAGTATTTGCCAGTGAGTTAGTGAAAATGAAACATGAGTGTTCAGCGTGGAAGCAGGCTTCAAATTCTGCAGCTGGCATTTACTAGCTGTGTGTTGATGGACAGATCCATAATTACCTTAGTTAGAGACAGGGTTGGAGTTTCCATAACTATGAAATCGGAAATTCCTAAGGTTTTAAAGATCCACGTGTGTACAGATGATGATCAGAAATGTGATCAATGCTAGGGTGTCTTTGAAGAAGTGAGGAGAACGCCCATTGGGTGGGGAGAGCCACAGGGAGCTTGATGAAGAGGTAAGATTTGGGGCTGGGCCTCAAAGGACATCCATTGAATAAGTGGTTCTAGGAGAGAGTGGAGTTGGAGGTGGATAGAGTAGAAAGCAGGAGAGGGAAAAAGCATAGGTCACGTTCAGTAATGGCAAAGAGTCTAGGCTGATTGGAGCACAGAGCGTACAGAGGAGAATGAGAAACAGCTTAAGAATAAGGTCATTGGAGTGGAAGAGGCCGACTGTCCATTGTAAAGTTTGAGAACAGAGCAGGTAGGTGAGCTGATGTGAACCCCCCAAGGGTATGTGACCTTGGTGGGGGCCCTCCTTTCAGAAGTGTAAATCACAACTCATGGCGCTTCTGCCAGCCCTCCGGGACATCTGCCCCTCCCCCCATAAGTTCTCCACCAGGAGTCTGCCAGCCTTTCAGTTTTGCCTGCCTGCCACCCTGTGCTCCTGAAACATGACCAATCCATTTTTCTGTTCAGTGGTATTTTTCCATAGTGATAACCTTAATTCTGGTTGTTGTTTGAAGCTCCTTTTGTGTTGTGAGTTACAGCTTCCTCAAACCCATCCTCTGCCTTTTCCTGACCTTCGGGGTAGTATAGGTTTGATCTCCAGACACAGGTGTGTTACGTGACACAGCCTCACGTTGAATGTTGGCATTAAAAAGATGGGCCTTTATGTTTAGAAGAGCGTGGTCTTTCCAAGGGCCATCCGGACTGATTTCCTGCTCCTGTTTAATTTCCATCCCGTCACATTGCCCATTCGTGCTGTGTGCGTGTGCGTGCATGTACACACGCCTCTACACACACGCACCCCTAAGCCATGATGACCAGTAGCCAGCCTTGCCTTTACATGGCTTTTTAATGCTGACAGAAGGCTTTACCTGGCATTATCTGATTTGCTCCTCCCAGCAGCCCTAGGAGCTGGCTGCTGTTATCCCAGTTTACAGAGGGGGAAGGAAACTGAGATGAAGTGACCCAGCTAGAGAGTAGCTGAGACTGGCTTCCAGCCCTGGCTGTGGGAGCCAGCTCTGTACATGTTCTAACCAGGGCAATAGGCATTTTGGTCCACTTGGCATTTCCTGTGGAATCAGACAAATCAGACCTATTCCGGGGGGTCTGCAGCATTCCAGGCTTGATGCCATCAGCACACCAGGAGCACTGAGAGGATCTTGTCCATGGAGCACGTGTTAGCGCCCACTGCAAGTGGTAAAGGTGGAATTAGAAGAGAAGGAACAGAAAGGGAATTGGAGATTGGCGGACAGGAGGTCTCAAATAGGTTTTGATTTGATTAAAGGAACTAACAAACACATGGATGACCAATAATCTGATTCTGAAGGCTCGCTAATAGGGAGCCACTGGAAATGACTGGGTGGGGGAATGACATCCTCCATGTACACTGAAGAGAATCACTTTAGCAAGCTTGGTTGGCATGGTCTAGAGTGATGAGAAACTGAGGCCAGGAGACCCTCTGGCAGTGTTTGCAAGACTCTAGGCAAGGGGGCAGAGCCAAGATGACGGCATAGCAGCAGCAACATATCGCAGCTCTCACATAGCCACCCCAGAATACCCATAAAATATGACTTTAAACTAATTCTAGAACTCCAAAACACACAGAAATATACCTTCCACTAAAGTCAGCTCGACTACGAGGAACCATATCAGCACTGCAAACCGAAACCAGCCTGACCTGAAGCCCTGGCTGAGCCCCGGGGATGGCCGGAGGAGAGGAACGGTGAGCAGATTAGTGGCAGTTGCGAGCAGTGCTGAGAACTAGGTCAGTGGGACTTGCGAGGTTTTGGGAGAAAAGCGGTCAGGCCGAAAGGCATCCAGGGCAGGAAAGCAAAAGGCAGAGGTTTTGCACCCGCCTCTGCATTGCAGCTTCCGCACCCATGGCCTGCAGACAGCAGGGGGACTAAGCGATTGTTCAGAGGCCGAGTGCTCTCGCGTTGAGCGGCCTGGATCCAGATCGGGGTCTTGGGCCTCAGTCCTGGAATCTTCATTATCCAGTGAGCCGGAAGTAAGTAGGAAAGGGACCCAGCACCTTCCTGAAAGCTATGGCAGCCGGGAGGACCCCAGCGATTTGGGACAGAGCTTTCCCTTTTGGAAGCAGAGCCCCACAGAGATTAAAAAAAAAAATCACGGACTGAACAACCATGAGTAAGAATAAGCATAAGAAGCAGGGTAAGAACAGCAACCAAACCCTAGATTCCTTCTTTGGGGAAAAGAAAGATCATGGCAAAGAGAGGGAGGAGGAGAGTGCAGCCAGA
>CM053585.1:520644517-520675408 GCA_028646515.1 Pseudochirops corinnae
TGTGGTTGGGAGATCCATCCTGCCCTACCGAAAAGTCAGAGGGGTGAGGGGGAAGACACAGGAGAGATTAGACTGGGGGAGCGGGGATACACTGGGATGGCTGTTTTGGGGTGGTGGGTAGGGGAAAGATGGGGAGAAAATATGTAACTCAAAATCTTGTGGAAAGGAATGATGCAAACTAAAATAAAATTTAAAAAAAATGAATCTAGGCAAGAGGCTTGGAGCTCCTGAACTAAGGCGGTCTATGTGAGGAGAGACAAGGGCCAGTAGATAGGAGGGGTTGAAGATGGTTAAGGTTGCAATCTGCTGGAGAAAGGGAGGGAGGGGATGAAGGGATGGCCCAGCAAGGAAGAAGATCACGTCTTGTGAGAGGCAGCAGAAGAAAGAGGGTGGGAGTGGTCGTGTTGGGGCTTTTAAGATGAAGAGAATGTGAGGAGAGGGGGCTGTGGCTGTGTGGCAATAGCTCTGGGGGAGTGAGCTTGGGTGAAGCTGGATGATCAGGATTTATAGTGGACCCAGGGAACACAGTTTAGAGACCAGCTCTGTCAGGCAGTAGTAGAAGCAAAGGAAGCAGGGAGAAGAGTCCAGGGTTGAGGTCTGGCAAAAAAAAAAAAGCAGCAGAAAGAAGGGGAATTTTAGAGCACAGGACAGTGTGGAGTTGAAATGGCCAATGGGGATGCCAAGATTAGAAAAGGAAGAGAGGGAAGCCAGAGCCCCAGTGATGGCCTGAGAAAGTACTGGTGGGGGAAAGGACTGGCAGGGCCATGACACTGTCCTGGGCCCTCTTTTCTCTCCTCCATTGTATTTCACTGAGTGATCTCATCAGCCCCTATGGATTTAATGACCATCTCCAAATCTCCCCCTCCTGCTCCAACCTCTCTGCTGACCTCCAGTCTCACGTCTCAAACTGGACATCCAGTAGACTTCTTCGATTCACTGTGTCCAAAACAGAACCCATCATCTTTCCCCCAGACCAGGGGTGGGGAACCTGTGGCCTTGTAGGTCCTTGGGTGCAGCCTTTTGACTGAGCCCAAGTTTTACAGAACAAATCCTTTTATTAAGGGGATTTGTTCTGTCAAGTTTGGATTCAGTCAGAGGGCCACATGTTCCCTATCCCAGCCCTAGACCCTCGCCCCACCCATTACTATAGAGGGCACCATCCTCAGGCTCATGAGCTAGGAATCATCCTGGCTTCCTCACTGTCACGCCCCCAATATCCAGGCTTCTGCGAAGGCCTGTGGATTTCACCTTCACAGCATCTCTCAAATACGCCCCCTCCTCTCCTCTGACTCTGCTGCCACCATTCATGCAGGCCTTTATCACCTCACACCTGGGCTGTGCCATAGCTGCCTGCCTCAGGTCTCTGCCCACTTCAGTCCATCCTCCATTCAACCACCAACATGATTTTCCTAATGTGCAGATCCAGTTACGTCGCCCCCTCTACTCAGTAAGCTCCAGAGGCTTCCTGTCACCTCCATGATCAAATACAAATCCTCTTTTTAATATTCAAAGCCCTTCAGAACATCATGGGCCCCTGGAACCCTGGCCTTACACACACACACTCACTCCTCTCCAGCCCTGTCATACTTCACACCCCTGCATATCCTCTCTGATACAAGGACACTGGTCTCCTTTGCACTTTCACAAACAAGACCCTCCATCCCTCATCTTCAGGCATTTTCTCTGGATGCTTTCCTCCTTCATTCTGACTGCAGAGCTTCCTTAAAGTTCCAGTGAATATCCTTCCTATTGGAAGCCCTTACCAGCCCCTCTTCATTCTGGTGTCTCCCTCTGGTTTACTATTTTCTGTTTACCTTGTACACAGCTTGTATGTGTGTGATATGTGTGTGTGTGTGTGTGTGTGTGTGTGTGTGTGTGTGTGTGTGTGTACACACATAGGCATGTATTTGTTTACTTGTTATCTTCCCCAATGGATGGTGAGCTTCTCAAGGACAGGGACTGCATCCCCAGTGCTTAGCACAGTGCTTAATAAATGCTTACTCACTTATTGATGAAGGCAGAAATAGGAAGGGTGAAGAATAGAGAGACACGAGTGAGAAGAGAGCGCCTAATTAAGGAAGTTAATTAAAGAGAATACTTGTGAGTGATGGCACACTCCAGTGTGTGACCATCCCTATGTGTGGCTGAGGTGGAGTCCCTTAGTGCAGAACGTGAGCCACACCTGAAGTGGAGAAAGAAGGGAGAGAGAGAGCAGTGAGGGGGCAGTGTACTGCGCCGCCGGAAAGGTCGAGAGAGCCTCGAATGGTGTTGGGAGAGAGGTTTCCAGCTTCTCTTCCAGCCCCAGTAGCTCAGGGCCTGTGAGAGAAGGTGCAGCCAGGGCTAAAGAGCACAGCCAGGGCAGAGCCAGCTCTTAGCCAGGGCGGACCTGCTTTCACATCTTCCGTTGACCCCTCAGCAAGTCCCTGAAGCTGCCTGGGCCTCAGTTCCCTTATCTCTAAACTTTGGGAGCTGAGCTAAAGAACTTCTCAGGGCCCTCTGCCTCACTCAGGAAAGCAGTAGAAAAGGGGCTCAGTATCATGGGTGGCATTAACCTAGTGTATGTTTTTACATCGAAAACTCACCTCGTGCTTTATTTCCCTTAATGAGTACTTTTTTTCCCCTAGAAATCGGAAACATTAATGAAAATGTACAGAGATGTTGGAGTGCCACCAAAACAGAAATTCTCATCCTTTCCTGTGACTGATAATGCTATAATTAAACCAGGTAACTAATTAAAGATTCAATCCTGGCATTTAGCACAGTAACTGGCACATAGCAGGCATTTAATGTGTATTGATCAGTTGAGATCATTGGTGGTCAATTGTAGGGGGAGATGAAAATGCCTTAAGTTTAATTGGTTTGATGCCCGTCCTTTTGGTAAAACGTGAGCAAAGTATGAGACACTAAACATTTGTTTGTCTATATAAATAGATGTCTGATTTAATCACAATTTTTACATGCGTCATTGGATGGCGGACTTCGTTTTTAATAACAGAAAGAGTACTTTTTTCTGCAGTGCTGAGAGCTGGCTACTTGTAAAAGCCATTCTAAAAAGAGGCATTTGATTTTTTTAAGGTTCACCATTTATGTGTTGGGATGTTCCATTAAATGCATAGTTTGAAGGTAATTAGGCAGATTTAACATTTGGCTCTGCCAGTAAGTAGCTCTGTGTCCAGTGAGGTGGAGATAAAAGAGGGGGTGTCTTAACACCTAAAAGACAGATCCACAGGCAATCAGACCAGGCCTCTAGATGAGTGGAAATAGCTAGGAAGACGGTTTGGCTTCAACAAGATTGCTGATAATGAGGAAGTAGAAAAATTCTACTGAGGCTTGATAAGACCCTGCACTCCAATATTCTATGATATCAGCACAAGGGGCATAGGGAAGGTGGAAAACATGGTTGGTGAAGCATCCGTCAGGAGCAAGAAATGAGAGGGGCTAAAGATGGCTACTTAGGGGCATCAAATTAAAATACAAAGCGGTCCTGGCAGGCTGCATATTGACTTAGAAAACCACAGATTAACATTATCTGTGTCGCACTGTAATTTTGTTCATTCTGTTAAACATTTCTCAATTAGTTTGACACTGATGGTTTTGCCTAGGGTGGGGAACCTGCAGCCTTGAGGCCACATGTGGCCTTCTAGGCCCTCAGATGTGGCCTTTTGACTGAGTGCAGAACAAATCCTTTCATTAAGGGGACAATATAGAAGCCTCTCATTCAAGCAGAGATTTTAGAGGTATCAGACATAGTGAGTTCCAGATTACATCACAGAACTAAAGTCAGATATGTTTTAGCAGTCAGAAAATAACTGGTTATTGCTATCACAAGTCATTTCTGAATTAGCTCTGTGTGGTCAGATCATCAACTTAGCAGCATCAATGTCAAGATAAATACAAAATTAAAAGGAATAAAATTAAGATATGCCATGCAGTTGAGAACTGCAAATTGATCTGTTTTTAAATGCTGCTGAAGCTGAAAAAATAGGAAAAAGAGTAGTAAATATCACACAGATGACTACTGTTTCCTTAGACGTTAACTATTTTCAGTCCATTGCTATAAGGAAATCAAAAGACCTTTGAAATCTCCTCGCACAGTTAAAAAAATAGTCCTCCCTGGCAAAGCCAAATATGACAGCCCATAGCAAATGAAGTAAAGAGATGAGCTTTATTTTTTACACAGGTTACATTCAGGATCAAATATTAGGTTACATACAGGATCATCTCAGAATAATGAGGAGTAGGAGAGAGAAAAAATACATTTGCAGAAAGCTTGTCTGCAATGTCCATCTAACCTTGTCGTCCAGAAAACACCTGCCTAAGGATGAAACCGAGTATACAAAGTGGGGAAAAAAATCTGTGAAGATCAGCCCTTAAATAACTGTTTTCTTTATCACAGACAGTAGAACAACCACATTTGTCCTCTGACTCCAGTGTGCTATGGTACCCAAGAAAATAAAAACAGAAATCCCCTGGGCTAGAACAAACATGCACAGAGGAGGAAGTCCATGCTGGAAACGAAACCAATTTGAAAGTGTTGATATAGGAAATAGGAAGATACCAGTGGCTTGAGAAGTGCCCTCTCTTGTTACCAAAAAGAAAAAAATGTAAAATATTGACCCATATACCTCCTTACCCTCTCTCCAAAAATCTTTAGGAGACTAATGTACACATATATTGAAGCTAAACGTGAAAGTATAGAAGGAAAGAGTCAGAAAATTGTTTTACAGTTTTCAAGAGCAGACTGCAAGGTTGATCCAAAGGTACCAATGAATGAAGTATCATTTAAGCACTTTGTCTGTGCAAACAGGACACAGAGCAGATAGGCCTGCTCTCATAGAGGAGACATCCCATGGAGAAGAAATTGGGAAGTCCTGGGGCCTGCCAAGAATGCAGCGTCCCATGGGCCTTACTGTGGGACTACAAAGAAACCATTGATCCCTTAGAACAGAATGCTCTATTAAAAGGTTCTCCTCCATTAAGATGAATCTCATTGGTGTCAAAATCATTTACAATTTGTTGAAAGATGTAACAAGCCGAGAGTTTTGTCTGGTCCTCTTTTTCATATCGAATGAGATGTAAAACACTGAGTCACTTGCTCTCCGCGGTTGGTTGTTGCCATTGAGGAGGCCATCCAGCACAGAGTACAAAGCAAAGATCACCCCGACAGCCCTGTCTGTCCCCGATATTCCACTGATGATCACATCAAGCCTAGGAGCATTGCCCAACTCCTTAATGAGGCCCAGGATCATTTGAAGAGTTCAGGCTGAGTAGATGCACAGTAAAAACTAGGGGGGTGGTTGCCCAGTTTCTGATGAGCAGATGGATAGACAGACCCTGGGGCTTTTCCATCGGCACACAGATCTCTTGGGCAGACACAGGTGGACTAGTGGTGAACCGAGTCTGAAAAGACCCTAGGGGAGAACAGGCCAAATTGCCTTTGAAAAATTAGTTCTCCCCAAAACAAAGACTTGCTTTTTAAATTACAACAACAATAATCATAACAATAACTAGAATCTACAGAGTGCTTTAAGGTTTTCAAGGCACTTTATAAATATCTCGTTTTATCCTCACAACCACCCAGGGATGTGGGTGCTGTTACATTTTACAGATGAGGAACCTGAGAGAGGCAGAGATTATGTAAGTGTCTTGCCCAGGGTCACACAACTAGTAGCTGTCTGAGATCCTGCTTTGAACTCAGGTCTTCCTGATGCCAGTCCAGCCATCTAGCCACTATAACCTGCCTGTACCAAAGAAGTTGTTCAAGTAATTATGTGTGACTGAGAGTCATAGAATATCATACTCTCCAAAGCTGTGGTGTCAGACTTAAATAGGAACCAGATTCCTGCAGGCCACAGATTGACTTAGAAAACCACAAATTAACATTAGCTATATTGAATTTTACTTATTTTGTTAAATACTTCCCAGTTACATTTTGATCTGTTTCCAGCTACACTGGAAGTTTTGCCACTCCAAATTTGACATCTCTACTCTAAAGAATTGAAATTTTAGGACCCCCAAGAACATGGTTCCAATCTGATAGCTACCCCATAGAATCTCTGTCTTCCCTCCAGTAGCAGTTCAAGCACCTCCTTCTACTCTAGTGTAGAAGGTGTACTTCTAGTCTTCCCAGATCCTATCAACAGTTAGAACCTTTCGTCTCAGATGATGTTGTATTTAACTACTTTGCATTTATTTATATTTATTCCACATGTACACATATGCATATACACACAGCCACATTGTGGGTCTCCCTTGTTGTCTCTTAACTAGTACGTAAGTTCCTCATGAGCCAGCATTATTTCATTGGTTGTGTTTGTATACCCAGAGCCTGACACGTAGAAGGTACTTAGTAAATGCATGTCAGTTGATTGGTGGGCACCATTGAGTAGGCTGTAGCACATCACCAACAAAAAATGGCCCAGCAGACATTGCATAAAACATGTCAATCAGACTGATAATGTGGCCAGTAAAGGAGGTGGGCCCATCCTGCAATGAGAGAGTGAAAACCATTGGGCAGTCATCTTTCTCCTGGTATCTGCCTGGTGTCAGGATGTCTAGAGCAAGGCCCCTAGACATGTCAGGCAGGACTACTGCAGAAGACTGGTGGGAAGATGTGATTGGCTGTCTTGTGTTTCTTTGGAGACAGTGCCCACATTAATGAAATCAGAGCCAGCCAAGGCAAAAACGAGGTTCTGTAATTCTGAGTACCTCTCATGGTGTTAAGAACAAAAGTTCTCTGTAAATATTGGTGGCTGATGGGTAAATTTGCATAAAAAATTAGATAATTCTCCTAAAAGGATATTATAAAACAAGTTTTGCTTTCTAAAGTGATTCATCACCGAATTCTTTTGAATAAAAATTTCTTTTAGTGCTTTTCAGATTTTATTTTTGTGCCTGTTTTCAGAAACATATATTATATGAGGTATAATTCCTTTCTGTTCCAAATGCTGGGCTTTTTCTATATAGTATGGTCAAGACAAGTTAGCATCTGGCACAAGATGTGGCCCTTGAGGAGCTTCATCCCAATAGGGGCAGATAGAGGAGGGAGTTCAAAGGGGGTAGAGAAGGAACTTCTTGTGGGGGCATG
This sequence comes from Pseudochirops corinnae, assembly GCA_028646515.1. Classification (NCBI taxonomy): domain Eukaryota; kingdom Metazoa; phylum Chordata; class Mammalia; order Diprotodontia; family Pseudocheiridae; genus Pseudochirops; species Pseudochirops corinnae. Next base: position 520,651,605 of record CM053585.1, read on the forward strand.
GCTGCCAAGGCCCAAGAATTCAGAGTGTGGAGCTCAGAGAGGTGAGGCCAGCTGGCCTGGGAACTTCCTCGAAATGGAGATTCCTGCAGGATGTCAGTGGTGGGAGGCGTGGACCCCAGAGGAGATGGCATCTTCTGGGTGTAAGCAGGCAGCCGAGGCATGGTAGGACAATTCAGGTAGCATTCTGGACATGAATTTGTTTTCCTGGTTGAGAAATCTGATGGAAAGTTTTTCCTTTATAAAGGCACACCTCTCTACGCCGCTCACTTTCGCCCTGGACAGTACGTGGATGTCACAGCCAAAACGTAAGTCCAGTGCGGGGCTCCTCTTCTTTTTCTTCTCTTTCTTTTACCTAGAAGCCACGAGGGAAAATTCACTGAAAACCTCATGCTTAACTATTACTGAGCATAAGTGCTTTAAAACATTAGAATATGAAGGCCACTGGTTCCAATTAAGACTGAAGCAAGTTAAAATGGAGCTAAGGAAAAAGCAGCATTATAGAGGGTGTGTGTCTGTGTCTGTGTGTATATTGAACCAATCATCTGTTATGAAGAACAGCCTAAAACTACCACATCCATTCTGGTGACAGGATAGGCACAAAAAGTCACCTTTGAAGGCATCTGTTATTCAGAGGATCGTTTGAATATTTTTGGTGTTAGCATGAGGCTGCAGGATGCATTAAGAGAGCTTCCTGTGGAGCTGGGAAGTCCAGGGCTCAAGGGCCTCCCACTCCACCACCCATGTCACAGCAAGGGGACCCCCCCTTAGGGCTACAGGCACCTGGGTTGCCTCCATTCCAGAGAATCACTTGAAAGTTCTCTATTTGAATAAAATCACAAATCCAGGAGAAATAGCTCAGCTAATTATGAAAATACTATTTCTGTCTCGCTACTTTTCTCTAATTTTGCTGAGGCAGTTTGTATGTAGTCACGGGAAGACAGTGGCATGAATTTCTGAATATACCCAATATACCTGTGGGCAACAACATAAAAATTGATTATGCATGTACTCGAGGAGGTTAAATGCTGGAGTGGGGAGGTAAGGGGATGTTCTGTGTGTTCCAATATTAATAGCAGCATTTTTGTGATGGTGAACACCCATAGACTCTTGGACCTCACCTGAAAAGGGATGGGGAGCCTAAGAGTCCGAGGTGAGGAGGCAGGGTGGACACCCTTAGCAAAGGCCAACCACATGGGGGATGGAATGTACATATTGGGTATAACAGTAGGCAAGGTAAGGTAGAATGTGGGAGCAGAGCAGTGTGAAATCAGTCTGGAAAGATGGATGGGCACCAGCTCCCCTTGGCTTAGAAATGTGAACCCCAGGGCTTTAGGAGCCTTAGGTCTCTTAGATCTGGGGCTGAAGGGAGTGTCAAGAACTCAGAAATGGGAGCCACAAAAAACCGGCGACAAGGCTCCCTGTGGGCCACAGATTGACTTGCAGAACCAGCATGTTTATGATTTCTTTTTATTAATACATATTAAAATCAGACACCAGTGGTGTGGGCACCATTGGGAAGTATTGCAGCCTGCCTTCAGTCTGGGCCTGCAGCTGTCACACCGTGAGATAGTCCATCCTCCTGATTTTACAAAACAGGAAACTGAGGCACAGAACATATTTAGGTGAGTGACTTGCCCAGGGTTTTGCAGGTAGTAAGTAGTGCAGACACAGTTGGAACCCAGGTCCCCTGAATGAGTGCTGTTTCCACTCTGTGCTGCCTTTGCCAAGGATTTGCTAGAGCCTTTGCAGGGAATTTCCCTTCCTTCCTCGACATGTGTGATGGGATCACCTATTACTCTTAGGGAAAATTCCCTTTGCCCTTGAAAGAGCTGAGTAGATGAGTTTCCCCTCAGGTGGGCACAGCTCTCTTCTGGGGTGGGGTCAGTGTTTGCAATGTAGCTCCATCCAGGCCCTTCTCTTCTTCATGATGTTTTTTAGTATTACTCTTTATTTTCTGCCTCCATGCCCTTCTTTTCTGCTGTACTTTTCAACTTAATTCATTTATTTATTGGCCTCATGATGTGATTTGACTTTTCAGCTTTTCTGAGGTCTAATGGGTCAGTATAAGACTGTACTTTGTTCTTAGAGGTCACAGAGGAAGATTTCCTGGTTTTACAAATAAGGAAACTGAGGCCTCTTGTGGTTACATTACAGACACAAGCAGACAGCCAGTATAAAATTCACAAGTCTTCTTGCCTCTCTAGACTATGGCATTGGTTTAGAGCTCTTCTGATGGAAAAAATGCTCTTTTGAACTTTGGAGTTTCAGGCCGTTCTGGGATGTAGTGTATGTATGGGGATGGTCTGGAGGTCACTCGGAGACAGTAGGAAGACTGCAGGTGCCACAGAATAAACAAAACTTAAAACTGTCTGATGGAACTGCTTTTATTGGCCTTGCTATGTTCATTATAACATATCCCTCTTATTTCTAAATGTGTTCTGTTTATCACACAGAAACACCATTTATAAAGAAAATAGTATTTCACTGCTTTACATGTTTTCAAATAGTATCCTATATAAAAGAGCTTGTATCAATACTGATACTTTGGTTAAAATGAACCTGAAAATTGAATTCTTTAGAAATTGGCTAATTTTAGTATTTTCCTTTTCTTTGGATATAAAAGAAGAAAATTATTTGAAATTCAAGCCTAATTTCCTTATTTCCTCCTTAATACTCATGTTCACGTTTTGATTGTGAAATGAAAACTGTGACATTTGTCCACAAGGAATATTGAGTGTTCCAGAATTTTAAATATTCCCAGTATTTACTGTCTTCAGCTTTCAGATTTAGTTGTTGAGCTAAACATACATAGAAATAAGAATTTTCTCTTGGGTTTGCAGAAATTACCATGGTGCCAATGGGATCTATTTACCTTATTTCCACAGACCTCAGGCTATTCAGGGCTTTTACAAATTGAGTAGGACTTTTTAAAAAATTCCAAATTACATGTAGTTTTTTAAATGTGTGTGTAAGGCGGTGGGGGGCACATAGTAAGCTAGCTGCCAGCCACTCTTTAAAGTAAAATGCTTTTAATAGGTTCTTTATAATAACAGCAACATGAAATCAGCTCAGATAATACTGAAGTACTTTGGTTTGGGTTGTCATCATTTTGGATGCTACTCTGAATTTAAGTAATCAGTCTAATAAAAAAAATGCATCGATACTTTTAAATATGCTTTTTTCAAAACATGCCAAAATCCTGAGCGACTGTTCTTATGTGAAGCTTCTTTTGAGTGGGAGGGGGCTCCACATTCTCAACAGAAGATTATTTTTATTTTTCTACCAGAGGTATTTGCTCATCTAAATGCTTTGAGAAGATTTAAATTCAGTTTCAACAGCATAGGAGAGACTTCCTGTCTTCTATATGTCAAACACATTCTGACAGAAGAATTTTGACAGAATCACTCTGTTATAAGGTGTTGGAAAGTCTTGATCTTTGAAATACGACTCTATGTAGCTCGCTCTGGCTTTAACTTGAAAGCTGTTGATGCAAAGGAGTTGTGTGCAGGTTTTTACCCCAAAACCCCAAACCTCTCTAGAGTTTATTCCTGTTCTCATCATGGGAGTGGTTCCATTATACCCAATTCTGCCGGTTTGAGCTGTCGACAATTTGTGTTAATGCCACTCTTGACCGTGCCTGCTGTGGTACGGTTTTGTGCTGGAGGTTAGGCCCCTCCAGGACTTTACACGGCAGTGGGGATTTCCTCCCCTCTGGTATTTATGAAGCAGGGCTCTGTCAGCTCTTGGGATGAGCTTTGAACCTATGACAGTGATTATTTGTGGTCTTTGTGTGTAAAAGGTAGGCCAGGAAGTGAGGATAGATGGGGCATTCCTTTCTGTTCTCATGGTGGCTTCTTATTTATTTGGAAATTTCATCCATAGTGTCTCTTAGCTCCTGTTTTTTTACAACAGGTCATCACTAAGTACACTTTCAGTTAGGGTCAGCCATGTGGACCAGCTAGGTGGCAAGGGGCAAGAAGGTGTCAAAGTGGATACAGCACCAGGCCTGGCACTGTATCCTCTTCCAGAGTTCACATCTGACCTCACATCCTTACTGGCTGTGGGGCCCTAGACAGTTCACTTAGTCCTGTTTGCCTCAATGTCCTCCTCTGTAAAATGAGCTGGTGAAGGAAGTGGCAAACCACTGCAGTATCTTTGCCAAGAAAACCATGGATGGGGTCACAGAGAGTCAGTCACGACTGAGAAATGACTAAACAACAAGATGTGGCCCAGCATCTCTTCTCTCTACTCTTGAAAATATGTCGAAAACAAAGCAATGGGAATAAAGGTTTTTTTGCACATCTGAATCAGTCTGGGCAGTTGTGTCAGCTTCTGGTCAGCTCTGTGAAGAATCCTCCCATGAGATCATAGAGAGCAACACTCCATTTTACAAAAGAGGAAACTGAGATTCATCATGAAGGAGGTGATTTGTAAGTCCCCTACAGAGCTGGGAGGAAAACTGTTTTCTTAATCTCAGTCTCTGAAGTTAGAGGCTCGGTTGTCTGGAGATTGAAGAGGGCTTGAAAGAGGGTTAATCCTCAGCAGTAAATGGATTTTTAAATGGAGCAAAGAGTCCTAGAATGCCATAACTTGCTGATTCCTTATGTCCTTCTCACAGACATTTCCCGTGTGTGAGGGAATATAGGGTGCAGGGCAGGAGCTGTCGAGGCTCCAGAGACTGCACGCTAATTGGATTTGCAGGTCTTACAAAGTACTGAAGTCCTTTAGCAATTGTCATTAAAAATAATTTCAAAAATGCACTAACAGGTCAAAGATCAAATGATACTGGCTATCTGTAACAGTTATTTCTTAGAAATCGCCTGAGCCAAGCATCTGGGGGCAATCCATTTCAGCATCAGTGAAGGGTAGGCAGGTTTTCTTTATTGCAAACACGTTTTCTTGTCTGGGGGCTTAACTTCGTGGGGCTTTTGGTTTTGCTTTTACTCCGGGTCAGCATCCTCACTGACAAGATGGCCGTTTGCAGAGAGCAGCGGAAGTCTAGCCTCCATGATTAGCTTAGATTGTCCCCTGTGGGTGACTTGGGCCATTTACTTTCCCTTTTCCAGATAGCCTGGTTTTCATCCTTAGCCTCTTCCTCAACCCGTCATTCTCTCTCTACATATCCAGTCATTGCCAAGTCTTGTTAGTTCTGCTACCACATCCTCATCAAGGCCTTCAGCATCTTGTTATTACAAGGGCTCTCCCTTCCCCAGATAGCCTTCCTTCTAAGCAGCCTTTTAGTCATCCTCTTAGAGCACAGGTCTGACCATGTCATTCCCCCCCCTTAGTAAACTCCAGGGGCTCCCTCTTCCCTGTGTGGTCACATACAGGGTCCTGTCTGGCTCTCAGTAGCCTGGCCTCATGGCTTCCCCATGACTCTTCATCACTGCTCCTTTGCACAGGCGGCCCCCAGGCTCCCCTCCACCTCTTGGACTCTCTTTTCTATGACTGCCCAGTTCATGTTCCATCTTCTGCCTGCTAGAATACCCTCCCTTTCAAAAAAGTCTTGTCCTTTTTTGTATATCCTTTTAGAAAATAAACACAAGGCTGTATAAACCCACGTTTTCCACCAACAGATGTAGGCTTGAAGTCAAGTTTTGTTTTCATCTTTGCATTGAGGTTATTTAGCCAAGAGTCTGGTGTGTAGGGGGCACTTAATACATGCTTATTGATTGAGGGATTGTACCAAAGGAGTAAAATGTGCATGCAGCCATCAGTCAGTATACTTTTCCCGAGCACCTACTGTGTGCCGTGTACTCTGAGCACTAGGGAGAATTTTCTGGTGGACAGTTTACAAGTGTTACACATTGTAATGACGCTAAAACTGTCCCTTGGTGTCCAGCTACTTTGCATTTTTCAGCCTGTTTTTACTTCCTGTTATCTAACAGCCTGCACTGTTTCCCCTCTATTATTATGACTTGTGATGTGAAATTGCCTTAGATGCTTGGAAGTGACTTACCAGATTGTTTTGTTAGTTTTCTCATTTAAACAAAGTAAAGGTTATTGTTTATTTTTGTCTAGAGAAAGAATGGTTAGAAATGCTAAGTTCACATGATACCTGCATCAGCCAGAAATCCCCGGTTGTACTCCATTTTCTGTTCTCTCAAGTAAGCCAGTAATTTAGCGAGCCTGATTCTTAGCCTTTTGTTTAAAGTTACTTATTGAAGAGGCTTCCATTGTATGGAAAGGAACATTTAGATTGAAAAACAGTCTGTAATTAGCATAGATAATTAGCACTGTTAGTGCACCCCTGTCATCTTAGATCATTTATTCTTCAAGTGAACTAAATTATCTTCTGTAATTTACAGAGAAGGCAAGGAGAGAGGGGAATGGGGGCAGAGTTTTGTCGGGAGAGTAAGTTTAGCTAAAATTACCTTGAAAGCTTTCTAAAGCTTTCCACCAAATATTAGGCAGTAAAAATACAGGAAGACTTTTTATGGGATTTCATTTTTAGGTCTGCATTTTTTTTTCTTAGAAAGTACTTTGGGGGCTTGGGAGGAAGGGCCCAGCAGGGACTTTGACACCTCGCTGCTCTAGATGTTGTTCTTCAATCAGTCTTCTTACATCCAGTCATAGAGTATAGGTTTTATATTATGTTATTGTCAGATGCTTATCTTAGCCCTTTGATCAGAAAAAAAGCATCACTTTGGATCCTAAGGATAAGAAAGGAATACAGTAAATTATGCATACTCTGGTATGTGTGTAATTGAGTATGAGAAGGGTGTAAAACTATAATCTTTAAAGGCAGCACAATTCTTGATTTCTCTGAAACAACATCTATTCATTCTCTAGCCTATCTTAAGTCATCTGCAAATGTTAACATCTCGAGGACGGGGCCATCTTTGGGGCTCTCTTATTTGAGCTTTGCCCTAGACATACTACAGGATATTGGCAGATCCTGTGGGGAAATATATGTCCCTCTTTTCTGAATGTAGTTTGATAGATAATTGGACACTTGTCTACATTGGCCATCAAAACACAGTGACATGTAGACAAAGACGCAGCCCAAAAGCTTGTGCATCGGTATATTTGTCTTGGACAGCTGCTGCAGATAAGACACTGAATTGGTCTCAGAATTGACTAGGCATAATATAGCAGACTAGATTATATTTGGGAAATTGCACCATGCTTTTAATCCCATTACTATCTCTTATTTGCATCTTCCCAAAATATAATCTTCTTGTGAGGACTGACTATGCCTCATTCTTTCAGGTCCCTCATATTAGGGATCTGAAAGAACATTGCAAAGTTACCACCCACAGGGAGTTTATGTATTATTACGTATGATGCAATTATAGTACCTAGAATAATGTCTCATATGCTCAGTAAATACTTGTAGACACTATGATTGAAGGAAGCTCAGTACTTAAAAATTAAACCTTACAAAGCATATAAATTGGAAATCAATTATTTACAAAAAGATTCTTCACAGTTCTTACATAGCATTTTTCATTCATGGGTTCCAGATAGGATTTTACTTCAACAGTTTTCTAGTACTTTGTATCTGTTTGATATGAAGAGGTAGGGATATGATTTGTTTTGTACTTTCAGTAGTTTTCACAAAGTCTTCCTCTGACAGTCTAGCATTTTCTTGCTCTCAAAACCCATTACTAAATGTAAAGAGAATTCTGTGTGAAATAGTTTAAAAGCAGTGATTTTTTTTTTTTTGCATACAGAAGTTGCATCTAATACAGGCACTGGGATAGGAGATCCATCTTGCTCTACCAGAAAGTCAGAGGAGTGATGGGGGAGGATATAGGAGAGAGCAGATTGAGGGAGGGGGTATACAGTGGGATTGCTGTTTTGGGGGGCTAGGTAGGGGAAAGACAGGAGAAAATTTGTAACTCAAAATCTTGTGGAAATCAATGATGTAAACTAAAAATAAACAAAAGTTAATTATAAAAAAAAAGTTGCATCCATCTAACATCAGTAAAATGGATTTGAAAGCCCTGTGACATTTTGGAAGCTAGCCCAAATTGCTTAAAACTGTTGCCCACTTTCCAACCCTTCCATGAAATATTATATCTGGTTGATTTGAGGATGAAATGATGTTGTCAAAACTGATATAATTTCATGTACATTTAAAAATTTTAGAAATCATTGCCTTTTTAAAAACTTTCCCTGGCTTCCACTTTATTCATGAATTTATGATATATCAACTTCTGAAACTTAAAAGAAATTAAGTTTCGCACTTTGGGTATCATTACTGTATGAGCTTTATGCCTTGGGCCATGCAACAGTGACACCAAGCATATGGACAGTGAGTCGGGCCATCATCAAACAAGACAAGGAGGAGATTGTTCTATGATTTACTTTCAGAAATTGCAGTATTCTTTTTAACCTTTCTGAAACAAAGGCTCACCTTTTTAAACTCCTATTTTGTGACTGCAATGCATGGAATGCCATACTTATGGCTCTGGAGCATTGAGAGTGGTTATCACTCAGAGGCCAGTCCAGAAGCACCTGCCTGATGGGAAGAGATATGCAAGTGAAAAGGATTGGCTGGTCTGAGGATGAGAGAGAGGATTTCCATTTTTGTTCTTGTGCTGTCAAGGGAAGGAAGGAGCCCAAACCCGTTGGGTGCATTCCCTTAGTCATATTTATAGAAGGACATGGACCAAAGCCACAGAGGATGGCGGTTGGTGAATGGATGCAAGAGGAAGAACCCAAATCAGTGAGATCCCAGATCTCCTGGAATATTTTTGTGCAGTTTGCTTTTAAGTGCTCCAAGTTATTAAAAGCTGAGATGTCAGACAGGACCCACCACACTCTCAAACATGGCTGAACCAGATTAAATTGTAATTGATAGATTTTAACAAAATAAAAATACAACAGAACACAGATAATGTTGATATATGGTTTTCTAAGTCAACATGTAGCCAACAGGCAATGTTATATATGGTTTAGTGGCCCCTATTCTATTTGAATTTGACACCCCTAATTAAAAGCAACATCTACTTTTCTGCATGCCTCCTAATACTACTTTCCCACACCAATTTATGAAGATAGAACTCTCTGTAATCCTCACTTATTCCTTCATTTCTTCTAAATGTGTAACTTTACACGATCACAATAAAAAATATTCTTAGAAAAACTTAATTTTGTTCTGTTTCTGTCAGCATAAAAAATCACGGCAATCTTAATACTTTTGTGCACATGTCTTTTGGATTATGTATTTAGCAACAATGTTACATAGCTTCGTCTGTATACTGATCAGTACATCAAGAAAATGCATAGGGAAAGAAGAAAGTGTTTAAGTTGTAGATTCAGAAGCTACTTAAAAATTTAATTCTGTATTACATTAAAATTTTAATTAAAATATTATGAAAAATGCTGATGTTTCAGAAGTCCAAACACTCCTTTCTGTGTTACTGTGGTTGATAGCACTATAATCTATAAATTATCAGAAATTATGTGGGCCTACTTTATGTAAAATAATGGTATTGTACTTTTTACGTTATAGTAATGTAATGATCTTTAATAGTGAGTTTTGTTTCATATTGAATGACAGTGCAGGAAAGGATAAAACTTCAGATAAGGATAAGGGTGTGTGAGCTGTCAAATACATGTATCTGATCTGGTCTAAATTGTGGGGTTGTTAGAAGTTTAAGAACTGCTAGGCTAAGGCAGTGAAAGTTAATGCCCTTTGTTAAATTCTCAGGTGCCAGCAGATAAGTGAGACAATATAGGCTTGTTCATAATTTAAACTGTCATCCTTTTGTTTGGTTCCAGAATTGGCAAAGGCTTTCAAGGAGTCATGAAAAGGTGGGGCTTTAAGGGACAACCTGCCACTCATGGTCAGACCAAAACCCACAGAAGACCTGGAGCAATAGCAACTGGGGTAGGTACAGATGAGCACTTTTTTTCTGTCTACACCCCCTTTGTAATGGCCATTATTTAACTCACTCATTATATTAACTCCTTATGGCTCTGGTGCAGCTCAGAACCCTCTCCATGTTGGAAGAGAGTGTAATCATGAGTCGCTGTGGTCTTAAGTATTCATTTTATGGCCATTGTCTGGCAGGAGGAGGACCCTGTAGTTTAGGAAGCCTGGTCAGTCAATGGCCAGTGGTGTTTTATACCTTTCCTTCTCCATAGAACTTTGCCAGACCTCACATTCTACTGCTGTAAACCTCAGGAATCTAAGTTTTTAAATTGATTTTATTGGAAGACAGGTTCTGTGGGTCACATTTTATTAATTGGGTCTAGCAATGAAACATCTCACTGCCTGCTCGCTGAATTCATGGTCATTTACAAAATTGTACTAGTGTAGGAAAAATAAAGTCAATGGATCTATACCAAAATATAGATTTATGTTCAAAGGGACTTTAGAGGGTATTTAGTGCAACTCCTTCACCTTCAATGAGGAGACTGGAGCTTGGGGAGGTAAGTGCCTCATCCCCCAGCACACAGGTTAGTAAACGAAGGAGCCAAGAAAGGGGGTGACATCCGCACAGTCTCCAGCATTGTTCATATTTTCACATGTAAGTGTACGAGTAACCCATCTAGATGATTGTGCATGTGTCCTAGAGTAATACTGCAGACAGGCAATGAACTGGCCCCAGAAGTGAAAAGATGGTACTGACTCAGGGAACGATGAGATGCTTTCAATTGATTTCAGGACCCTTGCCACTGCCCAAGCCTGTCTTTTCAAAACTGGTGTTCTTCCAGTTCTGGTGTATGCCAGTGAATCATGGGACATCAGAGTCTCTGAAGAGTCATGATTGCCAGTGGCCGGGGGAAGGAAAGAAGGAAATACGCATGTATTAAGCACCTGCTCTGTAACAGGCACTGTGCCTATATGAGGATTTTCTCATTTAAATGTCCTGTGTAAAGACTTTTAAGGGGTATGGCTAAGTTTTAGGCTGTGGTCTGTGGTCAGTCACAGTTGATTTGCAAGGACCATGAAAGACATCACCAACAACACGGATGATAGGAAAAGAAAGTGGATTGGTTCTATAGAGGGTGAGGGATGATGAGCTTGAGCATCAGTGTATTGTGCAGGAAATATTATAACAACCAAATGAAGCCCCCTAGCCAGCATGGAAGAGATGTTCAAAGGTGTGTGCAGAGTATACAAAAAAAGCATGGAGGATTGTGATTGATACGGCTAAAGGCAACACCCATACTGATAGCATTAGGAATCCATTGAAGACTTCGAGAAGAATAAAAGATTCACACATGGCCTTGAAGAACTGAACCCTAAAATGTTGGCCTGAATTTCCAGAGTGTGCGGCGGCTTCATGATGGCCTCTGCTCTGTTCCTGTCAGTGCGTATGCCACTCTTTGTAAAAACATGAGATAGCTTCCGTCTCTGTACTCACTAAGAGAGACTGCCTCACAATCAGAGTCCACAGGACCTGTGGGTGATCACCCTGGAAGGGTTGAGGATCACAGAATTAAAGGGTGGAAGGCTTCTGGGAAGTCGTGGAGTCCAACCTCCTCATTTTGCAAAGGAGAAGGCTAAAGCCCAGGAAGATGCGCTTAGCGGCATAGCTGGGACTCCAGCAGAGGTCCTCTGACTCCAGACTTGGCTCTTGTTCCACTGTCGGAGGAGATGAAAGAGAGAAGGAAGGGGACCAAGGAGGGAAGATCAGAAGAGGAAAGGTTTTGAGTATCACGCCAGATGTAGGTACATTTAGGTATGTAAAGAGGAGTTAGAGCAGTGAATCTTGGCCTTGCTTTTCCATACGTTCCCTTCCCTCCCTGTAGTGCCAGTTTCCTCTTTATCTTCTGCAGTAACTCAGATTGTACTGATCCTCATAGGCTATCCCAGAGCATAGACAGTGTACAGAAACTAATAAATCTTTGAAAGGAAGAAAATGTGCACATATGTCAGTGCAGTCAGTGTACACACTAAAAGATCAGTTCCTATCACTAATCTCTTCTGGAGAGAAAGAATTGTAGGCCCTCTTCAGTTCTGCAGGAAGCCAACAATGGATACTTGCCGCTCTTCTCAGTTACAAAGCCAGCAGGCCCCAGGAGAGGGCTGGGGGAGCATTAAGTGCTTTGCAGGGAGACACCCATGTCTAAGAGCTATGAACCAGCATTTATGGAGGCTCCTGGAGCCCCCAGCATCCAAAGGGTCTTTTCCTTTTGTACCTTGCAACAACAGATCCTGTGGTCATAGCCTCTTCCGGTGCACATGAGTGATAGAAACTGCTGTTTCTGCTGCCATTGAGGAAACAAGGAAGACTTAGTCAAGGGCTGTGGCCCTAGACTTTATAAACTCCCCCAAATTTGGGGGCAAAAAATGGGGCTAAAGCAGGCAAGCTCTGTCCTGCCTATAAATCACGATCTCCAGCGAGTCCTTCGGAGTAATGGAAATGTGGATGTCTGGAGGTACAGGGTCCACCTCCATCCCAGAACCACGTCATCAGTTCCAAACAGTCTGCTGAATTATGTTGGGATGTATACACAGTTATCCTCCTTTACCTTCTGACTTCTGACAGTCAAGGGCTGATGGTGACTGATCATAGCTAGGGGAAGGGGACAGGGGGCAACTTGGTACATGAAATTTCAGAATTGTTTTTTTTTAATCCATATTATTTTAGTTCAGATCTGTGATTTCAGAGTGTAGGAAATTCCCCAAATGGAAAAGTCCTCTGCCCCTGCAGAAGAACAGCAGCGTATGGAGGCCTTATATTCTTAGAAAGTGCCTTGGGCCATTATGTGATATGCCCAAGGTCACAGAGCTGGAATGTGTTGGGGGCAGAACATGGAGCCTGCCCCCTCCCCCTGCCCCAGCTGCTGCCCCTGGGGAGACTTTGGTGCAGGAGTTAAGTGTTATTAAGTGCCAAGCCTCAGATAACAAGGCTGTACAGCCTTATCTTGGAGTCGTCCTCTTTCTCCATTTAACACCCAGAGAAGTTTTATGTCTTGAGATTTCACAGCTGCAGGGAAGCTTCTGCACAGCTCCTGCACTCACGAGGTGGCCTCCCCATCTGTCACAGCCATCCGTCCTTAGAATCAGACCAGCCTCGGCTGAATCAGGCAGTACCAGCACCCACCGGACGAGCAGACCCGTCATCTTAGCGGCCAGTTCTGCCCTTTAGTCACCCTGGCCTCAGGGAAGAAGTAGCATCCGAGGCATGGATGGGGACGGGGCTGTCCAGAGAGCAGGGACTCGTCTAGTGTGATGAGCGAGCTGTTTCTTTTCTTCGGTTAGTGACTGTGTTGTAGGACCGTGCTTTTGTTTTCCTTGATTCCTTTCTCCTAAGTACCGCCTGGCTGGGCAGCTCAGAGTCTCTCTGCAGGTGCAATACAATCTGCCGTTGATATCTCCAGTAAAATCTCTTCCCTGTCTCCTCATCCAATTTTTATCTGGTCAGTCTAATTTAGAAAATCCTTTCAGACAAAGTATATTTTGAATCAATATGTAACTTACTAAAAAAAAGTAATACCTATTGATGTAATGGATTTTTGAATTTCATTAACGCCCTTAGAAATCAAAAAAGTACCAGATTCAATTTACTTTTTCTTTTTTTTTTCTTATAGGACATTGCCAGAGTTTGGCCTGGAAAGAAAATGCCTGGTAAAATGGGTAATATCTATCGAACAGAATTTGGACTAAAGGTAAGTTTTCGATGTGTAAAGAAAATACTTTCTGGGAACATTTGCACTAAGCAGAAAAATGCCAAGATACATTCATCATATACCTATATGTGGTTCTTCCAGTAGTTTTTCTTTTTAGAAGTAGTACACCAAGTACTGCTTTTATTTTTAATGAAAAAGTGCTTATAAGTCTTGAGAATCTGTCATTTTTAAAAGGTTTAGCCTGAGAAAGTTACATATGTTTGCCTCAGCTTTGTAGTTGTATACAGGTCACAGATCTTATATGTGTAGCCTTAAAGGTATTAGAAATAATTAGTAATTCACTATCATCCTAAATGACATTGATGTAGTTGGATCTCCTGGTGAAATCTGTGAGTTTCCTTGTAACAAATCATCAGTATATCTATAGAAATGCCTAACCCATCCCCAATTAGATAGAACTCAGAATATACAAGTTGTTGTGTTTTCTACAAATTGAGTTCTTACCTGGTAAAAGTTAGAAGTTGGTTGGCCTTCTGTTTAGAGTTGAAGTTTTTCAACTTATGCAAAGCACATCTTGAATGCTTCTTCTAAAAAGTTTATAAACAAATTTTAATTTTATTTCAGTATCTTGTCAATCAGCCTCACCTTTCATGAATGAAGATCCCACATATTAGTCTCATAATTAAATTTCAAAAGAATCTCAAGTAAATCTCAAAGCCATTGATTATTGAACATCACTTTTGTGCCTTTGGACAGGGTACAGGTTCTCTGAGTCAAGCCTTCCTCATCTATCAAGTGAAGAGTTTCGGTAGATTTCCAATGATCTCTGATTCCCCATCCAGCTCCAGATCCTATACTCTAACTGCTGGTCATAGAACTGGAAGGTGTCGGCTTGCAGAACCCTAATTTTAAGTCAGTCCTCTTCTCATGAATCCAGATGTGATGAAATACTTTTCCTAAAGAAGAGTGAATCCCAGTTTCCCCTGGTTACCTAAAGAGAGTCACAATGAAACGAGTTTTTTGTCATTGAAAATTAAGTCTCAGCCTCCATCCACTTAAAACAAGCTGATTCCTTCCAAGCAAAGTCCAGACACTGTTTGCTTTCCTTTTGATACCATTCCTAATCCCTTCTTAAATAACTTCAGGAAAGTTTGATTAGAAACCAGCTTTGTAACTGGTGATAGGGCCAGGGTCCAACAGCATAATCCCAAGGATTATGGTAATTTTACCATGATTTACATTTGGAAAAAATTGTCCACTGTGTCTGTAAGATGCATTATGTTGCTCATGCTTTCCTGCAGTTTGTATTATAATGGTGTAAAGTACTTGTTTGATTCTTAGAGGGAACAATGTAAGGGCACTTTAGCTGGTCCTTTTCCTTGCACTTCACCAGAGCTTTGGGACTCCCTTTTGAAGCTCCTGTGTGATTGTAGAAAACAGATTTCAGAATTATACAATTATACAATTTAATTTTCATTTTATGCCCTAGGTGTGGAGAATAAACACAAAACACAATATAATCTATGTGAATGGCTCTGTGCCTGGACACAAGAATTGCTTAGTGAAGGTAAGTATAATTTTTTTGCTATCTGGGGGTAAGTATATGTGGTCCGAAGTTTCATACCTTGAGTAAGAGTAGAGAAGTAATTAACTCCCAACTGTAATAACCTTCCTTAGCTCCCACACTATACAAAAGCAGCCAGTGGTCCAGACTCAACCCTCGGGCCGTGCTGTGCCAGTGTATTTCATTCTTGGTTTGGTGTGTGCCCTTTCCAGTGTCTCATTTCCTTTTTCAAAACAAGCATCTGCATTATAAAGGAGTAGCGTTTCTGTAGACTCTCCAAATCCTCCCAGGCTTTGACCTCTCTCCTCTATTTCCTGCCTTTGTATTTAAGGGGTCAAGTATCAGCACATTTGTTGGAGAGTCTTACTAAGTTCATCATAGAATTTCCATACTACTCAGCATCCAATGTTAGTATGTAAACCAGAATTATTTTTGTGACAGTCCTTGGGCATATATTGTCACTCATCCTACAGGATGTGATAATTCCACATCCCGTGAAATAGCACCCCTTGTGACCTGGTATCTGTGAGCTGTCTTCCCACCAAGCTGAGACTCCTCCTCTTCATTAGGCTTGGAGCCACATCATCAAAGTAGCCACTTTCAAGTGAAGTTTGTGGGCCGCCCAGAAGCCAAGATTCTTAACTCCCACGTCCCCTTTGACATTAAAGCAAAGGAGAATGAAGATGCATAGGGCCAAGGGCTGTTTCTGTTTTTCCTTATTTCATGAGCTTCCCTGACTCCCTCCCCCAGCAGAGAATTTTTGTCACATGCTGGTGGTGTGCTTCTCTTGGATTAGGTTGGAGAGTCCTCGGAAAAGAGAAGTGACATGGAGCATAATGGCCGCTCCTGTACACCCTGCTCCTGGGAGGCTGCTGGATTTCTTGAGCCTGAGAGTCTCAACCATGATAGGAATAGAGCCAATTATGTGTCTCTACTATGTCCAGCATTGATGTGGTGGGGCCTGCAGCAGAGAAGGAGTTACACAGAGGGGAACCAAGAGCAGAGAAGACAGAAGGGAAGGAATGAAGCCAGAGGGGCATGGAGAGGGTTGGCGTTGGCAGGGAGAAAGAAGCTGGGGGGAAGGAGGAAAGGAAGGGGAATTTCAGGGGGGTTTGAGATCAAGAGAATGGGAGAAGAAAGATGGAGCTCACCTAGAATG
This sequence comes from Pseudochirops corinnae, assembly GCA_028646515.1. Taxonomy (NCBI): domain Eukaryota; kingdom Metazoa; phylum Chordata; class Mammalia; order Diprotodontia; family Pseudocheiridae; genus Pseudochirops; species Pseudochirops corinnae. The sequence continues at coordinate 520,667,864 of CM053585.1, forward strand.
GCGTCCATCTCCTCAGCGAAGATAGAAGTAAGGTTCTCAGCTGAGGAGGTGAGTGTGGAAGGGAGCAGATGCTCAGGGGTCTCAGAAAGAGCTGGTGGGAGAGTCTCCCTCGGGGTGACTTAATTGGGTTGGAGAAATGTGTGGGTTCAGTTCTCTCCATAGTAATGATGCCCAGCTTGCCAGACCTCAGCACTTTCCTGACATCCTCTTAGACCTTTCAAATGTAGAATGCGCAAGAGAGAATTCATCGTCTTGCCCCCGAATCCACCTCTTCCAAACTTTCTGCCTCTGTGGAAGACATCAACCTTCTAGTTCTCCACATCCATGGCCTGAGTATTCTCAGCTCCCCACTCTACTCTGCACCTCCAGCCACTTAATAAATCTCATTGTTTCTGCCCCCACAACATCTTTCCTGTGACCCCTTCTCTTTACTCACTGAGCAACCACCATACTTCAGCCCTTCACCACCTCTGGCCTGGATTATTTCACCTCCTAATTGTCTCCCTGACTCACTTCTGTCTCCACTCTAGTCCATCCCATATCACAGTGGACTTGGGACTAATAGCATCTCCTCTAGCTAGCTCTTGAAGCCCTTCACACCTGGCCTCCACCTGACTTGTTTCTCACACACAGTAGTTCTTCTCTTGTCTCCCTGGCTTCCTCTCCCATCAGAACTTGTGACTGTCTGCCCTGGCAGCCCTGGGCTCTGAGAGATGAGCCTTCGCCACCTTACTGTGCCAGCGCCTAGGCCACTGCCAGGCTCTGTCAGAATGTGGCCCCTCAGCACTGCCAGTGGTGCCCCTGAGTTTGCTTCCCCTTTTAGAAAGCTGCATTTTGTACTGGAAAAGTGACTTGGTTACAGCGTAGGTTAAGGTGCACATAGAGAATGTTATGGTTGGGTTTGTACCTCTTCTCTAACTTACAGGAAAAATCCATAATGGGGGGGAGGGGGGGAAAGCAGCGGTGGGATGAGTGTCTAGCAAGCTGACCACACTCCATTGCTATTGGAAACCTCCTGACTCTCATCCTGGTTACACTTGACTCCTAAAGAACTGTTCAGCTCTAGTCTGGTAGCATTGTTCCAGTGAGAAATGTATCTTATAAGCCTTTGAATTTTTTTAACCTTATGTATAAGACTAAGACTTTTAGTGAAATTAAGAAAAATAGCTTGTTATTTTGATAATTTCGTGACCAATTTTAAAGAGACTAAAACAGATCTATTTTTCTGTAGGTACGGCAGCTGTGTGCTTATTTCAACCAAGTTATTCATTTTCTTATTGCCAAAATGGTTGTGCCTCATTTTTCTGTGTGTGTATAATTATAGGTAATTTTTTAGAAAATTCTCTCTGAACGAGGACTACAGATAAGAAGTCAGATGCTGTCAAGAAATCAGGGATATTTTTCCCCAAAACTATTGCCAACATTTTAGAGCACATGTTATTTTTTACTGTAACTAAATGTTCTGTGAATTACCAGGTAACATCATGATATAATAACATCATAAAAAAATCACCAGAGATAAGGGATAAAATATCCTTGCCTCTTTATGAAGGGAAAGGCCAGGACATAAGTAAGTGTTAAGTACCTACTATGTGCCAGGCATTGTGCTAAGAACTGGAGAATTATCTCATTTGGTCTCCATAACCAGCCCTGTGAGGGAAGACTGTGGCAGAATTAAGTGCCTTGCCCAGAATCACATCCAGGAAGTGTCTGATACTGGACCTGAACTGTTATTAAGCACTGTAAATGGCAGCAGAAGTATGTGTCACCGTTACAGAACGGCCTGTGTGTAGATTCAGAATGGAATGAGAGAGATAGAGATACGCGTAGATGAGGATATAAGGGGCTGCTAGGGGTGCAGTGGATAGAGCACCAGCCTCTGAGTCAGGAGGACCTGAGTTCAAGCCCAGCCTCAGACACTTGACACTTATTAACTGTGTGACCCTGGGCAAGTCTTGCCTCCTAAAAAAAATATAGAGAGATATACATACTCATACACACACACACACACACACTCATATCTCAGAACCACATTTCCACTTGCATTTTAAGATTCAGGCGAGGTATAATTTCATTTCTCGGCTTCACAGAACAGCCTGCTTTCAAGATGCAGAGATAAAAATTTAAAGGGCTTTTAGGTCAGTAGATTTGATATTGACTCCTTCCTTCCCTGCTTGTCAGTGTTTGGGCTGCTGGGTGGCACAGTAGACAGAGAGCTGGGCCTGGAGTCTGGAAGACTCGGAGACCAGTGATCTCTGGGATAGCTAAGGGCTGGTAATCAGTGATGGATTAGCAAAGGATGAACAAAGAAGAGGGTGTGGGCAGTGTCAATGCTCCTCTTTTCTCTCAAACCATAAACAACATGGGAGATTGTTCTGTTATATAGAATTCTTAGAACAATCAGCGCTTCAGTCAACTTAGTAAGAGCATTGAGTAAGGTATTACTTCTTTTCCTAGGTCCGGGATTCTTCCCTGCCTCCCTATAAAGACTTCGCCAAAAATTTACCATTCCCTACCTATTTTCCTGATGACGAAAACAGAGAGGAGCTACCGGAAGATTTATATGCCGATGATGTTTATCAGCCCAGTGATCCTTCTATCATATACACTTAACATCCCTGCACGTGGTGGACTCTCATTTTCTGTGGACATTACAGAGCCAGCAACCACCTCCTTTTTCCACAGTCTCACTGTTAGCACAGTGGGCCCTTTGTGTCAAGTGAACAACTCAACATGGACTTTTAAATCATGATATTAAGTAGAGCTGATTGATGGTTGAATTTTAAGCTGGGCAGCAATTTGCATATTTAAAAAATTTTTTTATAATAATATTGTGGACTTCATTCTCTCCTTATCAAATAAATCCAGTTATATTAGTCTTTTTTTTTTCAGAACTGAATTCCATTTAGTCAGTTTTTCTCCTGTACTTTGAGAGATTAATGTAATGGGGTAATGAAGTGAGGAGGAGCCACTTAGTGTGTTTCAGCTTACTCCATGTGCAGTTTACACCTTCCTTCTTCCTCTACCATCACCCCACAGAGACGCACAGGTTATAGGAAGGACCACACAGTGGTCACCGGGGTCCCCGGTCAGGTTTCTGGCACAAAAGCAAATGATCATAATCAGTCTGAGAGATTTTAGCACTCCTTTTGAAGCAGGGATAGCAATTTTAAAAACTGCTTCCTCAAGGAACCTGTGTATGTTTGTCTTGTCAAACATATGCCCTGTCCTACCAAAGAAATTCCATTCATTCCTTCCACATCAGTTGACAGCATCTTCTTTGTAAAAGGAATTCTGCTAGGTCCTGGAAGAGATCCCAGTTTAGACCAGAAGGGACTCCTGCCTTCATGGGTATCGAAAAACAAATACATCCCTGGGATTCAACACTTTACACAGAAAATGCCTTGTAAAGGTACAGAACCCAGTGCCATTCAAGGTCTGAGGATCAATTACCACCTAATATTTACTCATGGCATCTCCTCACCCTGCTCATCAAGCTGCTGGCATTAGCAGCTGTCATACAGGTCTCATGGAGTAAGTGACAGGGGAGTTAGGCTTCACAGGATCGGTAAGATTTAGGCAGATGAGAAGGGATGTTGTAGTCCTAAAGATCAGTAAGCAAAGGCCCAAAGGGGACAGAACTCAAGGTGCCTTTCAGTAAGAGAGAGCATGGTTGAGTTTCATTAAAATCTTATGTAGATGAGAAAAACACAAGCTAAGACTGAAAACATACAATGGCCCCAGATTATACTAGTCCTTGAATGGTATGCAAAGGCTTTGAGCAGAGACAAGAGGAGCCCCTGAAGAGTATGTTTTTTTTTTTTTCAGAGGAGAGCTCAGCATCAGCAAGATTATTTAGCAGCCTCAGAAAGAGGTGGGGGAAGGTTCATTAGAAGCCTTTGAAATGAATGGTCTAGGCAGGTATTGAGGAAGGCCTTTATCATTGTGGTAGCAATGGGGGTGAGGAAGTGAGATAACAAGGATGTGCCACATAAGGCTGCCCTGGTGAATGCCATGTCAGCAGTGATATCCATCCTTAACAAGTGTGTAGACCCACAAAGCTAGCCCCTCAATTTCTAGGAGTTTCTGAGAATTGGCCCACGTCACCCATTTAACTCATCACCCAACCTGTAAAGCTGCTTTGCTGTCTGTGGTGGTTGGATGGAGAAAAGTTCCACTATCCCTGGCAAGACAAAAATTCACCTAGAATCCTACAGTAGCCACATCTCTTTCTTTTGATGAAGTAGCTTTCAGTGGTGCTTTGGCAAGTCTGGGATCTTGGATCGGAGCCTGTCATTTCAGTTTTATAAAGATAATAATTTTGCTAGAATGAGAAACTTTGGAAATAGATTTAAGCCACATTTGTCAATTAAATTGTTTGATGAATAAATGGATGCCTGAAAGAAAATCCTCAATGTTCTCAGCACACCTAGATGAGACAGTGAGATTTTACCCAAATTATCTTTTGATATAAACTGGCAGCTAGGTGGCACAATGGACAGAGTGCCAGGTCTACAGTCAGGAAGACTCATCTTCCTGAGTTCAAATCTGGCCTCAGACACTTCCTAGTTGTGTGACCCTGGGCAAGTCACTTTACCTGTTTGCTTCAGTTTCCTCATCTGTAAGATGAGTCCGAGAAGGAAATAGCAAATCACTCCAGTATCTTTGCCAAGAAAACCCTAAAGGAGATCACAGTCAGATGTGACTGAAAATCAATAAACTGGCAAATACATAGTTTTAGTTAATTAAGTGACGGCTTCTTTATGGACAATGAAATAAAATCCCAATATCTACTATTCAGGCTATTTTGCTTATCCAGTCTTATATACATTCATTTTCTTAAGATGGATTTATCCCAGTTTTAAGCTGAATAGGACTCCCATATACCTTCATTGAAGAGGGGTTTTCAATTGACCTACTGTCTAGTTTTAAGAAAAGGTCCTTTTTCCTAAAAAATGCTGGTCTTTAGAAGGTTATAAGAAGGTTGTTGCTCTGTATATATGGCTTGAGACTTAAAATATGATTTTTCTTATAGATTAAAAGTGTGTTGCCTACCTCTGCTCCTAAAATTACCTGCAGATCATAGGAATTTAATGACCTAAGAAGCCTCAAGGAATGTGCTTAGATGAGACGTCAAAAAAAAAACTTGGTCATAGGAGAAATGGGATCTCTTCTGCTTGAAGTATCTTTGGAGTAATAGAAGGGATCCCAGCATTTTTGAGGGGATGTTTTGCCTTTAAAGGAAATGACAAGACCAATGCAATTTTCCTCCCTTCCCCTCGCCAGCTCTTTATATTATGTTAAGCAAGCTCTTCTCTGCCATTTCAAATGATGAAAGAACTGTAATCATAAGTTATTAATTTTCAAATTAATAAAATTTTGATAAGAGACTAGCTGCCAAATACTGAGAATGGGAATTATCACTATTATAAAGAATCAACCATACTTTTTAAGCAGACCGACTCCTGCAACTGAGTAAGATTCAGTGTTCCCAGGACTGCAGGGTTACATGGCCAACAAAATGGAAGACCAGACATCATGTCCAATGCCCACAACCTCTCGACTCCGAAAGAGAAATTATATACCAAAGATAAATCAATTTCAGCTATCTCCACGGTCTAGGACACAAAGTCCCCCTAAAAGGTAAACACCCTATGAATTAATACCTAATATTTGCTCACAGCATCTCCTCCCTCCTGCCCGTCAAGCAAGGTGGCACTAGCCACCTGACCCTAGCAAGGTGTTGCAATACATCGTGACTCCACACTCCAATGCCCCACCCTCTTTCCCAGTGCTGGACAAATCCAAACTCCAAAAGGCATGAATTTTGCTCAGGTTTAGATAGCTCCTCTGGCAATGTGCTGCACTTGAATGCAGCTCAGCCAAGAGTGAAGGAACAGAGGGATTGGGGCAGGAGATGTGTCAGGACTTGTAATGGAGTTCACCTCTATACCTTGTTTCTAGCTTCCTTCCAGTGCTATAAAGCTCCACTCTCCAAATGGCAGAAATTTGCCCAGACTGCAAAAGAAGCCATAGGTCACCACCAGGAAAAAAAACCCAAACCCACGGGTGCAAACTCCAAGACACATAGTGGTTAAATTGAGTAGTTCCATTGAGAAACAAATTCTGCAAAGGACCAAGAGAAAGACTTTCAAATACAAAGTAAAAGAAATTCAGATAACACAAGATTATTCTTCATCTACCAGAAAAAGCAGAAGGAAATGGAATAACGTGTCCCAAAGAGCAACGGTGTTTAAGATGTAGCCTGCGACTGTGGTTAAAATTTGAGCTTGATCATAAATGGAAAAAAATAAATGTTCAATAATAAAGAAGCCTGTGAAAGTCTTAGAAGAGCCAGACCTAATGAGGTTATTCGCTTCGAAAGAAACAGAAGTAAATGAAAGCAGCAAAAAAGGACTATAACAATAGGATAACGTCAGAGACCCCATTAAGAGACTTCTTTCTAAATGTACATCAAGAGACAAGGGAGAAAGCAGAAATCAAATTAGGTACGAGGGTGGAGAAACATGCCTGACGTACCATGGACTAGTCTTTACAACCCCTGGCCAACAGGTGAATTCGTGCATTTGGCGAGGGGGGGGTGGAGCACAAAAGAGGAAAAGGAGGAAGAAAATAGAAGAGATTGAAAAGGGAGAAGGAAAAAAGAAACCTTGCTTCGATGCTGGCAGAAGGCACCACTGAAGGGTGGAAAGATTCTAGAAATTGAAATAAGAACCTTACAATGGATATTATCTGAAAGGATCTGGTGCTTAGAGAGACCACTAATCCTGCCTCTAGACACAGTGGTTCTCAACCTTAACCTTCCTAATGCCGCGACCCTTTAATACAGTTCCTCATGTTGTGGTGACCCCCAACCATAAAATTATTTTCGTTGCTACTTCCTAACTGTAATTTTGCTACTGTTATGAATCGTCATGTAAATATCTGATATGCAGGATGTATTTTCATTGTTACAAATTGAACATAACCCACAGGTTGAGAACCACTGCATCTAGAGAAGGGGAATCAGAGCTCATGAAGGCAATCATTCAGAAAAGAGGGGAGGGCGTGGACCCAAGAAAGAGGTTTTGAGGCAAATGGGAATAATTACTAAGGTTAAGGCAAAGGTCAGAGAGGAACTGCATCATCAAGGGGCATTATCTCCTCTATCACCTGCATGAACTGACATTTTTCTCAGAGTAAAAGGCACAGAAAAAAAGGGTTCAGGGAGCAAACCCAAACTAGGCACATCAAAAACTTTAATTTCATGAGGAATACAGAGAATAAAGACAGAATTAAATGAATATAAGGGCTTTGAATCAAAGAATAAAAGTCTACAATAGATAGAAAGGAAAGATAAATAATTCAGAGACTGAAGGGGAGGGGAAGGAAACAACCTAGAAAAAAAAGAACAGAAAATCAATTTTTTTTTGCTTTTTGGAGGGGGAAGGCTGGGCAGTTGGGGTTAAGTGACTTGCCCAAGGCCACACAGCTAGTAAGGGTTAAGTGTCTGAGGCCACCTAGCAGCCCCGAAAATGAAATTTA
>CM053585.1:520675908-520694314 GCA_028646515.1 Pseudochirops corinnae
TGGTCTATGTCAGTCATGTAGACTGAAGGCCTCACAATAAGCATGGCCCATGGTCATGGTGGAGTTCACTCATCTCTTCAGACCATAAATGGAGAACTCTTTCAAGGAGCTTAGAGGCCATAGGATAATGAATATAGAGCTAGAAGTAACCATAGGGACCATCTGGTCCAATGCCCTCACTTTATATCTAAAGAAACAGGTGCAAAGACTTGACTGGCTCATGAGCTGCAGACAGAAGTCCCCGGACTTCAAACCCAGGCTCTGTCCAGATCCAGTGCTGTATCACTGGGCCCCCTGACTATCTCTCCCGAAGGGCCCTCTTCTCTCAATATTCATTTAAACATCTGTCTAATTGAAAAGGTTGCTTAGGACAACTTGTTTGCTATTCACAAAACTCTGTTCTAACAGAAATGACTAATTCACTGACCACCCTGGTGCACTTTTCCTTTTTCCCCATCTGGAGGAGGATTTCCAAAACCCTAAAGCCAGCATACTAACAGAGAACTTTCATCCTGGAACCACTGGGGGCAGCTGAGTAGAAGCAGGAAGATCAATTAGTAAGTGATTCCAGTAGTTCAGGCGAGAGGGGAAGAAGGCCTGAGTAGCATGGTCCCCAAGTGAGTGAGTGGTCAGAAGACAGAAATGACGAGATTGGGTAACATGGAGTCCTCATATTCAGTAGGGCTCACTCCATGTTCTTTCCTAACAAGTTTGTACAAGAGTTAAGTCAAGGCACCATAATAACAGACCATTGGCTTGTTTCCATACCCCACAGAATGATGAGGGCTATTCAGAATCTGCCTTCAGAGCCTTGAATTCTTGGAATAACAGGAGATTAAAGTGTCACTGTCAATTACAGAACGGTAGAGTCACGTGGGAGAGTGAGTGGCCCAGATTCCATTGTCTCTTGGTTCATAGTTCCGTTCCCTTCTTCTGCTCTTGGATGTCATTTCAGAAGGAGCAGCAGCTGCCTTTTCTACCACTCTTTTTTTTTCTCCTTTTTGTGATTAATGAGGAAGCTCATGTAAAAAAGACAGGCTGAATTAATCTTAACACATGCATTCCTTACCTGCACAAAAGCAAATTATTTCAACTCAGCTGCCACCTTTGGTTTAGAAAAGGCTTGTGAGGTTCACTGGCACATTTGAGAGTATGAGTAAGACAAAGATAAACAATTTCTCTTTGGAGCCCTAACCTTTGGGTGATGGAGGCTTTGCCACAGGGCACTAACATGAGAGGAGTCATACTCTGAGACGGGCTGCCCCCTTTCCTGGCACAATTGCATCCAACTATTTTCTCCACTGCCAATCTATTTCCCCCTCGCCCCCCCTCAAAATTTTTTTTTTATTGACTTTACCACAGGCAAAAGAATTTCTATTTCTATTTGTCCTTTGGTCTCCAGAAGCAACTTTTATGTGAAAAGTGTTAGTGTTTATAGATGTTTGGGGAGGGGTGGAGAAGATGGGGAATGAGACTTTTTAAGCTGAACTCAAAACTTCTGACCTAGCACTGACAAGGATTCCTGATCTGGAGAAGGGGGTAATTGAATAACACTCTCTCATATATTTCAGAGTCGGTTAATGGGACCAGGACAATAACTGCCTGCTTGTGCATCAATATAAATTTGACTTTGAAGAAACACTAGCTTATTTCACAGGAAACGTGTGAGTAAAATTGTCATCATCTCTGACAGAGAGAGTCATAAAGTCTGGGATGTTGGATGTGATTTATCCAGGGCTGTATTGTTGCCAACTCAAGCTCTGTTATTAACAGTCAATGTATCTTCCAGCCTACCTCCTCAAAAAACGGAGCTCTGGGGAATTTGACAGACTGTGTCATGATTGTGCAGCCGCTATCTAAGGCTGATGCTAAAATATTCATTGTCAAAGAAAGTAAGAATGTAGCTGACAACTGGATGGGGCATGCCGGATATTTGGTGAAAGCAACAATCAACATTTATAGTGACTCACAACAACAAAAAAAGGTTAGGAAAAAGCAGCCACATTTTAAAAATCACTTAGTTGCCTTCATGTGCAATGTTTTCCAAAAGCTCATTTCTTTATGGGGAAGCTGGGCGGCACAGTGAATAGAGCACTGGGCTTGGAATCAGGAAGACTCCTCTTCTTGAGTTCAAATCCAACCGGAGACACTTACTGGCTGTGTGTCCCTGGGCAAGTCACTTAATCCTGTTTGCCTCAGTTTCCTCATCTGCAAAATGAGCTGGAGAAGGAAATGGCAAACCATTCCACTATCTTTGCCAAGAAAACCCCAAATGGGGTCACAAAGAGGCAGACACGACTAAAATGACTGAACAACAACAAATTTCCCTTGCAAAATAATTTCGCTAGCAAAGGGCTGTTGAGAAATTCTTAGCCCATGTGGTAATAGATTCTTGATCTGGGATCCATGAATAGATTTAAGTGGGGGGGGGGGCGGGTTGTGATCTTGCATGGGAAAAAAAAAATCACATGTTTATTTTCACTAACCTCCCACTAAAATTTAGCATTGCCTTGAACTATTTTTTTTAAGATTTAGAGAAGGGGTCCCTAGGGTCTATCCACTGCCCAAAGTGTCTGTGACACCCACAAAAAGTCTAAGAACCCCATAATAGAGAATTTCAATTTAGTGGTTTTGGAATTGACCATTGAGTCTCAGAAGCAAAAGTTAGTTCAGAGGCTATCCCATCTAGGGGGGAAATGATGATAATATATTATTAATTGTCATTTGAGAGTAATACATTTACTTCATGGGGGCTTTATGAATATAATGTAAGAGAGTGTATATTAAGTGTTACGCAAACTTTCAAGTACTACATAAAACTAGTTATCAATCAATTTAAAACATTCAGTAAGTGCCTACTATTGGCACAGCAGGGAGACAAAGAAAGGCAAAGAAAATAATGACAATGATAAGTAGCTGCTCTCAAGAAACTCGCGGTCTAAGGGAGGGAGACAACATGCACACAACTGCGTACAAACCCAATATATCCAGGATAAATCCGTGATAACCTCAAGGGGGAGACAGTTAGCATCAGGAGGGACCAGGAAAGGTACCCTGCAGAACGTGGGACTTTAGCTGATATGTGAGGAAAGTCAAGGAGGCTAGGAGGTGTCGCTGCAAGGGAACCATCATTCCAACCATAACTAAGTGGGAATTCCTAAACCTTAGACTGGGATCAGAACTAAGAGGTAATTCAAGTTGACAAACATTTGGCAAGTGTCTGCTCTGAGCTGGGCACTGTGCTAGGTTTGGGGTGTAGGAAAGGGAAGGGTGTAAGGATGGGCCTCTGACCTTGTGGTATTTATAAGAGCTCTATGACAAGAGCTTAGGAAACTGCAGCCCAAATGTGTGGGACGAGTATCGAGGACGCAGAGAACTCTGAGACAGCTAAAGGCATTTGGATAGGGAGAGACTTGAAATAAAGGAAGGAGGAAGTCAGGGGACTGTGGCATTTCTACAGGCCAAGATGATGAGACCGAGCATTCCAGGCATGAGGAAATACAAAAACAAAGGCGCAGAGGTGAGAAAGTGCAGGATAATTTGGGGGAAGATAAGAGGTCCACTTTGGCAGGAGTACGGTACTTATTGGCTTCTAATTGGATATGTGTGTTTTCTGTTTTAAACATTAACTTAAATACAAGTCAGAAATCTAAAGGACAACAGAAAAGGAAAGTATAAGAGCTAGCTTGAAGTTTAACATTAAAAAACCCCAAACCTAAGATCCCAGGGAAGAAGAAATGGAAGAAAGTGTCAAGTTTTATATTCTTGAGCTCAGAGATCACGGCAGACAATGATTGTAGCCATGAAATTAAAAGATACTCGCTCCTTGGAAGGAAAAGGCAAATCTAGACAGCAGACTAAAAAGCAGAGACATCCCCTTGCTGACAAAGGTCCATATAGTCAAAGCTATGTCGTCTCCAGTCATAATGTGTGGCTGTGAAAGTTGGACTACAAGGAGAGCTGAGTGCTGCAGAATCAATACCTTGTAACTGGTGCTTGGACAGAAAGGAGAACAAATCAGTCAATAGTTAAAAGAAATTAATTCAGGCCTTTCGCTGGAAGATCAAATATTGAAGCTGAAGCTTAAATACTTTAGTCACATAGTAAGAAGACAGGACTCAATGGAAAAGACCATGATGTTGGGGAAAACTGAAAGCAAAAGGAGAAGGGGATGGCAGAGGACAGGATGGCTGGATGGTGTCATGGAAGCCATGAACATGACCTTGGACAGACCTCAGAAGTGCTATGGCCCATGAGGTCACAAAGAGCTGGACGTTACTGAATGACTAACAACAAAGGCATTGACTAGATTTGGCAACTGATGGAAGATTGGAGAGAAGGGAGAGGACTGGAATGACAAAAGGAAACACACTGTTGGGGGATTAATAATGCCATAACCAGAAAAAGAGAGCCAGGAGAAATGATTTTGAAGGAAAAATTCAGCTCTCTTTGGGACATGGTGAGGTGCCCGTGAAACACTCAGCAAGTCCACCACCGAAAGGAAAGAACAGTGCTATGAATATAAACTTGAGTCGCTCACTTAGAGACAAGACAGTCAAATCTGGGGGAATGGATGAAATTGGAGAGAAAAGAGAATATAGTTTTTTTAAAAAGTGATCTTAGTGTCAAAAGATGTGTATTCTAGTCTTATCTCTAACCTTTAGTATTTATGAATCTGAATGTCAACCTTCCTAGGTCTCAATTTCTTATCAATAAAATGGGGACATAGGTATGTAATATATATTACATATATGTGTGTGTATGTATACATATATCCCCATATACATATATATTATATGTGTGTGCATGTATATGTATATGTATATACCCATACACATACACACACCCCACATACACCTCATAGGAGTAGTCGAGATCTCACTTTGTAAGCTCTAAAGTGTTATATAAATGTGAGATTACTATTATTAGAGACAAAGGAGAAGAAGTCTAAGGGGAAATGCCTTAGGGATTCCTAAATTAGAGTGGTGTGAAGGAATAAGAGCCAGAAATCAGGAAAGTCTATTACAAATAAGCCGATTATCTCTATGGATTATGAGGCAGATACTTCCAGTGAAGATGACTTCCTCTAGGCTCTCTCCAGGTGCCATCTCATCTAATTTTTTTTTTCCATACAAAGACCACAAGCCACTGGTTTCTCTTGTTCCTTTCCCAAGGAGCAGTGGTGTTCGTTCCTCTGGGTTACTTGAACATGTCCTCAATTCCCAAACCCAGGGACAACATACACCAGCCCATAGTAAGACCACCACCACGTGAACCAAAGAAGACCCTATCTGGTTGTTTATGAAGTTCTCACAATAGTAGACAAATATAAGGCTGAAAAGCTCATGTCAATCTAGCCACTTTTGCTGTGTTTGGTTGTCTTGCTCTGGCATGAGGGGGAGCATAGCAGAATGTGTTTCTCTAGTCTGACCTCATGCAAAGCCTTATAGTCAACCAAGTGCCTTCCATCAAGAAAGGGAGAGTTATTGTTGACTTTTAGTGTTGCATTTTAAGCTAGGAAAACCCCAGTGTCAAACCGTCAAAGGGTTGCTCTTTGCCACATCAACAAAGACACACTCTTTTAATCACCTTTTTGAGCATTCTTATCATAACCAGAAACCCAGGGTGCCCTTTCACAAGAGCTGGATGCTAGATTTTCTATGTGAGCATTTATACCTCCAGAATGTTTAGGGTGAGCCTTAACACCACCAAAAATTGCAAAAAATTGCAAAAAAATCACAAATAAATCAGGGCTTGATTTATTGTCTTGTCTAGATGTAAGAACGTGATGGAAAAAATGCTAATTATGCAGATTAAATTTTAAAATGTGTTACAAGTCCACTCCTCCCTGACCAGAGAACCAGCTGTTAAACATTTACTAGGATACCACTGCCAGGAGTCCTCAGAAATTAAACTCAAGGCTGAAGAGACTGAAATTGAAATTAGGCATACTAAAGAGGAATAATTTATACAAATTGGCAACTGGTTAGTCCTGGGCAGATGCCATGGATGATATCTGTATATAAGCTTCTTCTTCCTAGGAAAATGAAAGCTTTTGGGGGGCAGAGAGAGGTTTTATTTTTGTTGTGCCTAGCACAGTGCAGTGTATGGCATGTAGTGTCGATGTAACAGATGCTGTTGAAAGATGTCCCTGTCCCTCTGGCTTCCTACATCCTTTCTTGGGCTGGTCAAGGTTTCTGCTCATGCCAATGGGGTGCAGCTGAACACAACTTCGTACAGTCCCCGATGTGTTTGCCACCATTACTTCAAGCCTCTCTACAAAGCAAGAAGAGGTTTTCATGGATGGCTAGAAAACAGCTTTTCACCCTATCTCAGAACTGACTAGGATTTCTGCACGCGTATGCTGTATTTCACAGGACTTTCTATCTCTCTCCTTATCTCCACCCTTTTTAATAGCTCAATACTCAAAAAGAAAGTGGGTTAAAAAAACAAAAACAATTTGCCAGTCTGCAGACTGAGGGACAAGGGTGAAGGGCCATGTTGCTTGTGGGAAAGAATACAGAAAAGCAAGGAGGGAGTGTTGGGGGGCTGTGCTTAGCTGCGTGGGCACACATGGCTAGTCTGCCTAGCTGAGGGCTGAGGGCAATTTCATCTTGTCCTTGGCTGGTAGAGTCTATGACAAGCCTTCAAGAATCTCCTATTTACAGTTCAGTGAAATTGCTCCATTTCAGTAAAGCTGTCTGTCTCATCACTCTCCCTTGAGGAGGGGAAAAAACAGAAATGGGCAGAAAATAGGAAAAAGAAAAGGGAGCCAGATCCTTTCACTTCTTGCTCCAGAATATAAGTCAATTGGCTCCGTCAACACCAAGTTTATTTCCCATCCAGCCTGACCTGACGGCCCGAGCACCAAAATGCTTGCTTTGACCTGAGCTTGGGTCTTGGCCCTGTCTAAGAGAGTCATTGATCAGAGCTATATATAGCTTTTGTCAGTGAAATATTCAGCCGTCTTCCTGGACAGGGACCCTCTAACAAGGCCTATGGTTCTTGAGGACCAGGCGCTGTTGAACCATCTTCTTAAAAATAAAGCATTGATTGGGCACTTAATTGATTTGAGAACTCAGCCAACCCTGCAAATAAACCAATTTCCTATTTGTATCTTTCCCCTGAAAGACAAAATAAAAGTATCATGGGGAATGAGCATTATATGGGAAACAATCAAACTCACTGGGCCTCCACATCCCTTCTAGCTTGATGAGCCTGTGATCATAATGGCCTCTGGGCACCTCAGAAGGGCAAAGGGAAGCTGGGAGCGATGTCTATGAACTGGACATTTCTCACTTATTTGCAAGGCTGAACTGAAACACTCCTTTCAGCTGTGCCCATGTTCAGGGTACCGTTCCGGTCATCATCTTTCCAATCCACATGCCAAGCCCCCACCGATGTTCTCCTAAACTAGACCATGACAAACGAAATACAAATTCAAACAAAAAGCATTAGTTAAAACAGATAAATACCAAGGCTTTGGATCAGGTAGTAAAACGTCTCAGTGCCCAGACACCAGCGACTGCCAGAGTGCTAATCAACTTGCCTCAGTTCTCTTTTATTCCCCCCAAAACAGACAGACTGTTTTAACTGCTGGCTTCAACTTAGAATTCAGACCCTTGTTGCCTAATTACTCCCCTTCTCACTCATTGGACAGGGGAGAGAACTGTTTACCTCCTGCCAAATATACGGAAGCTGCTGGGGCTCTCTGGCCACCATCAAGGTCTAGATGTGATGCTGCAGTTCAGGAACAATATGCCATGTCTTTACATGCTCTGTCTCCACACAGTCACTACCCCCATCTTTACTGCCTCTCTCACCACATCACCACACCTGAAAGACTCTCCTACAGCTTTTCGGATTCTGCGTATGAAAAGCCTCTTCACCCAATCAGAGTACAGGCAGAATGATGGCACAACTCTGTGGCTTCACAAACATCCTTCTAGGAAATGAAATCCAAAGAATTTCTCCCTGTTTCTGTCTCAGAAACGAAGTCAGGCCCATAATCTGCCTAACTAATTTGTCAGTTTTAAACATAGGACTGAAAGAAAAATCCTTCATCAGCATCTGGTTCTCCACAGTCCTCCTGCCCTGCCCCATCCCCAGGACCCATCTTCAGGTAAATAAAGTTCTGAATTGTTCTAGACACATGGACACACTCTTAAAAGATCAGTCTTACTGCACATGTATAACCTATATCAAAATGCTTGCCTTCTCAATGGGAGGGGGAGGAGGAACTAAAAAATGCTTGAAGAACAAATGTTAAATATTTTTACATGTAATTGGAGAAAAAATAAAATATTAAATTACATTAAAAGATCTGTGTTAGAGATTCCCAGCATGGAGGTCCCACAGTCTTCCTGTTTGAGACTGGGGGAAGAGGAGGTAAAAAATTTTTTTAAAGAGTACACTGAACCTTCAACCTACATCTATGTAAATAATCTTGCTGATACTTAGGTCTGCCCATGGTATCACCCTGCTCAAAGTCCTTCAACAACACCCTGTAACTTTTAGAATAAAAGATAATTAAGCCCAGAATTTAAGACCATGATCTTGTTTCAACCTACCTTTCAAGTCCTATACCATCTTTAATCCCCCTCGCACAAGTGAACTACTTCCAGCTTGACCTACCTTCTCAGACTGCTCCTCACGCCTTCATTCTTTTCCTTCCTATTTCTGCCTTTCAGAATCTCCTTCCTTCAAGGCTTAACTGAGGCCCACCTTCCCCAGGAACAGCCTCCCCTAATCCCTCTAGGGCTTCCTCTTCCAATACTTTGTACGTAATTGTGTATATATGGCATTCCCCACAGAATGTGTGCTCCTTGAAAACATGATCTGTCTCTTTTTTCCTTTGCTCAGAATAGATGTTTCATAATATTAGTTGAATTGAATCAGACTTGGTTTCAAAAGCATGACACAAAAACAGCCCACAGAGAATGAGGTTGGAGTTATATCTTTTTCATTGGCAGAGAGGGATTTACACCAAGTCGTCCACATTCTCTTACTCAATACCTTCCCATCCCTGTTTTGAAGAGGCTGCCCAGTCAGCTGTGGAGATGTCCTCAATTAAAGTCAGGAGAATAATACTAACTGGTCCAAATTCCATGGCATAGTATGTGTATAAGATTGGTGAGGGTGGAGGTGGGGGACCAGCAATAGAAAAGAACACTGACTCTAGAGGACCTGGGTTTGAATCCCGCCTCTCACCTCACCTGACACTATCTGTGTGATCTCA
This sequence comes from Pseudochirops corinnae, assembly GCA_028646515.1. Lineage (NCBI taxonomy): Eukaryota > Metazoa > Chordata > Mammalia > Diprotodontia > Pseudocheiridae > Pseudochirops > Pseudochirops corinnae. The sequence goes on from CM053585.1 coordinate 520,685,147, forward strand.
GGCAATTTATTAAGTCTCCCTGGACCTCAACGTCTTCCTCTGAAAAAGGAGAGGGTTAAACTAGTAGCCCTCTGAAGTTCTTTGCATCTCTGGATTGCTGAGCATATGATCTTTGAAGGGAGCTCCCTGAACTCAACATCCACCCCTTACACCTGTGATCCATGGGATCCTGGGCAAGTCTCACAGGTAACCTCTCAATGCCCCAGGCAAAGTCTGAGGAGGGGCAAATCTGCCTGGGCAAAGGGTGGGACCACACTGGGAATTCCCCTCCACCAGTGTCCAAAGAGCTAGTATGGAAACAGTGGATTAAATTTAAAGTGTTTTGAGTTGACGTCTGTAAACATTTTTTTAACTTGAAACACTGTTTAAGGGATATTTTCCCCAGAGTAGTAACTAGGGTTGGGGGGGACTGACTACCAAGTCTTCTCAGCCCCCCAGGTATAGGCATATGAAGGGGAGCAGGCCTGGCCTGACCAGGACAGGCAGTTTTAGGCATCACCTGAACCTTTGTGAATCTCCACTAGAGACTGAGGATTGATGTTTCTAAACAGAGCTCTCAGACAAGACCCCAAATCTGTTGTGAAAGCGATAATGGCTTAAGAAAATAATGAAGCTGTCTTTCAGAAACCTCCGTTGTCACAGCCAAGGGCGTCAGAGGATCTTAATCACTTGTCACAAGGCATAGCTTAAAGGCTCTCATGATGTCATTGGCCAGCCTAACATCATTCAGAGGTGCTTCTTCAGTCCCCTGGGAAGCAGGAGGACAGGCAGGCTCAGGGAACAGTTTTCAGATTAAATTCATTTTTTCACAAAGTAAAATCTCTCCCAGAACTGTTCATTTTACCTTTATTTTTATTCCTTTTGATACTTCGTGTTCATGTCTAGAGTCAATAACCATTCTCAATGACTTGAAATAAACACATATTGGATCTTCACTCAAATCCTATGGCTATGGGGTCAGGAGAGGTCTTGGATTCAAATCCTGCCTCCGACACTTACTGGCTGTGTGACTCCAGGCAAGTCACTTAACCCTGTTTGCCTCAGTTTGCTCATCTGTAAAATGAGCTGGAGAAAGAAATGGCAAACCACTCCAGTATCTTTACCAAGGTGACCCCATTTAGGGTCACAAAGACTCAGACATGACTGAAAAACACCCGAACAACAAATCCCTATCCTTATTTGGGGCAGCCAGGTGGCTCAGTAATGTGGGCTTGGAGTCAAGGAGACCTAAGCTCAAATCTAGCCTCAAAAACTTCCTACCTGTGTCACCCTGCCCAAGTCACTTCACCCTGTTTGCCTCAGTTTCCTCATCTGTAAAATAAGCTGGAGAAGGAAATGGCAAACACTACAGTATCTTTGCCAAGAGAACCCCAAAGGGGGTCACGAAGAGTCAGACATGACTTAAAAACAACTGAACAACAACAATCATGTTATCTTAGAGCATTCATTTAACTCCTCTGGACCTTAATGTCCTCATCTGTAAAATGAGGGGTTTAGACTGGACAGCCTCTGAAGTCCCTTCTAGCCCTGTATCTCTGATCCACTGTGGCATGGAGCCGATCCTGGACTCTCAAGGTCCACAAGTCCTGACAGGTCCTTAAAAACAGCAAGTGCTTGGTCAGCCTGGTAAGGTCCCATCCCTTAAGCGTTGACCACAAGGACTTGGCTTTGTTTTTGTTTTTTCTCTCACTTTACTTCATTAAAAGGCCACCTCCCACAGCACAGAATCACCCTGGAGGAAGGGAGCTCCAACATGGATGGTGACCTCACTGGATCTCAAAGTTTAGCTGAATTCACTAATTTACCTAATCTCTAAGATGGTCTGGTCATCCTAAATCATCCCATATCACCCTATGTTATCCTACTACCTGCTGTTCAAACCAAGACTTATTCTTTTTCTTAAAACTCTCTTTCAAGTTCCAGTGAATGTCCTCTATTTTGAGTATCCCAGCAGTTAGAGGGCAAGTCCATATTCACTTGTAACCATAGATGTCAATTATCTGTCCTTGGCTTTCATCTCCCCAACTGAAAGTTCAGTAGTTTTGTTGTTCAATAATTTCAGCTGTATCTGACTCTTCATGACCCCGTTTGGGGTTTTCTTGGCAAGAATACTGGAGTGGTTTGCCATTTTACAGATGAGGAGACTGAGACAAACAAGGTTAAGTGACTTGCCCAAGGTCACACAGTAAAGTGTCTGAGGCCAGATTTGAACTGCGGAAGATGAGTCTTCCTGACTGACTGTAAACTATGGCGCCACCTAGTTCTTTTTCTTTTAGTTTTACATCAAAGACCAAGCCACTTGATCAGTTTTGCTGCCCTCCTCTGGCCCTTCCCCAGCTCCATTATGTCCTTCTTGAGGAGACAAGACATTCCTCGTTGACCAAATAAAGCTAGTTTTTCATAAATGATGCTTTCATAAAATCAAGAATTCAGATGAAACACGTAACTGCCTCATTATTCTCTCAATTGAAATCGATCCCAGGTCGCTGACCACATCTCCATTTGGAAATGTTAATGGCTGCCTTCTTCTTCCCCTCTGTGACAGGAAGAATTGCGGAGAAACTGAAGACAGGGCATGAGACTCTTTGGCGGCAGACCACACTCCATTTAAATCGGTCAGACTCCTCCAGATATGGAACGGACCAAGGGCAAAGGCTCACTGGTGTGCTTGGAAATGATCCTTTCCTGTTTTCAGTCAGTTGGAAATACATTCTAGGACAGTCTCTGGGGTGAAAGCAGCCAAAATGATTGAAGCCGTCTTAGGGAGTCTGAAGACAGTTATGATAGTAACTAGTGCTTTATGTATTACCTTAATTTGAGGCTCACTCTAACCTGGTATGGTCAACACCATCAGTTTTATCATTGTTTTGTTGTTTCAGTCATTTTTAATAGTGTCCAACTTTGTGACCCCATCTGGGATTTTTGTTTTTTGGCAAAGATACTGGACTGGTTTGCCATTTGCTTCGCCAGCTTATTTTACAGATGAGAAAATCAAGGCTAACAGGATTAAGTGACTTGCCCAGGGTCACACAGCTAGTAAGTGCCTGAGGCTGGATTTGAACTCAGTTTTTCTTGGCCTCAGGATCAGCATTCTATGCACTAGGATACTTAACCACCCTCCCTCGCTTAAATCCACTTCTCTTGCATGTCATGGCATCCCCTCCCTGATGTTATGGTCCTCTTTGAGAACAAAGGAAAAACCACAAAGCATGATCAGCCTCAGATAACCCTTCCTCTCATTGTAAACCCAGCCATAACCCTCCCCGTTCCCTATCCTCATCTGCCATCCCTTTCTGCACCCTCGAACCTTTCTCTCTTACGAACTCCCTTCTTCCTAAATCTCTCCCCCCTCATACTCCCTTCCATCTTCTGGTGTTCCCTGAAACCTCACATCCTCCAGAAGGTAGTAGCACATCTCAGCACCCTCTCCAAAGTTGGCTGGACCTTCTTCCCCACCCTTGGCACACTTGGCTAAGAGGAGGTAGCGTACTCCTTGTTCCTCATGGAGCTACTTTCAGACCCTCTCTGTCACCATCTCTCAGCAATTACTTCTCGAAAATTCACTCCATCCTGTCCAGATCTTTTGTGCTGACATCCAGGGATCTCTCTCTCCCTCTCCACAATTTCACATAGTCTTCTCCATCCTAATCCCTGCCTCCCCAACTCCCAAACAATCTGGTCTCCAAGTTCACAAAGTTTCTACACTGTCATGACCACTGTCTTCAGTCTACCTCACATATGCATAGGAAGTGGTACTACCACCACCTTTCTTATCACCCTCTTCCTCTCTCCTTTCCTCCCCTTGTTCTAGCTCAAGTAGCTTCAATTTAAACTAGGCTGGATTTTTTTTTTAAGCATAAATGTGTGATTATGATCTCAATCAGGTACATATAAGGCACATTATTGAAGGCTAAGAAATATTCCTGGAAGCCTTCCTAGTTAAATGAAAAATACAGGGCTATTGCCTCAGGGACCCACAGAAGACTTATTTTTAAACCTACCTATAAGAGTAAACACGTGTTCATTTATTTATCATGTAGATGCAGCGCCTTCTATATTTATACTTAGCACATTTAAAAAGAGACCAAACAAGTGTCTGAAGAAAACAGAATAAATGTTTGTGGAACTGAAAACACTGTTTCTACCCATCCCCACAAGTGCCCAGGCTGGGAAAGCGTTTATTCACCAATGACAGCTGAAGGCAGGGGAGAAGTAGTTGGGAGATGGGATGTCTTGCCAGAGGAACAGCAACAAGACAGACTAGACTGAACCAGAGAGTGTGGGAAGGGCAATTTTGCATCAGAGTCTGCAAAGGTAGGCTGAGGCCAACTTGTGAGTGGTGTTAAAATACGAGTCACCCTCCCTGGGCCTCAGTTTCCTGATTTGCAAAGTGTGGGGGGTGGGGAGGAGTGGGGGTGAACTAGATGATCTCTACATTCAGATCTTAATCTCTCTCCTTTGTTCTAAACAAATCTATTCTACCTTATATCCACACTCTGCAGAAGCACTTGGGGTGCTTCCCAGGAGAAGCTTCTCAGCAGAAAACACCCAGAGGTGCTTATGGGGCACACACTGGTCCATATTTCTGCTTTTCCACCTTTCACTCCTTCCCTCCTCTCAAACCTCCATTGCCTGGTTTTTCTAAAGCCCAAATCCCCAACACTCCAGAAAGCTCTTTTGTTTTCCCATCAGCAACTAACAGAACAAAGCACTGCTCTGGAAACTGGGTATTTATTTTGGAGGCACCTGATCATTGGCAGGGATGACTCTTAGTTCTGCAGAAGCAGAAGGGGGAAAAAAAAAACTTCACCTCAAGCTAAAGGAGAAAAAGACAGACAGAGAGACAGAGATAGAGACAGACACACAGAGAAAGAACAGAGAAACAGAGACACAGAAACAGAGAGACAGAAACAGAGAAAGAACTAAAAACTGTGATGGAATTGGAGAGGAAACCCCCCCCCCCAATTCTTTTCCATCCACGAGATAATCCCCCCAAAAGATTACTACAGTCTTAAACTAGGTCAGATTCAAGGCCCTGCCTTCTCTAGGGTGTGCTACAAGGAAGGAAATTGAAGTGCTTTCGTTTTAATAGCATTGAAGTGATTTTTGGCATAGAGTTGTAATTATTCTTCAAAAAGTATGCTTTATTTGCTGCTCTCTGTTGGGATAATTGGTTGGCCCTGGTTTCCATTTTTATTTTCTTCTCAGATTAATTAATAGAGTGAGATTCCTTTAAGCAAAAGTCCCTTTGCGCTAGTCGGTTCCGCAGAGTGCTTTGTGGACAAGGAGGCCAGGGCTGGTACTTTGAGAATAGATGGCCAAGGCAATAAGAAAAATCATCCTTGAAGAGACTAGACGGAGAATCTGGGAAGCTGGAGTCTAGCAACACATGAAGGGTAGAGTCAAGTAGTAGTGGTCAGGGAGAAAACCAGGAGGGAGGGAGAGAGGGTAGCTTTGAATGAAGTTACAATTAAATCCATCCGGCATGCTGAATAGGGAATGGCAAAAGAAGAAGCATTTGTTTTAAAGTACCTGCTATGAGCCAGGCACTGTGCTCAATACTTTACCAATATTGTCTCATTTGGTCTTCACACCACCATAATGCTGTTAAGTGAGGCAAACAAAGTTAAGTGACTGGCCCAGAGTCACACAGATAATAAGTATCTGAGGCTAGATTTGAACTCAGGTCTGACTCCTGGCCCCAGGGCCACCAGGTACATAACTAATGGAATGATTTTGAAAGGAGAGGGTGGGAAGGACCTGAAAAGCCCCTTGCAGCTCTAAATCTCAGATCCTTTGAAACCAGGGGTAGTGAAAAGGGCCCTAGAAGGGGAAGGAGGCAGGAAGCCTGAGATCTAAACCCAGCTCTCTGTCATTTGGACTTGCACAAGTCACACGGTCTATGCTGGGACTCAAGTAGGAATTCTAAACCTGGGCTCTGTGACCCTGGTTATTGGTTGGCTTGTTTTTTCCCTTAATTTTGATACTTGTATCTTAATATAAGAGGCTTCCTCTGTCATTCTGTCTACTCAGGCAAGGGTTCCCAGGCTTCAGATGGGCAGGCAGGACAAGGCCCTCTGGTCCAGACAGTTTTCAGTGAAATCCCACGCGCTCTTCCAGACATAATCAAAGCCTTTCTGAACAAGGACTTTCTTTCCTCTGGAGCCGATGGAGCCAAGGAATCGCAAAATCTGAGTGAAGGAAGGAAGGATTTTTGGCTGTTGGTGAGGGGGTGGAAGGATGTCTAAATAAAGATGCTGCAGAGACAGTGAAGAACTGGGAGGATCAGAGAGACAAAGACTTGGGGTTCAGGATCCCCGCAAGTTCCAAAATTCTTCAAGGCCACGTGGGAAGAGGTCTGGCTTGGCTGGGGGGTGGGGGGGGCGGGGAGCCTTACTACAGGCCCAGGGGAGGATGATGGCGGCAGTAAGCAGGCTCAGGCCCCATCAGACGTCTTGGCAGAGAGACCTTTGGGAGCATACCAAGTGTTTCTGGGGTCCCCAAAGAGGGCAGTGACCTTTTTACAAACGTCAGCAGCCAAAGTTCACTGGCAGAGTTCAGCTAGGCAAACAGTGGGGTCTGGGGTAGCAGCTCCCTGGACAAGCTGGCCAGCAGGCCATTAGTCCTGCTGAGAGCTGTTTGCTCAGCACTACGATGGGAGGAATGCAGCTGAACAGCCCTGGCTGCCCCAGAGCCTGCTTTAGAAGCATAGCCTGACTTCTCTGGGATCCCACTGTCAGCCTTCGGACACAGAGCCACCATTTCTCTTCCTGTGAAGAATGAAGCCCACAAAGATACAATCTAGTGAACAAAATGAGGTGGGAAGGGGGCTCCCCTGGCAGATCCCAGACAGAAGCATAGAAGGGAAGCCAGCCTGACTCAGCGACGTCCGGCAGACCTGGATCTAAGGTCTAGTTCACATGTGGGCTTGGTGTGTGACCCCACAACCTCGCTGAACCTGCTTCCTCTGTAAAACAAAAAAGGCTGAAAATCATCCCAAGTAAAAACGGCTTTTACTATGTTGGTGAGAAAGACACGATTCTCCATTTCTTAAGCTCCTATGTGCTGGTGCTTACAAACCCTGAGGATTCTGGAGCAGCTGTACATAGGGGTGTAGAAGGAGGAAGGCTGGGAGATGATGGGTCAAGAATAGTGAAGGAAGAGGTTCAGCCATTGGCTTGCAGGGTTCATGCAGATACTGCCTAGAGTGGGTTCAGCTCTCCATTACACGAAGCCATTACATTTCTAATGAGTGCCTGTTTGAGCACAAAGCAGTCTAGTCAATAGCTGGAGACACTGGTAGAAGGATGGAGAGGAAAGAGTCTTCTCCTTCTTTAAAACTGTGTGTTCCACAATCATAAGGTTATATTATTTTCTAGTTTACTTTATAGATGTGGAAACTGAGGCCCAGAGGTGTTAATGATTTTCTGGGGGCCCATTAGTGCCAAATTCATGCCCAGCCCCACCTGGTATCATCCCTACCAGAAGGCAAATTCTCTGAGGGCAAGGAGCCATATTCTATTTAATCTTGGTGTGCCTGCCTAAGCCTGGATTAGTGCTCTGCACATAGAAGGCAGTAAATGAATGAATCCATCCCTAGGAGGATGGCATCAAGCCAATGGGCATTTATCAGGTACTTATGTACCGGGCACCATGCTTTTGTTGTTGCTGTTGGTGGCACAGTGGCATAAAGTGCCAGGTCTGGAATCAGGAAAACTCATCTCTCTGAGTTCAGATCTGGCTGTGTAACCCTGGACAAGTCACTTTACTCTGTTTGCCTCAGTTTCCTCATCTGTAGAATGAGCTGGAGAAGGAAATGGCAAACCTCTCCAGTATCCTTGCCAAGAAAACTACAAACAGGGAATCACAAAAAATTGGACATGATTGAAACAACTCAACAAGACTGGGAACACAAGTCACACATTTATCAGGTACTTACTGTGTGCCCAGCACTGTGCTAAGCACTGGGAATCCAAACAGAACCAGAAAGATAATGCCTGCCCTCAAGGAGCTTATATTCTAAGGGAGGAAGACAATGCATAAAAGGGAGATGAAAAGCAGAAGTGTGCATGTTGGCGGGGAGGGGAGACATGGAGATGGATGGATGAGAGGAGCAGGGGAGGTACCCGCTGAAGAGCATTGTAGGCAAAGTCTGGAGAGAAACAAAGATGTGGCTGGCTTTAAAGTGGAGATTCTGGAAGAACTATACAGAAAGAAGGCCTGGGGATGGGGGGGAGGAAGGTACTTCCAGTGTGAGAAGTACAGGGTTGAGGTTAACCCCTGTGGCATGGGAGAAATGGAGGATCAGCTCCTGGGTCACTTCCTTGTCACGATGGAGGAGCTTGTGTAGCTCAAGGAAACTGAGTCATGCCACACATGGTTACCCAAAAGGACAGGTCACAGGGGAGAGTTCTGACAAAAGGAGATCCCCTGGAGAAGGAAATGGCAAACCTCCCCAGTATCTTTGCCAAGAAAACCCCATGGGCAGTACTGGCATGCTGTGGTCCACTGGGTCATGAAGAGTTGGACCCAAACCCCATGGACAACAGAGAGTGACGGAGGACACAGGGTCCTTGAGACCACATTATTCTGTGTGCCTGTCTCCTGCTCGGCTTTTCCACGTGGGCAAAACCAGGAGTCAATGGAACATGTGAGGGCAGCCTCAAAGCAGGGAAGGTGAAACAAACAACTCCCTTTTCTACAGCATTCTGAGTCACGAAGTGCTTGGCTAACAACTCAGTAAAGCAGGTGGCCCAGGTGTCATTAACTCCATTTTGCAGATGAGGGAACTGAAAAACAAGCACCTTTGACTAGATGGTCCTTGAAGCATAAGCCCAAAATCCTAGGATTCTCAAGGAGGGCTGGAATGAACTGCTCCCTCTTGGGAGATAATGAGAAAGAAGGGACAGACAGTCTCCAGCAGGTCTTTAAGGTGACTTCATAATCACTAAAGAAAGATGCCATAAACAAAACAGAACAGAGAACATGGCGGCTTAGTGGACAGATCCAGGGACCGGGAGTCCTGAGACCAGAACCCAGGACTCTGGGCAGGCCACTCCTCTCCCCTCTCTGTAAACCGAAGGCACTGGATTAGAGCATCTCCAAAGGCCCTCCCGACTGGCAAATTCTACAATTCTTAAGCCAGCTCTTTTCATCTTAATAGTTTCC
>CM053585.1:520704335-520718096 GCA_028646515.1 Pseudochirops corinnae
CACACATACATATGAGTGCCCTCATATATATTTCAATTGTTGCATGTGTGCACACACACACATACACACACACACACACACACACACACATACATACTCTCTCTCTCTCTCTCTCTCACTCTTTATCCATCTCTTCTCCCTGCTTAAAAAGATGAGTTAAGTCCCTCCATTTCCCTGAAATCTGATGAGGCCTCCACTCCCCACTATTGCCCACTTTTCCATGGCCTGAGTGTCCTCACTACTTTCCTGTCTTCTGCCTGGGCTGTATTTCTGTCCTTGGCCTTGACTCCCTTGGCTTCCTGGCTTTTAAGGACGCACAGCACACACCCCATCAGCCTCTCTCCCTCCTCTCTCACAGATTCCACGGACTGGCTCTTAAAGGTCATGCCTACCCCTACAAGGCTTTGAGGTCAAGTGCCAGACATTTATATTTCTTGCTGGTCATTTCCTTCCATTCCATGATTATTGCTTTAAAACGAGCTCACAGGACATTTGTGGTCTGAGGCCTAACTCTGCTATCCTTCCATGTTAAGTCTCCATGGGCAAGGGTCCCTCTCTCCATCAGGTTGCAGGCCATTCTCTCTTGGGACACACCAGGTAGGGAGAGGAGTGGAGGGTGTTCCTACCATCACCATCATCATTCATGTTTCTTCAAAGCATGGGGGCATCGTGGGTAGGTAACCCGCCTGCCTTGGGGTCAGGAGCACTTGGGTTCCGATCCTCCTTCAGATGCTTTCTTCTTGTAATACTCTCAGGAAGACATCACTTCCCTGCATCTCAGGTTCCTTCCCTGTAAACTAGGGGCTTGGGCTCAGTGACCTTTAAGGGCTCTTCCAGCTCTAAGCCTATGGTCTTGTGACCCTCAGTCCTGCCCCTGACCTGGACTGTGAGGCCCCGAGCATCTCCCTAAATTGATCTGCTTTGGCAGATGGTTTCCTATCTGGCATTCCCTCTATGAAATGAAATCAATGGATTGGTAAAAACAGCAACAACCCCCTCCCCCCAAACACTCACATTTATGTAGCACCTGAGGTTTACAAAGCACCTTCTTTACAAAGGCCCCTCAAGGTGGTGAGTGAACCTCTTATTATCCCATTCTACAGATGAGGAAACTGAAGTTCTGTCTTACCCAGGGTCACCCATCAAGGAAGAGGGTGAGGGTGAGGGGAGATCTGACTCCCATCCAGAATCTTCCCACTCTTCTGTGAAATCACTTCAGGAGATCAGGAGTTATATTCACCCACCTTGGGGGTTGCCCTTCTGATAACTCAACGGTCTAGCAATACACCCCCTCCTTTTTGTGTCCCCACTTTCCAATCTTGTGGTCTTAGCCTTGGTTCACAGGGAATGTGATGATGTCAACAGGCAGCTCATTCCCATTCCTCCTTGGGAAAGGGGCCTCTGGAAGAGCCTGGCCTAGACTAGGGAATCAGTGAGAACTCACTCAAGTTGCCATGGAGACTGAAGGATGCTGTGGGTACTTCCATGGTAGACGCAATGACTAGGGGGCTAGAGGGGACTCCCTTGTCAAGTAGTCATGGTTTATTTACCATCAAGAACAGAATCTCAGAGTTGGAAGGAACCCCAATGGCCCACGTAGCCTAACCCACACCCAAAGGGAAGTCTTACCACCACACCATACCTAACTACGGATCATCCATCCTCTACCTGAAGCCCTCTTGGTGGGGGGATACCTAACACCTCTCAAAGTGGCTGATTCAATTTCTGCACAGCTCTAATTGTTAGTTATTCCTGGATGTCTGGGTCCTACAGACCCAGGACGGTGGTCCTTCTCCTTTACCATAGTGACGTCCCTAGGCAACTGAGGCCAAGGAAAAAGCCTTGGATTTGGGGTCACTTTGAATCCCAAATCTACTATTCATAAGCAAGCTATTCCTGTAATTTAGTTCCTTCAAGTATAAGATGAAGATATTTATACCTACTTTTGTGGTTCAGTTGTTTCTGCCTGTTCATGACCCCATCTGGGGTTTTCTTGGCAAAGATCCTGGAGTGGTTTGCCATTTCCTTCTCCAGTGACTTGCCCCGGGTCACAAGTTAGTAAGTGTCTGAGGCCAGCTTTGAACTCAGGAAGGGGAGTCTTCCTGACTCCGGGCCTGGTACTCTGTGTCTATAGGACTTTCTAGCTATCTACTTAAGAACCAATGTGAGGGAATGGAAAAAATTGCTAGGGCTGTCATCAGAAGATGTGGATTTCTATCCCAGCACAGCCAGGTAACTCACAGCTTCGATGGGTCTAGCCCCACATTTAATAAAATTAAATTGACTAATATCCCTAAGGCTAATATCCCTTCTAGCTCTGGAGCTATGCATCTATGACCTGATTTTGAAGCCTACCTGTGCTACTCACAGACTATATGACCTTGGACAAGTCACTCCTCATTTCTAGGACTCAGTTTCTCCATCTGTAAAATTAGGAGATTAGACTGGATCCTCTCCAAGATTCCATCTTGGCCAGAATCTCGTAAAATCAGTGTGTGCATAGAAAGGCTTAAAAACAAACCATAAAGAGCTACACCATGCTGGCTATTATTAGAAGAATAAATCACACTCCTTTAATGTTGCTTTGAAAGAGGATCAGCACTAATTGCTCATTGCCAATATCTTCCTACCTCTAAGAAAACCTTTTATAGTTCATGTTGGAAGGGTCCTGAAGGATCCTCCTTAGACTTCTCTTAAGGCATGAAAAAGGGGGGACACTGCCCCCCTTTACATCTTCCTTCTCCCAAAGAGCCCAGGCCGCCATCTTGTTGTGGGAGGCAGCCAGCTGGCAGACGGGTACTGCAGCCTACAGAAGAATCTCAGGAGAGCTGCCAAGGGAGGCAGAGCTGCAGCTGGGAGCTCCAAGGCTCCGTCCTTCTCAGGGATGACAGCTGGGGTTCAGGATCCTGGGATGGCTCTCAGAGCCTAGCCATCTGAAACCCATCACGCATACTGAGGAGGAAGTAGACGGGCCTTGAAGATTGGAGTAAAAAAAAGAAATCTGGGGAGGAGTTGAAAAAAAGGGGAGAGAGGTATGGGGTTTTTTTTGCTAACTGTAACAAAAGACCCCATCAATCCCTCACTCAGAGTCTTTGGTTATTGAGAGGCCATAGATCCGGTTTATTGGTTCTTGTTGTTCAGTCATTTCAATCGTGGACAACTCTTTGTGACCTCATTTGGGGATTTCTTGGCAAAGATACTGAAGTGGTTTGACATCTCCTTCTCCAGTGGATCTAGGGGTTCCATTTTGTCAGGCAATCCGAGGTTAAGTCACTTGTTCAGGGTCATACAGCTAGGAAGTGTTTGAGGTTGGATTTGAACTCGGGTCTTCCTGACTCCAGGCCCAGTGCTCTATCCACTGAGTCACCAGTTGATACTGGTTACTGCTATCCTAAGTAATAAATTGATTATGTTCAGAACTTTGTCTCTCAGCTTACCTTAATTTTGAAATGTTAACAGTAGGTGCTATTATAATTCCTATCTTACAGATGAGGAAACTGAGGCAAGCAGAGGTTAATTTTTAGGTCACTTGCCTATGGACACACAGCTAGTGAGTGTCTGAGGCCACATTTGAACTCAGGTTTTCATGACTCCAGACCTGAGCTCTCTCCAGTGCACCAGAAACATCAAAATCCTCCCCCTCTGCTTAACATTGGGCTAGAGAAGGAGCCAACATGCTTCCTGGTATAATTAGAAGTGGTGTGTCTAGCCCCTTCCTCAGTAATAAGGCTTATTCAAAATATAACTCTCTGGTTCCTGCCTCTTTCCGCCTATAATTAGCTACTTGTGTGGGTAGACGTTTGGGTGAATTTCCTTCATTGCTCAGTATCAACATGCCATGAAAAACCAGAGCCAGGTGACTCAAATCACAGTCTACTACTTGCCCAAGTTATGGTAGCCATTCATTTTGAGGAGAAATTCTGAATCATCATGATGATGGACCATCAATGATGGGACTCTGAATTTTTCTATTTAGTTTCCAAGAAATTAGCCACTTTTCATCCTATCTCCCAGTGCATCAGGCAAGGGGGAAAATGCTAATAAACTCTTAAGCCTTTCTTTCCCCCACTCCTTTGCATGATCAAACCATGATCCCAGTAGCGACACCAAAATGGGGCCCATAAGCCACTGGGAGATGACAGAAGTGAATGCCCCAGTGCTGGACAGAATGCAGGAGGGAACAGACCACATGCAAATACTGCAGATTGCTCCTAATATCTCTAGTCGAGATGCATGTTTTTCAAGCCATCTTGATAAAGTCCCCTTCCCTCACAATCTAAGGAACATAGTGGCACTGGGAGACCAGCCAATGAGCCGATGCCTCCCCTCATAATCCCTGCTTAGCTACTTCAAAGCTGCCCCTCTAGCTGTGCCAATAAGGAGCTGAAACCTAAGATGAATACAGAGATAGGAAGGAAGTATCTCTTCCTCTGATGAAGCTAAATCACCAGACTCAGATAAACTAGAAACATCAGAGGGTATGGAAGGAGGGAGGGAAAGAAGGAAGGAAGGAAGGAAGGAAGGAAGGAAGGAAGGAAGGAAGGAAGGAAGGAAGGAAGGAAGGAAGGAAGGAAGGAAGGAAGAAAGGAAGGAAAGAAGGAAAGAAGGAAGGAGAGAGGGAAGAAAGGTAGGAAGGAGGGAAAAAAGGTAGGAAGGAGGGAAGGAAGGAAGAAAGTAAGGGAGGGAGGAAGAAAAGAAAAAGGAAAGAAAGGAAGGGAGGGAGGGAGGAGGGAGGCAGAAGAAGAAGAGGGAGGGGCAAGGGGAGAAGAAGAGAAGTAATGTAGGAAAGAAAGGAAGGGATAGAGGGAGAGAGGGAGAGAGGGAAAGAAAAAAGGAGAGGAAGGAAGGAAACAGGAATTTATTTCTACTATATGCCAGGCACTATGCTAAGCACTTTTTACAAAGATTGTCTCATTTGATCCTAATAATCACAATAACTAACATCTACACGGTGCTTCCTATGTACTAGGCACTGTGCTAAGTGCTTCACAAATAGTAAATTCTCTCATTATCCCTTTTTTACAGATGAGAAAATGGAGGGAAACAGGTTAATTAACCTGTCCAGTCACCCAGCTAGTGTTTGAGGTTGTATTTGAACTCAGGTCTCCCTGACGCCAAGCCCAGAGCTCTGACCACTCAGGCACCACACTGTCTTTCTATTCATTGGTGTGCCTTGGAAGGGCCCCCAGCAGGAGATGGGGCATAAAAACCAAGGTTCTCTTCTTCAAGTGTCTTGCCAAAGAATGACAGTCCCAATGAAAACTGGGTAAAGAGAGAAGGTAGCTGTGGCTTGTGATTTGTGACCAGAAAGCATGGCTTCCTCTCTAGCCATGAAAATGAACACGAGAAAATTCAGGCTGAAGTCAAGGTCTGCCAGTGTCTTGGTGGTTAAGGCTAATGCATTCTGAAGGTCCTGAGATAGAACCCTCACCTCCTGAGATACTAAACATGCCGCCTAGCTACCGGGAAGCAAAGCTTGGCTTTCCCCAGTCTCCTTCTATGCTTTACCTCATCAGGATAACTCCATCAAGAGAGACGGCTGCATCCCTGACCACCTTTTGAGGCTCGAGAGTCAGTCCAGGGTGACTGAGCTGTTCACACACTAATGACCACAAACTTCCCTTAGTCACCCCCAGAACTTCAAGGTTGATGTGCGTCCTAGATCCTGACCATTTTCTTTTTGATCATTTCCAGCCTGACCCGTCTGATCCTGAGAAGTTTTTTCCCTCTTGCTCTCACAGGTCCTGGAGGAGACCATGATGGTTTGATTCAACCATAATACACGAGAGAGGGAAAGTGCAAATAAAGGGAAGGCAACAGGGCATCAGTCTTGACCTCTGGTCAGCTTTTTGTGAAAGAAATGTGCTAACGATGACTTTTTTTTTTTTGATGATGGTACCAGACTGATGGGGGTTGGCTCTGTGGTCAATACAAACAGAGCTTAATGTCATTCTCTTCCTCGAATCCTTTCAAAGGTGCTAGGTGGAGCACTTGCTGCTGGAGTTTCCCACTTCAATTCAACCCAATCTCACAAACATTTATTATGGACCTACTATGCATACTGCATTAGATGCTATGCCGGGCACTAGGGAGGCAAAAGCAAATTGACAGACAGTCTCTGTTCTCAAGAAGCTTATATTCTATTGGCAAAAATTGATAAGTAAACACAGGAGAATTTGA
Source organism: Pseudochirops corinnae (assembly GCA_028646515.1). NCBI lineage: Eukaryota > Metazoa > Chordata > Mammalia > Diprotodontia > Pseudocheiridae > Pseudochirops > Pseudochirops corinnae. The sequence continues at coordinate 520,710,516 of CM053585.1, forward strand.
GATGGAAAAAAAAACCCACTAATTACCAATGATATCACTAGGCAGGTAGATTTTACTGGCATCCATTTTTACTGACAATCCTGTTTAGTAGGGACAGTCCAAATTCAGTTCCCAGGAATTCTTGTCATGGTCATTATTTACTTCTTAAGCAGGTTCAGACAAGATGAGACTGGCCAACCCCCTGGGACAACTGAGTTTCCCTCATTAGACTTCCTAATAATTGGATCTGTACAAAATTAGAATGGACTCTCTTTGTAAGGATAATGAATTCTCTGTCACTGGAAGGGCTCAAACAGAAACTGGATGACTACTTGTCAAGGATGTTGCAGAGAGGATTTGTTGACCTCAGGGTTAACCTCAATGGTACCTTGGGTCCCTTCCAATTCTAAGAATCAATGAATCTGTACCTTCAAAGTCATGCCAGGTTCCCACAATAGCCATGGGCCTTCTTGCTGTGAACTAATCCCAGAAGATCCAACTCCTCCCTCTCCATATGACTTCAAGCCAGACCCATGGACTAATTGCCTGGGGTGTGCTCTGGTCTGTCTCTCCAAGGCACACAGCCACTGAGAAGTAGATTAAAAGTCAGTCATGGCATCACCAGGCAGCTATAGACACTCATTCTCCTTGTGAAGGTGCTAAATGTCCTTCAACCTTGAAGTGCTGGGGGTGATGGAAGGAAGGTTTTGCTGCAAAGGGGAAAAATTCCCTGTAAATTTTAATAGCTAACTTCCTAATCTGTGGCTGGTGATTTTCATCACTGACTTAGAGAACCACTTATATGTGAGCCCCATCCTTCCCCCTCCCACATTGCCCCTTCAAAAGCCACTGGGAAAGGAGAAGAGAGGTAGATGGTTTAGGGGAAAACCAAGATGCCCCACCAATAAGGGCGGAGAAAGCCAAACTTGGCTCATGAATTGCTGGGCTGCACAAGAGGGGCCAGAAGTCATAACCTAAGATGATCAAATAGCTTCAGGGGTCCAAGGGGGCAATTAGGGCTTGCCCTACACTCCAAGTTACTTGATTACTTTGTTCTGCTTTCTGAGAGAAGAGACAACTGAGACCTCAATTAAAGCTGGAGTCAGCTTGATTTTGAAGCAATGTTAGGTACCCAGGGTCTCTCCTTCACAGTCAAGCTAATATCTCCAAGTGTTAATGGTCACTGAGAAACACTTTGGAGGGAAGAAACACAGGCTTCGACCTATGGTTTCTGGATTGGGGCCTCTAGACCCTACTTATCCAGAGCCTACTATTAAACATTAAAACATACCCAGGGAAATCATAGGCATGAGAAAAATGAGATGTGAAGAGGTAAAAAGGGGCATACTTGGAAACAGGGAGTTGTAAAGGTATAGAGCTTGGGGAAACCTGCAGATACCAGGAATTACAGCTTCATGAGCTACCCCATCTTCTCTCCTCTTTGTATATCTTCCTTCTTCTCTTCTTCCCTGTCTATCTCAGAGAACTAGATCAGTGGTATCAAATTCAAATAGAAATTAATCCTTGCTGATGGCATATTGACTCAAAAAACAACAATTTAACATTACTATATAGTACTGTATTTTATTTCTTTTGTTAGACATTTCCTGGTTACCTTTTTAATCTGGCTCTGGCCCCATGAGCAGCTCTGCTGCACCAAGGAGGATCTCTGGATTAGGGGATCTTCCAGATTACTTCTAGCTTTAACATTGTATAACTGTGAGTCTTCTCCATGAGGAAGAGGTGTGTCCTTCTTTATGAGGCTAACCCTTCTACTTGTGCTCTTGACCCCCATCCATTGGGGTGCTGACATTTAACAACAAGTTCTCACCAAAATTTTTTTTTTAATGTACCCAAGACACACTTAAGTTCAATAGACTATTAACATTTTCTCCATAACTTTCTTAAGTCTATGCTAATCAAGAAAATGATAAATGGAGCCCTGATTTGTAGAATTCATCTATTTCCAAAGTGTGAATGCTCACATCGAAAATTTAACACTTGACTTTCTCTCCAGCTGATAAGATCTGACTCCAGCACATCCTGACCCCTACGCCTTCCCACTGCCCTTGGGACCTTACTTCCTTACATATCCCCTCTTTCTCCAGCATTTTTAAGCTCTCCATTTCTGAGGGCATTGCCAATAAACACCCCCAAGTCTCTTCCTACCTTGAAAATAAATCGCTGGCTGACACTCAGACACAAGGAAAGTTCTGATGTTCTTGGGGGAAGCCTCTGGTGGGGGCATAAGTGAATGAGAGCAGATAATAAAATAGAGGGGAATGGGAAAAAATTTACTATCCATCAATTGAATAAAAAAAAGCAGAAATTACAATCATGCTATCTGACAAAACAAAATAAACATTCAAAAAATAAAAGAGGTTGAACAAGAAAACTAGATTATGCTAAAAGGAACTATACACACCCATACATATATACATATACCTGTAATAGACTCACATGCTCCAAATGCCTTAACATCCAAATTCATAAAGGAAGCATTTTGTTGTCCAGTCATTTCAGTTGTGTCTGACTCTTCATGACCCAACATTTGGGGTTTTCTTGGCAAAGATATGGAGTGATTTGCCACTTCTTTCTTCAGCTCATCTTATGGATGAGGAAACTGAGGCAAACATGGTTTTGGATGTACAAAAGCTGTGTGCCCAGAGTTACACAGTTAGTAAGTTTCTGGATTTAAACTCAAGTCTTCCTGACTCCAGGCCTGGTGGAGTAAACATTAACTGAGCTAAAAGAAGATGTAGATAATACAGGAGACTTCCTTATCCTTCTCTCAACAATTTTGGATAAGTCTAAAAGCAAGATAAACAAAAGGGAAATAAAAAACTGAAAAAATTTCTGGAGATATTAGAGTTAAAAGAATTATGGTGTCTTCTAAAAGGACTACAAAAGAATACACACATTTTTCAGCATCGCATGGAACTTTTACAAAAAGTTTGGCAATAGAGATATTCCAAACAAATGTAACAAGGTAGAAATAGGTGTTATATGCTTTACAAAACACAATGCGATGAAAATAGTCCCTCATTCAGGGACCCCAACAAAAGACAACAGATCCAAATGAAGATTTAACAATGAAATACTAAATTGTGAGTAGGACAAAGAACAAATCAAAGGAACAGTAAATAATCATATCAAATAAAATGATAATATTCTAAACAACATTCAGTGAAACAACATTCTAAAATTTCTGGGATGCACTAAAACAATCAGTGAAAAAAATCATATCTTTACAAAGATATATTAAAAATATAGAAAAAAGAATAAACTAAATATTCTTTTTTAAAGAATTAGAAAACCAACAGACTAATCTAAAATAAATACAAAAGAGATATTAAAAGTCAGAGGAGAAATATATGTATTGAAAACAAAAATTATAGAAATAAAAAATTAAACTAAATTCTGGTTCTTTAAAAATAAAATTGATAAACCTTTACCTAATCTGATTAAAAAAGAAAAGGGCAGAAAACAATATCAGTAAAACAACAAATGAGCAAGATGAAACAAAAAACTAGAAAATAAAAATAATAATCACACCATATAGTGCATACTTACATGCTTTTGAGATCATAAAAACACAGAGAAATATCTTCAAAAATATAAAATATCCAGACTTTATAAGACTAAACAGAGATCTTAAATAACCAAATCTCAGAAATGGAAAAAGAATTAGCTGTGAAGGACCTACAAACAAACTAACAAGCAAACAAAAACCTCCTGGTTCTGATGGATTCAGCAGGAAAAGTCTATTAAATTTTAAAAGAATAATTAATACCTATAATTCACAAATTATTTTCAAAAACTGAGAAGAAAGCACCCTACCAGAATCCTTTTCTAATGCAAATATAATCCTAATACATTAACTAGTGAAGGATAAAAAAAAAAAAGGAAAATTACAGGCCAATATCATTCACGAAGATTTACTCAAAAATTACAAACAAAACCCTATCAAACATATTACAAGAATTTATTCAAGAAATTATTCATCCTGACCAAGAAGGATTTTTATTTACGATGTAAGGATGGGTCAACATTAGAAAAACAAACTACAAAATTAATCATATTAAAAACTAAAACATCCAAAATCACACAACCATCTCAATAGATGCAGAAAAAGCTTATGACAAAGTACAGCACTCTTTTATGCTAAAAATACTACAAAATATAGACATAAAGAGATTTTTTTTTAAAAATCATAAAAAGCATCCATCAAAAATCAAAAGTAAGCATAAGAGTAATCAAAAGTTGCATAAGCAACTGAGACACACTATTTTTTCAGTAAACATGGGAGTAAAGCTAGGATGTCTACTCTCTTCACTTTTATTTGATACAGTTTTGGAAATGGCAGCAACATCAATAAGAAAAGAAAGACATTAAAGACATAAAGATAGGTAAAGAGGAAATAAAGCTATCCCTATTTGTTGATAGTATGATGTTATATTTGGAAAATCCTCAAGAATTTGCAAAGATACTGAGATAATTGTTTCAGCAAAGTTATAGGCAACAAAACAAACAGTCAAAATCAACAGCATTTCTATATAATAACAACAAGACAAGAAGCAAAAATAGAAAGGGAAATTCCATTCCAAATAAGTATAAAATGTGTAAAATATCTGGGGATCAGCCTACCAATGCACAAAAAGACTCCTATAGAGTCACTTACAAAGTACTCCTTAAAGACATGAATAATGACTTAAAGAGCTGGATGAATATTAAGTGCTCATGCATAGGCTGTAACAATAAAAATAACATTACAACCAAAGTTAATCTACACTTTTAATGCTATGCCCATCAAATTACCAAGGGGATGCTTTATAGAACTCAATAAAATAATAAATAAATTCATTTGGAAAAACGAAATGTAGAATATCCAGGGAAATGATGAAAAGAAGTAGGGACAAAAAGGGAATAGCACTTCCAGACCTCAAACCATATTATAAAGCAACAGTTATCAGAAACATTTGATATTGGTCAAAAATAGAGACATAGATTAATGGAACAAATTAGACAAGTGAGAATAAGAAACAATTCAGATATCTGACAAAGTGGAAAATATAAATCACCTAGGAAAAAGCTCCTGATTGATAAAGATTGCTGAGAAAAACTAGAAAGCAGACTGGTTGAAATTAGGCTTAAACCAATATCTTGTACCATATTCCATAATATATTATGAATATGTGACCTTAGAATTAAAGGTCCTACTATTAAGAAAATTAGAAGAGAAACAGATCATACTCCTCTCACATCTATGGATAGGAGATGCATTCTTAACCAAACAAGAGACAGAAGAATTACAAAAAATAAAATAGATAATCTGATAACACAAAACTGAAAATCTTTTGCACAGACAATATTAATGTACCTAGGAAGAGAAGATAAATGAGCAAATGGGAAAAAATCTTTGTATCATTTTTCCTGATAAGGTTTTAGGATCTAAGATATGTAAACAAATAAAAGACATTTGTGTGTGTTGTTGGTGGTGGAGTTATTGTTCAGTCCAATTCAGTCATGTCTGGTTCTACATGACCCCAAGGACAAAGACAAAGATACTAGAGTAGTTTGCCATTTCCTTTTCCAGTGTGTCCCTTCTGTGGATGAAGAACTGAGTCAAACAGAGGTTAAGTGACTTGCCTAGGGTCACAAAACAGCTAATAAGTGTCTGGCAGGATTTGAATTCAGATCTTCCTGACTCCAGCACTGGTGCTCTATCTAATACGATCTAATAGTCATTTTCGATTGTGGTCAAAAAATAAGAACAGTTCTCAAAAAAAAAAAGAATTGAATAGCATTCACAGTCTCTGGAAAGAATACTTCAGATCACTGATAAGAAGAGAAATGCAAATCAAAACAACCTTGAGGTTTCACCTCATACCCTACAAATTGACAAAGATGACAAAAAATTGCAATAGTCAGTGGTGTAGGGGTTTGGGAATGACAGGAACGTTAATACCTTCTTGGTGGAATTGTACCATGGTACAACTATTTTGGAAAGCCATTTGGAATTATGTAAATAAAGTGACTAAAATATCCATACTCTTAGAACCAGAGACTCCATTCATTACTGGGCTTATATCCCAAGGAAGCCATTGATAAGAAAGAAGTTCCCATATATACCAAAATATTTATAGCAGCACTTTTTGTGATAGCAAAGAAATAGAAATAAAGTAGATGCCCATAGATGGAGGAATGGCTAAATAAATTGTGGTACATGAATGTAAAGGAATATTATAATTTTTTATGTTGACATATTTTTTATTTAAACAGTATTTTATTTTTCCCCCAATTACATACCAAGAAAATTTTTAGCATTTGTTTTTATAAAATTTTGAGCTTCAAATTTTTCTCCCTCCCTCCCTTCCCCTCCCCTCTTCTGAAAATGGTAGGCAGTTTGATATAGTTTATACCTCTGCTATTATGTAAAATGTATTTTCATATTCGTCACAGTTGTGGAAGAAGAAACAGCTCAAAAGGAAAACAAAACACAAGAAAGAATAAAGTGAAAAAAATATGCTTTGATCTGCATTCAGAATCCATCAGTTCTTTATCTGGATATGAATAGCATTTTCCTTCATGAGCCCTTTGTAGTTGTCTTCGATCACTGTGTTACTGAGAAGAGCTGAGTCATTCATAGTTGATCATCACAAGATGTTGCTGATACTGTGCACAATATTTTCCTGGTTCTGCTCACTTCACTTTGCATCAGTTCATAAAAGTCTTTCCAGGTTTTTCTGTAATCTGCCTGTTCATCATTTCTTATTGCACAACAGTAATCCATTACATTCATATATCACAACTTGTTCAATCATTCCCCAATTGATGGGTATCCCCTCAGTTTCCAATATTTTGGCACCACAAACAGGGCTGCTATAAACATTTTTGCACATTTAGGTCCTTTCCACTTTTTTTATGATCTTGTAAAGGAATGTGCTTATAAGAAATGATGTATGTGATGAATACAGAGAAACATGGAAAGATCTATATGAACTGATGCAGAGTGAAGTAAACAAAGCCAAGAAAACAATATACATAGTAACTACAACAATATAAAGAACCACACACCAGAATAAAAAACTAATGTGACAAAATGATAAATATCAAGCAGTGTTCAAGCAAAGTGATAGGACACCCCCAACATACCCCTCCATGGAGGTGAGAGGTCCATACATGTTATACATTGCACTTATTTTTTTGGGGGGGGGGGCTTTTTCAATGTATTGAGCAGTTGTGTTGATTGTTTTTCTTCTTTAAAAAACACTATTTGTTATATGGGATGGCTCTCTAGGAGGGGTAGGAAAGGGAGAGGTATACTTAGGATAACTATGATGTAAGGGACAGAAGATGTCAAAATTAAAAAAAATACTAAACATCAGTGCAACCCATTCATCTTCCTTTGTCCCCACTTTCATTTTAAAAGATGAATTTCTAAATGTTCAGTCACTTGCTCTTCTCTTCATCAGGATTTCTGACCATTTCTTCCTATTTATTTCTTCTCTTATGGGGTCCTAACATATGCTCTGTTCCTTTGGTTCAATATATACATGTATATATGTATGTATGTATATATGTGTGTGTGTGTGTATATAT
>CM053585.1:520718596-520754290 GCA_028646515.1 Pseudochirops corinnae
ATATATATATATATATATATATATATATATATATATGGTTTTGTATTATTTCACAAAGGTTTCTGTCTCTTTCTATTCCTCATATTTGTCAAACTTAAAGCATTAGGACATTCCCTGACATCCATGTACTATGATTTATTTAATCCTCCCCCTATTATTGGGCGTTTAGTTATGTTGGTTGATTTTTCAAGGTTTTTGTTGTTGCTGGGTCCGGAGATGATTTTTATTTCAATTACATACACTGCTCCAACCACAACCAAAAAAAAATCTCTGAACAGGTTTGCTTACTGAACACAGAACAGGGTGTTATTTTTGATAACATTTTCAGTGTATTTTCCCAAAACTAAAACAATTGGGTGTTTGCTCTTCTTTTCTAATTCCTTCCCAACTCTGTGACCATGACTGGGGGCACAGAGTGGAACGGCTCCTTAATAGGGTTTCAGAATCAATGTGAGGAGAGCATAGAAGAAAGGACCAACTACTGGTCTTGGAGTGAAGAAGACGGGCTCAAATCCCATCTCAAACACTTAACAGTCACGTGGCCTTGGGCAGACTTCACAATCTCTGATCCTTAGTTTTCTCAAGTGCAAAATGGTGATAGTAACATCATCAGCCTCCCATGATTCATTTAAAGCTGAAGGACATGCATTATGAAGTTTAAAATGCTATATAAATGTGACTTACTACTATTACTATTACAACCAATCCACAAGCACTTACTAAGTGTCTACCATGTATCAGGCACCATGTTCACTGCTAGGGATACAAAGAAAGGCAAAGAGGGCCCCTGCCCTCGAGGAGCTTATATTCTTTTTAAAAATCTTTTTAAAAAAATTAATAACATAGACATATTTTTTAAACATTTGATTTTACAACTTTGAATTCCAAATTCTTTCCATTCCTTCTTCGTCTCCCACCCTTACTGGGAAGATAAGCAATTCGACATAAGTTATACATGTGTAGTTACACAAAACATTTCCATAGTGGATATATTGTGAAAGACTAACTATATTTCCTTCCATCCTATCCAACCCCCCACTTGTTCTATTCTCTACTTTGTCCCTGTCCCTTTACAGAAGTATGTGCTTCTAACAACCCTCCTTCCCCCAGCCTGCCCTCCCCTCCATCATCCCCCCTCTCTTCCCCTTCCCCCCTACTCTCCTGTAGGGCAAGATACACAATTTAGAGTGTATGTCATTCCTTCCCTAAGCCACATATAATGAGAGTAAGGTTGACCCATTCCCTTTTCCCTTCCTGTTCTTCCCCTCCATTGTAACAGTTATCCCTTGCCTCTTCTATATGAGATAATTTATCCCATTCTGTCTCTTCCCATGGAGGAGCTTATATTCTAATGGAGGAGGCAAAATGTACACACAGAGGTAGATAAGAGAGACATACAAAGTAGATCACAGGATCATAGCTTTGGAAATGGAAGGGGCCTCAGAAGGCAGGCAGTCCCACCCTCTCATAAACTAAGGCTCAGGGAGATGAAGGGGTTTGCCCAATGTCAAACAACAAGGACGTGACCCTAGCAGGGAAGGCAAAAATAGCCTGTCTGAAAAGCAGGAGCCTTTTGGGGAGATGCAAGCACTTGCCTTTCCTGTAAGTCAGCTTTTAAAGAAAGAAGCCACCTCTGGAAGTTATACTTCACCATGTTTCACAGAGTCCTCTTAGGGCCCATAAGGAGCCTGCACCTTGGGTGTTTCTGGCAAAAGCCCAGGTGGCAAAGTCACTGGTTCAGTGACTAGAGAAGAACATTTCCTGTTAACCAATTTTTTTCATTCCTCCTTGGAGAATGTAACCTCCTCCTGGCTAAAATTTGGTGTTTCTACAATATACTATGGATGAAGTCAGGCTCATACAACCAAATGTATTCCCACCATGCTAGGCCCCAAGCCACCTTCCAGATAGGATAGGCCACTGTCTCTCTTATTTTCTTGGCGCTCAGAAGAATGCAAAAAATGATTCTTAGACCATCACATACACCAAACTGTCCTAAGAGTATTACAACATTCTATGAAAAGACATCATAAGAGTGAAATATTTTCGTGTGAGAGAAACTGATGATTGCTAACGTCATAGGAAGACTGAGGTACAGGGCTTTAATCACTTGGCAAATATCCCCTCATTAATACTTCATAAGTTGTCCCTGTGAGGGAAATATTAGCACATTTCTCTTCAGATGGCAGTCCAAGACGTTGCAAGGGAACGACACCAGGCGAGGTGGCATCGAGTCAACAGTGGGGCTGGGAATACTTGCCAATCAAATACACTGTGAGCCCGGCAGGCGGGAGCTGGTGGAGGACAGAGACCCACTGATTCACAGTCATCTGAGAGTAGAACTTAGCACTGTCTTTTGCTCATCCCACAGGTTTCTGCTTCTCTGGTATATGGTTTCAAGGGGCATCACCAGGGTAGAAGCCAGTAACTAGCATGGTAAAGACAGTCAGCCAATAGCGTTTACTGACCATCCCTCATTTCCTAAGCACTCTTGCCACTAAATAAGACTTTGTCTTCTAGAAACCTTAGGTTTCTCTCAGACTCAAGGAAATGTTCTGCACATAGTAGATTTTTAATAAAAGTTTGCTGCATAAATGAATGAAGGTACGAGTCTCTGCAAGGAAATAGAAAGGTGGGTGGGACAGTTTCCGCCCTTGGGGTATTTAGAAGCATGATGGGGCAAAGGAGAGTGGAGTCCATGGTCTCTGAGCTCCCTTCCAAGTGAGCCCCCATGGCCTGCACAGAAGCCCCTGAGCTCCTTTCTCTGGCTCTGCAATTTTCAAGTATTTGGCAAACATTTATTCAGCACCTGTTATATGTTAGGCCCTGCCTGGGGAGGGGGAGAGGCAAAGGAAGAGATAGCATGATGCCAAGAAGACAAGGTTCCAGTAGCCTTGGATCTAAACTTTGCAAAATTGTAACTGCGGATAATTCTCTCTATGCTATCCAATGTCCCTTATCCAAGGACCACGGTCCTACAGTTAGAAGATCCTCATGTAGTCCAATCACTTCATTTTGTAGACAAAGAAACTGAGAGGGGCATGGAGGACAGAGTCTCACCTGGTCCTCATAACAACACTGCGAGGTAATGAGGCAAACAAGGTTAAGTGACCTGCACAGGGTCACACAGCAAGCAAGGATCGGAGGCTGGATTTGAACTCGAGTCTTCCTGACTCTATCCACTACACTACTTAGCTGCTCTAGGTCTGTTTCCTCATCTACAAAATGACCCCTCAAGGTCAATGGGGGCACTTCCAAGAATGGTAAAGAAAGCAAGTCATAGCTTTCCTTTGACCTTCACAATGATGACCACCAGTCAGCGTTCCTTCTCTCCTTGGAGAAAACAATCCTCTCCCATGAGTGGAGACCGACCACGTCATGTGTGACTGTGCAATCATACCAAAGCAGTGCAAGAAAATCCTCTGCATCACTTTGTAGTCATCTCCTATCCACACCACACACCCCTAGTGTATCCTGGTCATTCATCCATTTGACGAATATATAATTAGTGCCCACTATGTGGATGTGTTCCAATCTACCTATGACCTATGTGACCTTGGACAAGTCACTTAACTTGCCCTAACTCATTTCCTCATCTCTAAAATGAGAAGGCTGCTCCAACTAGCCCAGGAGGTCCTGCCCCGCTCCCCTGGACTAGGCGTCAGATCCCCTTCATCTCTGTCTCCTCCTCCCCCCTTCTCTGGGGAGCTGTTTCCCCCTGCCAGATGGGTCAGCAGACCCAGCAGTCATTAACACTGCTACTTCTCTCTTCCTGGGCTGCCACCAACTTCATTTGTCTGCCTCTGGAACGAGTTCCAGCCTGGGCACTGACAGCTTATCCCTGGGTTCATATAGGCTTAGTTCCTGGAGAAACCTATCAGTCATGGGCTCAGCCTTGAAGACATCAAGCGATTAATTGCCCCCCTTTTGTGTGTCCCCTACCTCAGCCTCTCCCTAAATTGGAATTTCAGAGCTATACCTAGGAAGCAGACAGATCAGCTAGCATTATAAAATACATACACATACACACATACGCACAGAGTATACCAAAAGTCTTAAGCTTTAATACCTTAAAACTGCATTGAGACATTTGGGACAGCACACTTTTACATGCACAGATATGTGCATATACACACATACATATGTAGATGTCATGGTTCACATACACACATCACACATGCCATGTATAAATTATATAGCACACATTTAATAAAATAAAATTATATCATATAAATATATTAAAGTTATATATACATATACATATACATGTTTGCATATAAAGACATATATTATACACATACATATTTCTCATAGAGTAGTATGGGAGCAAGATCCCGTTAAACTCCTTCTCTCCCTAACCACACCATCACATGGCTGCTCTGTTCTTTGGCTCAGCCGCGATCACGTGGTCAATCCCCCCACCTCAGGCCACTCCGTCCCTCTTAAATATACACACTGCTTCACGGAAAGAAGTCTGCATGGAGCTGAGCTTTTTCCAATGGTAATAACCAAGGGTAATTTTCTTCTACTCATTTTAAACCTTTCTCAGCTCCAACCTGCACACCCAGGGAAACTATAAATTAGAGCAAGCTTCATTTCCAAGGTGCAATACTGGGATCAGGCCTCACATTTATCCTCTTTTCCTCCCTTCAAGCCTGACATACAACGGAGCACAGATCTTGAGAACAGAAGATGTTTCCCATTTCTGCCTGTCTTTCTGGAAACACATTACAAAAACCAGTGGAGAAACACCCAGTCACTGTTCCCTGCGTGCATTTATCTGCTTATGAGAGGAAGTAGAGCCCTTACATATCCATCCCAGGGTGACTGCCTGCTAAGTCTTGTAATAGTCTGCCTTTTGTTTTCTGACAGGTGCCATAGAAAGCATGAGCAAGGAGATTCAGAAACTTTCATTAACTTCGGCGTTATGGCTTTTCTCCTCCTCTCCACCTTTTAAATGCCAGCCACCGTGCTCAAAGGAGAGGATGGCTTCTGGTGTCATCCTAAGTTAGGCCTTCAGGGAGTGACTTCACAAGGGTGAAGAGAGGACAGTCTACTGTTATACCCGTGCCAGCTCTTACCACAACCCTGGACTGCCCTGTCCACGTCCCTGGTCACTGGCAGCAGGTGACTGGAGAAGAAACACCCCTGTGCCTGCCCGATAACGATCACAGGTCTAAAATCCGGGAGTTCCAGCCTGGTCCCCCATCTCCAGAATGAACAGCTATGGCAACACCTGATGGTTTTAACGATGTAGGTCGAGGTATTTTAACCTGGGATTTGTGAATTTGGTTTAAACATTTTTTTCAATACAACTGGTTTCCTTTTTTAATTCTTTGTATTTTGTTTTATGTATTTAGAAAATTGTTGTGAGAAGAGGTCTAGAGGGCTTCATCAGACAGCCCAAGGCCATGTACACGTGTATGTGTGTGTGTGTATATATGTACGTGTATGTGTGTATACACATGCGTACATACACACATATATAGTATGTATGTATATATATATGAATATATATACACACATATACACACACATGTGTGTGTGTGTTAAGAACCTCTGGTAAAAGAAATCATTGAATGAAGAAAAAAACACAGAGTTATATGCCCATTGATCAATAAGCATTTATTAAGTGCCTACACCAGTGCTAAGCCCTGGGTTTCAAAGACAAATATAAAACTGTCCCTGCTCTCAAGGAGCTTGTATTCTGTAAGAGAAGACAACATGTATGCCATGTATTTATAATGCAAAGACATGTACTTATCATGCATAAAAGACTCTCAACACATCCAAGGATTTTTGGGGTGGTAAAGTATGAAGTTCAATTCCATGAGAGTAGGCTGGGGATGGGATTTTGAATCCTGATTCCCCATTATATCTGTCACTCCTTTTCATTAGAATATACATTCAACAATTTAATAAACATGTATTAAAGGCCTTCTATGAGTACTTTGCCAGGTACTAGAGATTACAAAGACAGAAGAAAACAATCCAGGCCCACAAGGAGTTTACATGCTAATGGGGAAATGCAACATGTTCCCAGATATGTAAATATAACAAGTATAAAACAATTTCTGGAGGAGAAGGACATTAACAACTGGAGTCGGGGTCCAGAGGTGGGGAATTATTAAGGTCTTTATCAAACTGAGCCATGAATGAAGCTAGAGATGTTAAGAGGCAGAGGAAGGAGGACATTTTGGGCAAAGGAAAGATGAGACTGGACATAGGGGTGGAGATGGGAGATTGCATGCCAAGCTGAGGAAAGAGCAAACAGACAAGTCTGGCTGAAATGCAAAACGTATGAAAGGGAGTTATATGAAATAAATCTGGAAAGATAAGTTAGAGTCATAAATCCACAGATTCAACCAATAAAGATCTTTGAAATCTCTGGCTGGATTTTTAAAAATAGAGGAATTATTCATCTTATAAAGAAATAAATTTGTTTAACTGATATCTAGCTTAGGAGAAAAGTAGCACTTTGTTGAGTATGAACGTATTTTAGGAAAACTTTAATGGAAAAGCATTCTAGGAGGCTCAGTTTAATTCGATGCTAAATGCTTTTCTGAACTTAGTCAACTCTAACATACATAATCATAGCTTCTGACATGAAAGGAAATTTATGGTTCATCATCTCATTTAATGAGGAGTTTGAACGCCAGGCTAAGGAGTCTCATTTCATCCTAGAGGTGATAGGGAAGCTCTGAACATTTCTGAGCAACGGAGTGAATTATAAATATTAATTTGGCAGCTGTTCTGACCTTGGATTTGAGAGGAGAGAGACAGGAAGTAGTTAAGGCTAATATAGGAGTTAATGCAAAAGTTTAAGTGAGAGTGAAATCAAGTCCAGAACCAGGGCAATGGTCATGTGAATGGACAGCAGACCTATTGGAGAGATGTCACAGAGGTAGAAGAAACTTGGCAACTGATGGGACGCAAAGGGTGAGGGAAGAGGAGGAAGTGGGATGATGCTGAGACTGCAGACCTCGGAGATGGAAGAATGGCAGCATTTTCAGCAAAATTAAGGAGGTATGGAGAAGGAATGAGTTTTAGGGAAAATAAAGGCAGGGATGTACAAAGTCAGTGTCTGATTCCTGCAGAACCCCTAAGGGCACTGGCAGCCCAATGGGAGTGGCCCACTCCCAAGAGGCCCATCTTCTCAATGTGTTTCTTAGAACTGGAACTAGGAGAATAGAACGTTAAAACTGGAGGGAATGTAGAGATGATCATTTAGCTCAAACTACTTGTTTTATAGGAAACTGAAGGAAACAGAGAAGAAGTGATCCAAGACCGTAGAACCAGTTACAGCAGAGATAGCACAGGAACCCAGATACTCAGAATTCTAACCCAGGACTCTTTCATTATTCCATGCAGGCCACTTTCCCCACTAGGAAGAATTTTTAAAAAATACATTTTTATAGGCTGTTTGGGAAACACCCATTTTCCATGTAGGGCAATCTAACCTTGATTGTGCCATGTTGACCAACATGTAACACACCCAAATTAAGACAACAGACCAAAGTATATTTGGCTAACGTAAGGAGTAATTACCCCCACTTGATAAAGAAATGAAAATAAAGATGGTGTCCCCAGTTATTGACCAATTCCTCCAATATAATCCATCTTGTGTATTTGTTGGGTTAATCCTTGGGATATGTCTCTCATTTGGTTGGTACCTGATTTTTCCAACACTTAAAGATGGTTCTAGAGTCCAGAATCTTCCCTTGTTGGTTTAAGCAACAGCTCCTCAAAACAGATGAGCTGGTCCACCTCAAAACAGTCACTGGCTTGTGGTACCACTTTCTCCAGAGATTCCTTGATCTCCTCTTCGCTGGCATTCTGTCTCCTGGCCTTCTTGAGGTAGCCATAGACAGTCTCAAACACTTCCAAGCCCAGCTTCTGAATGGCTGATCTGCACAAATAAGAAGGAGAGAAAATTGACAATTGACATATCCCTCTACAAGATGGGGACTCCTTAAGGACAGGACTGTTGACTTCCATCTCTGTATCCCCAAATCTAACAAAGAACCAAGCACATTTCTTTCTGTCCAGTCTTTCAGCTTCATTGATATTCAAGAAGCCACAGCGAGAATATTCCTCTTACCAACAAAGATCAGCAACTGTTCTACAGCAGATCGTCTTAGAGAATTGTTTGAGGCACTAAAAGGCTAAGTGACTTTTTCAAGATCACACATTCAGAAGCAGGACTTAACCCCAAGTCTCCCTAAGTCCATGGTCAGGTCTTTATACACTGTACTACATTGTCATGTACATAATAGGTGACCAATCAATATAGGTTCAGCTCAATTGAATCTAGTTTAACTGAAATGCCTTTGTGAATATTCATCTTTAGGGTAGTCACTGCTGTCTGATCCAGTGAATCCTTTCACGTGACATTAATATTCATGCTAACCATTAATGATGGAAATATTGATACTCACTTTGGTGATACTACTGTCCACATTACTACAGGGAAAAATCTAGCACTTAGCACAGCGCCTGAGATGGAAGACCACCTAGTGCCCTAACTGTTGTTCATCCTTCATTCTTTTTTATATTAATTAACTAATTTATTTTTAGTTTTCAACATTCACTTTTATATGATTTTGAGTTCTAAAGTTTCTCCCTCCCTAAGAAGGCATACACTCTGATATAGACTATATATGTACGATCATATTAAACATATTTCCACAACAGTCATGTGAGAGAAGAATCAGAACAAAAGGGGAAAACCACAAGAAAGAAAAAATAAACAAAACAAACAAACAAACAAAAAAGAGAGCAAATAATCTGCTTCCCTCTGCATTCAGACTCCATGGTTCTTTCTCTGGATGTGGATAGCATTTTCCATCATGAGTCTTTTGGAATCGTGTTAGATTCTTGCATTGCTGAGAAGAGCTAAGCCAATCATAGTTGATTAGTGCACAATGTGGCTGTTACTGTGTACAGTGTTTTCCTGGTTCTTCTCCCTTCACTTAGCATCAGTTCATGTAAGTCTTTCCAGCTTTTTCTGAAATCCACCTGCTCATCATTTCTTATGGAACAATATTATTCCATTACATTCATATAACACAACTTGTTCAGGCATTCCCCAATGGATGGGCATCTCCTCGGCTTCCAATTCTTGGCCACCACAAAAAAAAGTTTCTATAAATATTTTCGTACATGTGGGTCCTTTCCCCTTTTGTATGATCTCTTTTAGTTCCGTGCTGGCACAGCCTGTGCTGGACTGTGCTCCACTCTCACCCAGGTGCAACAGACTTTTCCTGCCAACCTTCTAAAACAGTTTAGAAGGGTTCTTTGTGGGTTCTGCTGCTCTAGAAATTGTTCTATGGCATTATTTAAAGGTGTTTGGAGGGGTTTGGGGGAGTGCTCAGGAGAACTGCTGCTTTTCTCTACCATCTTAGTTCCACACCACACCCCCCCAAGCATTTTTTAAAAGCAAGTTCACAGATCTGATGTTACAAAGCCTCGTATTGGATGATTTTCAAGGTCTTTTCCAGCTCTGAGTCTTAGAGTTCTATGAATATAAATTCTTTTCCATCTTTTTGATCCTTTTTATTTAGAGAATAATAAAACTCATTGCTCCAGGGGCTTGACAAAAGGATGCCAGGTCTTTCCCAAGGATATTAAGATTTTATTTGACAAATGGAACCTCATTCCCCACCTCTCCAATTGGTATGGGCGGGGGCACACACACATGCATGCACGCACGCACACATGCACATGCACACACACACATGCGTGCACACCACATGCATACACACCCCCCTCCCTCCATTTAAGAAGGGTGCCCTGGGCAGCTGCCTCTGCATTTCCCACTTGGCTATAGTCCTGGACTTCAACAGAATGTCATTATCCTGTAAGATCATATCCTCTTCAGTGCCCTCTGGTCCTGAGACCCTTTCCCCTGAATTGACTGGACAGTTGAGAACACCTCCCAGATCCTTCATTAGGGAGGGCATCCAGGGCACCATCTTGTTATTCCCCACCTGGCCGTGTTCCTCTACATTTCATCTTCATGTACCTTTTCAACTTTTTATCTTGCCCCAGTAGATCTGAAGTTACAAGAGAAGAGTCCCTGTCTCTGCCTTTCCTTGTATTCCTACCCATTAGTGCGATGCCTGGCACATAAGAGGCACTTAATGTTTAATGGCTAACTGACCTCTCTCACTCTCCCTCCAGCCATTGTTTCTCACAGACAAACTCTTAGGAGTCCGCATGTAGGCGACTCATCTACATGGTCAGAAAAGGCTCAGGAAGTGGGCAGAGGGCTTTGTCCTGCTCTGCAATATTCCTGCTACATAGGAACTCCTCTGCATAAAGAGCAGGTCAGTGGTGCTGCAAACACATTCATTTTAAGAAAAGGGGGCAAGAATGATGGATGTCATAGAATTGCCTTGAAAATATTACAGTGTGAATTTATTCTGACACTTGGAAAACAAGCTGCAGTCTTCTTGCCAGTGATGCCTTCAGATATTTATGGAATTTGTAAATAGAAAAACTCTATTTAAGGGGAACGTGGTGGTGTTATCTAACATCCAGGAGGCACTGAGGGCTCTCAGTCTCATCCCCATCAGAAGAGAAGTGGTTTCTGCTTCATAGGCAGAAAAACAAAACAAAACAAAAACAAAAACTTGACTTTTTAAAAAGTGCTTTAAAAGTCTGCAAAGCCTTGATCAGGGTCCCCTGGATCTTTTCAGCCTCAGAAAAGGGCAAGGAGGTAGGGACTACTGAAAATAGTCCCTATTGTACAGAAGATGACACTGATCAACTCAAAGAAGTCAGTGGCAGGGTTTGATTCCAAATCTCTGAGCTTCCAAATCCATCACTTTAACCACTACATTATGATGTCATAATCAAACACTGGTCTGGAGTCAAGAAGAGCAGAGTTCAAATCCTTCCTCAGACACTAGATGCATGACCCTGGGCAAATGATTCAACTGCAGTCTGACTCAGTTTTTTCAACTGTAAAGTGGGGAAAATCATAGCACTTACCTCCCAGGGTTGTTGTGAGAACAAATAAATGCAAAGCTCTCTATAAACCTTTTAGTACTATATAAATGCTAGTTAGCTATTAGGAAAATTAGGTAAAAATGGATACATTCAAATATGCAAACAAATCTGTGATTTCATTGATTCAGGCTGCATCCCCCATCCATACCTGCCCAGACTATGTGACCCTCCATCCACACTGTCCTAAAAGTTCATCACATGGGTTCTACCCAGTGTTCTGGAGACTTTACCCATTTTACTCCCAACATCTCAAGAGTAACAGTGGCACTTCTGGCTGACCACATGGTATCCTCTGCTCTTTCTTTATAAATGGCCCATCTTCTCTTCTTATCTTTCCTTAACTCCCGATTTTTCATCTGGAGCTCCTCATAGGTTATATATGGTAGCCTGCTCAGTCTTACCATTCCCCTCTCCATTGCCCTCACTATGATGCTTGCTGTTACTCTTTTGGAGGCAGTGGTATTCCACGGTTTGCTACCACAAAGCAACATCACTAAAAACGTTAAACGACTATAAAAAAAGCCCTTAGGTAGAGAAAACTGCCATATGTATCTTTTCCATTTATTTCGTCCTTCTGATTGATCTATCCCCCAAAGCAACCATTCTGCTCGAGAGAGCACCCTTATAGTTAGAGACTGAGGCATGGTTCTGCTCCAAGGCTGGCTTCTGAGTAAGCCTCTGTCCTGTCCTGCATCTCTGGATGTCAGGGATATTTCTCTGCTCATGTCCCTCTATGCATCTCAAACTCCACTAAACCAAAATGGAACCTCTAGCCTTCATCTGCTCACTTGGGGGCAGCATGAGGTAGCAGACGAGAATATCGACTAAGAGTCAGGAAGAATTGAGTCCAAGTGCCAGCTCTGACACTTATTAGCTGTGTGACCTTGGGCAAATTATTTAACCTCTCTGAGTCTCAAGTTCTGAAAAAAAAGGGGTAAAAGAATTTTTAGTGTCTTCCTCACTGAGTCTGTTGTGAGGCTTAAGTGAGATAATGCATTTTAAATGTTTTGAAATCCTTAAAGTGCCACATAAATGTTGTTTTTATTGTCATTATCATTCTACCACCAACCTATCTGTCTTAAAGCCTCCAATACCCCCCCCCCACTCACTACCCTCCACAAATGCAGTCATTTCTTAACTTGTAGACAATGCAAACACTGTGTCTTGTCAATTTGGGGCATTTGTTCTATGTTTATGGATATATTTATTTTATCAAGTCCTCTTAATATTTATCTCTATTCCTGAGCCTCTTCACTGGAGCCCATGTCCCTCCAGGCTAGGGACTGCACCTGCCTGCTTCTGTAATATATGCCAATGATCCTTTTTTAATCCATATTTCCCAATTGCAGAGATAATGAGGATGAACAAACAAGGTCACGTTTGGAATGAATACATTCTGTATCATCAGGGGTGATCCAGGAACTTCCATGTTCAAATGCTAAGAATACAGATAATGAGAGAGTTTGGAGCCTGTGTAGGAGGAAAACAGTACTTGTGGAAAGACACAGTTTTTGAAACCATCGGCCACTTGGCAGCCCACCTTCCACAATTCAAAGGCTAAGCCATGCCCTGCACATGGATTTTAACATTTTATTAAAAAAAAAAAGAGGTGTTGCCTGTGGTCCTTATGGGCAGAATGTTGCAGCCAGGGAGAAAAAACTTCAACTCGGGGTTTACCAAATTTCCTTCTGTGCAGTCACCATGACAAGGGGGCAGGTTTGGAATCAGACGCCACTGTGTACCTCAACCTTTCAGTGCCTCAGTTTACCCATCTATAACACGAGAAGGGTGGACTAGCTGACCTCTAGTTTCAGCTCTAAACTGATGATCATAGGCTCCATCATCTTACTCAACAATTCTGTGGCTGATGAAACAAGAGCAATAATAATATTTCATATCAGAAGTCCCTCTCCCCTCCTTTGTTTACAATCCCTCTTCCCCATATGACTCTTTAGCTTTCATACCATACAAACAGAATATTGAATCTGTTTCCATAACCTACATATGCATAAAGTAGTCTATGTTCAAGAGCACTTTGATATATATTCCTGGCCCTAGGGTTTAATTCTGATTCTGCCGCTTCCAGGTTGTCTGAATTTTGGTGAATCCCTTCCCCTTATTCTCAGTTCCTTCATCTGTAACATGAGGATGGTGGACCAGATAGTCTTTAATCCAATTCAATTCAGTAAGCATCCGTCATGGTCTACTGTGTCCAAAGCACAGTTGTGGGTGCCGAGGATGCAAAGTCCAAATGAATCAAGTGTCAGCCCTCAAACAGGCTACATTCTGATTGGGGGATAGGGATTGTAGGATTGGCAACTTGGGGCTGGAAAAGTCCTTGGAAGATTCTGGGGTCACTAATACTCTTAATTTTTCAGATGGGGAAACAAATGCACAGAAAATTCAAGTGACTTGCCCAAAGTTGTTCAATTAGTATCTAAGGCAGAATTTTAGACTCAGATTTCCCTAACTCTAAATAAATTCAGTGCCCTATTCATTATACTTACTATCTCTAGAAAGGTGGTTCCATTGGTATATGGAACTCTCCAATCAGGAAACTGCCTCTAACAATGAAGGTAAGCAATTTACAATCCCAGAGAATCATCATTGGAAATTAGAGCATCGGTGGCACCATAGTGCATGGAGCGCCAGGCCAAGTCAGGAAGATTCATCTTCCTGAATTCAAATCTGATTCCAGACACTTAGGAACTGTATGTGACCCTGAGAAAACCATTTAATCCTGTCTGCCTCAGTTTCCTCATCTGTAAAATGAGCTGGAGAAGGAAATGGCAAATTACTCCAGTATCTGCCCAAAACAAACAAGCCCACCCCAAATGGGGTCACAAAGAGTTGGATATGACTGAAGTGCCTGAAAACAAGCATTAAGTATCAGACAGAAAGAAAACTGTCATGCCCAGGGTTGCACAACCAATGTGTGTCAGAAGTAGGGTTAGAATCTAGATCTTCCTGGCCCTGAGGCCGGCTCTCTCTGCCTTAGGCTATGCAACTACTACTGGTGAGAGGTAACATGTTAAAGACCATTAATCACTAAGGGATTAAGGATATGTTCATTCCAGTTGAAAAAACAAACAAACCTGGCAGTCTATATTTTTGCCAGCTCTATAAAATTAGGACATTGAGAGTGGAAGCCTGAGTTAGGTGGAGGGGCTCAGCAGGGAGGAACCTACCAGGAGGGATCATTTTGGAACTTGAGCCTCTGATGGGGAAAGGTCTTACCCTTCTTCTTCCTTCAATTCCTCTGTATTCATTTTGTCTGGGTTTTGTGCCTATCTACTGGAGAAAGAAATGGCAAACCACTCTAGTACCTGCCAAGGTCAGATGAGACTGAAATGACTGAACAACAAGACTATGTGCATTTCAACTCAACGTTTGAATGGGAGCTCCTTGAGAGCAGGGGTTGTTTCATTGTTTGAATTCATATGTATGCCTAGTGGCTAGTACTATGTCTGGGGGGAAACAAATAAATATATACATATATGTGTATGTGTGTGTATACATAAGTGTGTGTATGTGTATATACATACACATACACACATACACCTAATAAATGCTTGTTGATTGAAGGATGGGGCTGCATGAGTTGAAGCAAGGAGCAGCAAACACGCTGGGCAGGAGGTACACAAAAGCTACAACACCCAAGAAAAAACCTCCTAAGAGAGCTATCCAAAAAGGAAGTGGGCTCTCTCTCTCATTAGACTCCTTTATTGTGGAAGATCATTTTACAGACTCACAAAATGTAAGACTTGGAAGGGACTCCCAAGGCCAAAGAAATCCCCAAGATAAAGTCTTCAGTTGGCACTTGCTGTGTGCCAAGTCCTTTGCTGAGAGGCCCTTCCCGCAAGGTGCTTCCATTCTAATGGGAGATGAAGCATAAAGGAGAACTGGAAAGGGGGAGAGGAATGTTTCCTTGGTCATCATTTGGAACTGGGAAAGATGAGAGCTCTGGGTGGTTCAGGGGAGGGTCCAAGGTTGTATGGGGATGGTGGCCAGAATGGAGGCAGCAGGATTAGGAGCTGCTGTCCTATATCTGACAAGCAGCCCCCCAGGCCTCTGTCTGAAGACTTCCACTGTCTCTATAGGCAGCCCATTTAACTTCTGGACTGTTCTAACTGTGAGGGAGTTTGTCCTGATATCAAGCTTTGCCACTTTCATCCATCATTTCTGATTCTTTCTTCTGGGACCAAAACAAGCACAAATTGAGATCTTTCTCCACCTGACAATCCTTCAAATATTTGAAGACAATAACTTTCCCTTATTTCCACTGAGCCTTCTGTTTACCAAGCTAAATGTTTTCCCTCCCTTCAAACGATTCTCATATGGCCTGTCACCATCCTGGCTTCCCTCCTCTGGACACTCTTTCTTAAACTGTGGTGCCCAGACATGCATACAACACACCATACGAGGGCTGAAGAAGGCTGAGTATGATGGGACCTTCATCTCGCTATTCCTGGAAGCTTGCTGGAAGCACAACCTGTGTTTGCATCAGCTTTTGTGTCTGTGACATCAACGTTATAGACCCGTATTTAGCTTGCAGTCCACTAAAACCCCAAGATCTTTTTCTCAGAACAACTGCTATCTATTCAGGCCTCCAGCATCTTAGAAGGTTATTCGGTCTAGCCTGGACTGGGCAGCATCTGAGCTCCTTTCTCATTCAGATTCTGTAGATACCAAAGGAGAACAGAGGGGGCACAGAGACCATTGCCTACTTCCCAACTTTACCAGAGGTGGACCCGAAGAGCCACCATAACCTGGTGTCGCTCAGTCACAGGTGAAGCCTCGAGGTCAGCCCTCACTGCCCTGTGGGCGTCACCAGCTGCAGTCATGTTGCTCAACAGATTGTCACTGTCTGCCATGGAAAGTTAAATATGGCAGAAGCAGCAGCTGAGGACATTTCTTAGCATCTTGCTTCAAAACAATATTTAGCTGCATGGCAACAATTAAAATTTAACCTTTTCTTTTCCTGGAGAAAAAGAATGAGCAATCTGTATTCATGGGACAGAGAACAAGGTTTCTTCCTGTACTGGTTAGATCTCTAATTCCTTTTTGGTGGCTCAGAAAAACCAACACAAATGTAAAAATCCATATGTACCAGGGGCATACTCCTTCCCATCCCCTACCCCCCCAAATCAGGACTGTGATATGGCTTCATCCACCCTCTCCTCCTCCCCAGCTGATGCCAGATACAAGCCTAGGCACAGACGCTGAAGGTGAAAAAGACAGGAATATGATGGAGGATGAAGGCACACAGTCTGGCTCCTGCCACCAGTCGGGATCCATGGCTGCCAGTCTACCAAGAGTCTGCCCAAGTTACTACTTCACTGTCGTGTCCTGGATTCTTTTATCGACAAGTGTGACTCAGCCTCTGCCATGGATATAAATATATATACACATACATACGTATAAATATATACACATGCACATACATAGAGATGTATGCATATGTGTATATACACACACACATTGTATATGTATGCACATATATGTGTAAATGTATATGCTGGTCGATAAAAGTATATACACATGTACAACACATGTAACACATATATACACACAGTTTCTATATATAATAGAACATGTGTGAATGTACATTATACACACACACACACGCTGGCCAACACACACACATATATGTGGCCAATAAATCAACAAGCAGCATGCATTTATTAGGCACCGACTACATGTCAGTCACTATGTTAAGAGAAGGAGAGAAAGATATAAGCAAAGTAGTACCTGGCCTCAAGAAGCGTATGCTTCAGTGGGAAAGATAACATGAACATAAATCAGTCTACACCAAAGAGATTCAACATATCCTAAGGGGTAGCAGCTGGGAAGTCAGGAAAGGCCTTGCATTGCAGATAAGGAAGGAGTACATTCCAGGTCTGGAGGATGGCAAGGGCAAACACAAAGCGATGGGAAAGGGAGACTGCCCCATGTGAGGCTCCTCGGACTGGAGCACAGCTGGTACAGAGGGGAATGATGTGCAATAAGGTTGGCACAGGAAACGGGCCAGGTTGTGAAGAGCCTTAAACACCAAGGAGGGTTACGTTTTTGCTCCTAAAGGTTACATGGGGGCCACTGGCGTTCACTGGGTGAGGAAATGTCAGGACCAGCCCCACGCTCCTATCTGGAGGATAGGCTGGGGTGAAGAGAGACCTGAGGTCACCTATTCCTTTTCCTTTTCCTCATATTACTTCAGAATGGGATCAGTTATGTGTATAGCAGAAATCAGCAAGAATTCATGAATTTCTCCAAAAGCTGGTTCCAAAGTAAGGGAGATTTCTATAACTAAAATGCGAAGTTTGATTGGAAATGCACTAGAAAACATCTCAGAGACCACCAGAGCTACCTGCCCTATATCTTATTCCCATTTCACAGAAGAGGAAGCAGAGGCAGAGAGAAGTTGTGACTTACCCAAGGGTCCCACTTGTATAGTGAGTAACACAGGTAGGATTTTAATCTAGATCCCCTGACTTCAAACCTAGCACTTTTTACTGTCCACTTCCCAAATCTGAGACGTCCAGAAGTTGCCTCTGATGGAGAGTACAGAACACTTCAGAGTCAAAACTGTGAACCAGGTAGAGCATGGTCCACCTCCCAGCTCCAGAGGAGAAGCAAGGGGGTCACCCAGATCCAGGCCCTGCCAGCCTACTGGCTGCTGGACCACTCCCAACCACCTCTCCAGCCAAACAGGAAAAACAGGCAGGAAGGACTAAGGCCCTATGACCTTGGCCCTGGCCTGTTGACAACCCCCCTTTCGGAACTAAGGGTTCTATCATTCTTCTGTCACCAACTACTACCCCTATGACTGTGGTCTCCCACCACCTGTTTCTCCCCCATCCCTTTATTACTCAATCAATAGTCACCTAGGAGGAGACTATTCCCAACCCTCACCTCCATTTCTCTCCATCCTGTTCAACCCTATCCTATCCACGCCCTACCTTTTTCTCCCTCTACTGTCTCTCCTAGTGATCTCTTCAGTTTCCAGACTTCTAATTATCATCTCTATGCATCTCTATCCATTTATCCAGTCCTACGACCTCCCAAGAGCTCCCATACTATATCTTTAGCCATCCTTTGTATAATTGAAATTGAATTTCCGGTAGACATCTCAAACTCAACATGTCTCAAATGTAATTTTCTTTCCCTTCAAACCCTCCCCTCTTCCCAACCTCCTTATTACAGCTGAGGGCACCACCATCCTCCCAGACTCCCAGGTTCACAACCTGTAAATCCCCTTAGACTTCTCATTCTTACACAAGCTACATATCCAGATTGGTTGCCAAATCTTGAGCTATGTTCACAGTACCTCTCGTCTATGCTCCATTCTGTCTACTCACACATCCACCACACTAGGCCCTTATCACCTCTCACCCAGACAATTGCAACAGACTTCTAATCGTCATCCTGCCTCAGATCTGTCCCCATTCCAACTCAACCTTCATAGAGCTGGAAATGTAATCTTCCTAAAGTTCAGGTCTTCCCATGTCACCACCTCTCCCCACCCCAAAACTACTGAATAAACTCCACTGGCTCCCTATTGCCTCCAGGATCAACTATGAAGTCCTCTATCTGGCATTGAAGACTCTTCCAACCTGAACCCTTCCTACCTTTCCAATCCTCTCACATCTTACTTCTCCCCACACATTCTATGATCCACTGACACTCGCCTCCCTGCCCTTCCTAAACATCACATTCTGTCTCCAAACCTCTGTCTTTGCTGAGCCTCATTTCTGGGATGGGCTCTCTCTTCCCCCCTGCCTCTTGACCCTGGCTTCCTTCAAGGTTCAGATCAAATACCATTTATTCAGGAGGCCGCTTGAGCTTCTCCTCCTCAGGCATCACCTGACTGACACGCTGTCTCCCCTGTTATTGTGTAAGCTTTCTACGTTTCTGCCTTTTGCTGTATTCCCAGTGCTCAGCACAATGCCCAGCACATAAAAAGCACTTCATAAGTGTTTGTTGATTGACTGATTGTCCATCTATTCTACTGTGCCCTCTGGAATTCCTGTTTCATAATGAAAAAATGTCCTATTTCTATCAAAGACACCGTCATTTCCCCCACAACTCTTCCTTCACGGCCATCCTTGCCAATCCCACCTCCCATCTGGCTCTTCTCTCTACTCTCCCAGCTTCCCCTTTACGTCAGGCTTTTATTACCTCTCATCACCTTGGATCAGTGATTCTCAACCTTCCTAATGCCGCAACCCTTTAATACTCGTATGTGGGTGTATCTGCATGTGGGCGGACCCACCTGGAGACAGATAGAGGAGCAGTGTCTCAGTTCCTAAGACCATCGGAAATATGTGGTTTCCGATGGTCTTAGGCGACCCCTGTGAAAGGGTCGTTCGACCCCCAAAGGGGTTGTGAGCCACAGGTTGAGAGCCGCTGCCTTAGATCATTACAAAAGCCTCTTAACTGGGTCCCTGGCTTCAAATCTTCCCCTTCTAGGTCATTCCCTAGCCCTCTTTTCCTCAAGTGCAGATTGGACTGTGTCATTCCCCCACTCAATAAACTTCAGTGGCTCCCTATTAATTCTCAGATGAAGAAACTCCTCTCTTCAGTTTTAAAAACGCTTTTCCATGCTGGTCCCAGCCTTTCTTTCTTGCCTCAGTGGATATTGCTCCCTATCTCAAACACAGTGATCCAGGCAGAATGACTTTTTCTCTGTTCCTCACACACAGCGCTGTCTGTCTCCCTCGTCTGACTGCACTCCCCCTTACCTCTATTTCTTAGAATTCCTCTCCTCTTTCAAGATGAAACTTGGCCATCACGTTTCCCATGAAGCCCTTCCCATTCCCCTCAAATACTAATGCCCTCTCTCCCAAACTACCCTATATATGTGTATATATGTATGTATGTGTATATATGTGTGTATATATGTTCATATACACACATGTTATATGTGCACAGATAAAGTTATAGATTGATATAGCCATGTAGATATATGGTATTTATGTTTATTCTGCAGTTATATACATATATATACACTTATGTGTATATATGTAAATATGAGTATGTATATATGAGTATATATATAATACATATGTGCATATATATATGTATATGTGTATCTATTTATATATCTGAGAGTAGGGATCATTTTACTCTTTTTTCTTATATCCCCAGTTCCTGGCACATAGTAGGTGTTTAATGAATGCCTGTTGATTGAAATGTAAAACTGGCTGAATAGAAGCTCTGAAAAATGACAGAACTGATCTAGCACTGAAAGATAAGATAAGTACAGATCAGGAGAGGAGGAACTAGCCTCTTTATCAGGGGCATCAGAAAAGCTTCCTTATCTGCAGGACGGTCACATTTAATTTTTATCCGAGTTTGGCTAAATTAAAACTTTTCTATGTAAATATAAAAGACTGTGTTCCCCATGGCTTCTTAATAAATGCACGGTTCCTTTATCGCATAAAGCCTCTGACAGCCACAGACAGCTCAGCAAGAGAAAGCCGTGGGAAATCTTAAAAATAACCAGGGCAAGTGTGGCCGAGGGAGGAAGGCAGTGTCCGGGCAGGAGAGGAGGAACGCTTCGTAAGCCCTGGGAAAGATGGCTGAAGGAGATAAAAGCACTACCATCACTCTCCGATGGGCTTCGTTAACCGACCGAGAGAGATCTGCACAGCCATCGTCAGAGCTGGCACCTGCTCCAGGAAGGAGGCGATGCCTGGAGATGGGGCAGTGAGTGAGTGCACCCGCCTCCGGCCCAGGAGACAGAGGAAAGGAAAAGAGGCGTTTATTAAGCACTTGTTACATGCCAGACGCTTCAAAAATGCTATGTCATCTGATCTTCACAACAGCCCCAGAAGAGAGGCCCCATTATTGCTGTTGTTGCTGAGTTGTAGCTGTGTCCAACCCTTCATGACCCCATTGGGGGTTTTCTTGGCAAAGATACTGGAGTGGTTTGGTATTTCCTTCTCCGGCTCATTTTATAGATGAGGAGCCTGAGGCAAACAGAGGTTAAGTGACTTGCCAAGAATCACACAACCAGTAAGTCTCTAAGATGAGATTTGAACTCAGGGCTTCCTGACTCCAGGCCCAGTGCTCTACCCAGTGTGCCACTTACCTGCCTAAAAGAGATGTTGTTGTACCTCTTGCCTGTGTTTCACAGCTGATTCTGTAAGGACACTTACACTCACTTCAAATGGCTTTGCCTTGTGACTGTCTTACCTTGAGAGTGAATAAATACTGAAATGTTCTCTAACTGCAGGATGTTGCTTCCCAGCATCTCCCAACATAGCCAAACCCAAGAGGAAACAAGCTCTCGAGAAGTACAATATAGCCACAATGTATTTTTGGTTTAAGAAGATCAGAGAGCCCTTCCCTCCCCAGCACACTTCCAACTCCTATAGACTTACCTCTTTTTGACTCTATATCATTGGCAGGCTGGGGAGTACAATAGCACAAACAGGGGATTTGTTTCTACCTTTGTGACACTGGGAAAGCTGACTCATTCCTCTGGGCTTTGGTTTTTCATCTGCAAAATGGGAGTGGGCATGTTGGAAGGGGTGATCCCTGAGGTTACATATTTCTAACTCCAATTTCCTAAGGAAACATTTGCAGGGTCCCACTTGACTGATGAGAAAAATAAGATGATGTTTTTCTCCATTTCTTTATCTTTTTTTTTTTAAACAGCCAGCATTTCTAGATCTATATCAGGTAATGGTAACTCTATAAATACTAGCTAGTGCAGCAGAGAAGACAGAGGGAATAAGAAGGGTCAAAAAGGCAGTACAATTATCTCTCTTTACAGATGAGACCCTCTGAGACACAACCAACCAGAAAAAGGAACTTCTGGGAAGGAGCAGGATCTAAAACAAACCCATCAAAATCATTAGCCTTTCTGTTTATTATTAACAAAACTGAGTAGGAGGAGATAAGAAACATATTTCATTCAAAAATAAGCCTCCAAATGTATAAAACAGCTGGGAGTTAGCCTACCAAGACATGCCAAACTCATGTGACTATAATTACAAAACACTTTTTACAGAAAAAAATGTAAATCAATCACGGAAAAGATATTTTTGCTCATGATTGAACTATGCCAATGTAATCCCCTAAATGAGTTTATAGATTTAGAGCCACACCAATCAAACCACCCAGGAGCTGTTTTGAAAACTAGAAAAAATAATGGCAAAATTCCCGTAGAAGAACAAAAAGGTCAAGAATCCCAATGGGAACAACAAAAAGAAATTAGGAATGAAGGATACCCAGCAATGACAGATCTCCAACTGTCCTATAAACTGATAGTCATCTATTTGGTACTGATGATAAAAATAAAAAAGCTTATCAATGAAACAGAACAGCCAAACAGAATGCTGAAGCCACCGAACATAGCAGCATAGTGTTCAAAAAATCCTTACTGGGGTAAGGATTTGCTTATTCAACCAAAACTGCTGGAAAACTGGAAAGTACTTTGGAATAAATCAGGTTTAGACCAACATCTTACACTTTATTCCAAAAGAAGCTCCAAATGGACACGTGACCTAAATATAAAAAGTCATTATAGATAGAGAGGGGAAGATTACTTTCATAACTATGGATAGGAGGACATTTAAAAACACGTTTTATTGATCAATTTTGTTTTTATATCACCTCCATTTCCCCTCCTCCTCTCCTTCCAGAGAGTCACCCTTTATAACAAAGAATAAAAAATGGCAGGGGCTGCAAAGACAGAGAAAGAGGAACAGCTCAGCAGAACTAACCGACAAACTTTCAAAGTCCGATGATAAACAGAGAAGGGTCTTCTCACATTTTTTTTTTTTGGAGCCAAGATGTGTCTTTGAAATTTCACTACTTCCACTTTTTTGTTTGTTTGTTTTTTTAAATAAAATCTTAATGTTATCTTTTGCTTTCCAGAATGGCTGGACCCGTTGTTGGAGGGAGAATTAGACAGGTTATCAAGGATAAAATGGACAATTCTGATTCTATAAAATTGAAAAGCTTTTGCATAAGCAGAATCACCATAGTCAAAATGAGAAGGGAAGTAGTTCATTGAGGGGAAAAAACCTTTGTAGTAAATGTTTTCTTATCAAGGCTCATAAGTCTATAGTAATTAGACCCAAGCGTATAAGAAAAGAACCGTCCCTCGATCTATACGCGGTAAAAGGATAAGAACAACTAGCTTTCAAACAAAGTCAAGCAAGCCATGAACAAACATATGAAAAATGATCTAAATCACAAATAATAAGAAAAACGCAAATGAAAACAACTATGAAGTTCTACCTCACACCCACCAAATGACCAAGACAACAGAGGAGGAAAACGGCCGTTGTGGGAGGGAAGATGGAAGGACGGGCACACGACTGTACTGTTGGTCCAGCTATCACTTGGTCCGACCCATGTGGGGAGCAATTCAGAAATACACCCCTAAAATCACCAGACTGTTCATAAGTGCATGCTCTTTGACCCAGCAACACCACTATGAGGTACACATCCCCCCAAAAAACCAATGAAAGAGGGAATGGAGTCCTATGCTCAAAAATACTTATAGCAGCACCTTTTCTTGAAGTAAAGTCAAAAGCACTCAAAACAAAGGGAATGGCCATCAATTGGGGAACAGGCAAATAAATCGTAGCACATGAATGAATAGGAATATTACTGTACCATAAGAATTAGCAAATATGACAGACTGAGTAACCTCAGAATATCAAGATGAATTGGTGCAGAATCATGAAAACAATTTATACGATGGCCACAACAACCTGGAAAGACTATAGACCTCTCACCAATTCAGGGACCAGCCATTACTTCAGAGGACTGATGATGAAGCACTGATCAATCAATAAACATTTATTAAGTGCCTACTATGTGCCAACCTCTTGGTAGAGAGGGGATAGACGAGAGGGGAAGGATGATGTCAGACATTCATTTTCAGTCACAGTCAATGTGCTGATTTTATTTTATTTGACTATTTGTTATAAGGGAGAGTTTCTATGTGAGCGTAGAGAAAGTCAGAGGGTTCTGATATATTTTTAAAAAACAGAAAGGAGCATCAATAAAAAGTTAAAAATACAAAGAAGGAAACAAATTTCAGATGGAGACACACGGGATGGTTTTGTTCCTACAATGTTAAATTGGATATGTACTTTAATGTAACAGAAGTTTGTGGTTTCATATACTATTTATTTTGTTCTTTGTATATGGAAACATTCATGTTTGGTAATAATTAGTTAAAAAAATTTATTCAGGGCTTACTATGCAACAGATACTGGGAACACACACAAAAAAGGATAAAATGCTCCCACCCCTGAAGGGGCTCACCTCTGAAGAAGGAGATAACCTACAAATGACTATGTGGCACAATCCCTTGGCCCATAGTAGATACTAAATAAATGTTTATTGGAGGGGATCGTACAAACGAGCTAAGTTCATAATAAAAAAGAAATTAAACAAAAAAACAAACAAACGGGATTCAAAGGGGCCAAGGTCACAAAAGGTCAGTAGTAGAGTCAGAAATTAGGTCCATGACACATGGAGCTCACATTTTATGTGCTGCATCAGACTGACCAAGAGATGAATGAAATGAAAAACTGTCAAGACCATTGATTTACTATCAACAGCAGACACCAAAGCAGTAACTACAGACTCCCTCAAACTTTCTCAGCTCGGAGTGCAATGCAAGGCACATATCTGAACCCAGCTATGACTGGCTAACCTGCAGGGGTTCACTTATTCCTCTCTAAGATTAAATGTGATAAAGGACACACTAAGAATCGTGTCAATTTCAGCCTACAGGAACGCTGACTGCGAGGGAGGGGGCTGACAGGACCGTCTCTGGGGGTCCTCGATGCGGCAGAATCTTGGGGATTTGGCTACAGAAGCTCTACTCCTTGACTCCTAATTTTATACCAACCACAAGTCACCTGTTCTTTGAATGGAGTCAATTTTCTGGCCTTCTAAAGATGCACTTGCAAAGATATCTAAATTTAGCCTATTAATGAGGAACTGGGAACAGAGAAGCAAGCCCCATATGCGTACTTTTCTGTTTATTTTTTTTGGTGTTGGTGATGAAAGATGATGCAGACTCGGGGGAAGTGGAGCAGCACTAGTGAAATATTCCCAGTGAAATGTTTCCAATTGATTCTATAGCTACAAGTCTTGTTGAAGCAGGGTGTGTGGGTAGGGGGCAGTTGTCTGGTTTCTGTGCCTTCCGAGGGGGAGGAATAGGAAGGATGGGCCTAAATTCTAGCATTCAGATTACAATGTTCTGACCAGAATCGTTGTAAGACCCTTCAGAAAGTAATGCCAGAAGAAGTGCTGAAATAGTCAGTTACAGACTATCTGAATAGCAAGAGAATTTAGAGCAATGGCCCGATTTTGTAGATTAGGAAACTAGAATCCAGAGAGATGAAAAGATCTAAGGTTGCACTTCAGGGAGGGGAAAAGAATAAGCATTCATTAAGGACCTACTGCGTGCTGAGCACTTTATAATTATCTCATGTGATCCTCACAACAACCCTGGGAGGTAGGTACTGTTACTTCCCCACTTTACGGCTGAGGAAAGTGAAGCAAACAGGTTAAGTGACTTGCCCGGGGTCATAAAACTAGTAAGTGTCTGAGGCTGGATTTGAATTCAGGGCTTCTTGATTCTAGGCTTGGCGTTCTATCCACCTCACTGCCCGAGTCAGTACTTTTTACTGATGTCATTGCTTATAGAAGCTCAGATGCCCTGGCACAATCTCTATTTGGTTTTGAATCCCCAGGGTCTGCTTAGCTTAATGCCCAGCTCATAATCTTATGCCTTACTTTTAATGAATGCTTGTTGAATTCAAAAAAATGAGGCATTTTATAGTATAGATACTGATGAGGTACAGTTTCAGTGATCATAAAATCACTCTTATTATGGGGAAATGTATAAAACGAACATCAGAATTGATTAAAAATGACCAGGCAAGGACCTTTTACTAACAGGCCAGGAAAAGGGTGACCGTTTGTAATAATGAGTATAAAGCTCTCTTCGGCTCCAGCATGTGGCCAATGGTTTTGGAAGGATGTGGTATCATTTCCTTTGCCTCTTCTATCTATTTTGGGAAATAACTGAGGCAAATTTAAATAGCCTGGACCTGGCACTCCAAGGTAAGGAAAAGGATGGTGTGTCTTTTCCCATATATCTCCTTTCTTTCTCAGCCAAACTCCCTGAAATAAGCCACACTTCTAATTCTCCTCTGACTTTCTTCCTAACCCACTGCAATTTGGCTTCTAACCTCACTCAGCTGCAAATGCTCTCTCCAAAGTGACCCATGGATGGCCTGCTACATCTAACTGACTCCTCTCCACCTCTCTGCAGCATCAGACACTCCTGACCACCATTTTCTCCTGCATGTTCTCTCCTGGCTTGAGTTTTCCTGATGCTGTCCTCCCAGGTCCACCCCGACTGCTGTGTTAGTTCCTTTACTGATTCATCGTTCATGCCACACCTACTAAGTGTGAGTGTTCCCCAAGACTCTGGTCCTGGCTTTGTTCCCCTCAACACTCTCTTACCTGGTGATCTCATAAGCTTCCTTTGGCTCAATGACATCTCCAGGCAGATGATTCTACATCTACATAACCAGTCCTAGTCACTCTTCTGAGCTCGTCCCACATCGCACAATGATGCCAAAGACAGAATCACCTGAGTAGCAGTCCGTCTAACCTAAAGAAGTCTAGCAGGAGAGACTGGGGTTGTGGGGGCTATTTACAAAAAGCTTAATGATAGCAGGAAGTGGTTTTGTATTTAAACCAAACACTCTGAGACTTATCATAGACCGGGTTACATAGTAGGTCCTTTGGGAGGGGCAAACAAACGTCATCTATTTGAGGACCCCCAAATTACGAAGACATGAGGGGAGCAGCAGAAAGCAGATGGGTTATGAGCACCATCTTCTGGAAGAAAGGTGAACTTCAGGGAGTAGGGGACAGAATAGTCTGAGATTCAGAAAGCAGGCTATGCCAAAGATATGTGTCAAGATGACCAAAGATGACCACTACCTTCTGGAAGTGGAGGACAGCTATAGCTCTCAGACATTCTCTCCCTCAGCTTCCTACATGTTCAGGATTCATGGCTCCTCCTCTCTTTCCAGCTAGGAGATCACATTAGGTTCGGGTAGTGAGAACCCCCATGAGACCAGTAATTCTTCACCATTTCATCTCCAAAGAGGCTCATCTAGGCTGGGCCAAGACAGCAGAAACTAGCACCAATAACATCAAACAGTAATACCTGTTACCAGGGAGGTGAGAAAGGTGAGACTGATTGCAGGAAGTACCACTGCAAGCAGACAAGCCTTGACTGCTCCCCACTAGAGCTGAACCTAGGCCAATATTGTAACTCATGGAAGTTTGCTTATTGTGTCTTTTGGAGAGGGGAAAGGGAGTTCTGTTTGAATAAACTTTAAATAAAATCCTATATTTTGAGCCTTGTGAGCTGCTTTGCTTATAAGGGGAGCTGTAACTGCCCTTGGGGAATACCAGATGTTTGAATTCTCAGATCATATGTGTGGGGGCAATGAGCTAGAGAAGAAGTTGACAAAGTATTCCTGAACCCTTCATGTCAAGAGGGACATTCTGACACATGAGTCATCTCATATTCAAGACTGGACACTCCATTCTGGACCCTGAGCGTTTGGTTTCTACTTTCATAAGTTGTCTCTCCCCACCCCACTATAGGCCTGCATTATAGTGAGCATAGGATTATAAATGTAGATCTGGAAAAATACCCCTCATGTTACAGATAAGGAGCTGAGGCCCCAAAGGGTTATATAACTTGCCCAGGGTCTCACCAGTAGGAAGTGTTTAAGATGGGATTTGAACTTTCTTATAAAATGAGGTTTTGGTGCTGAAGTTTCATTTTTTATAGAAAAATGTTCCTCCCTGCATTTCCAATACATTAGCTGGGGACTTATTATTGCTTATATTTTTAAGATGTACCTTGAGGAGCAGCAAACAGCAGTTAAAGAATGAAGTGGGAAGGTTTGTTTTCTTGGGAGGGTGGCTGGGCGGGAAGTGTTAGGGAGGATTTTTTGTGATATGTGTCCCAAACAGGAGAGAGGTAGGCAGAGATCAGAGGGAGGGATTTATTTTTAACCAGCAAGGATTGGAGAAATTGGAAGTGTCAGCCAGAGGAGTGGGGATGGTGTTACTTTTTAAACTGGGATAAGGGAAAGCAATTGGATCAGGGATTTATTTTTAAAAAAGAAAGGTTGGGAGAAATGGAATGAATAAAAGAAGATCCCATTTTTTTCTGCATTTGTTTTGAGAGAGGAGTTGGAGAAAGGGTATATGAGGGGGAATGGTAAGATGAAAAAGTCGCTGGTTACCTTTTTAAATAAATAAAAACCAGGGACTTTTACCTTATGTGTGTGTCTTTAATATAAATATATTATATATATATATATATGTATATATATATATATATATATATATATATACACACACACACACACACACACACACACACACACGGATACGTATGTGTGTGTATGTATATATGTATGTATGTATTTGAGTGGAGAGTAAAACCAGGGCAGAAATAAATGGAGAAATCGTGTAAGAATTCATGTGGTATTCAGGGAATCCAAAGAACACAGTAAACAGGAAAAGGCAGCAATCATAGCATTTTAGGAAAACGTGAAAATCAGCTGCTTAGGAAAGCCAGATTTTATTTGATTAATGAAGCCTTAGGCAGCCAAGGAGATTCGAAAAAAAAAAAACATTTCAGAGGACACTAATCGATGATGAATGGATTTAGGAAGTGCTATTTATGAAATATGGATGTACTTGGGCAAATGTTAAATGATAATCTCAATAATGAGCTAGTATAGAACAGTGTGTCACCTGCTATTACCGTCCATTGCCTTCTGCCCCATAGCCAACAAAAGAGCATGGGGACTGCTGTTAGTAAGCTGCCCTCCTCCAGCTGAAGCAAACTCGTCTGTTCTCTTGGACCTTTCAGGCATTCTCAAGCTTAAATTGGCTCAGATTTTGGCTGTAACCTTTCCTAAAGATGGGGATGATTGTTTGACATTGTTAGAAGGTACAACACATGGAGCTTCCAAATTCCATTTTAGCACGTAATATCCAGTGTTGGCATTCTTTGGGTCCAAGTGGCATTTTTTCATCTAAAGTTCACACCTGAAAGTGCCCTACAAGAGTTATTTGGTGGAAGACCTTACATATTACTCTTCCTGTTAGATTTCCAGGGAAAGTGAGAACAGTCTGGTTTCTGTGGCTTGAAGGCATACCTTCAAAACAATTTGAAGACTAGCAGGAAGACAAAAAATTCCAATCTCTATTTGTCATCCAACCATCTTACAGCTTTACTTTTAAAAATTGTTATGTTCTATTAGAATGTGTTTTGAAAAGGGCTGGGCTTTAGTTCCCACTGAGATTTGTGTAAACCTAAACAAGATTATAGCAAATCTGGGGGTATAATATACAAGGAACAACATGTTAAGACCAAGAAAGGAAATTAGTCTTCTGATTGGAAAAAGACAGTCACTGGGTTTCACCACACAGATGTGGGGATTTCTAAATGTCGTGCCTTTGAAAATCTATGCTTCTGCCCATAGATAGGAAGGCTGGAAGGCAGGCGTGCAAAAAGACAGTAAGGAAGAGTCAAATCCTTCATGAAAAGCCCTCCTCCCAAGAGCTTGCTTAAAGTGGATCAAAGCACCTAGATTTCTCTTTCTAGAAAGATGAACCAATACTTCTCATCCAGCAAAAGTGCTTGAAACTCAAGGCCCAATAAGGGGTTTTGACTCCCAGGAAAACTTTTTGGATGAGGAAAAAAACATGTTTTATTCAAACATGGGGTAAGATGAGAAGAAAGCAATAATGAATAGGAGTTAAGGTATGTAAATTAGGTTCCTAATTATGCTTATGTTGTCTTAATTTAAATTGGGGGGGGTGCCTTTTAAATTCATATCATGGATTCATCTTTTAAAATAGTCACCAATGATACTAGCTAATATTGATGCTTAGCTATTTAAACAAACAGTTCTTTATCTATTTAAGAAAATAATTGAATAGAAAAGCATATAATCATAATGTTAATCTTCTTAGGAAATGATTGAGCAAAAGACCATAACCTAGGTGCCACACTGCAGTCTCTTGAATGCCAAGGTTGCCCTCTTAAACCTATAAAGTGATACTTTATGTCTCACTTTTATTCTGGTGACTAAAAAAAGCAAATCTCATATAATCTTACAAAGTGACTATATTATTACTACATCAGTAGACTGAAGCAGTGATCCAAAACAGAATGACAAGAAATCCCAAAGAACCCTACTGAGCTCAGTGGGGCATGCAAGACAGAAATTAACATGGTGGGCACCAAGAATGTCTTGGAGCATGGGACAGGCAACCAGCTTGGTAGGAGCTTGGTCAGATTCAATTTAAACATCACCATCTCTCTGAGAACATTCCCAGAGAGACTGCCTCGTACTCCTTGCAATGCAATGCAGGATTAAACAAACTGAGATACTCAACAGCCCTTTCCTTCCCTAATACAGACCACAATCTTTGCACACCTTTTTATACTGAGTGATTCTCATACATTTCTTACCATAATCAAACCGACCCATTGGGAGGCCTTCTGCTTTTATTTTAACATCATGACACTTAGTCCTATCTGCTGCTATTCTTCATCTGCAAAATGAGGATTAATAAGAGCACCCACGTCACAAGGTTGTTGTGAGGATCAAGCTTGCCAGTGTGAGACTTGTGAAAGAGAAAGGTTTCAGGGGGGAGTTGCCATCCAATACCTCCAGCTCTCAGGGATGACTGCAAGATAACTATCTGATGATTAACCACATTTCGGCTTCCTGTCAGTTCCTAACCAGGCATTATTAAAGCACCATTACAACATCCATGCTTTAAGAGAAGCCTAGAACAGAACAGCACCCAGCGACGATGCACAAGCTAACCTGTAGTCTATGTCAGGCAGTGGTGAGTGCTTCACAACCCTAAGGAGGCCCATGGAGATGATTCATCTTTTCTGGCCCTACTGATAGAAGGCACTGAGAAATGGGCAAGCAGCCACCTCACTTTGAAGGCTTCTGGGAGCAGGATGGCTCCGCTGCCCAGGCCTCCTGCCCACGCTCCCAAAGCTCCATCTCCCTGCAGGAGGCCTCTTAAGCCACTTTGCGTAGATCCACTGAGCTGCTTCTCAAGACAGGGTTGTAAGGTCACAGCACCCCCACAGTGCACCTAACGCCAAATATCCTGGGCACCGAAGATTTGTGTCACACTAACTGGTAGATTCTTCTTTCTGACTTTGATATTCCATGACAGCCAGCACTCACAGAACACTTTAAGGTTTGCAAAGTGCTTGTTATTCTCTCATTTGGTCCTCACAGCAACCCTGGGAGGGAGGTGCTGTTATCATTTACATTCTAAAGATGAGCCAGCTGAGGCAGACACAGGTGCACCCACCTGCCTTGGGTCACACAGCTAGCAAGGCGAACTTTGAACTCAGGTCTTCCTGACTCCATGGCTAGCACTCTATCATTGCTCTACCCAACTGCCTCAAGGGTCTTGTAGGCACTTGATTTAAATGCTGCAGCCTTGCTTTCTCATCCTGGTAACTCTGCCCCTCTTTCCCAAGAAGTCCTATCCTAGTCTGATACACTAGGGTCTTTCTCCAGGTCCCCTGACATTGTGTGGATACCAACAGAGCACAAAGTTATCACAGCATCATAGATTTACATCTAGAAGAGACTTTAAAGGCTACAGAGGCCAGACCCTTCATTTTACTGATGAAGAAGTAGAGGCTTATGCAGGTCGAGTGACTTGCCCAGCGTCACATGTCTTGTGTGTCTGAGGCAGTGCAGCTACCACACACACATACCCACACACAGATGCATGCCATCCACTTATTGCTCCACCTGTAAGCACCTCAAAGGCAGGGACTCTATCTCTAGGACCTACCTAACAAATAGTGCATGCTTAATAAATGCTAAATAGCTGATTCTCCTCTTGTACAATTCCTCACTGGTAATATAATATGGCCTCTCCATCATCTTTGTGACACCCAGCTTTGATTCTTTGGAGACTGGGGTATGCCATATCACAAAGCCATAAAAGGTCCCTAGAAAAAATGG
The DNA here is from genome assembly GCA_028646515.1 of Pseudochirops corinnae. Lineage (NCBI taxonomy): Eukaryota > Metazoa > Chordata > Mammalia > Diprotodontia > Pseudocheiridae > Pseudochirops > Pseudochirops corinnae. Next base: position 520,750,714 of record CM053585.1, read on the forward strand.
GGATAAAGAGAAGAATGGACCTGTGATTTCACTGGTATGGGGGAACTCCCTAATGAGAAAACTCCCTCAACCCATTCAGGTGGTGATTTTCTCTATAGCTTAGGGTATTAGAGGGTTCTCTGGGGCACACAAAGAGTAAGTGGCTTGCTGGGGGTCACAAAGCAGTTCTGAATGCAAATATTTATCCACTATTCCATTGCTGCTGTTCGTCCTTCATTTTCAAAGAGGACCAGTGGCATCATGGGGGATGTCTGATCCATGAGAGAATTAGATTTAAGTGAGGCAGAACTGGGCAAAGTCACCAGCCTTCCTCTCTCTTCCAAAGTCACTGAAGGCCAGTGGCACCCTGGCGATGGCTCGGGATGCAATGGATGACCTTGGCATCTTTGATGTCTGACTAGGCCCTCCATGGGGCCTGCTTCCTCTGCCTTTGTGGCCATTGGAACGAGCTGTTCTTGGCATCTCATTCTACTGGGGAACATCTTCAAATGCTTGAGGCAGACATCCCTCTAACTCACTGCCAGGTTTTCCACCTGGCTCAGTCCATCTGCTGAGACAGGTGTGACCACTGTGCATGCCACAGCTTGCTGGGGCCACAGATGAGAGTTGGGTGAAAGGTGGACCCCACAGGTGGAAGGGCAGCCCTCCCACCAGAGGGGCTGGTCCTCCCGAACATCCCATACATCCAGTGCTATCTCGTGCTGCCTTACTGAAGAATATTACCATTGAAAAGGTTGCTCAGAAAGAATCTTGAGGTAATTAAAAGCACTGCATAATCTTTAATTAAAAAAGATAAGAATTAAGTTTCCCTTTTTCTAGCCTTGAGGGTTTTCTACTGTTCTTTCAGAGTTTTCAAGAATGACAGCAAAGATTTATAAGTATTTAATGTGAACGCCCCTAGGCCCTGCTGATCTGGGATGAAAAAAGCCAGCTTTATAAAGTATCTTCAGCTCTGCCACTCTATCCTATCTGATTTTCTACCCTCCTTTCACCTCCACCTCCATCATTAAAGGGGGTTGTTCTTTCTTGGTTTGAATAGAGGAACAGGGTTAAGAAGTAAATGAGACGTAAAGTTTCTGCCCACTCTTTCCCCTCCCCCTACGTCACTGCCCTGGTTTTCTCCTGACATCTTGGGGCACTAATACATTCCTGGCAACCATTAACTGGCCTCAAATCTTGAGTAGCCTTTCCCAGGAGTCTTGGTGATCCAAAGTGGGCATGATGTGGGGCCCCAGAAAAATGAGTAGGCATGTAGGTAGCATTTTAAGGTTTCCGTAGAACTTTGTGTGAATTAGGGCATTTGCTCCTTGAAACAAGCATTTATTAAGCACCTGCTACCTTACCAGACACCGGGCTAACTGCTTTATAAAATAATATCTTATTTGGTCCTCACAACAGCCCTGGGAGGTAGGGATTGCACTCATTTAACAGAAAAGGAAACTGAGGCTCAAAGCTATGAGTGATAAAGATATGAAGGGGGCAGCTTTAGAAGAAAAAACCCAAGCTATCAAGAACCAGACAAAAATATTCTAAATCACTAATAATTAAAAAAATACATCCGAATACAACTATGTGGTACCATTTCATGTCTATCAGATTAACTAAACCAATAAAAAAAAGGAGGGGCCATGGGGAAATAGGTTCACAACCATCCTGGAAAACAATCACTATGACCTAAGAGCCATTAACGTGGGCATCTCCTTTAACCCAGGAATACTGCTGTGAGGTCTATACCCCAGAGAGATCAAAGAGGAAAAGTGTGTGTGTGTGTGTGTGTGTATGTGTGTATATACATACATATATATATATATATATGTATGTATGTGTGTATATACATACATATATATATGTATACATAAATGTACAAAATATTTATAGGAGCTCTTAGAACCGGAGACTAAGTGAATGTCCATCAATCAGGGAGTAGCTGAACAAGTTAGGGATATGATGGAATGCTATTGTGCTGTGAGAAGGGGATGGATGACGATGGGATGGTTTCAGAAAAACATGAGAAGCATTGTATGAACTGATGCAATATGAAGTGAGCAGAACCAAGAGAATAGTTTATACAACAGCAATATTTTAAAGATAAATAAATTTGGGATTCTTAATAACTCTCATCAACACAATGACTAACCACAGTTCCAAGGACTCATGATGAAAACTGTTATCTACCTCCAGATAGAGAACTAATTAAAGGAGCTCTCTCTCTCTCTCATTCCTCTCTCTCTCTCTCTCTCTCTCTCTTTCTCTCTCTCTCCCTCCCTCCTCTCTGTCTCTCTCTCTCTCTCTCTCTCTCTCTCTCTGTCTCTCCCTCTCCCTTTGTCTTTCCCTCTCCCTTTCTCTTTTCCTCCCTCCCTCCCTTCCTTCTATTTTGGACTTGGATAATGTGGGAATTTATTTTGCATGATTATACGTATTTGTAATGGTTTTTTTTTTTTTCTTGCCTTCTCAGTAGGTAGGGGAGGGAGATTTTGGAACTGAAAATACAATAAAATTGAATTTTAAAAAGATAATAGCTTGATAAATACAAACTATTTGAAATATCTCATTTTCTTATTAGCCAATTTCTGCATTTTTCCTGTGTTTACCATCTAGCTCCACACCAGGAGTGCCCCTTTTCTCGGAAGGTTTGTGAAGAGTAACAAACAAGGCTAGAAATTAAAAGTTGTGAATTTTAGAGTCTTGGCAGCTTCTTCTCAGATTTAGGTTTGAAAAGCAGTTTGCCATTTAGTGAGAAGGAAATTCAGGAACATGAGATAATGAAAGCAAACTCTCTGCAAGGCAATAGCTGAGCCACTCATCCAGGACTCCTGCTGCTCCTTTGACAGATGCCCTCTAGTTGAATTTCTCTGATTGAAAGAGGAAACAGCTCAACCAAGTATGACAATACTAAAATCATCTTTCTTGCCATTCTTCTGTCTCCAAAGTCCACAAGGCATAGAGGCACCTGTTTGATTACAGGAGCTTCTGGAACCACCCTGACAATTCTGTCAGCCAGAATCACTGGACATATGGGCATCCTTGGAGACAGCTCTGAGCCTGGGGTCAGGACGTCAGAGACACCAATGAATATCCACTATGAAAAGCAGCCTCAATGTGTTAGCAGGAGGAGTCAACTATAGAAATGAAAATTCCCAAACAAAACTGCTCATAGCCCACTTGCAAATATTATACTCTAGACTACCTAGGGGAAGTTTTTTTCTGGTAACCTGGTCCTGTATTGCTACTGATGGAGTGAAGAATCCACTGGATGATCATTGGGGAATTCTATGGAAAAACGTCTAAATCCAAAGCTCTGCTCTAAACACAAATGTATTTCTAAGTCACCTCCAGTAATAGTAACAACAATAATAACAATAAACAATAGTAGTAGCAGTGGTAGTAGTAGTAATAGTAGTAACTGTGGTAGCAGTCGTGGTGGTGGTGGTGGTGGTGGTGGTAGTAGTAGTAGTGGAAGTAATAGTAGTAGTGATAGTAGTAGTCGTCGTCGTCGTAGTAGCATTCATAGTAGTAGCAGTGTAGTAGTAGTGGTGGTGGTAGTAGCAGTAGTAGTAGTAGTAGTAGTAGTAGTAGT
>CM053585.1:520754790-520770300 GCA_028646515.1 Pseudochirops corinnae
AACCAAGGTCTTCCCGGCCCAGCATTCTATTCACTATGCCACCTGGTTGCCTGTGCGTCACGGTGTGACCCCGAGGAAGTCCCTTACCTTTGCTTGGTCTCAGTTTCCTGATCTGCAAACAGGGACGGTGATAATACATACCTCACAGGCTTGTTGTGAAGAACCAATGAGACAAGTTAAGTAAACCATCGTGTGAGCCTTCTCACAGCAAGTAAAGGACTGCGACTTCCCATTTTAGTTCAAAGAAGTTCCAATGGAAATGGCCCCGGGGAGAGAAGCCACTATTATCCCAGGGAATTGAATGCACCATGCAGAGGGCGGCTAGGTGGCGCCCTAGGGCACAGAGCACTGAGCCCAGAGTTGGGAGGATTTATCTTCCCGAGTCCAAATCTGGCCTCAGATGTTAGTAGCTGGGTGACCCTTCCTTGTCACTGTTGCCTCATCTGTAAAAGGAGCCGGAGAAGGAAAAGGCAAACCACTCCAGTATGTTTGCCAAAAAAAAACCCCAAAAAACCCAAATGGGCTAAAAAGGGTCAAGCATGACTGAAAGAATGACCAACAACATAAGTAAATGCATTTTACTTCAGGAATGACGTGGTGCCTTGTATCCATAAAAACTCCCTTTTGATCTAAAAGCCATACTCAGCTCTATTTAGGAATGATAATAATGGATTGAAGGCTAGGCCAAATCACAATGGGCTCCAATGACCTATCTGAAAGACAGCATATTTTACAAAAATTATTCTTGATGTTGTGTTGGAGATGGGTTTTAAATAAGAAGCAGTTTTCATGAAACTATCAAATCTTCTAGCATTCTCACTACCCTCGGATTTATTTAAAATATTTTCAGCATACAACTAAGCCATGAGTACAAGATTGAGTCAAAGGATCTGTGATAATAAAGTAAGTGTAAATATTGGGAAACTTTTTTGAGTGATTTATTCCCTAATCAGCAAGCTAATGATAGCCCTTGTACCCACAGAGACTTTTTTAGCATGCTTTTTCTGCTCCTCAGTCAATATGATGTATTCTATACGTTGCTGCTAGTCCTTAGTTCTCGAGGAGAACCAATGCCATCAGGAGGGTGATGTCTTGAATAGATTTTTCTTTAGTAACTAGCTATGAATGCTCTGTCAGAGCACACTGGCCTATATTTTAGAGGCATCACTGATGTTCTCACATTTTGGCAATAAACATATGCTGCCTTCTATTGAGCAAGATGGAATCTGGTTAGCATCAGAGGAGGTTGGTAAGTCATGCGCCATTTTGAAGTGTTTAACTGAATCTTAGCTGTAGAGCTGCTAAGTTTTGCAGAGATGCTTCCCCTTCCTTGACATAATCATTCTGTCATTCATCATATTAAAATTATGCAGGCAGGTTGGACTTCTTTCAACCACAGAGATGACCAGAAATTTCCCATATCATCTTTCTTTGGTGTTTCTCTCTTCCCTAATTGCTTTTCAAGCGTTGAAGGTACAGTTTTTGATTGATGGTGAATGCTTATTTCGTTCTTTGTGCTGCTATGACTCTGTGGATCACCTAAACCTTTTTAGCTTTCACTTTCATTTATAGGGTAATAAGAACTCTGGATGCACTTTTGTTTCCTGATCCCATTCTGCATGGAATCTTTTTCATTACTTTTAATCAGGGCATTAACTTGGGACATTTCCCAAGGTAAAGACTAGCTAGATACTGATGTAATTTTCCATTTGTCTTTCCACAGATCTCAGGAGTTTCCTCAAGCTACTTCTGCCACAGTGGTATTTGATGCTTGTCCTTAGAAGTATTCATAGATGGCTTTACTTTTCCTCTCATCGTCCTTACCATGGCAACAGCTGCAGCATAGGTTATTATGGACGTGTGCTGAAATGTGTTTATACTCTTCGACAAATATTGTGGAAGAATACATTTGTTCACAACGGTTATAGCAGATTCCAGTTTTTATTTTTAAGTTATTTTGTTTCGGCATCCTTGGTCTGTTAGTTAGATTCATGCCACCAAACTCAGAAGGGGCTTTTCAAGATTCCATTCTCCTTAAAATTGTTGAAGATGCCCGCATTATTTTTTCCAGTATTTCATTATTAGATAGCAGCTGGAGCTTGGGTTAAGTGGAGATTTTTAATGACTTCAAATTCTTCAGCTTTAAGTAACTCCTCAATTTCTGTCCTTATTTCATCTAATCTGGGCTGAGGAATTAAGTTATTCCTTCTGATTGCCCTATATCGATTTGCAATACATGATTTTGTACTTAGAGCTGAGGATATTGCTGACAAAAAGTACAGCATCCTTTCCTGTAACTGGTGAGATTTGTTTTTATTTTTGTTAGGAAAATCATAATAATGTCTTATATTTACATACCACCTTCAAGTTTGTAAATACATTGTGTATAGCACCTCATTTTATCTTTGTATCAATCACCTTGATCTAACTTTCACTTTCAGTTGTTGCTAAGGCATCAAGGATTTCTGACATGCTTTAATTTTCTATTTTCCATTCCACACATTCATTTCTGTTATCATTTATTTTCTTGTCTATTTGTTAATTGGGCAATATGGTTGCTTTTTTTGAGGCAATCAGAGTTAAATGACTTGCCCAGGGTCACACAGCCAGAAAGTATCTGAGGCTGCATTTTAACTCCGGTCCTCCTGACTCCAGGGTGGGTGCTCTATCCACTGAGTCACCTGGCTGCCCCAGTAATATGGTTTTGATGTAACAACAGTGCGTATTTCTGACTGCTTTAGTGCATTCTCCCCTTATCTGTTAAACCAGTCTTCTTCATTCTCAAACCTGACCAAGCCTCATTCAATCAATCCCAGTAGCAACCTATTGCCTCCAGGATCAAATAAAAAATCCTCTTGACTTTTAGAGCCCTCCATTATTTGGTTCCTTCCTACCTTCATAGTGTTCTTTCACCTTACACCTGCCCACCTACCCTGGGATCCAGTGACAGTGGCCTCCTGACTGTTCTTCACACAGGACACTCCATCTCCTGACTCCAGGCACCTTCCATGGTTGGCTCCCATGTCTGGAAAGCTCTCCTGCTCCATCTCTGCCTCTGGGCTTCCTTCAAGGCTCAGCTAAAATCCCGTTTCCTGCAAGATGCTTTGTCCTCCTTAATCTCAGTGTCTTCCCCCTGTTGATCACCTCCAATTCATCCTGTACATATGTTGTTTGAATAGTCATCTACATGCTGTCCCCCACACACCCCAATTTACACTGTGAGTTCCCTGAGAGCTTTTTGCTGTTCTTTCTCTCTCCTGCTTGGCCTAGAGCCGGACACATAGTAGACACTTTAAAAACTCTGGTTGACTAATTGATGGACGGCACAATCAGTGCATTTGAGTCTTCAGCCTGTTTTGTGTATGCTCTAGATTTCCCTGCGTTAGTGGCTAGTATCACCTATGTTAAAGCATTTCTAGTAGGTGAAATTTGAGAACCTGTGACGTGTTCCAACATATCTTAACTTCTTACAGTACCAGGACATAAAAGAGAACCGGGCACTCTGCTGCCCTCCACGTCACACTGACTATCTCTGTGATTTGCCCCAATACTGTTTCCATTTCCATTTCTAGCTTTAAATAGGAGACGTGAGTACAAATTGTGCTTTAATAATCCTTGATTAAGCATTGATCATAAACACAGAAAACCAAAACACAGTTAATTAACATACTTCACAGTAAAATTTATTCATTAAATCAATCAAGGATTTCATTGTTAATTTGGTCCAGAGATCATTAATATGCATTTTTCCCCTTTTCTTGTGTGTGTGGGAGTAGCTGTAATATTCACACATTTTGAATAAAAACTAGTGATAAATATTGCTCTTATCCGCATCAAACTTAGACAGCAGAAGTAGGAGAAACAGGTAGGAGTTAGAGGCAAGTTGTAGAACGATGTAAAGAAGGGGTAGCTAGGTGATGCAGAGGAGCACCAGCCCTGGAGTCAGGAGGACTTCAGTTCAAATCTAGCTTCAAACACTTACTAGCTGTGTGACCCTAGGCAAGTCACTTAACCCTGAATGCCTCTAAAAAAAATGACATGAGGAAAAACTTCATAATAACCGGAGCTGTCCAGCAATGGAACAGCCTGTCTCAGTAAATAATGAGTTCCCCATCACTAATGGTATTCAGCCAGAGGCTGGATGATCCCTTATTGGGGGTATTTAAAAGGAGATTCACATTCAGGTACAGGTTGGAGTAGGTAGCCTCTGTGGTCCTTCCAACTCTGAGATCTACCAATATACATTAGAGCTTAAGTCCCTCAAGGAAAGAAACCATAACTTCTGTTTAGACTATGACTCCTCATGGCACCAACAGCTGTCCTATGCAAGCAACAAGTGCTCAATAAATGCCAAGGCATGACTACAAGTTCCCTCTCTGCTCATTTACTGCTCCAGAACTTTGTTGGGACTGGTAGGCAATAACTGCATCATTATAAAATTATGTATTATAATATTAATATATTTATATAATATAAATGTATTCATATATAATATATAAATATATTATATACTCATATATTACAAGTAATTGTAATCATAAATAATTATAATTAATTAATATATCATATTATATAATATTATAATTATAATTAATTAATAAAATATATGACTATAAAGTGAAGGTAGGTAGGTGCTACAGTGAACAGTGTTGGGACTGGAGTCAGGAAGACCTGAATTCTAATTTGCCTCACATACTTCTTAGCTGTGTGCCCTGTGCAAGCCATTTAAACTCTTTTAGCCCCAGAAATGGGGATAACACATACCTCACTGGGCTATGAGGATCAAGTGAGATAACATATTTATAAAGTGTTCGGAAATCTTGAAGTACTAGATAATTGCTAGCTATTATTACTGTTGTTGTTGTTATTAAAATAGGAAGGACAGAAAAAGATATTTAGAGGAGAAAAAAAATATTTCTTTCCCTAAATGAGTATTTATTGGACTGGAAGAAGAGCTTACAAATTTGGGGGAAGTGGGTTACATAAGTAAGTGTCTCCTATAGGCTCTTTAATGGTGCACTGGGCTGTTTGGGGGAACTTTTGAGCACTTCAAGAAAGCCAGAGAATCCTGGTGTCCACGTGGTATTAATGAACACACTGCAGCAGCCTCCGGATGAGGACGCTGTTTTCTCTTATCTGCTTCTCTTGAATCGAAGTCATTTCGGTACATTTTTAAAAGGACAAGACAACTTTTTAGAGTGAGAAAATTGTTCCCGACTGCACCAACAAACTGCAAATTACACATTGTCCCCCTTGGGAGACATTGTGAAAGCCCAGGTTCCCTGGACCTTTTTGGAATTCTCAACGCCTCCCACTCCTGCCTAAGCCTTAGCCTGACTTCACGAAGGGAACGCTTTTTTTGATGCAACAAACGTAGAGAACAGAGATATTCAAGCCACCCTAGTGACTGATAGAGAAAGACGGAATACGCCAAGGACCAATGATTAGAAATAGAAGAGGAGCAGTTCAACAGAGATGTAGGGAATAATATTGATCCTGTTCAGGAAAATACATTTTACTTGTCTCCTATGAATTCCTCACAAAAAGACCTTGATAATGAGTTGGCTTTCCTCATGATTTCTTGAAAAGTTCTCATGACTATCTGCTTTGAACAGAGATACCGCCCTCCTAAGGTTCTTATGAGAATTAAATGAGATAATAATTTTAAAGCAGTGAAACATAGTAAGCACCATATGAATGTTAACTATCATTATTAACAGGAACCCACACCAGCAGCAAGTGGGAAGACCAAGGCTCTGAGATCCTCAGTGGCAAGGTAAACTGCCTACATATCTGGACCCCCAGAGTGGCATCTAAGATGCTGAGCATCTGTGGGGATCAATGAATGTGGAAGCAGTTCAAAAGCTAGAGTGGATAAAACTGGAGGCTGGGAGAGATCAATACCAGGAAGAGACTCATACTTCTTAGAAGTTTTTTTTTTCCCAATATTCACATGCCCCATGATCAAAGTTTGCCCTTAGAGGGCCTGGAGGACAAGATCAATAGGACAGAACTAGCCAAGACATCTCTGGTCTATTCCACATCTGGGAATAAAAAGATGAGGCTCCATGCTGAGTTCTGCCCCATTTCTAAAGTGGAAAATTAAAAACTTATTAGAAACAAAGTTCAACTAATAAGGCAATAAACAGAGATTTCCTGTTCAACCTTTGGTACCCAGCAGTGCCTGTAATTCTTGGGACTGAGCAAATTGCAGGTATTTGGAAAAGCCAAGAAAGCAGCTGTAGTAATTTATTATAAATGTATCATAAACATGATGAATTGTTTCAAAATAATGCTGATTACTCCCCAAATGGCAATAGTAGAAACCGTGTGCAGCCTTATTGGAAACAATGCAAGATACTCCATTTATGCACTTAACTAGGATTGAAAACATCAGTGAGGAAGAATAAACACAAGACTTGTTTTACAAAGCCTAAGGAAAACACAGAGACATCAGAGATGTGTCCAAATTGTCTGTGTTGAAGTGCTGAGGTCATTTAAGGAAGTCCCTGCCTCCCTCCATCTATTTCTTTTGTAATAACAAAAGGATCATTTGGAATTAACAACAAGATATTTTTTTAAGGATACAGACAATGGATGCAAATATAACATTGCTTGGAATATTACTTCTACAAGATTATAGCTTTTGACTATCCATTAGTCAAAGAAAGTTTTTGATCAGACTAATGGACTCAGAGAGGAGGTATCTTCATTACTACATTACTACAGAGAACCCTGACAGCATCTGTAATCTCCTTGAAGGCAAGAACTGTCCTTTGCCTCTTTTTGTAGCCCCAGCATTCAGCACATAGTAGGTGTTTGCTTGATAAATGTTAATTGATTAATTGATAAATCCAATTTGATGTGATAAATCATGCCGTGGTCGCTTCAAAGGATCAAAGATTTAGAGCTGGAATAGACTTTTAATGTCATCATCAAACAAACCCCTCACTTCATAGAGGGTCTAGGGAAGTTGAGCAGCTTACCCACGGTCATACAAGGTCTCACAGTCTGGTACCGAGTAACAATACCTGGTCAGGAGACAGCCTGACAGCCAGCATTTATGCAGCACCACAAGCTCTGCAAAGGGCTTTACAAACATCTTCTCATTTTATCCTCACAACAACTTTGGGGGAGGGGTAGGTGCCACTATTATCCCCACCTTACAGATGAGGAAACTGAATCAGACAGTGGTTAAGAGACTTGCTCCGGGTCACACAGTTAGTAGGTATCTGAGGCAGGATTGGAATTTAGGACTTCCTGACTCTAGGTCTAGAACTCTATCCACCACCTTACCTGGCTGTCCTACAGATCACCACACAAGATTCATATGGATGAAAACACTTTAGGAGTCAGGTGGATCTGATCTCCTTGGATGAAAGTGAGCTCTTTTTCTTCTCCATTTAATCACATTATTGTTCATTACTCTTATCTGCTATTTACCATGTACTACTTAGCAGAGCTGTTATCTCTTCAAAGGTGTGATAATCTCGTTCCTCCAGTGAAATTGTAAACCACTTAAGGGCATGATCAGGGTCAGAAACTTATAACTCCAACATTGTTCCTACATGTCACTCACTCTCACAAAGTGCCCCTCACAAAGTTTTCTATATCTAAGCAAAAATAAGAGAGAAGGAGGGAGAAAGGGAAGGGTGAGGAAAGGGAAGACTAGGAGATAAGAAGGGAAGGGGGGAAAAAGAGAGAGAGAGAGAGAGGGGAAGGGAGGGATGGAGGGAGAAGGGAGGGAGGGAGAGAGAGAGAGAGAGAGAGAGAGAGAGAGAGAGAGAGAAAAGAAGAAGAGGAGGAGGAGGAAGAAAAGGAGGAGAAAAGACAAAGAGACAGAAGGAAGAAGAGGAGGAGGAGGAAAAGGAAAGAAAGAGGGAGAGGGAGAGGAAGAGGGAGGGAGAGAGACAGAGAGACAGAGAGAAATATAAAGGGAGGGAGAGGACATGGACATGAGAAGTAGAGTTGGAGTAGGACTCAACATGGTGCATTGAAAAGAATGCTGCCTGTGCTTAGCGAGAGGACCTGAATTCAAATTCTGACTCTAAGACCTGTGTGATACTTAACTTCTCTGGCATTTAGTGTCTTCACTGATAAAATGAGAGGTTTGAAATAGACAACCTTCAAAGTCTCTTTCCATGCTAAATCTTTGATACTATGCAGCAGTACACTGAATACTTTCTTCTGCTAAACTTCAGCTGTCAGATGACAGCTTAAAAAGAAGTTTAATAGAAGAAGGTACTCAATTCGTACTTAAGTGTATTTTTTTTTTCATCTTACTCTAGGGCATATCTCTCATAAATCTGAGGAAATCAGCTGTGACCTTGAATAAGACACAGCGTCTCTGAGATTAGTTTCCCTTTTTGTAAAATGAGAATATTTGCATTACCTCATAGAAGGTATGGGGAGTTTATTTAATTTTGAGATATTCTTATTTTTAGCTTTGTTCCACTCTAGTTATTTTGACATAAAAAACAACTAACTATTTGCTTCCTTATTATCAGAAAGTTTCTCCCAAGCAGAAGCTATATTTGGCTTTCTAAAATCTTTGTTCACAGTCTCTACATCTTATGTTCTTAATAGTCAGCAGAGGAAAAAAAGAGAAAAATTGTAGAGACATGTACTGTCTCTGTGCATCATGTTTCCCCATCACTATGTTTTTTTCCCAATCAAGAGAGAATTCCCTTGGTAACCTCATCACTAACTCAATCTCATCTTTTCAAGTGACCTCTGATGCTCAAAGCTGCTAAAAAATATTTTGCATAGAATTTAGATTTATTAACTAGACTCTCAAATTCTAACTGTTCAAGTCTCTCAAGTGGGCTTTTCTCTTCTGTATAGTTTAAAACACATTTGATCCCAAGCAGTATCCAGTGAGTCTGGCAGGCACCAGAGAGAGAGTGTTGGGGATTCACATCATCACTGAGCAGTGATACGGAGCTACTGACTGTGTGGCTGCCAGGAAGGGCAGATACAAGGACAGTTGTGGAATAAGTTTTCCTGCACCAGTCATAAAACAACTGAGAGAGGGTGAGTAGGACTTTGCCCTAGAGCACTGAAACTCAGAAACAAGCACACTCCTTGAGTAGCTAGAAATAACAACTTAGAACTATGTGTGTGTATAATTTTTTTTAAGTTAAAATAGCCCGCCCCCAGAAGGTTCCTTTCTCTCCCTCCCTTCCCATGGCAGTGCCCCATATGTGAGCTCCTTCATAACCTGGCCCAGCCCTGCTCTGCTTTTTCAACCCCAGCCTGAAATCTCCCCAGCGTAACCTCTCACAAAGTCCCAGGGTCTCTCCCTAGAGCAGCCAAGGTCTCCAGGTGTCTGTGCCCTACCTATTAATCTTTTTTGAAATTTTGATCTATGATTGTGTCATGTTACCAAAATACCAGTTGTATTTTTTGAAGTTTACTCTCAACACCAAATTTTGCTAGTTATAGCCTTAACCACCTTCCACTTTGCAAGATCAACATTGGTCAGATCAAGCAACAGATAGTCATCTGAATATGTTGCTTGAATTATCTTTCTATGCTCATGTACTTTCATTTAACGTCCTCTTCAGATATACAGAAACTGTAGACATGTTATGTTATGTCCCATTAAACTATTCAGCTCAGGATTTACCAGGAGGAATGTACCTCCTAGGTCACCATTCACATTTAGTCTCTTGCTAAATCAGCTATTTTATGCTTAGCTCCAAATAAATCAGATAAATCACCTTTAGGCTGTATTTGAATTACTGAAGTCATCATAGACTTACCCTTCTGATGAATTAAATCCCCTACACTCCAGGGTAGGTACAATCATGTTGGCCAAGATTCCTAGACATTCCACAATCTCTTTCTAGAAGCCTTTTCAGCAGATCAGTAGATAAAACACTTATGGGAGAAAAGATTCTATGGGTTATGCACACAGCTACAGCTGTATTCCTCTGTCTTATTTTGCCAAACCAATTCTGCCCAAAGGCAACAAGCTATGGTCAGTCTCGCATCCAACCAGCAATAGGATCCACTCTCCTCTCTCCTTAAATTTCCCAGCTAAATGATATTTCCACATGCTTCAGCAGCAGTGTGATTCTTCTGCACAAGATTCACTTCCTTTCTATTGTTTCCTCATTCCTTTGGGTTCCCCTATATACAATGTCAACAGAGGCACCTAGCTTAAGGGCTTAACTTTGTAGAAGGGAGGCTGGAGAACAGGCATTCTCCTTTTTATGAGAAAGCTCTTTGTTATTTCCCTGAAGTTTTAATATCATTCATCAGGAATAGGGTGAGGAGGTGGTTTGCTGACAATCACATCTCTGAACCAGGAGAGGAAAAGTGCTGCATTTCTCTTCCCATCGGGAATCAGGAAATTAGGAAATGAGGAGACAAGAATATAATGTAGAGAATTCTAGTGGGGGCACTTTGGAGATCTATGAGTATATTCTACTTAGACTGGAGACTCCTAAGCCAGAGCTCCAGTAACTGTTGTTTTTAAATACCAAGAATTTGGGTTTTATCCTGCTTCCACTAGAGATGATGAATCCTAAAGTACATTAATTCTGTCTTCATCATCATCTGTGCTCTTGTGTCTGAAAGCAGGAGAGCTAGAAGGGAAAGGGGGAGGAAGGCAGAACAGTCTTCGGGTGACCTCCTTGAGAAAAATGGGATTAATCAAGCATTTTGATTCATTTCTTGTAGAGTAGCTAATCACAGTCTAAATGAACACAATCAGGACCAAAGGTGAGAAGAGCAATTTCCAGCCTCTTCCCCAACTCAGAAATTCTCCAGGTGCTGTTCATGTTAAGAGGTGTAATTGGATTCATTGGGGGTGACATCATTATAAGCCAGAAACAATGATTTTAAAAATAGTGGTAACAACTGTAAAGGGAAAGAGAGTCTCTGGCTGTGTACCCCAACTATAGACATGGGAGAGTAATAATTAATAATTATAATAACTAGCACTTATAAAGTTGCAAGGCATTTTACATGGCATTTCAGTTGAACCCCACAACCTCCTTGTGAGATAAGTATTATCCCCATTTTAGAGATGAAGAAGCTGAGGCTTAGAAAGCTTCAGGGGTCAGGATGCCTAGGGTCACATAGCTAATAACTATGAGGGAGAATTTGGACTCAGGTGTTCCTAATTCCATGCCCAGCACTCTTCATACTGCACCACCTAGCTACCATAAGGCAGAAAGAAGCCCAAAGAGGTCTCCTACCCCAGGGAGAAGGCACAGGTCTTCAGGAAGTGATCACTGAGAACCAAAGTTTGGTTTCTTTTACCAAAATTCTGTAAAAGAGAAGACTCTGCATTATCTCTGCTCTCCATAGTCACACTTGAAGGTGTTGTTCTCTGCTAGATTTAAATTTATGCCTGTTAAAGTACAGCTTTCAAGAAAATGCTGAGAAATATGCACTTAGAATCCACATGTTACTGAATGATGAAATCCAAGAGCTAGGGGAGCTCATTTTCACTTAACTGCTCTAGACTGCTGTCAATGACCTTTCCTTAGAGTTTCCACTTCAGATTTACCAAATTAAAAGAATTTTTAAGGAATGGGGGGGGGGGGGGAGGAGACAAAAAAAATTCCCAAAAAAGAAAACAGTAAAAGAAAAAATGTCCCATCAATGACAAAGTTGAAGAATGATTATATACATATCTATGTGTGTGTGTGTATATATATATATATATATATATATACACACACATACACAGATATATTTATATATATATAATGTATACATGTATATGTGTATGTGTGTATACATATTCTTAATCTGGATGAAGTGGGTTTCCCAGAAGCAACATATTCTGGTTTTTCATCTATTTGGTAAAAAAAAAAAATTTCATTTTATTGGAGAGTTCAGTCCTTAACATTTAATAACACAATACTTCTGTGTTTCCTTCAGTTATTCTATTGGAAAGGAACACAATTTCTTCTCTGATACTTTTAATGGATGTGTCATTTCTTCAACATGGTGACTTCCTCCAATGGGAGACATCACAACCCATCTGTGGCTTGTTGTCTTCCATAATCTTGTATATGTTGTCCCATAAAAGCTGTTTATCAATCAGTAAGTTAGTCAGTCAGTGAAAAGTCCTCTCACCCTAGAAGACTGGTCCACTACCTTTTCAGTCATATTTGTTTCTAACGATATTCTTTACGCTGTTTCTCTTCAATAACTCTTTCTTGGTAATATGTTGTACCTATCCAGTCTCCTTTGCCAAACTGAGTCTGTAGTCCGCTAACACCCCCAGATCTTTTCAGACAAATTGCTAACCACCTTCTTCATTTTGTTGTTGTGAAGGTGAATTTTTTTTTTTTACCTCAAGTGTAAAACTTTGCATTTGCCCCTATTAAATTCCACCCAGTGTGATAACCAGAGGAGAATTTCCATTGTCATGTGTGAGTCATCTTGGCAAGAAAAGGCAGATTCTGCAATAGGAAGGAAAATATCATAGGAGGCCAGTCTTCTGCATTTATATTTCACAACTTCCCTAGTACAAGTACACCCCAAACCTTGCTAATTCAAATTAAAAACCAACTGCCCGAGTTGCTGAATGACTAGGGAAGGAACAACAGACTATCAACAAATAAATGCAAACTGATCTACAAAGTATCGTGATAATTTATGACAGGTGGATTTTAGCTGCACATACATTTCACAATACAGCACAACATGGGTTGCCATTACCTTGGTCAAAGTAATGAAATTTTAGTAAAACAAAATATCTGATGATGATTCACGAAACCAACCAAAAAAGTGAACCATCTCCTATGTCTCCCTTCCTGAGATTTATTAATCAGAAGACTGGCAAATCTTCATTCTGTTTTATCAAATATCTCCAAATAACAAATAGCGTTGGTGCTGGAAAAGATTACTGGATTTATTCTGAATTTCTATGCTTTGAAATATTTGGAATTGGTATTGCTAGTCTCTCTCATAAGCTCTTCAACTGAGAGTTAGAAGAGATATCAGAGCTTCCCAAGTCAAACCTCTTCGTTTTATAGATGAGGAAACTAAGGCCCAGAGAGTTTGGGTTTTCCATGGTCACACAGATGTTAAATATAAGTGGTAGGATTTGAAGCCAGGATCTTTGGATTCTAAATGTCAAACTCTTTCCCCTGCACCAGTATTAGATCATAAGGGATCTGATTATACAAAGTATCTAATTCCACTAATCAGTACTGAATAAGAAAATAGCTTTTGTCTTGAGCTTTCAAATTTTTCTCTAGATCAGTGACCTCCAAACTATTTTGACCAAACAACCTTATCAGCAAAAGAAATTTTGAGCACACTTCCCAATATGTATTTAGTTTCTTATTTTAAAGTTATATACAGGTATTACTGTATTATTATGTACTTTATAAAATACGAAAATAGAATTTAAAAAGGATGACATCCAGTTGAAATAATATTTGATCCCAGAGTCAACAGGAGTTTGTTGAGCAGAGGAATGACATGATTAGGCTTGTGCTTTAGGAAAATCACCTTGACAGGTATGGAGGATGGCATGAAATGGAGAGAGCCCAGATGTTAATTAGGAGGCTATTGTAGTGGTCCAGGGAAGAGGGGATGGGGGCCTGAACTAGGGAGGTGGCTGTGTGAGTACAGAAAGGAGCAAGACACACGTGAGAGATACTATAGAAGTAGAAACGGTATTATCTGGTAACTGATAGGACACGTGGGGTAAGTGAGGAAGAAATCGAAGATGATTGTGAATCTGATGGTGGTGAATCTGAATGATTAGAAGGAGTATGGAGTCCTCAACAGAAATAAAAATGCTAGGGCAGCTAGGTGGTGCAGTGAATAGATACACCAGCCCTAGAGTCAGGAGGACCTGAGTTCAAATCCAGTCTCAGACACTTGACATACTTACTAGCTGTGTGACCTGGGCAAGTTACTTAACCCCAACTGCCTTGCCTTCCCCCCTCAAAAAAAAAAAAAAGAAATAAAGATACTTGGGAAAAGTGGAACTTTTGGAGGAAAAACAACATAATGAGATCTGAGATGTAGAACAACACCCTATCCAAGTCTGCTCCTCCCTTAGGACTCATTCTCTCTCTTCACCTCCAGAAAAGGAGAGGGGAAGGTTCTTCTTCATTAGTTACTGACCCAGAATTCAGAGCCCACACACCAACAATGCCCTACTGCAGCCACAAGATGATGGAAGGGAATGCAGATAGGTATAGGGACATTTTCTCAATGGCACTCACAAAGCTGCTGCCTGTAAGGACTTGAGTAATGGTTACCTTTTAACTGCCCCCCATGCCTACACCAGGCTCATAGGCTGGGAATTTGGGAGTCTGATTGCTGAGGAAGAATGGTGGGAGATAGAGATAGGTGTGATTGTGTTTGACACAAGTCCCACAGTCATCTATTTCAGGGAGAATGACATGTAATCATCTTCCCACCCTTCAACTGATTGATCATATACCCCTGGGGGTCAGGCCATTGATCCCAGCCCCAGTTTGGCAGACCACTGCTCAAGATGACAATATAGCACAAGGACAACAAACTCACTAACACCAAAATTAGATTCTTGTGCCAAGAAAAGGAAACAGAAAAAACTCAGAGCCAAATCTATGGAGTCAGTCAGACATGATTAGGGGTGGGTGTTGGGTATCTCTGGCCTCAGTGACACCAAAAAGGAATTGATATGGCAAGTTTAGGACTTCTTGAAAGGATATTTTTTTAACTAAACCAATTCTACTTCCAGTTAGGCAAATATAGTTATTTGTCCTTGGGCAAATCCCCTCTTTTATAAATGCATTTGTTGAAATAATATCCCAAGATTGTCTGATATCTGTGGTAACTTGGGCTACCTCCCAAACTTCCCAATATGGTGATACACTACTTACTCTCTCATGAGTTTCATCTCTGCTTCAGACACAGTGTAGTTAAGAAGGGTTGGTCCCTGGGGCAAGACTAGAGCCGATCTGGTAACACTTCTGGTACCTAGAAATCAATGCACAGACCCAGGTTCAACCTCAAGGCAACATTCAAGGGCAATCAGAAAACACAAGAGAATTCACCTTTGCCGCAAGGTAATGCTACATTAATTAAAGATGAGCTTGATTATTAAATGCATAGAGAAGATTTCTTCCAGAGGACAGGAAGATATACAGTTTTAATATGCACAAGGAACTGCAGGACCAATTGGTTCTTTCAAGGATTGCTCAGACAAAAACATACGACTCAAAGGGAGAAATGTTCACAATCAGAAAAAAAAAAGTGGATGTGAAAAGTGAATTGAAAAAGAAATGTTTTTGGAGAGGAACATTGTTATCTTTCTGGTTATGTTCATTTGGGTAGCTGTATTTCCCTTCCCTATAAAATTAGCTTCTACTTGGCCTCCTTTATTGGGGCTTGTGGAAATTGATGCTTTTGCAAAGGAAAGGCATGTGGACAGCTCTGGGGAGTTCAGCAGCATTGAGTGGCAGATGTCAGCAAGAGAATAATTCCGTCAAAATTAGAGTGGAGCAAATGGAAGCAAATGACTTCATGAGAAATCAAGAT
>CM053585.1:520770800-520790224 GCA_028646515.1 Pseudochirops corinnae
GTTAAAAATATATATGTATACATATACAATTATTATTATTATTATTATTATTAACTACATCCAACTGGAACTTGAGATACGCAGGCACTGTGGCTGGGAGATACATCCTGCCCTACCAAAAAGTCAGAGGGGTGAGGGGGGAAGACATAGGAGAGAATAGATTGGGGGTGGGGGGATATACAGGGATGGCTGTTTTGGAGTGGTGGGTAGGGGAAAGATGGGGAGAAAATTTGTAACTCAAAATCTTGTGGAAATGAATGATGTAAACTAAAATAAAATAAAAAATCAATTAAAAAAAAAAAAAGAAGGAAGCGGCAAACTGCTCCAGTATCTTTGCCAAGACAATCCTATATGGGGTCACAAAGTCAGACAGGACTGAACAACAACAATCTAAACTTGCTAATTCATTCTTTAAGATCTGTGTCATCTGCAATGTGATGATTTGCACTTAGAAGATGTACCTGGCTAATTCCGAAGAAGGCACTTAACGTTTTAGGCCTTAGTTTCCTGTAAAATGAGGGAGTTGGTTGAGAGTACTTCTAAGGTCTCTTCTAAATTTACAATCCATAAATCTTGTCTGTAAATGCCAGTTATTATTTCTATTACTCCCTCTAGCAGATGAGGAAAACTGAAGTTTCTAACACCAAATCCAAAGCTCTTTTCACTAGAACACAGTGCTGTAAAGAAACAGAGAAGGGACAGGGAATATGACCAGGCCAGATGAAGACATCAAAAAAGAAGTTGTGATGCTCCAATATGGTTAGCAATAATGCTAACCAAAGGTTAGATTTTCCCTTTGCCCACTCCTTAGGTACCTTTCCTGGCAATTTGGGGAGCCTTTCTGAAAGCAGTGGCCCGATTGAAATGCTTACCACCTTCTCAAGGAAATGGCTTTGACCTTTATTTGCATAAACCCTGAGTAATTGCCAGCTCTCTCTGGAAGAGGAAAAATAGGACCCCTGCCTCCCTTTCCTCCCCTCCATCTCCAACCTCTTCTTGGATGCCAACAAATTTCAAAGTATAAAAGAGAGGGGGTCAGACACATTAGAAAAGAATAGGTAATTGGAAATTAGGATTTTGGTCTAGCTTTCAAGATCCTTGGGAAAGTGAAAAATGAACAGCTCTTGTGAAATAAGAGGGATTGGGCGTCTAGGTGGCTCAGTGAATGGAGCACTGGCCCTTGAGTCAGGAGGACCTGAGTTCAAATCTGGCCTCAGATTGCCCTGCCCTCCTCCCCTCCAAAAAGCAAGCAAGAAAGAATTAAGAGGGATCCACCCTTTGTCAGCCTCCTTATTGGAACACAAGAACAGCCCAAGCCACAATTGCGCAGGGAAGGTGAGAACGAGAGAAGAGGGTGTGTGTGTGTGTGTGTGTGTGTGTGTGTGTGTGTGTGTGTGTGTGTGTGTGTGTGTAAAAGCAGACCACCTGAGGCACTGGGTCAGGACTGGGTGGCCCAGGTAGCGTGCAAATGGGAGGAAGAATTCAGCTTAGGGAAAAGTAAACTGACTCGCCTTGCCCTTTTAAAATTCAGCTTTGGAGATCGATTTTCTCCTTTGTACAGTCAATATGAACTCAGGGTGTAGTTTCTGTGGCGTAAAGGGGGTCTTTTGTAAGGCTTGGGTTATGTCAGTAGCTACAGAAGGGTGAAGCCCAAACAGCTCATACCAGTAAGGACAAGTCTCAGTGAGAAGCATGAATTGAAATGAATTTTACCACAAGAAGCAATCTCCATTAAAGTCCTTTTCTGATGACTGGCAGTGTGGTATAGTGGCCAGAGCACAAGACTCCCATTCAGGCAGGCCTGGGTTCAAATCCCACCCTCAGACATTAGCTGTGTAATCCAGGCAAGTCACTTGAGCGCTCTGTGTCTTCGTTTCCTTATGTGTGAAATGAAAGGGTTGGACTTGATGGCTTCTAGCTCTAAAGCTATGATCTTAAGACCCCATAGTGGCAAAAAGGCTACACAGAGGAAAACAAGCCCTGGCTGGCCCTGCCAAACTGGGAAACCTTGGAGTGCAGCCTTGGAGAGAGGCCATATTCCTAGCATTCAAGGACCGGCCTCCATAAGCTCGAGAACACTCATTAGTTTCTTTAGCCACAGCAACCCTGGCTACCAAGGTGGGGGGATTTAGGGAGTGGGTAAGAGTGAGGACTCACAATCCCCTACAGTGGAGGTGGGGAACACCTACCCTGACAACATCTTGGATTCCTGAACTACTGAGCTTCCCCAAAACAAAGCGTTAACAATGCCTGGAGAGTAAGACAAAAAGGGGGTTCTCCATTTGGTCTTTTATTAAAACAGCTACTGGAGACCAAGGCTTGTAAGAATTGTAGGTGCCAATGGCAAAAGCATAGGGGATAAGGACGGTTTTAGTAGGATTTACTAGGGTCTTTTGCAGGAAGAAAATACAGTTAAGAAAGGAGGCGGCAGCCTGGTCGTGTGAATTAATTTCAGCTTTAATAAACTCTGTTTTCTCTTTCCTCTTTCATTCACTGCATTTCTTGCATGAGTTCCTACTCAATCCTTCGTTTCTATTCCTTATAATCCACTGACATTTTCACCTCTCGGCTATTTTCCCTTCTCCTCCTACTTCCTTTCTTGAATCTTCATTTGTCTTGGGCTTCTCTGATTCTCGTCCTTTGCTTTCTCCTCATATTTAACTTTTGTTTTTTCTTCTGATGGAGGAAAGAAGATCAGAATCCCTGAAGTCCAGCCCCTACAAGAATGGAGACCTCCAGGGAAGGGAAGCTCTCTAGTCCTGCATTTTTCATACATGCCCCCTTCTCGCCTCGTACACTACTACATCCACCCTGCTGGTCACTTCACACCTGGATTACTGTAACAGCTGCCAGCTCTGCCTGACTCAAGTCTCTCCCCACTCTGGTCCACTCTCCATCTTCTATCGAGCTGATCTTCTGAGAGCCCACGTCTGACCGTGCCACTCCTCTTCCCCTATTCAAACAACTCCAGTGGCTCCCAGTTACCTCCAGGATCAAATTCAAAATCCTCTTTAAAGTCCTTCATGTCCCAACCCCCTCCTTCCTTTTCAGTCTCCTTATACCTACTCACACCCTCTGTGATCCTCACACTAGAAATGCCATCTCCTGACTCCCGGGACTTTTACTGGCTGTCTCCCATGCCTTGAACTTCCTCCTTCACCTCTGAATTCCCTGGCCTCCTTCAGGTCTCAGCTAAAGTCCCACCTTCTATGGGAAGCCTTTCCTCTAAGATTATCTTCAATTTATTGTATACATGATATTATGTGTGTATCTCTCTCTCTCTCTCTCTCTCTCTATATATATATATATATATATATACATATATACACACACACATGTATATATATCTTATAGTCTGTGATTTGTGTCTCCACTACCACCACCATTAGATGTAAGCTCCTTGAAGCCAGGACTGGGGTTTTGGGGTTTTTTTTTGCTTGACTTTATATCCCCAGAGCTTAGCATGACAAATGGAATTGAGTCAACTCATTCCACTTTTGTACAGTTCAAACTATTCAGAGATTTTTGATCCACTCCATTTACCTATTACCTATTAAAGTTCAGACAACTTGAGTCATTTTCCTTCTTTTATTTTGTATTAATTACTTTCGTTTGACTTCTTATTTTAATACTTATATTAATACTTCAAATGGTAGAGTTCACCCATGGGGGCATTCCATCCATCAGTGCCCATAAGGGCCCTTCCACGCTTCAGCTGACTGTCTTTCATGAGCTGATCTGGCTGACATTCTGGGCCAACATTAGATGGGCTGGTCCTCACAGGGCAGACATGCAATGCATCCAGAGGTGCATATCTGAAGTCTTTCCAGCTTTCAAGAGCCTCCTGACTATACTGGATAGTCTTCAAAAACCCAGAGGCAGCCTTATGCCAACATGAACCATGACAGTAGTGTTTTTGAAAATGTGAAGTCAAGCACTATTTCATCCCTGTCACTGTATCCACAGTGCCAAGACCACGCCTGGCACAAGCTTAAATACTCACATGTAACTGGAATCTCATCCCTCCAACAATGCCCACTACCAAGAGTCCATGCATACCCATTTCCCATGAACACTTTTCATGTTCTCTGAAAGGTTTGCCACTCAACTTGCTGGGAGAAACATCTAAGAAGAAAACCATCAATAAAACCGTGGCATCAGACGTCGTTGTATAACAGCACAAAATAAGGGTTATAATATGGTGAACAATAATTCCTAATAGAAGGTGGCAAATTTGGTCCTGTAAGTATCCCTAAGACTAGGTGGAGTAGGATCCATGACTATATTTTGGCACTGAAAAAGTATACTTTAATAAAAAGAAATAGGATAGGCAAAAAAGGGTATGGGATGTAGGAAGAAGACAGATTATGGATTGTATATTTTAAGAGATGCTGCCCCCCGGGGAGGAGAGGGAAAAGAATGTATTAGATATGAAAATTATGTAAACAAAAGATTGCTGAACAAATATAAGCAAAAGTTATCAATAATAATAAGAGAAACATTTCAAAAGACCTATTCATGTGAAGAAACCTTGGAACTAGAGGGGAGAAATATGATGAAATACATTTTGGATGAAGATCAATTCAGGCAAAGACCAAAAATGGCGTTATCATGGGGGAATAGAGCAGACCAGCTGGTGAGGAGAGAGAGTAAGGGAAGATGTAAGGAAATAGGCCACAGAGAAGCATGACTTTGTGATGCTGAGGGACTTCAGCCACCTGGACATCTGCTGGCATTCTGGCTCTGCCAAATCAGAATAACTGATAAATCTGTGACTTACCTTAGTTATAATTTGAATATAAGAAGCCACAAGGAGATCTGCTCTTCTGGATCCAATCCCAGTCAACAGACTGGCTAGAAAACGCTCAGAGCAGGAAGACAGAGTTTGTGAGAGACGTTGCAGAGGCCAGAGTCATTGGGCCATAGTGTATGTGGGGAGGGAGGAGCAAAGTATAAGAAGGTTGGGAAGGTAGGAGGAAGCTAGGACCAGAAGTGAGGGTTTTATATTTCATAAAGATAAGAGAGTCACTAATTCTCTTTCCCCAGCTGTAATATGGGACTGAGGAGGATTACAATACTTGACACCAACCTCAGGGGGATGCTTTGAAGATTAGATTAAAAAACAATCATATGAAAAGTGCTTTAAGCTCTTTAGAGACAGATGTATTATGAATGCCAGGTATGCTGTAATTAAAGGTCACATTGTCACAATTATTATTTTTTGTTTTCATTCTCTCCTAAGCAGATTCCCCCCTCAAGCAGTGGCAGTTTGATGAGGACAGACATTCCATGCTGATATACATATATCATATATATATAGATATCATATATATGTATATATACACACATATAAATATGTATATGTATATATATGGTGATTGCTGGTTGTTGTCCTTTCTTCTCAAAGAGGATAAAAATGAAATCTCTAGCTTGGGGTCAAGGTACAGCGTCTGATTATGGCTGATCAGACCAACATGAGCTCAGAAGGTTCTACCACAGGTCAGGCACAAATAATCCATGTGAACTTTTGGAATGGAGATGGCTCTAACTTTGTGCATCTCACAATTCTCATGAGCTACCGCAATTCTGCTTCACTCATAGGGCACAGTGCCTTCTCTGATGCAGACACGCCATGCTGGGTGGTCCTTTGCCAGTGTCTCCCATGTCACACAATCGATTCCAGAGTTCTTCAGAGAGACCTTGAGAGTATCCTTGTATCTCTTGTGAGACCTCCATGTAAGCACTTGCCTTGTGTGAGTTCTCCACAAAATAGTCTCCACAAAATGCTCATTTGGCATTTGAACATGGCTAGCCCATCAGAGTTGTGCTCTCTCCAATAGAGTTTGAATGACTGGAAGTTTAGCTTGAGAAAGGATTTTGGTGTCTGGTATCTTATCCTGCCAGGTGATGTTCGGAGTCTTCCTAAGACAATTCAAATGGAAGCGATTCAGTTTCCCAGCATGGTCCTGGTATACAGGTTTCATAGGCATACAACAATGAGGTCAGCACAAGAACTCTGCAGAACTTCAGCCTGGTAGGCAGGCTACTAATACCTCTTCTCTCCCATTCTTTCATTCGGAGAAGGAAACAATGGGCTAGCATTGGTAATATGTGCATCTACCTCATCATCTATGTGTATACTGGAAAGTATACTGCCAAAGTAAGTGAACTTGTTCACAGTATTCAATATTTCTCCACTGGCTGTAAATGATGGTTCCATGTGTGGATGGTGTGGTGCTGGCTGGTGGAGAACCTGTGTTTTTCTGATGTTGTTAGGCCAAAATTAGCACAAATAGCAGAGAATCAACCCATGCTTTATTGCACCTCAGTTTCAAAGACTTCATTGAGAGCACAATCAACTGTGAATAAAAAATCATGCACCAACACTACACACACACACACGTATGCATGCATGCACACACGTGTGTAATTTGTCCTGGGATACCACTTTATCCTTTTCATGACTTTCAATTGCTTTATTCTTCACTATTCTCTTAACTTATTCACCCTGCTCAAATCTCACCTAAACCACTACCTGGTCTTGTCCCCAAAGCCAGTCACCTCAGTTATACTTTGTGATGACAATCTTCTCTTTTCCCTCTACCTCTGATGTCTTACCTCCTCTTAAATGTGCTCTTCATCCTCTATTTTTTCTTCTATCCTATCACCCCAGTTTGGGGCTCCTTTACTTTCCTATCCAGTCTTGTGCCAATAGTCAGCCATTTCAATGGTATCCTGTGGCCACAGTCTTCTTCTGCCACCCTCTAACTCCTTCAATTCCTCCTTTCCAGTCCATCAGTTCCATTTTGCATTCTACCCAGTCTTTCCCAATGGTCATCAATTTCAATGATTCTCTCTCCTCTCCTTGAATCTCTTATTTCCTTGACTTCTCCTCATGACCACCCTGTCTCCTCCCAGTTATGGATAACCTCTAACTAACCGGCTGCCCTTCTCCAGCTCCCCCTGTTCACACTGTGATCATTTCCAGAAGTGATTCCCTTTATTCCTCTCCTGCTGCTCCCACAGAGCACAACCACAAACACAAATAACAAGAATGAGAATAACCCCATTTATATTCCACCTTAAGGTTAGAAAAGCATCATACAGATGTAAGAGAACAGCTGGGCTGCCAGGAAAGCATCATCAAGAATTTGAGAGGAGAAGCTCAGCCTCACTCAGACCCATGACTTCATTCTGCAGTGTACACCTTTGAGCTCATTACTCTTTTGACATTTGTTAATTAATAATTAATGCACAATTGATTAGCTCACAGTGGCAGTGCAGAAAACCACTGTTGGATAAAGAACATTCATTCACTTCATAAATGTACATTGAACTCCTACAGAGAGCATGGAGCCTGGGGGCTGGCTCAGAGGCAGGAGGACCTGAGTTCAGATCTCACCTATGACACAGTTTGGCTATGTGATCCTGGAGGCTAGTCACCTACCTTTCTATGTAAGACCAGAAAACCTAGAGAAGGTACTTTATGGCATTGGTACACGGAGCTTCCTCACTGACAGTTCCGTCATGAAATCACAGGGCTGGTTCAAAAAATGCCCAATGTGACTGGCTAAGTGCCAGGGGAAAGACAAAGATAAGTTAGACAGTCCCTACTCTAAAGCTGATGCCAGAAAAGTAATTTATTAGCTCTTGGACTTTCAGTTTCCCCATCTGGAAAGAAACATTTATAATATAAAATCAATTAAACTTCCAGGAATACTGCTATATGGACTAGCACAGGGTTTTGCAAAGCTTCTGAATGCAGAAATTTAAGCGTTCTTGTTATTGGCTACATTAAATCACAGGCACAATGGCTTTTTAAGTTCTTTGGGCACCATTTAGTTTGGAATTATAGAAAAACAAACGCACAGGCTTGTTCGTCTATGCCCAGCAATGAATTAAAAGAAAGTCACTTTCCACATAAGGGAGAAAAAAAAATGAAACTGCAGAGCAATATTTCACTGCATGCAACCAAAATGATTACGGTCAAGAAATTGTGTTAGTATAGCAAGTTTTCAGTTCCGTACCCAGACCACTGGACAGAGGTGCTTATAGATAACATCAATGGGTCAGCCATCCAAAATGCATGCCACAGACTGGACAATAAGCATTTTTGAGCCTCTGGGTTTTGATTCTATGGACTGTTAGACTGATGTCTTTTGGGTGACTGTGGATCTCACTGAGGAATCCCTATAATATTCTGAGACTTGATATAATGAACTCATTGTCATCCAGAGATAAGGTCACCTGATATATTTCACACTCCTCCACTTAAGACACATTCTCCATGACACTGGTGAACATTTTTGGTTTTTCTGTCTTATGCCATGCTTGATATCAACAGCCCAAGATAATTAATATTATATTAATATATTATGATAATATATAATAATATGTAATATGATATATTCATATAATATTATGCTGTAATAATAAGGAGAATAACCTGGGCCCAGATTTGAAGAGGAAGAAAAGGTCAAGCCAGATTACATTTGAAAAATGGCAGGGCTTTCAACAAGTCCAAATTGATTTGAGACGGAAAATGCTTCTTTCTAATATAGATTTTCTCCCGGGGGTGCTACATGTCTATGAATCATAGGAGAACGCTTTCAGAAGAATCAAGATGACCCTAAGGGCAATAGAGGAGGGACACAAGTAATTTGCAGCAATGCAAATATTTTTCCAACAGTGACTTGTGTGCAGAATGTGGTATGAGCAATATCACCCAGGAAATGCATAGATTGGAAAAGGAGGCAAGATGGTCATGGAATGTAAAAAGTGTAAAAAAAAAAAAAAAAGTAAAATAAAAGATCTAGGCAAAGGGGTAGATCCCCTACAAGAGAACACAAAGGAAGATGAGGTCTGGACCCACAGTGCAAGAAGGATCCACCACAGCAAGACCTGAATTTATTTAAGTTTTGAAGCCTCAAGAAAGGTCATGGCCATTACAGTATGACCTAGTTTTACTCTGCTTTGCTTTATCACACTTTACAGATATTACATTTTTTTCTGTCACAAATTAAAGGTTTGTATCAACTCTGCACTGAGCAAGGCTATCAGTGCCATTCTTCCAACAGCATGTGCTCACGCTGTGTGTCTGTGGCATATTTTGGTAATTCTAGCAATATTTCGAACTTTTTCATTATTATTATGATTATTATGTTACTACTGTAATCATTTTGCGGAGCCACAAACCATGCCCATACAAGATAGAAAGCTTAATGGATAAATGTTGTGTGTGTTCTGACTGCTCTACCTACCAACTGTTCCTCTCTCTCTTTCTCTCTCTCTCTCTCTCTCTCTCTGTATCTCTCTCTCTGTCTCTCTGTCCCTCTGTCTCCTCTCCCTGCCTCAGGCTTCCCTATTTCTTGAGACACAACAAAATTGAAATTAGGCAATTCATAACCCTACAATGGCCGCCAAGTGCTCACATGTAAGCAAACTCATGAGACAAACTTCCTTGTTGTCTTATTTTCAGAAAATGCCACAGCCACCACCCCAACCTTCAGCAGACCCTCGCCCTGATCAGTGAGCAGCCATCAACAGTGAGGCAAGGCTCTGTACCAGCAAAAAGGCTCAGATGATGGTTAGCGTGATTTAACAGTAAATTATTTTTAAACTAAGGTATGTACACTGACTTTTTTTAGACACAATACTACTGTATACTTCACAGACTACTATATATAGTACAATCATAACTTCTATATGCACTGGGAAAACAAGAACTTAGTGCGATTTGCTTTACTGCAGGGGTCTGGAACTGAAACCACATCACCTCTGAGGTATGCCTGTTCTCACCAAGCAATCATTTCCACTACCTTCTCTAAATTAAAAAAAAAAAACCATCCAGAGAAGAGGGTTCTAAATGATCCTTCAATTATAAAATCATCCAATTTTAAGGACAGCCTGCTTCTGTCTGCTTCCACTGCCCAAAATTACTATACGGTGTCTACCACTCTACTTCTATTGTGTTCACTGTTTCCTGCTGCCACTGTTAAATCTATGAAGAGTATTTCTCCCAACAGCCCAATAAGGTAGGTGACATGATGGGCTTGGAGTCAGAAAGAACTAAGTTCAAATCTTACTTCATACATTTACTAGGCGTGTCCTCAACAGTAAAATGAGAGTTGGGCTTGATGTTAGGTGGAATAGTGGATAGACTACTGAGTCTGGACTCAGGAAGACTCATCTTTCTGAGTTCAAATATGGCCTTAGACACTTACTAGCTGTGTGATCCTGGGCAAGTCACTTCACCCTGTTTGCCTCAGTTTCCTCATCTGTACAATGAGCTGGAGAAGGAAATGGCAGACCACTCCAGTATTTTTTGCCAAGAAAACCCCAAATGGGGCCATGAAGAGTCAGACATTGCTGAAATGACTAGGCAGTAACAATAACAATAAGGTCCCATTCCTCTCTAGATAGATGATCCTGTTGTCTCAGTTTTATATATGAGAAAATAATTGCTCAAATGGCCTGCCCATGACCACAAAGCTGTTAAATATCAGGACTGACATGCAAACCCAGGTCTTGTGATGCAGAACTATTTATCTTCCCAATAAGCTGACTGTAGTGCCATGCTAAGAAAATAAACCGAGGGCAGGGACAGGATCCTGTACACGTCTGGCTAATTTTTTAGATAACTCAGTCTTCGCATGAGTGATTTCTATTAGCTATTAGGTCAGGAATACATTTACCAAGTAACTCAGCAGTCCTCCCCTGGGCAGCCATGGATGAAGCCCATTCAAAGCTGCACAGACAGTGCGTAGGCTTAGGCAAGCACTCGACCTTGGACCCTGCATGGCCTGCTCCACCAAGTCCTGCTTTGGCTTTCTGATACATCCACACTAGTCCCCTGTCTCCACGGGCCAAAAGCAGGCAGAGTATTTAAAAAAACAAAACAAAACACTTTTCAACACTCACTTCAACTCAACAGGTATTTACAGAATCCCAGAATTCATTAGTAAGCACCTGCTCTGGCCCATGCTTCCTCCCGGTCCCAGTGGCTCCACCCGCTCCTACCCCCTTACAAACTCCCTTTCATGTGCTATCTTCCTCCATTAGAGTGCAAGCTCCTTGAGGGCAGGGACTCTTTTTTTTTTTTAAATTGTATTTTTATCCCTAGCACTTAGCACAGGGCTACACATAGTAAGTGGTTAAATAAATGCTTGTTACTACTTCCCTACTTATTGTCTTTGGCTCTGGAGATAAAGATAAAAACAAACCGATTCCCTGACCTCCAAGAGTTCATATTCTTCTGCTGGGAACATCAGATACATAGAAAAGTGAACAAAAATATGTGATGCATGAGTCCACTTTTACATAAGCAATGTTAAATAGAGAAATGAGTCATTCTATGGGGGATAGCAATTTTGTCTAAAATATTCACGTTATTTATCTATGCGCATCCATACTACACTGATAAAACAGAAGGAAGTATGGCCCAGTGGAAAGAAGGCTGGATCTAGAACAAAGATTTTTAACCTGGTATCACCAGGTGCCACACAAAAAAATCAGGATGCCAAATGGGGGGAAATATGTATTTATTTGAATACAATTGATTTCTTTTGTTTTATGCACTTACAAATGTCATTCTGAGCAGGGGTCCATAGTTTTCACCAGACTGAATGGCAAAAGGCGCCATGACACAAAAATGGTTCAGAGCTCCTGCTGTGGGATCAGAGGACTTCAAATCTCACTCTGTCTGACCTCAGGTGAGACAGTTAACTTTCCTGGGTCTCACCGTCCCCTGTAAAGCAAGAAGGTCAGACCTCATCACCTCTGAGGACCCTTCCAAGTCTAGACTCACAATCCCAACACTTACTCAACATTCCATTTTATACATACAACATGTTCCTTTAATAAGGAAAGAAGTATTCCACAAGACTTTATTCTTAAGACAGTCCCAAACAGTCTGATTACTCTATAACTTTCTGCTTTATGTGGGCCGGATAAGCCCCATTACAAATTCCTTTTTTTTCCTCCGGGCAAAAGGGACATCCAGAATGTTCCTTGCTCAGTTTAGGTTAAAAAGCAATAACAAAGAGGATTGTAGGGAATTATTTGCTTTTATTATGAACAAAACATCTTAATTCTTTCCCACCTTTTAATTCTCTAAGTTGTAAAGAACTTCCTAAATTAAATGAACTTCTATTTTTGGTGAAAGGATGGGAAACAAGGAGTATTAGACATTTACATTAAAATTATCTGATCAATTTTCTAAATCCCCAGGGATTCCAAGCATCTAACGATAACTCCTTGTATTGAAACTGCTCTATCAATTAAAAGAACTTCTTCCTGAGAGGTGAAAGCAGAAGGGCTTATAGTTAAATGACTGTCAGTCACATCCACCCTTTACAGAGCAGAGTCTGAAGAGCTTAAGAGAATAAAGTTCCCTTACTTTTTTAAAATGGGATTTGGTGCTTAGTGCAAATAATGATAAGATGAATGTCTCACATCTTCTCTGGTCTGCATCAGTCATGTTTGGTCTGGATTAAGTAGTTATTAGCAGAGCTTCAAGAAGGATTTAGGGGTAACAATGTTCAAAGGCCTACTTGGTTAGGCATGTTAATGTACTAAGGAAGTCCTAATGGACAGAGATATTCTAATTATTGCTCTGATGACATTCATCATGTGACCTTGATGTATTCTGACAGCACTCTTCTACCCAGGGCTTAATTCAGCCGACTGCTTGCTACAGGTTAACGAGAAAGGAGGCCAGACTTGTTATGTTGTCTGGGCTCACAATTTAAAGTTTGGAGGCCAAATTTTTGTTTCTATGAAATCTGGCTGAAGTGAAGAAACAAGAAAACCCTGTGTTTCCTTAAAGTATTAAGAGAAGGTGAAAACAAGACCATCAGTTCTGGTGTTTTCATTGTTCTGGGCTTGAATATTGGAAACAGGGAGAGAAGGAATGAACAAATGGATAAATGAATAAGAAATAGCGGCTGAGACAAAGGACTGCTTCATCAACAGAGCATATAGAGGGACATGTGCAACCATAGTTGGACTTGCCCCCGGGAATGTTGTCAAAGGAATTTTAAAGGGCCTCCCAGGAATCACAGAAACGGGTTAGACTAGAATATATACTCAGATGTACAGGACAGTCCAGATCCTTTGTGGGTCCTGTAGCTTAAAGGGGGAACATTCACCCTAGAACCAATGCACAGAGAAAAGAAAAAGCAAGGATTCAAGCTAGGTCAGTCTACATGCTACTCCTTCCAAGACGGCAGGTAATACAAGAAGGATGTTACTCCTTACACCAAAATCAAAACAAGCCAAACAGGATGTTTTTCTCCTCCTTCTTTCCTGAGGGGGAAGAGGGAGAGCTGCACTGGGGAAGGTCCCTCCCCCTTTACTTCATGTTCCCCCTCTGATCAATGAGGCAGAGGGATAATAGAGAAAAAAGAGAACAAAAGCAACTCAGGCTAAACACGGTTTATTTTGGTGTCTATTTGCATTATTGTTCTATGCTATTAATAAGCAACATTAAGTAAAAAGTAATGTGCCTATTAACATTGATTTTGTCTAATTCTATGAGTTTGGAGGTTCTAAAATAGAGAGAAGGAGAAAGCTAGAACAAAATGGGGACTCATAAGAAAGACAGAGAGAGGGAGGGAGGGAAGAAGGAAGGACACAGAGTTGAAATTTGGGGTCATTTCTGTGTATATTCAGTATACGTGCTGGAAAGTTTTTGAATCTAGAATTAATTTTTAAGATGAGCCTTTGGGCATCAGGGATGGGGTAGGCAGGTATCAAATAGCATTTAACATCCTTCATACATGCAGAACCCTGTTCCAAATATACTGTATCAAATGTGGCGTGTTCATTTTCATTGCTTCCTCAAGGAAGGGCTGTTGTCCAGTCATTCAGTCGTGCCTAACTGTACACAGTCATGTGGACTTTTGTCCATGGAGTTTTCTTGTCAAAGATATTGGGGTAGTTTGCCATTTCCTTATCCAGTGTGCCCCCAATTTATAGGTGAAAGACTGAGGCAAATAGGGGTTAAGTGACTTGCCCAGGGTCACATAGCTAGGAGGTATCTCAGGCTGGATTTGAATTCAGATCTTCCTGAATCCAAACCTGGTACTCAATCCACTGCACCATTTACTGCCCTCCAAGTAAGGGTACCTGCCTGCAATGAATGTGCTAAGGTATCTGTGTTTCTATAGGATTCCATTCATGCTTCCCCTTTTAGGAATGACTCCAGACCCTTTTGTTCCATCTCTGCGTTGGCTCCTACTGTCCCTACAATCTTCTAATTCTGCCTTCAACTACCTTATCACAACAGTCCTGGCTTATTCTTACTTCCTGCAACCCAGAAAAGATTTTGGGAAAAGTCACATATGTGTATTGCAAAGGAGCTGAGGGAAAGAGACAAAGAAAATTCACAAAACATGACCCAGACCTATATCAACCTTGGAAGTACCAGCAATACTACCGTTCCACTCATTACCATACACCAGCAGCCATCCTACTTCGCGGCACTCCTCAAGGGTCCTCTGGAAATGTTGGCACAACCCGCTGCTGCTGCCCTTGGTGGCAGCCCCGGAAGCTGTGGGAGCCAAGACGAGAGACTTCTCTCCATCCCACAAGCAGCAATACCTCATTGTTTCTCTGTATTCCAATCCAACAGCACCCTACTCTGCTGACACAGAGTCAGAAGATTTCAGAATGGGAAGGAACCAGCTGGAACCAGCTGGCTTAAGCATCACGGAAATCCATTAGCATTCGCCCTTTCAATATCATCTCATCTGATCCTTCCAACAACCCTGGAAGGCAGGTGCTACTATTACCCAGTTTAACAGCTGAGGCACACAGAGGCACACTGATCTGCCCAGGGTCACCAAGGGAGCTCAGCTCTTCCTTCAAGTCCAGTGCTCTTGCTGCCTCTGGAGATATCTCCTAGAACATCAGAGCTGGAAAGGACTTAACAATCACTTAGTTTAACTCCATCATTTTAAAAAAAGGGAGTCAAAGTTCAGAGTTTAAGGAACAAGGCTAATGCCATGCAGCTTGTTAGTGGGAGATCCATGACTACAGCTGTGGTCAGTCTCCTGATCTCCCAGTTCGGAACTAATTTTATCTGAAACAGATTGATACTTTCAGTATCCAGAAAACCTCCTACCTTGAGATTTCTTGAAGTTGACCGGGTATTAACACATTAATTCTCTAAACCTTCCTGCAGTACCAGAAAGGAAGAAACTGTCTTTGAATAGGTTTGAAAAGAGAGAAATCAGAGCCTGAGGGAGTGACTTAAACATAGAAAAGGAGTCACCATATACATTTTGTCCTTGTATGCTTCTTCCTCTTAAACTGAGAGAGAAAACACATGAACATCTATCTTGTTAGAGTTCTTTATATATTCATATATGTTCAGGTTGTCTCCCCAGTTAGAATGTAAGCTCCTTTGAAGGCAGGGTCTACGACCCTTTTATCCTGGTACCCCCCATCCCCTCAGGGTTTGACAAAATGCTTGCACACAGAAGGCACTTCACAAATCTTTGTTGATTGATTGTCAAAATATGTACAAGTTTAACCAGGAATAGGACATTTTCAAAAACTAAATGCCCATTTAAATTCTGTATCTCTTATCCAAGGTGTAGAAAGATCCATTTGCAGAGGTTTCTTTCCTTAATGCTAACATTTACTCTGTGACTGATTTAAGTTCAAATCTTCTCTTGGATCCTATTAACATTCTGGCATATAATAACAGCCATAATTATTAATAAACCACAACTATAATTGTGTAATTATCATATCACGGTGCTTCTCACAGTAAATGTAATTATAGGGAAGGAATGTGATAGTCTCGGCACACCTGAGCAATTTCAGAGACACAGCTCCCATGAGATGAAATTGGATCTTTGACGTGGCATCCCTTGAGTGACATGGAAGCTTTGAGGTGATACAAGGATAAAAGGGTAATAGACCAACATTATCCTGTCACCATCTGAAGAAGCTCTGCCCTTTCCCCAATTGTTGTTCAGTCATCTTTTAGTCATGTCTGACTCTTCATGACCCCATTTGGGGTTTTCTTGGCTAAGATACTGGAGTGGTTTGCCATCTCCTTCACTGGTTCATTTTATAGATGAAGGACTGAAACCAGCAACATTAAGTGACTTGCCCCTAAAGACACATCTGGTAAGTGTCTGAGGCCAGATTTGAACTCAAGAAGATGAATCTTCCTGATTCCAAGCCCAGTGCTCTACATACTATGGCACCACCAAGGTGCCCATCCCCAAACACGGACGTATTTCAAATGTTCCCTCGTGAATAACTTTTAGACAGCAAAGAGTACTCTCTCTCATCAACTAATTTTCTCCACTTATAGCCAAAAAGAGACTTCCTTTGGAGTAGAGAGATTACTTTGACTCTAGGCTGCCTTGTCTTCTCTGGTCACCCATGACAAGGGAGCTGAGGAGGGTCTGCAGTGTCATGGAAATCACAGGGGCTTCAAGGGACCTGGGTTCTAGTTCCCTTCACTAATTAGTTCTGTGACCTTGGAGAAATCACTTAAACCCTCTGGTCCCACATTTCTCCATTTGTAAAGTGAGATGGCTGGATTTGATCAGTAGTGTGAAATTCAAATAAAAATGAATATTGACTTAGAAAACCACAATTAACACTATCTATGTTGGATTTGTATTTATTTGGTTCAACATTTCCCAAATACATTTTAATCTGGTTCTGAAGTTTGCTACCTCTAGACTACATGATTCCTAAGGTCTCTAAGGTTCTAGGATCTGATGCAATCCAGCCCAACCTAACAAGTATATATTAAGCTCCTACCATGAGTCAGGTGCTGGGAATACCAACACAAAATGAAGGAATCCCTGCCTTTAAAGTATACATTCTGCTGGGGGAGTAAGAGGCTCTAACACGAAGAACAAATAAGAATATATATGATTATTTGAAGAGGGAGAAAACATAAATAACTATGGAGATTAGGAAGGGAGCTTGTGGGATTCTAGAAGGTAGGACTTAGGAGAAAGTCCTTCAGGCATGTGGCACAGACCATGGCCGGGAAAGGGATGACAAGCTTGAGAAATGGCAAGCACACCAGTCTGGCTGAAGCTCTGTTAATACCAAGATGTTATGAACATGTTTTAAGAAGCAGTGGTGGTCTCAGTGTATATGGTAGTGTTTGTAGGAAAGAATGAAAACAGAGTTGGCTTCCATATCATTCTTGCGTTTCTTGCCTCTTGAAGTCTCCCTGACCCCAGAGAATCAAGAGTGGGCTGTCCCTCACAAACCTGTGACTAAAGAACAATGAGGACAGATTAGGAGAGACAAAAACAAGACACTTTGTGAGTTGTGGGGTCCCAGAAAGGGAGACGTGCTACAAATCCTTGAGAAGCCAAGAACCAAATAAAGCAGTGAAGAAATGATGACCAAAAGGACAAGAGCTTGACAGGTGTTCTTTCTTATACTGGCCACTGATTCCTGAGCAAGCTGCCTTTGGAGGGTGTCCAAAAGTCCACAGTCACCTTAGAGAGATGTCATGGTCCTGACATTTCCCAAGTGAGACACACCCCTCCACTCCCTCCATAGTAGCAGAACAGCTGTTCTCTGGCATTAGAAGAAAATCACAGCAAAGCTATTTGGAAAGAGAATTTGGAAACAAGACTTTATTCTTGAAGACCTATGTTTCATTTATTGAGAGTGACACTCCTAAAGAAATCTCAGTTATGTTTTTCAGACCTAATATCTTTCAATAACTGACTGACCTTCATGGCTATGGTCTTTTCAGCTTGAATGAAAACAATCTGTTTCTTTATAATATAAGAGTCAGGGAGATTGGACTTCTAAGGAAATCCTGTAAAATCTCTTATTATGTGGGCCCAGGTAGGCCTCACACTGGATTATGAGACCCTAACAAAATTCAATACCTTCTCACCCTGGAAGAGAACTGGGACACTGAATAACTCTAGGCTTTTTGTGGGGAGGAGAAAGAGAAGGTGCGGAGATTAACAATAGAATATCAGACAGGGAAACCTGAGAATGACTTTCATGAGCCTCCTCCAAGTGGTAAGGCTGAGTTAAAACGAAAAGGGTCCTCTCTAAGCTGCACAGCTCTGTCTGGACAAGAAATTTTATCTCTGGGCTTTAGTCTCCTCGTTTGCTAAAAAAAAACAAAGGTGGTGGAAGGGGGTGGATGAATAATAACGTGATCAATAAGGTTTCTCCCAGTTCTGACATTTGATTGAATAAACGAGTGTTAAGCACCCACAATGCATGTATGAGGCAGCTGGGGACACCACAGGAAGAAGTATCCTGTATATATACATTTGACTGGAGGGCACATTATGTACACACAGGAATATGATGGTTGTTTTTTCCACTGACATTCTTGTAGTCAGTGTGTATATTGCTTTGTTGGTTCTGCTTGCTTCACGCTGAATAATTTCATGTGAATCTCTCCACACCCCTCTGTATTCATCACTCACATCTTTTCTTAAATTACAATAACATTCTGTTTATCTTCATGTAGCACAATTAGCCATTCCCCAATACACATGCATCTATTTTAAAAAATTCTTTTTGATCAGGGGCGGAGCCAAGATGGCGGCGTAGCAGCAGCAACATATCGCAGCTCTCACAGAGCCACCCGAAAATACCCATAAAATAGGACTCTAAACCAATCCTAGAACTCCAAAACGCACACAAGGATACTTCCCACTAAAGTCAGCTCGGCTACGAGGAACCATATCAGCACTGCGATCCAAAACCAGCCTGGCCTGAAGCCGCGGCTGTGCCCCGGGGGTGGCTGGGCGGGAGAAGCTTCTCAGGTGAGCGGAGATAAGCACCAGCTGCGAGTGGGGATTGTGAAAGGGGGAGATAAGTAGTTCAGCCGAAAGGTCTCCAGAGCGGAAAAGCGAAAGGCAAAGGTTTTGCACCTGCCTCCGCGTTGTAGCTTCCCGCCCGCGGTCTGCAGACAGCAGGGGGACTGAGTGATTGTTTTCAGGCCAGGGCTCTCTCGTTCAGCGGCCTGGATCCGGATCGTAGTCTTGGGCCTCGGTCTTGGAGTCTTCATTATTCAGTCAGCCGGAAGTCTACAGCAGCCGGGAGGACCCCAGCAATTTGGGACAAAGCTTTCCCTTCAGGAAGCAGAGCCCCACAGAGATTTTTAAAAAAAAATTCACGGTCTGAACAACCATGAGTAAGAATAAGCATAAGAAGCAAAGTAAGAACAGCTCCCAAACCCTAGATTCCTTTTTTGGGGAAAAGAAAGATCATGGGAGAGAGAGGGAGGAGGAGAGTGCAGCCAGAGATCCCCCACCAGAGGCCTCCAATAAACATGAAGAATGCCTTAAAGCTAGAGATGAGCTGAAGAAGGATTTTCAAAACCAAATAAGGGAAGTGGAAGAAAAATTCGGAAGAGAAATAAGAATTTTGCAGGAAAATCATGAAAAGAGAGTCAGCAG